>JAUCEE010000014.1:1200000-1800000 GCA_033558005.1 Phytophthora taxon juncus
CCGCATGGCATCGTGGCCGCACGTGTCTCGAGTGTCTCGAGTGTCTCGAGTGTCTCGAGTGTCTCGAGCGCAGCGGCGTGTGCCGCATGCAGCGAGAGACGCCGAGGCTTCCACGCTGCGTACGGCCGTGTGCGGTCGGCGGCGAGGTGCTGGGACGTGCCTTGAGGCGCCGAGGCGCCGAAGCACGCGTGAAGGTCGGCAGCGTGGAAGCAAGCGAGGCCTGGCATGGCTGGAGGCAGGCGGTGATGTGTGTCGACGGGTCGGGCAGGTGTGGAGGCAAAAGGTAGGTGCAGGCGTGTGCGTGAGAGGTGTGGTGTGTGTGTGGTTGCGATGGTGGTGTGGTTTGGTAGTTGTTGGTGTGTGTGTCGTGTTGTGTGTTTGTTGGTGTGTGTGTGTTAACATGAAGCCCGTCTAGCTCAGTCGGTAGAGCGCAAGACTCTTAATCTTGTGGTCGTGGGTTCGAGCCCCACGGTGGGCGACTGCTTTTGCTTTTGTCTCGTTGCCGACTGCTCCTGTCCTCTGCTCTCGCCCACGCGCACGTTGACGTCCGTCCGTGCTTGTCACTGCGTGTGGGTGTCTCGGCGTGCCGTGGGTGGGCGTTGCAAGCCGTGGTGCGACCGGGACGGCCGTGGTTCCGACCGCATGGCATCGTGGCCGCACGTGTCTCGAGTGTCTCGAGTGTCTCGAGTGTCTCGAGTGTCTCGAGCGCAGCGGCGTGTGCCGCATGCAGCGAGAGACGCCGAGGCTTCCACGCTGCGTACGGCCGTGTGCGGTCGGCGGCGAGGTGCTGGGACGTGCCTTGAGGCGCCGAGGCGCCGAAGCACGCGTGAAGGTCGGCAGCGTGGAAGCAAGCGAGGCCTGGCATGGCTGGAGGCAGGCGGTGATGTGTGTCGACGGGTCGGGCAGGTGTGGAGGCAAAAGGTAGGTGCAGGCGTGTGCGTGAGAGGTGTGGTGTGTGTGTGGTTGCGATGGTGGTGTGGTTTGGTAGTTGTTGGTGTGTGTGTCGTGTTGTGTGTTTGTTGGTGTGTGTGTGTTAACATGAAGCCCGTCTAGCTCAGTCGGTAGAGCGCAAGACTCTTAATCTTGTGGTCGTGGGTTCGAGCCCCACGGTGGGCGACTGCTTTTGCTTTTGTCTCGTTGCCGACTGCTCCTGTCCTCTGCTCTCGCCCACGCGCACGTTGACGTCCGTCCGTGCTTGTCACTGCGTGTGGGTGTCTCGGCGTGCCGTGGGTGGGCGTTGCAAGCCGTGGTGCGACCGGGACGGCCGTGGTTCCGACCGCATGGCATCGTGGCCGCACGTGTCTCGAGTGTCTCGAGTGTCTCGAGTGTCTCGAGTGTCTCGAGCGCAGCGGCGTGTGCCGCATGCAGCGAGAGACGCCGAGGCTTCCACGCTGCGTACGGCCGTGTGCGGTCGGCGGCGAGGTGCTGGGGCGTGCCTTGAGGCGCCGAGGCGCCGAAGCACGCGTGAAGGTCGGCAGCGTGGAAGCAAGCGAGGCCTGGCATGGCTGGAGGCAGGCGGTGATGTGTGTCGACGGGTCGGGCAGGTGTGGAGGCAAAAGGTAGGTGCAGGCGTGTGCGTGAGAGGTGTGGTGTGTGTGTGGTTGCGATGGTGGTGTGGTTTGGTAGTTGTTGGTGTGTGTGTCGTGTTGTGTGTTTGTTGGTGTGTGTGTGTTAACATGAAGCCCGTCTAGCTCAGTCGGTAGAGCGCAAGACTCTTAATCTTGTGGTCGTGGGTTCGAGCCCCACGGTGGGCGACTGCTTTTGCTTTTGTCTCGTTGCCGACTGCTCCTGTCCTCTGCTCTCGCCCACGCGCACGTTGACGTCCGTCCGTGCTTGTCACTGCGTGTGGGTGTCTCGGCGTGCCGTGGGTGGGCGTTGCAAGCCGTGGTGCGACCGGGACGGCCGTGGTTCCGACCGCATGGCATCGTGGCCGCACGTGTCTCGAGTGTCTCGAGTGTCTCGAGTGTCTCGAGCGCAGCGGCGTGTGCCGCATGCAGCGAGAGACGCCGAGGCTTCCACGCTGCGTACGGCCGTGTGCGGTCGGCGGCGAGGTGCTGGGACGTGCCTTGAGGCGCCGAGGCGCCGAAGCACGCGTGAAGGTCGGCAGCGTGGAAGCAAGCGAGGCCTGGCATGGCTGGAGGCAGGCGGTGATGTGTGTCGACGGGTCGGGCAGGTGTGGAGGCAAAAGGTAGGTGCAGGCGTGTGCGTGAGAGGTGTGGTGTGTGTGTGGTTGCGATGGTGGTGTGGTTTGGTAGTTGTTGGTGTGTGTGTCGTGTTGTGTGTTTGTTGGTGTGTGTGTGTTAACATGAAGCCCGTCTAGCTCAGTCGGTAGAGCGCAAGACTCTTAATCTTGTGGTCGTGGGTTCGAGCCCCACGGTGGGCGACTGCTTTTGCTTTTGTCTCGTTGCCGACTGCTCCTGTCCTCTGCTCTCGCCCACGCGCACGTTGACGTCCGTCCGTGCTTGTCACTGCGTGTGGGTGTCTCGGCGTGCCGTGGGTGGGCGTTGCAAGCCGTGGTGCGACCGGGACGGCCGTGGTTCCGACCGCATGGCATCGTGGCCGCACGTGTCTCGAGTGTCTCGAGTGTCTCGAGTGTCTCGAGTGTCTCGAGCGCAGCGGCGTGTGCCGCATGCAGCGAGAGACGCCGAGGCTTCCACGCTGCGTACGGCCGTGTGCGGTCGGCGGCGAGGTGCTGGGACGTGCCTTGAGGCGCCGAGGCGCCGAAGCACGCGTGAAGGTCGGCAGCGTGGAAGCAAGCGAGGCCTGGCATGGCTGGAGGCAGGCGGTGATGTGTGTCGACGGGTCGGGCAGGTGTGGAGGCAAAAGGTAGGTGCAGGCGTGTGCGTGAGAGGTGTGGTGTGTGTGTGGTTGCGATGGTGGTGTGGTTTGGTAGTTGTTGGTGTGTGTGTCGTGTTGTGTGTTTGTTGGTGTGTGTGTGTTAACATGAAGCCCGTCTAGCTCAGTCGGTAGAGCGCAAGACTCTTAATCTTGTGGTCGTGGGTTCGAGCCCCACGGTGGGCGACTGCTTTTGCTTTTGTCTCGTTGCCGACTGCTCCTGTCCTCTGCTCTCGCCCACGCGCACGTTGACGTCCGTCCGTGCTTGTCACTGCGTGTGGGTGTCTCGGCGTGCCGTGGGTGGGCGTTGCAAGCCGTGGTGCGACCGGGACGGCCGTGGTTCCGACCGCATGGCATCGTGGCCGCACGTGTCTCGAGTGTCTCGAGTGTCTCGAGTGTCTCGAGTGTCTCGAGCGCAGCGGCGTGTGCCGCATGCAGCGAGAGACGCCGAGGCTTCCACGCTGCGTACGGCCGTGTGCGGTCGGCGGCGAGGTGCTGGGACGTGCCTTGAGGCGCCGAGGCGCCGAAGCACGCGTGAAGGTCGGCAGCGTGGAAGCAAGCGAGGCCTGGCATGGCTGGAGGCAGGCGGTGATGTGTGTCGACGGGTCGGGCAGGTGTGGAGGCAAAAGGTAGGTGCAGGCGTGTGCGTGAGAGGTGTGGTGTGTGTGTGGTTGCGATGGTGGTGTGGTTTGGTAGTTGTTGGTGTGTGTGTCGTGTTGTGTGTTTGTTGGTGTGTGTGTGTTAACATGAAGCCCGTCTAGCTCAGTCGGTAGAGCGCAAGACTCTTAATCTTGTGGTCGTGGGTTCGAGCCCCACGGTGGGCGACTGCTTTTGCTTTTGTCTCGTTGCCGACTGCTCCTGTCCTCTGCTCTCGCCCACGCGCACGTTGACGTCCGTCCGTGCTTGTCACTGCGTGTGGGTGTCTCGGCGTGCCGTGGGTGGGCGTTGCAAGCCGTGGTGCGACCGGGACGGCCGTGGTTCCGACCGCATGGCATCGTGGCCGCACGTGTCTCGAGTGTCTCGAGTGTCTCGAGTGTCTCGAGTGTCTCGAGCGCAGCGGCGTGTGCCGCATGCAGCGAGAGACGCCGAGGCTTCCACGCTGCGTACGGCCGTGTGCGGTCGGCGGCGAGGTGCTGGGACGTGCCTTGAGGCGCCGAGGCGCCGAAGCACGCGTGAAGGTCGGCAGCGTGGAAGCAAGCGAGGCCTGGCATGGCTGGAGGCAGGCGGTGATGTGTGTCGACGGGTCGGGCAGGTGTGGAGGCAAAAGGTAGGTGCAGGCGTGTGCGTGAGAGGTGTGGTGTGTGTGTGGTTGCGATGGTGGTGTGGTTTGGTAGTTGTTGGTGTGTGTGTCGTGTTGTGTGTTTGTTGGTGTGTGTGTGTTAACATGAAGCCCGTCTAGCTCAGTCGGTAGAGCGCAAGACTCTTAATCTTGTGGTCGTGGGTTCGAGCCCCACGGTGGGCGACTGCTTTTGCTTTTGTCTCGTTGCCGACTGCTCCTGTCCTCTGCTCTCGCCCACGCGCACGTTGACGTCCGTCCGTGCTTGTCACTGCGTGTGGGTGTCTCGGCGTGCCGTGGGTGGGCGTTGCAAGCCGTGGTGCGACCGGGACGGCCGTGGTTCCGACCGCATGGCATCGTGGCCGCACGTGTCTCGAGTGTCTCGAGTGTCTCGAGTGTCTCGAGTGTCTCGAGCGCAGCGGCGTGTGCCGCATGCAGCGAGAGACGCCGAGGCTTCCACGCTGCGTACGGCCGTGTGCGGTCGGCGGCGAGGTGCTGGGACGTGCCTTGAGGCGCCGAGGCGCCGAAGCACGCGTGAAGGTCGGCAGCGTGGAAGCAAGCGAGGCCTGGCATGGCTGGAGGCAGGCGGTGATGTGTGTCGACGGGTCGGGCAGGTGTGGAGGCAAAAGGTAGGTGCAGGCGTGTGCGTGAGAGGTGTGGTGTGTGTGTGGTTGCGATGGTGGTGTGGTTTGGTAGTTGTTGGTGTGTGTGTCGTGTTGTGTGTTTGTTGGTGTGTGTGTGTTAACATGAAGCCCGTCTAGCTCAGTCGGTAGAGCGCAAGACTCTTAATCTTGTGGTCGTGGGTTCGAGCCCCACGGTGGGCGACTGCTTTTGCTTTTGTCTCGTTGCCGACTGCTCCTGTCCTCTGCTCTCGCCCACGCGCACGTTGACGTCCGTCCGTGCTTGTCACTGCGTGTGGGTGTCTCGGCGTGCCGTGGGTGGGCGTTGCAAGCCGTGGTGCGACCGGGACGGCCGTGGTTCCGACCGCATGGCATCGTGGCCGCACGTGTCTCGAGTGTCTCGAGTGTCTCGAGCGCAGCGGCGTGTGCCGCATGCAGCGAGAGACGCCGAGGCTTCCACGCTGCGTACGGCCGTGTGCGGTCGGCGGCGAGGTGCTGGGGCGTGCCTTGAGGCGCCGAGGCGCCGAAGCACGCGTGAAGGTCGGCAGCGTGGAAGCAAGCGAGGCCTGGCATGGCTGGAGGCAGGCGGTGATGTGTGTCGACGGGTCGGGCAGGTGTGGAGGCAAAAGGTAGGTGCAGGCGTGTGCGTGAGAGGTGTGGTGTGTGTGTGGTTGCGATGGTGGTGTGGTTTGGTAGTTGTTGGTGTGTGTGTCGTGTTGTGTGTTTGTTGGTGTGTGTGTGTTAACATGAAGCCCGTCTAGCTCAGTCGGTAGAGCGCAAGACTCTTAATCTTGTGGTCGTGGGTTCGAGCCCCACGGTGGGCGACTGCTTTTGCTTTTGTCTCGTTGCCGACTGCTCCTGTCCTCTGCTCTCGCCCACGCGCACGTTGACGTCCGTCCGTGCTTGTCACTGCGTGTGGGTGTCTCGGCGTGCCGTGGGTGGGCGTTGCAAGCCGTGGTGCGACCGGGACGGCCGTGGTTCCGACCGCATGGCATCGTGGCCGCACGTGTCTCGAGTGTCTCGAGTGTCTCGAGTGTCTCGAGTGTCTCGAGCGCAGCGGCGTGTGCCGCATGCAGCGAGAGACGCCGAGGCTTCCACGCTGCGTACGGCCGTGTGCGGTCGGCGGCGAGGTGCTGGGACGTGCCTTGAGGCGCTGAGGCGCCGAAGCACGCGTGAAGGTCGGCAGCGTGGAAGCAAGCGAGGCCTGGCATGGCTGGAGGCAGGCGGTGATGTGTGTCGACGGGTCGGGCAGGTGTGGAGGCAAAAGGTAGGTGCAGGCGTGTGCGTGAGAGGTGTGGTGTGTGTGTGGTTGCGATGGTGGTGTGGTTTGGTAGTTGTTGGTGTGTGTGTCGTGTTGTGTGTTTGTTGGTGTGTGTGTGTTAACATGAAGCCCGTCTAGCTCAGTCGGTAGAGCGCAAGACTCTTAATCTTGTGGTCGTGGGTTCGAGCCCCACGGTGGGCGACTGCTTTTGCTTTTGTCTCGTTGCCGACTGCTCCTGTCCTCTGCTCTCGCCCACGCGCACGTTGACGTCCGTCCGTGCTTGTCACTGCGTGTGGGTGTCTCGGCGTGCCGTGGGTGGGCGTTGCAAGCCGTGGTGCGACCGGGACGGCCGTGGTTCCGACCGCATGGCATCGTGGCCGCACGTGTCTCGAGTGTCTCGAGTGTCTCGAGTGTCTCGAGCGCAGCGGCGTGTGCCGCATGCAGCGAGAGACGCCGAGGCTTCCACGCTGCGTACGGCCGTGTGCGGTCGGCGGCGAGGTGCTGGGACGTGCCTTGAGGCGCCGAGGCGCCGAAGCACGCGTGAAGGTCGGCAGCGTGGAAGCAAGCGAGGCCTGGCATGGCTGGAGGCAGGCGGTGATGTGTGTCGACGGGTCGGGCAGGTGTGGAGGCAAAAGGTAGGTGCAGGCGTGTGCGTGAGAGGTGTGGTGTGTGTGTGGTTGCGATGGTGGTGTGGTTTGGTAGTTGTTGGTGTGTGTGTCGTGTTGTGTGTTTGTTGGTGTGTGTGTGTTAACATGAAGCCCGTCTAGCTCAGTCGGTAGAGCGCAAGACTCTTAATCTTGTGGTCGTGGGTTCGAGCCCCACGGTGGGCGACTGCTTTTGCTTTTGTCTCGTTGCCGACTGCTCCTGTCCTCTGCTCTCGCCCACGCGCACGTTGACGTCCGTCCGTGCTTGTCACTGCGTGTGGGTGTCTCGGCGTGCCGTGGGTGGGCGTTGCAAGCCGTGGTGCGACCGGGACGGCCGTGGTTCCGACCGCATGGCATCGTGGCCGCACGTGTCTCGAGTGTCTCGAGTGTCTCGAGTGTCTCGAGCGCAGCGGCGTGTGCCGCATGCAGCGAGAGACGCCGAGGCTTCCACGCTGCGTACGGCCGTGTGCGGTCGGCGGCGAGGTGCTGGGACGTGCCTTGAGGCGCCGAGGCGCCGAAGCACGCGTGAAGGTCGGCAGCGTGGAAGCAAGCGAGGCCTGGCATGGCTGGAGGCAGGCGGTGATGTGTGTCGACGGGTCGGGCAGGTGTGGAGGCAAAAGGTAGGTGCAGGCGTGTGCGTGAGAGGTGTGGTGTGTGTGTGGTTGCGATGGTGGTGTGGTTTGGTAGTTGTTGGTGTGTGTGTCGTGTTGTGTGTTTGTTGGTGTGTGTGTGTTAACATGAAGCCCGTCTAGCTCAGTCGGTAGAGCGCAAGACTCTTAATCTTGTGGTCGTGGGTTCGAGCCCCACGGTGGGCGACTGCTTTTGCTTTTGTCTCGTTGCCGACTGCTCCTGTCCTCTGCTCTCGCCCACGCGCACGTTGACGTCCGTCCGTGCTTGTCACTGCGTGTGGGTGTCTCGGCGTGCCGTGGGTGGGCGTTGCAAGCCGTGGTGCGACCGGGACGGCCGTGGTTCCGACCGCATGGCATCGTGGCCGCACGTGTCTCGAGTGTCTCGAGTGTCTCGAGTGTCTCGAGTGTCTCGAGCGCAGCGGCGTGTGCCGCATGCAGCGAGAGACGCCGAGGCTTCCACGCTGCGTACGGCCGTGTGCGGTCGGCGGCGAGGTGCTGGGGCGTGCCTTGAGGCGCCGAGGCGCCGAAGCACGCGTGAAGGTCGGCAGCGTGGAAGCAAGCGAGGCCTGGCATGGCTGGAGGCAGGCGGTGATGTGTGTCGACGGGTCGGGCAGGTGTGGAGGCAAAAGGTAGGTGCAGGCGTGTGCGTGAGAGGTGTGGTGTGTGTGTGGTTGCGATGGTGGTGTGGTTTGGTAGTTGTTGGTGTGTGTGTCGTGTTGTGTGTTTGTTGGTGTGTGTGTGTTAACATGAAGCCCGTCTAGCTCAGTCGGTAGAGCGCAAGACTCTTAATCTTGTGGTCGTGGGTTCGAGCCCCACGGTGGGCGACTGCTTTTGCTTTTGTCTCGTTGCCGACTGCTCCTGTCCTCTGCTCTCGCCCACGCGCACGTTGACGTCCGTCCGTGCTTGTCACTGCGTGTGGGTGTCTCGGCGTGCCGTGGGTGGGCGTTGCAAGCCGTGGTGCGACCGGGACGGCCGTGGTTCCGACCGCATGGCATCGTGGCCGCACGTGTCTCGAGTGTCTCGAGTGTCTCGAGTGTCTCGAGCGCAGCGGCGTGTGCCGCATGCAGCGAGAGACGCCGAGGCTTCCACGCTGCGTACGGCCGTGTGCGGTCGGCGGCGAGGTGCTGGGACGTGCCTTGAGGCGCCGAGGCGCCGAAGCACGCGTGAAGGTCGGCAGCGTGGAAGCAAGCGAGGCCTGGCATGGCTGGAGGCAGGCGGTGATGTGTGTCGACGGGTCGGGCAGGTGTGGAGGCAAAAGGTAGGTGCAGGCGTGTGCGTGAGAGGTGTGGTGTGTGTGTGGTTGCGATGGTGGTGTGGTTTGGTAGTTGTTGGTGTGTGTGTCGTGTTGTGTGTTTGTTGGTGTGTGTGTGTTAACATGAAGCCCGTCTAGCTCAGTCGGTAGAGCGCAAGACTCTTAATCTTGTGGTCGTGGGTTCGAGCCCCACGGTGGGCGACTGCTTTTGCTTTTGTCTCGTTGCCGACTGCTCCTGTCCTCTGCTCTCGCCCACGCGCACGTTGACGTCCGTCCGTGCTTGTCACTGCGTGTGGGTGTCTCGGCGTGCCGTGGGTGGGCGTTGCAAGCCGTGGTGCGACCGGGACGGCCGTGGTTCCGACCGCATGGCATCGTGGCCGCACGTGTCTCGAGTGTCTCGAGTGTCTCGAGTGTCTCGAGTGTCTCGAGCGCAGCGGCGTGTGCCGCATGCAGCGAGAGACGCCGAGGCTTCCACGCTGCGTACGGCCGTGTGCGGTCGGCGGCGAGGTGCTGGGACGTGCCTTGAGGCGCCGAGGCGCCGAAGCACGCGTGAAGGTCGGCAGCGTGGAAGCAAGCGAGGCCTGGCATGGCTGGAGGCAGGCGGTGATGTGTGTCGACGGGTCGGGCAGGTGTGGAGGCAAAAGGTAGGTGCAGGCGTGTGCGTGAGAGGTGTGGTGTGTGTGTGGTTGCGATGGTGGTGTGGTTTGGTAGTTGTTGGTGTGTGTGTCGTGTTGTGTGTTTGTTGGTGTGTGTGTGTTAACATGAAGCCCGTCTAGCTCAGTCGGTAGAGCGCAAGACTCTTAATCTTGTGGTCGTGGGTTCGAGCCCCACGGTGGGCGACTGCTTTTGCTTTTGTCTCGTTGCCGACTGCTCCTGTCCTCTGCTCTCGCCCACGCGCACGTTGACGTCCGTCCGTGCTTGTCACTGCGTGTGGGTGTCTCGGCGTGCCGTGGGTGGGCGTTGCAAGCCGTGGTGCGACCGGGACGGCCGTGGTTCCGACCGCATGGCATCGTGGCCGCACGTGTCTCGAGCGCAGCGGCGTGTGCCGCATGCAGCGAGAGACGCCGAGGCTTCCACGCTGCGTACGGCCGTGTGCGGTCGGCGGCGAGGTGCTGGGACGTGCCTTGAGGCGCCGAGGCGCCGAAGCACGCGTGAAGGTCGGCAGCGTGGAAGCAAGCGAGGCCTGGCATGGCTGGAGGCAGGCGGTGATGTGTGTCGACGGGTCGGGCAGGTGTGGAGGCAAAAGGTAGGTGCAGGCGTGTGCGTGAGAGGTGTGGTGTGTGTGTGGTTGCGATGGTGGTGTGGTTTGGTAGTTGTTGGTGTGTGTGTCGTGTTGTGTGTTTGTTGGTGTGTGTGTGTTAACATGAAGCCCGTCTAGCTCAGTCGGTAGAGCGCAAGACTCTTAATCTTGTGGTCGTGGGTTCGAGCCCCACGGTGGGCGACTGCTTTTGCTTTTGTCTCGTTGCCGACTGCTCCTGTCCTCTGCTCTCGCCCACGCGCACGTTGACGTCCGTCCGTGCTTGTCACTGCGTGTGGGTGTCTCGGCGTGCCGTGGGTGGGCGTTGCAAGCCGTGGTGCGACCGGGACGGCCGTGGTTCCGACCGCATGGCATCGTGGCCGCACGTGTCTCGAGTGTCTCGAGTGTCTCGAGTGTCTCGAGTGTCTCGAGCGCAGCGGCGTGTGCCGCATGCAGCGAGAGACGCCGAGGCTTCCACGCTGCGTACGGCCGTGTGCGGTCGGCGGCGAGGTGCTGGGACGTGCCTTGAGGCGCCGAGGCGCCGAAGCACGCGTGAAGGTCGGCAGCGTGGAAGCAAGCGAGGCCTGGCATGGCTGGAGGCAGGCGGTGATGTGTGTCGACGGGTCGGGCAGGTGTGGAGGCAAAAGGTAGGTGCAGGCGTGTGCGTGAGAGGTGTGGTGTGTGTGTGGTTGCGATGGTGGTGTGGTTTGGTAGTTGTTGGTGTGTGTGTCGTGTTGTGTGTTTGTTGGTGTGTGTGTGTTAACATGAAGCCCGTCTAGCTCAGTCGGTAGAGCGCAAGACTCTTAATCTTGTGGTCGTGGGTTCGAGCCCCACGGTGGGCGACTGCTTTTGCTTTTGTCTCGTTGCCGACTGCTCCTGTCCTCTGCTCTCGCCCACGCGCACGTTGACGTCCGTCCGTGCTTGTCACTGCGTGTGGGTGTCTCGGCGTGCCGTGGGTGGGCGTTGCAAGCCGTGGTGCGACCGGGACGGCCGTGGTTCCGACCGCATGGCATCGTGGCCGCACGTGTCTCGAGTGTCTCGAGTGTCTCGAGTGTCTCGAGTGTCTCGAGCGCAGCGGCGTGTGCCGCATGCAGCGAGAGACGCCGAGGCTTCCACGCTGCGTACGGCCGTGTGCGGTCGGCGGCGAGGTGCTGGGACGTGCCTTGAGGCGCCGAGGCGCCGAAGCACGCGTGAAGGTCGGCAGCGTGGAAGCAAGCGAGGCCTGGCATGGCTGGAGGCAGGCGGTGATGTGTGTCGACGGGTCGGGCAGGTGTGGAGGCAAAAGGTAGGTGCAGGCGTGTGCGTGAGAGGTGTGGTGTGTGTGTGGTTGCGATGGTGGTGTGGTTTGGTAGTTGTTGGTGTGTGTGTCGTGTTGTGTGTTTGTTGGTGTGTGTGTGTTAACATGAAGCCCGTCTAGCTCAGTCGGTAGAGCGCAAGACTCTTAATCTTGTGGTCGTGGGTTCGAGCCCCACGGTGGGCGACTGCTTTTGCTTTTGTCTCGTTGCCGACTGCTCCTGTCCTCTGCTCTCGCCCACGCGCACGTTGACGTCCGTCCGTGCTTGTCACTGCGTGTGGGTGTCTCGGCGTGCCGTGGGTGGGCGTTGCAAGCCGTGGTGCGACCGGGACGGCCGTGGTTCCGACCGCATGGCATCGTGGCCGCACGTGTCTCGAGTGTCTCGAGTGTCTCGAGTGTCTCGAGTGTCTCGAGCGCAGCGGCGTGTGCCGCATGCAGCGAGAGACGCCGAGGCTTCCACGCTGCGTACGGCCGTGTGCGGTCGGCGGCGAGGTGCTGGGACGTGCCTTGAGGCGCCGAGGCGCCGAAGCACGCGTGAAGGTCGGCAGCGTGGAAGCAAGCGAGGCCTGGCATGGCTGGAGGCAGGCGGTGATGTGTGTCGACGGGTCGGGCAGGTGTGGAGGCAAAAGGTAGGTGCAGGCGTGTGCGTGAGAGGTGTGGTGTGTGTGTGGTTGCGATGGTGGTGTGGTTTGGTAGTTGTTGGTGTGTGTGTCGTGTTGTGTGTTTGTTGGTGTGTGTGTGTTAACATGAAGCCCGTCTAGCTCAGTCGGTAGAGCGCAAGACTCTTAATCTTGTGGTCGTGGGTTCGAGCCCCACGGTGGGCGACTGCTTTTGCTTTTGTCTCGTTGCCGACTGCTCCTGTCCTCTGCTCTCGCCCACGCGCACGTTGACGTCCGTCCGTGCTTGTCACTGCGTGTGGGTGTCTCGGCGTGCCGTGGGTGGGCGTTGCAAGCCGTGGTGCGACCGGGACGGCCGTGGTTCCGACCGCATGGCATCGTGGCCGCACGTGTCTCGAGTGTCTCGAGTGTCTCGAGTGTCTCGAGTGTCTCGAGCGCAGCGGCGTGTGCCGCATGCAGCGAGAGACGCCGAGGCTTCCACGCTGCGTACGGCCGTGTGCGGTCGGCGGCGAGGTGCTGGGGCGTGCCTTGAGGCGCCGAGGCGCCGAAGCACGCGTGAAGGTCGGCAGCGTGGAAGCAAGCGAGGCCTGGCATGGCTGGAGGCAGGCGGTGATGTGTGTCGACGGGTCGGGCAGGTGTGGAGGCAAAAGGTAGGTGCAGGCGTGTGCGTGAGAGGTGTGGTGTGTGTGTGGTTGCGATGGTGGTGTGGTTTGGTAGTTGTTGGTGTGTGTGTCGTGTTGTGTGTTTGTTGGTGTGTGTGTGTTAACATGAAGCCCGTCTAGCTCAGTCGGTAGAGCGCAAGACTCTTAATCTTGTGGTCGTGGGTTCGAGCCCCACGGTGGGCGACTGCTTTTGCTTTTGTCTCGTTGCCGACTGCTCCTGTCCTCTGCTCTCGCCCACGCGCACGTTGACGTCCGTCCGTGCTTGTCACTGCGTGTGGGTGTCTCGGCGTGCCGTGGGTGGGCGTTGCAAGCCGTGGTGCGACCGGGACGGCCGTGGTTCCGACCGCATGGCATCGTGGCCGCACGTGTCTCGAGTGTCTCGAGTGTCTCGAGTGTCTCGAGTGTCTCGAGCGCAGCGGCGTGTGCCGCATGCAGCGAGAGACGCCGAGGCTTCCACGCTGCGTACGGCCGTGTGCGGTCGGCGGCGAGGTGCTGGGACGTGCCTTGAGGCGCCGAGGCGCCGAAGCACGCGTGAAGGTCGGCAGCGTGGAAGCAAGCGAGGCCTGGCATGGCTGGAGGCAGGCGGTGATGTGTGTCGACGGGTCGGGCAGGTGTGGAGGCAAAAGGTAGGTGCAGGCGTGTGCGTGAGAGGTGTGGTGTGTGTGTGGTTGCGATGGTGGTGTGGTTTGGTAGTTGTTGGTGTGTGTGTCGTGTTGTGTGTTTGTTGGTGTGTGTGTGTTAACATGAAGCCCGTCTAGCTCAGTCGGTAGAGCGCAAGACTCTTAATCTTGTGGTCGTGGGTTCGAGCCCCACGGTGGGCGACTGCTTTTGCTTTTGTCTCGTTGCCGACTGCTCCTGTCCTCTGCTCTCGCCCACGCGCACGTTGACGTCCGTCCGTGCTTGTCACTGCGTGTGGGTGTCTCGGCGTGCCGTGGGTGGGCGTTGCAAGCCGTGGTGCGACCGGGACGGCCGTGGTTCCGACCGCATGGCATCGTGGCCGCACGTGTCTCGAGTGTCTCGAGTGTCTCGAGTGTCTCGAGTGTCTCGAGCGCAGCGGCGTGTGCCGCATGCAGCGAGAGACGCCGAGGCTTCCACGCTGCGTACGGCCGTGTGCGGTCGGCGGCGAGGTGCTGGGACGTGCCTTGAGGCGCCGAGGCGCCGAAGCACGCGTGAAGGTCGGCAGCGTGGAAGCAAGCGAGGCCTGGCATGGCTGGAGGCAGGCGGTGATGTGTGTCGACGGGTCGGGCAGGTGTGGAGGCAAAAGGTAGGTGCAGGCGTGTGCGTGAGAGGTGTGGTGTGTGTGTGGTTGCGATGGTGGTGTGGTTTGGTAGTTGTTGGTGTGTGTGTCGTGTTGTGTGTTTGTTGGTGTGTGTGTGTTAACATGAAGCCCGTCTAGCTCAGTCGGTAGAGCGCAAGACTCTTAATCTTGTGGTCGTGGGTTCGAGCCCCACGGTGGGCGACTGCTTTTGCTTTTGTCTCGTTGCCGACTGCTCCTGTCCTCTGCTCTCGCCCACGCGCACGTTGACGTCCGTCCGTGCTTGTCACTGCGTGTGGGTGTCTCGGCGTGCCGTGGGTGGGCGTTGCAAGCCGTGGTGCGACCGGGACGGCCGTGGTTCCGACCGCATGGCATCGTGGCCGCACGTGTCTCGAGTGTCTCGAGTGTCTCGAGTGTCTCGAGTGTCTCGAGCGCAGCGGCGTGTGCCGCATGCAGCGAGAGACGCCGAGGCTTCCACGCTGCGTACGGCCGTGTGCGGTCGGCGGCGAGGTGCTGGGACGTGCCTTGAGGCGCCGAGGCGCCGAAGCACGCGTGAAGGTCGGCAGCGTGGAAGCAAGCGAGGCCTGGCATGGCTGGAGGCAGGCGGTGATGTGTGTCGACGGGTCGGGCAGGTGTGGAGGCAAAAGGTAGGTGCAGGCGTGTGCGTGAGAGGTGTGGTGTGTGTGTGGTTGCGATGGTGGTGTGGTTTGGTAGTTGTTGGTGTGTGTGTCGTGTTGTGTGTTTGTTGGTGTGTGTGTGTTAACATGAAGCCCGTCTAGCTCAGTCGGTAGAGCGCAAGACTCTTAATCTTGTGGTCGTGGGTTCGAGCCCCACGGTGGGCGACTGCTTTTGCTTTTGTCTCGTTGCCGACTGCTCCTGTCCTCTGCTCTCGCCCACGCGCACGTTGACGTCCGTCCGTGCTTGTCACTGCGTGTGGGTGTCTCGGCGTGCCGTGGGTGGGCGTTGCAAGCCGTGGTGCGACCGGGACGGCCGTGGTTCCGACCGCATGGCATCGTGGCCGCACGTGTCTCGAGTGTCTCGAGTGTCTCGAGTGTCTCGAGTGTCTCGAGCGCAGCGGCGTGTGCCGCATGCAGCGAGAGACGCCGAGGCTTCCACGCTGCGTACGGCCGTGTGCGGTCGGCGGCGAGGTGCTGGGACGTGCCTTGAGGCGCCGAGGCGCCGAAGCACGCGTGAAGGTCGGCAGCGTGGAAGCAAGCGAGGCCTGGCATGGCTGGAGGCAGGCGGTGATGTGTGTCGACGGGTCGGGCAGGTGTGGAGGCAAAAGGTAGGTGCAGGCGTGTGCGTGAGAGGTGTGGTGTGTGTGTGGTTGCGATGGTGGTGTGGTTTGGTAGTTGTTGGTGTGTGTGTCGTGTTGTGTGTTTGTTGGTGTGTGTGTGTTAACATGAAGCCCGTCTAGCTCAGTCGGTAGAGCGCAAGACTCTTAATCTTGTGGTCGTGGGTTCGAGCCCCACGGTGGGCGACTGCTTTTGCTTTTGTCTCGTTGCCGACTGCTCCTGTCCTCTGCTCTCGCCCACGCGCACGTTGACGTCCGTCCGTGCTTGTCACTGCGTGTGGGTGTCTCGGCGTGCCGTGGGTGGGCGTTGCAAGCCGTGGTGCGACCGGGACGGCCGTGGTTCCGACCGCATGGCATCGTGGCCGCACGTGTCTCGAGTGTCTCGAGTGTCTCGAGTGTCTCGAGTGTCTCGAGCGCAGCGGCGTGTGCCGCATGCAGCGAGAGACGCCGAGGCTTCCACGCTGCGTACGGCCGTGTGCGGTCGGCGGCGAGGTGCTGGGGCGTGCCTTGAGGCGCCGAGGCGCCGAAGCACGCGTGAAGGTCGGCAGCGTGGAAGCAAGCGAGGCCTGGCATGGCTGGAGGCAGGCGGTGATGTGTGTCGACGGGTCGGGCAGGTGTGGAGGCAAAAGGTAGGTGCAGGCGTGTGCGTGAGAGGTGTGGTGTGTGTGTGGTTGCGATGGTGGTGTGGTTTGGTAGTTGTTGGTGTGTGTGTCGTGTTGTGTGTTTGTTGGTGTGTGTGTGTTAACATGAAGCCCGTCTAGCTCAGTCGGTAGAGCGCAAGACTCTTAATCTTGTGGTCGTGGGTTCGAGCCCCACGGTGGGCGACTGCTTTTGCTTTTGTCTCGTTGCCGACTGCTCCTGTCCTCTGCTCTCGCCCACGCGCACGTTGACGTCCGTCCGTGCTTGTCACTGCGTGTGGGTGTCTCGGCGTGCCGTGGGTGGGCGTTGCAAGCCGTGGTGCGACCGGGACGGCCGTGGTTCCGACCGCATGGCATCGTGGCCGCACGTGTCTCGAGTGTCTCGAGTGTCTCGAGTGTCTCGAGCGCAGCGGCGTGTGCCGCATGCAGCGAGAGACGCCGAGGCTTCCACGCTGCGTACGGCCGTGTGCGGTCGGCGGCGAGGTGCTGGGACGTGCCTTGAGGCGCCGAGGCGCCGAAGCACGCGTGAAGGTCGGCAGCGTGGAAGCAAGCGAGGCCTGGCATGGCTGGAGGCAGGCGGTGATGTGTGTCGACGGGTCGGGCAGGTGTGGAGGCAAAAGGTAGGTGCAGGCGTGTGCGTGAGAGGTGTGGTGTGTGTGTGGTTGCGATGGTGGTGTGGTTTGGTAGTTGTTGGTGTGTGTGTCGTGTTGTGTGTTTGTTGGTGTGTGTGTGTTAACATGAAGCCCGTCTAGCTCAGTCGGTAGAGCGCAAGACTCTTAATCTTGTGGTCGTGGGTTCGAGCCCCACGGTGGGCGACTGCTTTTGCTTTTGTCTCGTTGCCGACTGCTCCTGTCCTCTGCTCTCGCCCACGCGCACGTTGACGTCCGTCCGTGCTTGTCACTGCGTGTGGGTGTCTCGGCGTGCCGTGGGTGGGCGTTGCAAGCCGTGGTGCGACCGGGACGGCCGTGGTTCCGACCGCATGGCATCGTGGCCGCACGTGTCTCGAGTGTCTCGAGTGTCTCGAGCGCAGCGGCGTGTGCCGCATGCAGCGAGAGACGCCGAGGCTTCCACGCTGCGTACGGCCGTGTGCGGTCGGCGGCGAGGTGCTGGGGCGTGCCTTGAGGCGCCGAGGCGCCGAAGCACGCGTGAAGGTCGGCAGCGTGGAAGCAAGCGAGGCCTGGCATGGCTGGAGGCAGGCGGTGATGTGTGTCGACGGGTCGGGCAGGTGTGGAGGCAAAAGGTAGGTGCAGGCGTGTGCGTGAGAGGTGTGGTGTGTGTGTGGTTGCGATGGTGGTGTGGTTTGGTAGTTGTTGGTGTGTGTGTCGTGTTGTGTGTTTGTTGGTGTGTGTGTGTTAACATGAAGCCCGTCTAGCTCAGTCGGTAGAGCGCAAGACTCTTAATCTTGTGGTCGTGGGTTCGAGCCCCACGGTGGGCGACTGCTTTTGCTTTTGTCTCGTTGCCGACTGCTCCTGTCCTCTGCTCTCGCCCACGCGCACGTTGACGTCCGTCCGTGCTTGTCACTGCGTGTGGGTGTCTCGGCGTGCCGTGGGTGGGCGTTGCAAGCCGTGGTGCGACCGGGACGGCCGTGGTTCCGACCGCATGGCATCGTGGCCGCACGTGTCTCGAGTGTCTCGAGTGTCTCGAGTGTCTCGAGCGCAGCGGCGTGTGCCGCATGCAGCGAGAGACGCCGAGGCTTCCACGCTGCGTACGGCCGTGTGCGGTCGGCGGCGAGGTGCTGGGACGTGCCTTGAGGCGCCGAGGCGCCGAAGCACGCGTGAAGGTCGGCAGCGTGGAAGCAAGCGAGGCCTGGCATGGCTGGAGGCAGGCGGTGATGTGTGTCGACGGGTCGGGCAGGTGTGGAGGCAAAAGGTAGGTGCAGGCGTGTGCGTGAGAGGTGTGGTGTGTGTGTGGTTGCGATGGTGGTGTGGTTTGGTAGTTGTTGGTGTGTGTGTCGTGTTGTGTGTTTGTTGGTGTGTGTGTGTTAACATGAAGCCCGTCTAGCTCAGTCGGTAGAGCGCAAGACTCTTAATCTTGTGGTCGTGGGTTCGAGCCCCACGGTGGGCGACTGCTTTTGCTTTTGTCTCGTTGCCGACTGCTCCTGTCCTCTGCTCTCGCCCACGCGCACGTTGACGTCCGTCCGTGCTTGTCACTGCGTGTGGGTGTCTCGGCGTGCCGTGGGTGGGCGTTGCAAGCCGTGGTGCGACCGGGACGGCCGTGGTTCCGACCGCATGGCATCGTGGCCGCACGTGTCTCGAGTGTCTCGAGTGTCTCGAGTGTCTCGAGTGTCTCGAGTGTCTCGAGCGCAGCGGCGTGTGCCGCATGCAGCGAGAGACGCCGAGGCTTCCACGCTGCGTACGGCCGTGTGCGATCGGCGGCGAGGTGCTGGGGCGTGCCTTGAGGCGCCGAGGCGCCGAAGCACGCGTGAAGGTCGGCAGCGTGGAAGCAAGCGAGGCCTGGCATGGCTGGAGGCAGGCGGTGATGTGTGTCGACGGGTCGGGCAGGTGTGGAGGCAAAAGGTAGGTGCAGGCGTGTGCGTGAGAGGTGTGGTGTGTGTGTGGTTGCGATGGTGGTGTGGTTTGGTAGTTGTTGGTGTGTGTGTCGTGTTGTGTGTTTGTTGGTGTGTGTGTGTTAACATGAAGCCCGTCTAGCTCAGTCGGTAGAGCGCAAGACTCTTAATCTTGTGGTCGTGGGTTCGAGCCCCACGGTGGGCGACTGCTTTTGCTTTTGTCTCGTTGCCGACTGCTCCTGTCCTCTGCTCTCGCCCACGCGCACGTTGACGTCCGTCCGTGCTTGTCACTGCGTGTGGGTGTCTCGGCGTGCCGTGGGTGGGCGTTGCAAGCCGTGGTGCGACCGGGACGGCCGTGGTTCCGACCGCATGGCATCGTGGCCGCACGTGTCTCGAGTGTCTCGAGTGTCTCGAGTGTCTCGAGCGCAGCGGCGTGTGCCGCATGCAGCGAGAGACGCCGAGGCTTCCACGCTGCGTACGGCCGTGTGCGGTCGGCGGCGAGGTGCTGGGGCGTGCCTTGAGGCGCCGAGGCGCCGAAGCACGCGTGAAGGTCGGCAGCGTGGAAGCAAGCGAGGCCTGGCATGGCTGGAGGCAGGCGGTGATGTGTGTCGACGGGTCGGGCAGGTGTGGAGGCAAAAGGTAGGTGCAGGCGTGTGCGTGAGAGGTGTGGTGTGTGTGTGGTTGCGATGGTGGTGTGGTTTGGTAGTTGTTGGTGTGTGTGTCGTGTTGTGTGTTTGTTGGTGTGTGTGTGTTAACATGAAGCCCGTCTAGCTCAGTCGGTAGAGCGCAAGACTCTTAATCTTGTGGTCGTGGGTTCGAGCCCCACGGTGGGCGACTGCTTTTGCTTTTGTCTCGTTGCCGACTGCTCCTGTCCTCTGCTCTCGCCCACGCGCACGTTGACGTCCGTCCGTGCTTGTCACTGCGTGTGGGTGTCTCGGCGTGCCGTGGGTGGGCGTTGCAAGCCGTGGTGCGACCGGGACGGCCGTGGTTCCGACCGCATGGCATCGTGGCCGCACGTGTCTCGAGTGTCTCGAGTGTCTCGAGTGTCTCGAGTGTCTCGAGTGTCTCGAGCGCAGCGGCGTGTGCCGCATGCAGCGAGAGACGCCGAGGCTTCCACGCTGCGTACGGCCGTGTGCGGTCGGCGGCGAGGTGCTGGGGCGTGCCTTGAGGCGCCGAGGCGCCGAAGCACGCGTGAAGGTCGGCAGCGTGGAAGCAAGCGAGGCCTGGCATGGCTGGAGGCAGGCGGTGATGTGTGTCGACGGGTCGGGCAGGTGTGGAGGCAAAAGGTAGGTGCAGGCGTGTGCGTGAGAGGTGTGGTGTGTGTGTGGTTGCGATGGTGGTGTGGTTTGGTAGTTGTTGGTGTGTGTGTCGTGTTGTGTGTTTGTTGGTGTGTGTGTGTTAACATGAAGCCCGTCTAGCTCAGTCGGTAGAGCGCAAGACTCTTAATCTTGTGGTCGTGGGTTCGAGCCCCACGGTGGGCGACTGCTTTTGCTTTTGTCTCGTTGCCGACTGCTCCTGTCCTCTGCTCTCGCCCACGCGCACGTTGACGTCCGTCCGTGCTTGTCACTGCGTGTGGGTGTCTCGGCGTGCCGTGGGTGGGCGTTGCAAGCCGTGGTGCGACCGGGACGGCCGTGGTTCCGACCGCATGGCATCGTGGCCGCACGTGTCTCGAGTGTCTCGAGTGTCTCGAGTGTCTCGAGTGTCTCGAGCGCAGCGGCGTGTGCCGCATGCAGCGAGAGACGCCGAGGCTTCCACGCTGCGTACGGCCGTGTGCGGTCGGCGGCGAGGTGCTGGGACGTGCCTTGAGGCGCCGAGGCGCCGAAGCACGCGTGAAGGTCGGCAGCGTGGAAGCAAGCGAGGCCTGGCATGGCTGGAGGCAGGCGGTGATGTGTGTCGACGGGTCGGGCAGGTGTGGAGGCAAAAGGTAGGTGCAGGCGTGTGCGTGAGAGGTGTGGTGTGTGTGTGGTTGCGATGGTGGTGTGGTTTGGTAGTTGTTGGTGTGTGTGTCGTGTTGTGTGTTTGTTGGTGTGTGTGTGTTAACATGAAGCCCGTCTAGCTCAGTCGGTAGAGCGCAAGACTCTTAATCTTGTGGTCGTGGGTTCGAGCCCCACGGTGGGCGACTGCTTTTGCTTTTGTCTCGTTGCCGACTGCTCCTGTCCTCTGCTCTCGCCCACGCGCACGTTGACGTCCGTCCGTGCTTGTCACTGCGTGTGGGTGTCTCGGCGTGCCGTGGGTGGGCGTTGCAAGCCGTGGTGCGACCGGGACGGCCGTGGTTCCGACCGCATGGCATCGTGGCCGCACGTGTCTCGAGTGTCTCGAGTGTCTCGAGTGTCTCGAGTGTCTCGAGCGCAGCGGCGTGTGCCGCATGCAGCGAGAGACGCCGAGGCTTCCACGCTGCGTACGGCCGTGTGCGGTCGGCGGCGAGGTGCTGGGGCGTGCCTTGAGGCGCCGAGGCGCCGAAGCACGCGTGAAGGTCGGCAGCGTGGAAGCAAGCGAGGCCTGGCATGGCTGGAGGCAGGCGGTGATGTGTGTCGACGGGTCGGGCAGGTGTGGAGGCAAAAGGTAGGTGCAGGCGTGTGCGTGAGAGGTGTGGTGTGTGTGTGGTTGCGATGGTGGTGTGGTTTGGTAGTTGTTGGTGTGTGTGTGTCGTGTTGTGTGTTTGTTGGTGTGTGTGTGTTAACATGAAGCCCGTCTAGCTCAGTCGGTAGAGCGCAAGACTCTTAATCTTGTGGTCGTGGGTTCGAGCCCCACGGTGGGCGACTGCTTTTGCTTTTGTCTCGTTGCCGACTGCTCCTGTCCTCTGCTCTCGCCCACGCGCACGTTGACGTCCGTCCGTGCTTGTCACTGCGTGTGGGTGTCTCGGCGTGCCGTGGGTGGGCGTTGCAAGCCGTGGTGCGACCGGGACGGCCGTGGTTCCGACCGCATGGCATCGTGGCCGCACGTGTCTCGAGTGTCTCGAGTGTCTCGAGTGTCTCGAGTGTCTCGAGTGTCTCGAGTGTCTCGAGTGTCTCGAGCGCAGCGGCGTGTGCCGCATGCAGCGAGAGACGCCGAGGCTTCCACGCTGCGTACGGCCGTGTGCGGTCGGCGGCGAGGTGCTGGGGCGTGCCTTGAGGCGCCGAGGCGCCGAAGCACGCGTGAAGGTCGGCAGCGTGGAAGCAAGCGAGGCCTGGCATGGCTGGAGGCAGGCGGTGATGTGTGTCGACGGGTCGGGCAGGTGTGGAGGCAAAAGGTAGGTGCAGGCGTGTGCGTGAGAGGTGTGGTGTGTGTGTGGTTGCGATGGTGGTGTGGTTTGGTAGTTGTTGGTGTGTGTGTCGTGTTGTGTGTTTGTTGGTGTGTGTGTGTTAACATGAAGCCCGTCTAGCTCAGTCGGTAGAGCGCAAGACTCTTAATCTTGTGGTCGTGGGTTCGAGCCCCACGGTGGGCGACTGCTTTTGCTTTTGTCTCGTTGCCGACTGCTCCTGTCCTCTGCTCTCGCCCACGCGCACGTTGACGTCCGTCCGTGCTTGTCACTGCGTGTGGGTGTCTCGGCGTGCCGTGGGTGGGCGTTGCAAGCCGTGGTGCGACCGGGACGGCCGTGGTTCCGACCGCATGGCATCGTGGCCGCACGTGTCTCGAGTGTCTCGAGCGCAGCGGCGTGTGCCGCATGCAGCGAGAGACGCCGAGGCTTCCACGCTGCGTACGGCCGTGTGCGGTCGGCGGCGAGGTGCTGGGACGTGCCTTGAGGCGCCGAGGCGCCGAAGCACGCGTGAAGGTCGGCAGCGTGGAAGCAAGCGAGGCCTGGCATGGCTGGAGGCAGGCGGTGATGTGTGTCGACGGGTCGGGCAGGTGTGGAGGCAAAAGGTAGGTGCAGGCGTGTGCGTGAGAGGTGTGGTGTGTGTGTGGTTGCGATGGTGGTGTGGTTTGGTAGTTGTTGGTGTGTGTGTCGTGTTGTGTGTTTGTTGGTGTGTGTGTGTTAACATGAAGCCCGTCTAGCTCAGTCGGTAGAGCGCAAGACTCTTAATCTTGTGGTCGTGGGTTCGAGCCCCACGGTGGGCGACTGCTTTTGCTTTTGTCTCGTTGCCGACTGCTCCTGTCCTCTGCTCTCGCCCACGCGCACGTTGACGTCCGTCCGTGCTTGTCACTGCGTGTGGGTGTCTCGGCGTGCCGTGGGTGGGCGTTGCAAGCCGTGGTGCGACCGGGACGGCCGTGGTTCCGACCGCATGGCATCGTGGCCGCACGTGTCTCGAGTGTCTCGAGTGTCTCGAGTGTCTCGAGTGTCTCGAGCGCAGCGGCGTGTGCCGCATGCAGCGAGAGACGCCGAGGCTTCCACGCTGCGTACGGCCGTGTGCGGTCGGCGGCGAGGTGCTGGGACGTGCCTTGAGGCGCCGAGGCGCCGAAGCACGCGTGAAGGTCGGCAGCGTGGAAGCAAGCGAGGCCTGGCATGGCTGGAGGCAGGCGGTGATGTGTGTCGACGGGTCGGGCAGGTGTGGAGGCAAAAGGTAGGTGCAGGCGTGTGCGTGAGAGGTGTGGTGTGTGTGTGGTTGCGATGGTGGTGTGGTTTGGTAGTTGTTGGTGTGTGTGTCGTGTTGTGTGTTTGTTGGTGTGTGTGTGTTAACATGAAGCCCGTCTAGCTCAGTCGGTAGAGCGCAAGACTCTTAATCTTGTGGTCGTGGGTTCGAGCCCCACGGTGGGCGACTGCTTTTGCTTTTGTCTCGTTGCCGACTGCTCCTGTCCTCTGCTCTCGCCCACGCGCACGTTGACGTCCGTCCGTGCTTGTCACTGCGTGTGGGTGTCTCGGCGTGCCGTGGGTGGGCGTTGCAAGCCGTGGTGCGACCGGGACGGCCGTGGTTCCGACCGCATGGCATCGTGGCCGCACGTGTCTCGAGTGTCTCGAGTGTCTCGAGTGTCTCGAGTGTCTCGAGTGTCTCGAGCGCAGCGGCGTGTGCCGCATGCAGCGAGAGACGCCGAGGCTTCCACGCTGCGTACGGCCGTGTGCGGTCGGCGGCGAGGTGCTGGGACGTGCCTTGAGGCGCCGAGGCGCCGAAGCACGCGTGAAGGTCGGCAGCGTGGAAGCAAGCGAGGCCTGGCATGGCTGGAGGCAGGCGGTGATGTGTGTCGACGGGTCGGGCAGGTGTGGAGGCAAAAGGTAGGTGCAGGCGTGTGCGTGAGAGGTGTGGTGTGTGTGTGGTTGCGATGGTGGTGTGGTTTGGTAGTTGTTGGTGTGTGTGTCGTGTTGTGTGTTTGTTGGTGTGTGTGTGTTAACATGAAGCCCGTCTAGCTCAGTCGGTAGAGCGCAAGACTCTTAATCTTGTGGTCGTGGGTTCGAGCCCCACGGTGGGCGACTGCTTTTGCTTTTGTCTCGTTGCCGACTGCTCCTGTCCTCTGCTCTCGCCCACGCGCACGTTGACGTCCGTCCGTGCTTGTCACTGCGTGTGGGTGTCTCGGCGTGCCGTGGGTGGGCGTTGCAAGCCGTGGTGCGACCGGGACGGCCGTGGTTCCGACCGCATGGCATCGTGGCCGCACGTGTCTCGAGTGTCTCGAGCGCAGCGGCGTGTGCCGCATGCAGCGAGAGACGCCGAGGCTTCCACGCTGCGTACGGCCGTGTGCGGTCGGCGGCGAGGTGCTGGGACGTGCCTTGAGGCGCCGAGGCGCCGAAGCACGCGTGAAGGTCGGCAGCGTGGAAGCAAGCGAGGCCTGGCATGGCTGGAGGCAGGCGGTGATGTGTGTCGACGGGTCGGGCAGGTGTGGAGGCAAAAGGTAGGTGCAGGCGTGTGCGTGAGAGGTGTGGTGTGTGTGTGGTTGCGATGGTGGTGTGGTTTGGTAGTTGTTGGTGTGTGTGTCGTGTTGTGTGTTTGTTGGTGTGTGTGTGTTAACATGAAGCCCGTCTAGCTCAGTCGGTAGAGCGCAAGACTCTTAATCTTGTGGTCGTGGGTTCGAGCCCCACGGTGGGCGACTGCTTTTGCTTTTGTCTCGTTGCCGACTGCTCCTGTCCTCTGCTCTCGCCCACGCGCACGTTGACGTCCGTCCGTGCTTGTCACTGCGTGTGGGTGTCTCGGCGTGCCGTGGGTGGGCGTTGCAAGCCGTGGTGCGACCGGGACGGCCGTGGTTCCGACCGCATGGCATCGTGGCCGCACGTGTCTCGAGTGTCTCGAGTGTCTCGAGTGTCTCGAGCGCAGCGGCGTGTGCCGCATGCAGCGAGAGACGCCGAGGCTTCCACGCTGCGTACGGCCGTGTGCGGTCGGCGGCGAGGTGCTGGGACGTGCCTTGAGGCGCCGAGGCGCCGAAGCACGCGTGAAGGTCGGCAGCGTGGAAGCAAGCGAGGCCTGGCATGGCTGGAGGCAGGCGGTGATGTGTGTCGACGGGTCGGGCAGGTGTGGAGGCAAAAGGTAGGTGCAGGCGTGTGCGTGAGAGGTGTGGTGTGTGTGTGGTTGCGATGGTGGTGTGGTTTGGTAGTTGTTGGTGTGTGTGTCGTGTTGTGTGTTTGTTGGTGTGTGTGTGTTAACATGAAGCCCGTCTAGCTCAGTCGGTAGAGCGCAAGACTCTTAATCTTGTGGTCGTGGGTTCGAGCCCCACGGTGGGCGACTGCTTTTGCTTTTGTCTCGTTGCCGACTGCTCCTGTCCTCTGCTCTCGCCCACGCGCACGTTGACGTCCGTCCGTGCTTGTCACTGCGTGTGGGTGTCTCGGCGTGCCGTGGGTGGGCGTTGCAAGCCGTGGTGCGACCGGGACGGCCGTGGTTCCGACCGCATGGCATCGTGGCCGCACGTGTCTCGAGTGTCTCGAGCGCAGCGGCGTGTGCCGCATGCAGCGAGAGACGCCGAGGCTTCCACGCTGCGTACGGCCGTGTGCGGTCGGCGGCGAGGTGCTGGGACGTGCCTTGAGGCGCCGAGGCGCCGAAGCACGCGTGAAGGTCGGCAGCGTGGAAGCAAGCGAGGCCTGGCATGGCTGGAGGCAGGCGGTGAGTGTGTCGACGGGTCGGGCAGGTGTGGAGGCAAAAGGTAGGTGCAGGCGTGTGCGTGAGAGGTGTGGTGTGTGTGTGGTTGCGATGGTGGTGTGGTTTGGTAGTTGTTGGTGTGTGTGTCGTTTTGTGTGTTTGTTGGTGTGTGTGTTAACATGAAGCCCGTCTAGCTCAGTCGGTAGAGCGCAAGACTCTTAATCTTGTGGTCGTGGGTTCGAGCCCCACGGTGGGCGACTGCTTTTGCTTTTGTCTCGTTGCCGACTGCTCCTGTCCTCTGCTCTCGCCCACGCGCACGTTGACGTCCGTCCGTGCTTGTCACTGCGTGTGGGTGTCTCGGCGTGCCGTGGGTGGGCGTTGCAAGCCGTGGTGCGACCGGGACGGCCGTGGTTCCGACCGCATGGCATCGTGGCCGCACGTGTCTCGAGTGTCTGGATGTCTCGAGTGTCTCGAGTGTCTCGAGCGCAGCGGCGTGTGCCGCATGCAGCGAGAGACGCCGAGGCTTCCACGCTGCGTACGGCCGTGTGCGGTCGGCGGCGAGGTGCTGGGACGTGCCTTGAGGCGCCGAGGCGCCGAAGCACGCGTGAAGGTCGGCAGCGTGGAAGCAAGCGAGGCCTGGCATGGCTGGAGGCAGGCGGTGAGTGTGTCGACGGGTCGGGCAGGTGTGGAGGCAAAAGGTAGGTGCAGGCGTGTGCGTGAGAGGTGTGGTGTGTGTGTGGTTGCGATGGTGGTGTGGTTTGGTAGTTGTTGGTGTGTGTGTGTCGTGTTGTGTGTTTGTTGGTGTGTGTGTGTTAACATGAAGCCCGTCTAGCTCAGTCGGTAGAGCGCAAGACTCTTAATCTTGTGGTCGTGGGTTCGAGCCCCACGGTGGGCGACTGCTTTTGCTTTTGTCTCGTTGCCGACTGCTCCTGTCCTCTGCTCTCGCCCACGCGCACGTTGACGTCCGTCCGTGCTTGTCACTGCGTGTGGGTGTCTCGGCGTGCCGTGGGTGGGCGTTGCAAGCCGTGGTGCGACCGGGACGGCCGTGGTTCCGACCGCATGGCATCGTGGCCGCACGTGTCTCGAGTGTCTGGATGTCTCGAGTGTCTCGAGTGTCTCGAGCGCAGCGGCGTGTGCCGCATGCAGCGAGAGACGCCGAGGCTTCCACGCTGCGTACGGCCGTGTGCGGTCGGCGGCGAGGTGCTGGGACGTGCCTTGAGGCGCCGAGGCGCCGAAGCACGCGTGAAGGTCGGCAGCGTGGAAGCAAGCGAGGCCTGGCATGGCTGGAGGCAGGCGGTGAGTGTGTCGACGGGTCGGGCAGGTGTGGAGGCAAAAGGTAGGTGCAGGCGTGTGCGTGAGAGGTGTGGTGTGTGTGTGGTTGCGATGGTGGTGTGGTTTGGTAGTTGTTGGTGTGTGTGTGTCGTGTTGTGTGTTTGTTGGTGTGTGTGTGTTAACATGAAGCCCGTCTAGCTCAGTCGGTAGAGCGCAAGACTCTTAATCTTGTGGTCGTGGGTTCGAGCCCCACGGTGGGCGACTGCTTTTGCTTTTGTCTCGTTGCCGACTGCTCCTGTCCTCTGCTCTCGCCCACGCGCACGTTGACGTCCGTCCGTGCTTGTCACTGCGTGTGGGTGTCTCGGCGTGCCGTGGGTGGGCGTTGCAAGCCGTGGTGCGACCGGGACGGCCGTGGTTCCGACCGCATGGCATCGTGGCCGCACGTGTCTCGAGTGTCTCGAGTGTCTCGAGTGTCTCGAGTGTCTCGAGTGTCTCGAGCGCAGCGGCGTGTGCCGCATGCAGCGAGAGACGCCGAGGCTTCCACGCTGCGTACGGCCGTGTGCGGTCGGCGGCGAGGTGCTGGGACGTGCCTTGAGGCGCCGAGGCGCCGAAGCACGCGTGAAGGTCGGCAGCGTGGAAGCAAGCGAGGCCTGGCATGGCTGGAGGCAGGCGGTGAGTGTGTCGACGGGTCGGGCAGGTGTGGAGGCAAAAGGTAGGTGCAGGCGTGTGCGTGAGAGGTGTGGTGTGTGTGTGGTTGCGATGGTGGTGTGGTTTGGTAGTTGTTGGTGTGTGTGTGTCGTGTTGTGTGTTTGTTGGTGTGTGTGTGTTAACATGAAGCCCGTCTAGCTCAGTCGGTAGAGCGCAAGACTCTTAATCTTGTGGTCGTGGGTTCGAGCCCCACGGTGGGCGACTGCTTTTGCTTTTGTCTCGTTGCCGACTGCTCCTGTCCTCTGCTCTCGCCCACGCGCACGTTGACGTCCGTCCGTGCTTGTCACTGCGTGTGGGTGTCTCGGCGTGCCGTGGGTGGGCGTTGCAAGCCGTGGTGCGACCGGGACGGCCGTGGTTCCGACCGCATGGCATCGTGGCCGCACGTGTCTCGAGTGTCTCGAGTGTCTCGAGTGTCTCGAGTGTCTCGAGTGTCTCGAGCGCAGCGGCGTGTGCCGCATGCAGCGAGAGACGCCGAGGCTTCCACGCTGCGTACGGCCGTGTGCGGTCGGCGGCGAGGTGCTGGGACGTGCCTTGAGGCGCCGAGGCGCCGAAGCACGCGTGAAGGTCGGCAGCGTGGAAGCAAGCGAGGCCTGGCATGGCTGGAGGCAGGCGGTGATGTGTGTCGACGGGTCGGGCAGGTGTGGAGGCAAAAGGTAGGTGCAGGCGTGTGCGTGAGAGGTGTGGTGTGTGTGTGGTTGCGATGGTGGTGTGGTTTGGTAGTTGTTGGTGTGTGTGTCGTGTTGTGTGTTTGTTGGTGTGTGTGTGTTAACATGAAGCCCGTCTAGCTCAGTCGGTAGAGCGCAAGACTCTTAATCTTGTGGTCGTGGGTTCGAGCCCCACGGTGGGCGACTGCTTTTGCTTTTGTCTCGTTGCCGACTGCTCCTGTCCTCTGCTCTCGCCCACGCGCACGTTGACGTCCGTCCGTGCTTGTCACTGCGTGTGGGTGTCTCGGCGTGCCGTGGGTGGGCGTTGCAAGCCGTGGTGCGACCGGGACGGCCGTGGTTCCGACCGCATGGCATCGTGGCCGCACGTGTCTCGAGTGTCTGGATGTCTCGAGTGTCTCGAGTGTCTCGAGCGCAGCGGCGTGTGCCGCATGCAGCGAGAGACGCCGAGGCTTCCACGCTGCGTACGGCCGTGTGCGGTCGGCGGCGAGGTGCTGGGACGTGCCTTGAGGCGCCGAGGCGCCGAAGCACGCGTGAAGGTCGGCAGCGTGGAAGCAAGCGAGGCCTGGCATGGCTGGAGGCAGGCGGTGATGTGTGTCGACGGGTCGGGCAGGTGTGGAGGCAAAAGGTAGGTGCAGGCGTGTGCGTGAGAGGTGTGGTGTGTGTGTGGTTGCGATGGTGGTGTGGTTTGGTAGTTGTTGGTGTGTGTGTCGTGTTGTGTGTTTGTTGGTGTGTGTGTGTTAACATGAAGCCCGTCTAGCTCAGTCGGTAGAGCGCAAGACTCTTAATCTTGTGGTCGTGGGTTCGAGCCCCACGGTGGGCGACTGCTTTTGCTTTTGTCTCGTTGCCGACTGCTCCTGTCCTCTGCTCTCGCCCACGCGCACGTTGACGTCCGTCCGTGCTTGTCACTGCGTGTGGGTGTCTCGGCGTGCCGTGGGTGGGCGTTGCAAGCCGTGGTGCGACCGGGACGGCCGTGGTTCCGACCGCATGGCATCGTGGCCGCACGTGTCTCGAGTGTCTGGATGTCTCGAGTGTCTCGAGTGTCTCGAGCGCAGCGGCGTGTGCCGCATGCAGCGAGAGACGCCGAGGCTTCCACGCTGCGTACGGCCGTGTGCGGTCGGCGGCGAGGTGCTGGGACGTGCCTTGAGGCGCCGAGGCGCCGAAGCACGCGTGAAGGTCGGCAGCGTGGAAGCAAGCGAGGCCTGGCATGGCTGGAGGCAGGCGGTGATGTGTGTCGACGGGTCGGGCAGGTGTGGAGGCAAAAGGTAGGTGCAGGCGTGTGCGTGAGAGGTGTGGTGTGTGTGTGGTTGCGATGGTGGTGTGGTTTGGTAGTTGTTGGTGTGTGTGTCGTGTTGTGTGTTTGTTGGTGTGTGTGTGTTAACATGAAGCCCGTCTAGCTCAGTCGGTAGAGCGCAAGACTCTTAATCTTGTGGTCGTGGGTTCGAGCCCCACGGTGGGCGACTGCTTTTGCTTTTGTCTCGTTGCCGACTGCTCCTGTCCTCTGCTCTCGCCCACGCGCACGTTGACGTCCGTCCGTGCTTGTCACTGCGTGTGGGTGTCTCGGCGTGCCGTGGGTGGGCGTTGCAAGCCGTGGTGCGACCGGGACGGCCGTGGTTCCGACCGCATGGCATCGTGGCCGCACGTGTCTCGAGTGTCTGGATGTCTCGAGTGTCTCGAGTGTCTCGAGCGCAGCGGCGTGTGCCGCATGCAGCGAGAGACGCCGAGGCTTCCACGCTGCGTACGGCCGTGTGCGGTCGGCGGCGAGGTGCTGGGACGTGCCTTGAGGCGCCGAGGCGCCGAAGCACGCGTGAAGGTCGGCAGCGTGGAAGCAAGCGAGGCCTGGCATGGCTGGAGGCAGGCGGTGATGTGTGTCGACGGGTCGGGCAGGTGTGGAGGCAAAAGGTAGGTGCAGGCGTGTGCGTGAGAGGTGTGGTGTGTGTGTGGTTGCGATGGTGGTGTGGTTTGGTAGTTGTTGGTGTGTGTGTCGTGTTGTGTGTTTGTTGGTGTGTGTGTGTTAACATGAAGCCCGTCTAGCTCAGTCGGTAGAGCGCAAGACTCTTAATCTTGTGGTCGTGGGTTCGAGCCCCACGGTGGGCGACTGCTTTTGCTTTTGTCTCGTTGCCGACTGCTCCTGTCCTCTGCTCTCGCCCACGCGCACGTTGACGTCCGTCCGTGCTTGTCACTGCGTGTGGGTGTCTCGGCGTGCCGTGGGTGGGCGTTGCAAGCCGTGGTGCGACCGGGACGGCCGTGGTTCCGACCGCATGGCATCGTGGCCGCACGTGTCTCGAGTGTCTGGATGTCTCGAGTGTCTCGAGTGTCTCGAGCGCAGCGGCGTGTGCCGCATGCAGCGAGAGACGCCGAGGCTTCCACGCTGCGTACGGCCGTGTGCGGTCGGCGGCGAGGTGCTGGGACGTGCCTTGAGGCGCCGAGGCGCCGAAGCACGCGTGAAGGTCGGCAGCGTGGAAGCAAGCGAGGCCTGGCATGGCTGGAGGCAGGCGGTGATGTGTGTCGACGGGTCGGGCAGGTGTGGAGGCAAAAGGTAGGTGCAGGCGTGTGCGTGAGAGGTGTGGTGTGTGTGTGGTTGCGATGGTGGTGTGGTTTGGTAGTTGTTGGTGTGTGTGTCGTGTTGTGTGTTTGTTGGTGTGTGTGTGTTAACATGAAGCCCGTCTAGCTCAGTCGGTAGAGCGCAAGACTCTTAATCTTGTGGTCGTGGGTTCGAGCCCCACGGTGGGCGACTGCTTTTGCTTTTGTCTCGTTGCCGACTGCTCCTGTCCTCTGCTCTCGCCCACGCGCACGTTGACGTCCGTCCGTGCTTGTCACTGCGTGTGGGTGTCTCGGCGTGCCGTGGGTGGGCGTTGCAAGCCGTGGTGCGACCGGGACGGCCGTGGTTCCGACCGCATGGCATCGTGGCCGCACGTGTCTCGAGTGTCTCGAGTGTCTCGAGTGTCTCGAGCGCAGCGGCGTGTGCCGCATGCAGCGAGAGACGCCGAGGCTTCCACGCTGCGTACGGCCGTGTGCGGTCGGCGGCGAGGTGCTGGGACGTGCCTTGAGGCGCCGAGGCGCCGAAGCACGCGTGAAGGTCGGCAGCGTGGAAGCAAGCGAGGCCTGGCATGGCTGGAGGCAGGCGGTGATGTGTGTCGACGGGTCGGGCAGGTGTGGAGGCAAAAGGTAGGTGCAGGCGTGTGCGTGAGAGGTGTGGTGTGTGTGTGGTTGCGATGGTGGTGTGGTTTGGTAGTTGTTGGTGTGTGTGTCGTGTTGTGTGTTTGTTGGTGTGTGTGTGTTAACATGAAGCCCGTCTAGCTCAGTCGGTAGAGCGCAAGACTCTTAATCTTGTGGTCGTGGGTTCGAGCCCCACGGTGGGCGACTGCTTTTGCTTTTGTCTCGTTGCCGACTGCTCCTGTCCTCTGCTCTCGCCCACGCGCACGTTGACGTCCGTCCGTGCTTGTCACTGCGTGTGGGTGTCTCGGCGTGCCGTGGGTGGGCGTTGCAAGCCGTGGTGCGACCGGGACGGCCGTGGTTCCGACCGCATGGCATCGTGGCCGCACGTGTCTCGAGTGTCTCGAGTGTCTCGAGTGTCTCGAGCGCAGCGGCGTGTGCCGCATGCAGCGAGAGACGCCGAGGCTTCCACGCTGCGTACGGCCGTGTGCGGTCGGCGGCGAGGTGCTGGGACGTGCCTTGAGGCGCCGAGGCGCCGAAGCACGCGTGAAGGTCGGCAGCGTGGAAGCAAGCGAGGCCTGGCATGGCTGGAGGCAGGCGGTGATGTGTGTCGACGGGTCGGGCAGGTGTGGAGGCAAAAGGTAGGTGCAGGCGTGTGCGTGAGAGGTGTGGTGTGTGTGTGGTTGCGATGGTGGTGTGGTTTGGTAGTTGTTGGTGTGTGTGTGTCGTGTTGTGTGTTTGTTGGTGTGTGTGTGTTAACATGAAGCCCGTCTAGCTCAGTCGGTAGAGCGCAAGACTCTTAATCTTGTGGTCGTGGGTTCGAGCCCCACGGTGGGCGACTGCTTTTGCTTTTGTCTCGTTGCCGACTGCTCCTGTCCTCTGCTCTTGCCCACGCGCACGTTGACGTCCGTCCGTGCTTGTCACTGCGTGTGGGTGTCTCGGCGTGCCGTGGGTGGGCGTTGCAAGCCGTGGTGCGACCGGGACGGCCGTGGTTCCGACCGCATGGCATCGTGGCCGCACGTGTCTCGAGTGTCTGGATGTCTCGAGTGTCTCGAGTGTCTCGAGCGCAGCGGCGTGTGCCGCATGCAGCGAGAGACGCCGAGGCTTCCACGCTGCGTACGGCCGTGTGCGGTCGGCGGCGAGGTGCTGGGACGTGCCTTGAGGCGCCGAGGCGCCGAAGCACGCGTGAAGGTCGGCAGCGTGGAAGCAAGCGAGGCCTGGCATGGCTGGAGGCAGGCGGTGATGTGTGTCGACGGGTCGGGCAGGTGTGGAGGCAAAAGGTAGGTGCAGGCGTGTGCGTGAGAGGTGTGGTGTGTGTGTGGTTGCGATGGTGGTGTGGTTTGGTAGTTGTTGGTGTGTGTGTCGTGTTGTGTGTTTGTTGGTGTGTGTGTGTTAACATGAAGCCCGTCTAGCTCAGTCGGTAGAGCGCAAGACTCTTAATCTTGTGGTCGTGGGTTCGAGCCCCACGGTGGGCGACTGCTTTTGCTTTTGTCTCGTTGCCGACTGCTCCTGTCCTCTGCTCTCGCCCACGCGCACGTTGACGTCCGTCCGTGCTTGTCACTGCGTGTGGGTGTCTCGGCGTGCCGTGGGTGGGCGTTGCAAGCCGTGGTGCGACCGGGACGGCCGTGGTTCCGACCGCATGGCATCGTGGCCGCACGTGTCTCGAGTGTCTCGAGTGTCTCGAGTGTCTCGAGTGTCTCGAGCGCAGCGGCGTGTGCCGCATGCAGCGAGAGACGCCGAGGCTTCCACGCTGCGTACGGCCGTGTGCGGTCGGCGGCGAGGTGCTGGGACGTGCCTTGAGGCGCCGAGGCGCCGAAGCACGCGTGAAGGTCGGCAGCGTGGAAGCAAGCGAGGCCTGGCATGGCTGGAGGCAGGCGGTGATGTGTGTCGACGGGTCGGGCAGGTGTGGAGGCAAAAGGTAGGTGCAGGCGTGTGCGTGAGAGGTGTGGTGTGTGTGTGGTTGCGATGGTGGTGTGGTTTGGTAGTTGTTGGTGTGTGTGTCGTGTTGTGTGTTTGTTGGTGTGTGTGTGTTAACATGAAGCCCGTCTAGCTCAGTCGGTAGAGCGCAAGACTCTTAATCTTGTGGTCGTGGGTTCGAGCCCCACGGTGGGCGACTGCTTTTGCTTTTGTCTCGTTGCCGACTGCTCCTGTCCTCTGCTCTCGCCCACGCGCACGTTGACGTCCGTCCGTGCTTGTCACTGCGTGTGGGTGTCTCGGCGTGCCGTGGGTGGGCGTTGCAAGCCGTGGTGCGACCGGGACGGCCGTGGTTCCGACCGCATGGCATCGTGGCCGCACGTGTCTCGAGTGTCTCGAGTGTCTCGAGTGTCTCGAGTGTCTCGAGCGCAGCGGCGTGTGCCGCATGCAGCGAGAGACGCCGAGGCTTCCACGCTGCGTACGGCCGTGTGCGGTCGGCGGCGAGGTGCTGGGGCGTGCCTTGAGGCGCCGAGGCGCCGAAGCACGCGTGAAGGTCGGCAGCGTGGAAGCAAGCGAGGCCTGGCATGGCTGGAGGCAGGCGGTGATGTGTGTCGACGGGTCGGGCAGGTGTGGAGGCAAAAGGTAGGTGCAGGCGTGTGCGTGAGAGGTGTGGTGTGTGTGTGGTTGCGATGGTGGTGTGGTTTGGTAGTTGTTGGTGTGTGTGTCGTGTTGTGTGTTTGTTGGTGTGTGTGTGTTAACATGAAGCCCGTCTAGCTCAGTCGGTAGAGCGCAAGACTCTTAATCTTGTGGTCGTGGGTTCGAGCCCCACGGTGGGCGACTGCTTTTGCTTTTGTCTCGTTGCCGACTGCTCCTGTCCTCTGCTCTCGCCCACGCGCACGTTGACGTCCGTCCGTGCTTGTCACTGCGTGTGGGTGTCTCGGCGTGCCGTGGGTGGGCGTTGCAAGCCGTGGTGCGACCGGGACGGCCGTGGTTCCGACCGCATGGCATCGTGGCCGCACGTGTCTCGAGTGTCTCGAGTGTCTCGAGTGTCTCGAGTGTCTCGAGCGCAGCGGCGTGTGCCGCATGCAGCGAGAGACGCCGAGGCTTCCACGCTGCGTACGGCCGTGTGCGGTCGGCGGCGAGGTGCTGGGACGTGCCTTGAGGCGCCGAGGCGCCGAAGCACGCGTGAAGGTCGGCAGCGTGGAAGCAAGCGAGGCCTGGCATGGCTGGAGGCAGGCGGTGATGTGTGTCGACGGGTCGGGCAGGTGTGGAGGCAAAAGGTAGGTGCAGGCGTGTGCGTGAGAGGTGTGGTGTGTGTGTGGTTGCGATGGTGGTGTGGTTTGGTAGTTGTTGGTGTGTGTGTCGTGTTGTGTGTTTGTTGGTGTGTGTGTGTTAACATGAAGCCCGTCTAGCTCAGTCGGTAGAGCGCAAGACTCTTAATCTTGTGGTCGTGGGTTCGAGCCCCACGGTGGGCGACTGCTTTTGCTTTTGTCTCGTTGCCGACTGCTCCTGTCCTCTGCTCTCGCCCACGCGCACGTTGACGTCCGTCCGTGCTTGTCACTGCGTGTGGGTGTCTCGGCGTGCCGTGGGTGGGCGTTGCAAGCCGTGGTGCGACCGGGACGGCCGTGGTTCCGACCGCATGGCATCGTGGCCGCACGTGTCTCGAGTGTCTCGAGTGTCTCGAGTGTCTCGAGTGTCTCGAGCGCAGCGGCGTGTGCCGCATGCAGCGAGAGACGCCGAGGCTTCCACGCTGCGTACGGCCGTGTGCGGTCGGCGGCGAGGTGCTGGGACGTGCCTTGAGGCGCCGAGGCGCCGAAGCACGCGTGAAGGTCGGCAGCGTGGAAGCAAGCGAGGCCTGGCATGGCTGGAGGCAGGCGGTGATGTGTGTCGACGGGTCGGGCAGGTGTGGAGGCAAAAGGTAGGTGCAGGCGTGTGCGTGAGAGGTGTGGTGTGTGTGTGGTTGCGATGGTGGTGTGGTTTGGTAGTTGTTGGTGTGTGTGTCGTGTTGTGTGTTTGTTGGTGTGTGTGTGTTAACATGAAGCCCGTCTAGCTCAGTCGGTAGAGCGCAAGACTCTTAATCTTGTGGTCGTGGGTTCGAGCCCCACGGTGGGCGACTGCTTTTGCTTTTGTCTCGTTGCCGACTGCTCCTGTCCTCTGCTCTCGCCCACGCGCACGTTGACGTCCGTCCGTGCTTGTCACTGCGTGTGGGTGTCTCGGCGTGCCGTGGGTGGGCGTTGCAAGCCGTGGTGCGACCGGGACGGCCGTGGTTCCGACCGCATGGCATCGTGGCCGCACGTGTCTCGAGTGTCTCGAGTGTCTCGAGTGTCTCGAGTGTCTCGAGCGCAGCGGCGTGTGCCGCATGCAGCGAGAGACGCCGAGGCTTCCACGCTGCGTACGGCCGTGTGCGGTCGGCGGCGAGGTGCTGGGACGTGCCTTGAGGCGCCGAGGCGCCGAAGCACGCGTGAAGGTCGGCAGCGTGGAAGCAAGCGAGGCCTGGCATGGCTGGAGGCAGGCGGTGATGTGTGTCGACGGGTCGGGCAGGTGTGGAGGCAAAAGGTAGGTGCAGGCGTGTGCGTGAGAGGTGTGGTGTGTGTGTGGTTGCGATGGTGGTGTGGTTTGGTAGTTGTTGGTGTGTGTGTCGTGTTGTGTGTTTGTTGGTGTGTGTGTGTTAACATGAAGCCCGTCTAGCTCAGTCGGTAGAGCGCAAGACTCTTAATCTTGTGGTCGTGGGTTCGAGCCCCACGGTGGGCGACTGCTTTTGCTTTTGTCTCGTTGCCGACTGCTCCTGTCCTCTGCTCTCGCCCACGCGCACGTTGACGTCCGTCCGTGCTTGTCACTGCGTGTGGGTGTCTCGGCGTGCCGTGGGTGGGCGTTGCAAGCCGTGGTGCGACCGGGACGGCCGTGGTTCCGACCGCATGGCATCGTGGCCGCACGTGTCTCGAGTGTCTCGAGTGTCTCGAGTGTCTCGAGTGTCTCGAGCGCAGCGGCGTGTGCCGCATGCAGCGAGAGACGCCGAGGCTTCCACGCTGCGTACGGCCGTGTGCGGTCGGCGGCGAGGTGCTGGGACGTGCCTTGAGGCGCCGAGGCGCCGAAGCACGCGTGAAGGTCGGCAGCGTGGAAGCAAGCGAGGCCTGGCATGGCTGGAGGCAGGCGGTGATGTGTGTCGACGGGTCGGGCAGGTGTGGAGGCAAAAGGTAGGTGCAGGCGTGTGCGTGAGAGGTGTGGTGTGTGTGTGGTTGCGATGGTGGTGTGGTTTGGTAGTTGTTGGTGTGTGTGTCGTGTTGTGTGTTTGTTGGTGTGTGTGTGTTAACATGAAGCCCGTCTAGCTCAGTCGGTAGAGCGCAAGACTCTTAATCTTGTGGTCGTGGGTTCGAGCCCCACGGTGGGCGACTGCTTTTGCTTTTGTCTCGTTGCCGACTGCTCCTGTCCTCTGCTCTCGCCCACGCGCACGTTGACGTCCGTCCGTGCTTGTCACTGCGTGTGGGTGTCTCGGCGTGCCGTGGGTGGGCGTTGCAAGCCGTGGTGCGACCGGGACGGCCGTGGTTCCGACCGCATGGCATCGTGGCCGCACGTGTCTCGAGTGTCTCGAGTGTCTCGAGTGTCTCGAGTGTCTCGAGCGCAGCGGCGTGTGCCGCATGCAGCGAGAGACGCCGAGGCTTCCACGCTGCGTACGGCCGTGTGCGGTCGGCGGCGAGGTGCTGGGGCGTGCCTTGAGGCGCCGAGGCGCCGAAGCACGCGTGAAGGTCGGCAGCGTGGAAGCAAGCGAGGCCTGGCATGGCTGGAGGCAGGCGGTGATGTGTGTCGACGGGTCGGGCAGGTGTGGAGGCAAAAGGTAGGTGCAGGCGTGTGCGTGAGAGGTGTGGTGTGTGTGTGGTTGCGATGGTGGTGTGGTTTGGTAGTTGTTGGTGTGTGTGTCGTGTTGTGTGTTTGTTGGTGTGTGTGTGTTAACATGAAGCCCGTCTAGCTCAGTCGGTAGAGCGCAAGACTCTTAATCTTGTGGTCGTGGGTTCGAGCCCCACGGTGGGCGACTGCTTTTGCTTTTGTCTCGTTGCCGACTGCTCCTGTCCTCTGCTCTCGCCCACGCGCACGTTGACGTCCGTCCGTGCTTGTCACTGCGTGTGGGTGTCTCGGCGTGCCGTGGGTGGGCGTTGCAAGCCGTGGTGCGACCGGGACGGCCGTGGTTCCGACCGCATGGCATCGTGGCCGCACGTGTCTCGAGTGTCTCGAGTGTCTCGAGTGTCTCGAGTGTCTCGAGCGCAGCGGCGTGTGCCGCATGCAGCGAGAGACGCCGAGGCTTCCACGCTGCGTACGGCCGTGTGCGGTCGGCGGCGAGGTGCTGGGGCGTGCCTTGAGGCGCCGAGGCGCCGAAGCACGCGTGAAGGTCGGCAGCGTGGAAGCAAGCGAGGCCTGGCATGGCTGGAGGCAGGCGGTGATGTGTGTCGACGGGTCGGGCAGGTGTGGAGGCAAAAGGTAGGTGCAGGCGTGTGCGTGAGAGGTGTGGTGTGTGTGTGGTTGCGATGGTGGTGTGGTTTGGTAGTTGTTGGTGTGTGTGTCGTGTTGTGTGTTTGTTGGTGTGTGTGTGTTAACATGAAGCCCGTCTAGCTCAGTCGGTAGAGCGCAAGACTCTTAATCTTGTGGTCGTGGGTTCGAGCCCCACGGTGGGCGACTGCTTTTGCTTTTGTCTCGTTGCCGACTGCTCCTGTCCTCTGCTCTCGCCCACGCGCACGTTGACGTCCGTCCGTGCTTGTCACTGCGTGTGGGTGTCTCGGCGTGCCGTGGGTGGGCGTTGCAAGCCGTGGTGCGACCGGGACGGCCGTGGTTCCGACCGCATGGCATCGTGGCCGCACGTGTCTCGAGTGTCTCGAGTGTCTCGAGTGTCTCGAGTGTCTCGAGCGCAGCGGCGTGTGCCGCATGCAGCGAGAGACGCCGAGGCTTCCACGCTGCGTACGGCCGTGTGCGGTCGGCGGCGAGGTGCTGGGACGTGCCTTGAGGCGCTGAGGCGCCGAAGCACGCGTGAAGGTCGGCAGCGTGGAAGCAAGCGAGGCCTGGCATGGCTGGAGGCAGGCGGTGATGTGTGTCGACGGGTCGGGCAGGTGTGGAGGCAAAAGGTAGGTGCAGGCGTGTGCGTGAGAGGTGTGGTGTGTGTGTGGTTGCGATGGTGGTGTGGTTTGGTAGTTGTTGGTGTGTGTGTCGTGTTGTGTGTTTGTTGGTGTGTGTGTGTTAACATGAAGCCCGTCTAGCTCAGTCGGTAGAGCGCAAGACTCTTAATCTTGTGGTCGTGGGTTCGAGCCCCACGGTGGGCGACTGCTTTTGCTTTTGTCTCGTTGCCGACTGCTCCTGTCCTCTGCTCTCGCCCACGCGCACGTTGACGTCCGTCCGTGCTTGTCACTGCGTGTGGGTGTCTCGGCGTGCCGTGGGTGGGCGTTGCAAGCCGTGGTGCGACCGGGACGGCCGTGGTTCCGACCGCATGGCATCGTGGCCGCACGTGTCTCGAGTGTCTCGAGTGTCTCGAGTGTCTCGAGCGCAGCGGCGTGTGCCGCATGCAGCGAGAGACGCCGAGGCTTCCACGCTGCGTACGGCCGTGTGCGGTCGGCGGCGAGGTGCTGGGACGTGCCTTGAGGCGCCGAGGCGCCGAAGCACGCGTGAAGGTCGGCAGCGTGGAAGCAAGCGAGGCCTGGCATGGCTGGAGGCAGGCGGTGATGTGTGTCGACGGGTCGGGCAGGTGTGGAGGCAAAAGGTAGGTGCAGGCGTGTGCGTGAGAGGTGTGGTGTGTGTGTGGTTGCGATGGTGGTGTGGTTTGGTAGTTGTTGGTGTGTGTGTCGTGTTGTGTGTTTGTTGGTGTGTGTGTGTTAACATGAAGCCCGTCTAGCTCAGTCGGTAGAGCGCAAGACTCTTAATCTTGTGGTCGTGGGTTCGAGCCCCACGGTGGGCGACTGCTTTTGCTTTTGTCTCGTTGCCGACTGCTCCTGTCCTCTGCTCTCGCCCACGCGCACGTTGACGTCCGTCCGTGCTTGTCACTGCGTGTGGGTGTCTCGGCGTGCCGTGGGTGGGCGTTGCAAGCCGTGGTGCGACCGGGACGGCCGTGGTTCCGACCGCATGGCATCGTGGCCGCACGTGTCTCGAGTGTCTCGAGTGTCTCGAGTGTCTCGAGCGCAGCGGCGTGTGCCGCATGCAGCGAGAGACGCCGAGGCTTCCACGCTGCGTACGGCCGTGTGCGGTCGGCGGCGAGGTGCTGGGACGTGCCTTGAGGCGCCGAGGCGCCGAAGCACGCGTGAAGGTCGGCAGCGTGGAAGCAAGCGAGGCCTGGCATGGCTGGAGGCAGGCGGTGATGTGTGTCGACGGGTCGGGCAGGTGTGGAGGCAAAAGGTAGGTGCAGGCGTGTGCGTGAGAGGTGTGGTGTGTGTGTGGTTGCGATGGTGGTGTGGTTTGGTAGTTGTTGGTGTGTGTGTCGTGTTGTGTGTTTGTTGGTGTGTGTGTGTTAACATGAAGCCCGTCTAGCTCAGTCGGTAGAGCGCAAGACTCTTAATCTTGTGGTCGTGGGTTCGAGCCCCACGGTGGGCGACTGCTTTTGCTTTTGTCTCGTTGCCGACTGCTCCTGTCCTCTGCTCTCGCCCACGCGCACGTTGACGTCCGTCCGTGCTTGTCACTGCGTGTGGGTGTCTCGGCGTGCCGTGGGTGGGCGTTGCAAGCCGTGGTGCGACCGGGACGGCCGTGGTTCCGACCGCATGGCATCGTGGCCGCACGTGTCTCGAGTGTCTCGAGTGTCTCGAGCGCAGCGGCGTGTGCCGCATGCAGCGAGAGACGCCGAGGCTTCCACGCTGCGTACGGCCGTGTGCGGTCGGCGGCGAGGTGCTGGGGCGTGCCTTGAGGCGCCGAGGCGCCGAAGCACGCGTGAAGGTCGGCAGCGTGGAAGCAAGCGAGGCCTGGCATGGCTGGAGGCAGGCGGTGATGTGTGTCGACGGGTCGGGCAGGTGTGGAGGCAAAAGGTAGGTGCAGGCGTGTGCGTGAGAGGTGTGGTGTGTGTGTGGTTGCGATGGTGGTGTGGTTTGGTAGTTGTTGGTGTGTGTGTCGTGTTGTGTGTTTGTTGGTGTGTGTGTGTTAACATGAAGCCCGTCTAGCTCAGTCGGTAGAGCGCAAGACTCTTAATCTTGTGGTCGTGGGTTCGAGCCCCACGGTGGGCGACTGCTTTTGCTTTTGTCTCGTTGCCGACTGCTCCTGTCCTCTGCTCTCGCCCACGCGCACGTTGACGTCCGTCCGTGCTTGTCACTGCGTGTGGGTGTCTCGGCGTGCCGTGGGTGGGCGTTGCAAGCCGTGGTGCGACCGGGACGGCCGTGGTTCCGACCGCATGGCATCGTGGCCGCACGTGTCTCGAGTGTCTCGAGTGTCTCGAGTGTCTCGAGCGCAGCGGCGTGTGCCGCATGCAGCGAGAGACGCCGAGGCTTCCACGCTGCGTACGGCCGTGTGCGGTCGGCGGCGAGGTGCTGGGACGTGCCTTGAGGCGCCGAGGCGCCGAAGCACGCGTGAAGGTCGGCAGCGTGGAAGCAAGCGAGGCCTGGCATGGCTGGAGGCAGGCGGTGATGTGTGTCGACGGGTCGGGCAGGTGTGGAGGCAAAAGGTAGGTGCAGGCGTGTGCGTGAGAGGTGTGGTGTGTGTGTGGTTGCGATGGTGGTGTGGTTTGGTAGTTGTTGGTGTGTGTGTCGTGTTGTGTGTTTGTTGGTGTGTGTGTGTTAACATGAAGCCCGTCTAGCTCAGTCGGTAGAGCGCAAGACTCTTAATCTTGTGGTCGTGGGTTCGAGCCCCACGGTGGGCGACTGCTTTTGCTTTTGTCTCGTTGCCGACTGCTCCTGTCCTCTGCTCTCGCCCACGCGCACGTTGACGTCCGTCCGTGCTTGTCACTGCGTGTGGGTGTCTCGGCGTGCCGTGGGTGGGCGTTGCAAGCCGTGGTGCGACCGGGACGGCCGTGGTTCCGACCGCATGGCATCGTGGCCGCACGTGTCTCGAGTGTCTCGAGTGTCTCGAGTGTCTCGAGTGTCTCGAGTGTCTCGAGCGCAGCGGCGTGTGCCGCATGCAGCGAGAGACGCCGAGGCTTCCACGCTGCGTACGGCCGTGTGCGGTCGGCGGCGAGGTGCTGGGGCGTGCCTTGAGGCGCCGAGGCGCCGAAGCACGCGTGAAGGTCGGCAGCGTGGAAGCAAGCGAGGCCTGGCATGGCTGGAGGCAGGCGGTGATGTGTGTCGACGGGTCGGGCAGGTGTGGAGGCAAAAGGTAGGTGCAGGCGTGTGCGTGAGAGGTGTGGTGTGTGTGTGGTTGCGATGGTGGTGTGGTTTGGTAGTTGTTGGTGTGTGTGTCGTGTTGTGTGTTTGTTGGTGTGTGTGTGTTAACATGAAGCCCGTCTAGCTCAGTCGGTAGAGCGCAAGACTCTTAATCTTGTGGTCGTGGGTTCGAGCCCCACGGTGGGCGACTGCTTTTGCTTTTGTCTCGTTGCCGACTGCTCCTGTCCTCTGCTCTCGCCCACGCGCACGTTGACGTCCGTCCGTGCTTGTCACTGCGTGTGGGTGTCTCGGCGTGCCGTGGGTGGGCGTTGCAAGCCGTGGTGCGACCGGGACGGCCGTGGTTCCGACCGCATGGCATCGTGGCCGCACGTGTCTCGAGTGTCTCGAGTGTCTCGAGTGTCTCGAGCGCAGCGGCGTGTGCCGCATGCAGCGAGAGACGCCGAGGCTTCCACGCTGCGTACGGCCGTGTGCGGTCGGCGGCGAGGTGCTGGGGCGTGCCTTGAGGCGCCGAGGCGCCGAAGCACGCGTGAAGGTCGGCAGCGTGGAAGCAAGCGAGGCCTGGCATGGCTGGAGGCAGGCGGTGATGTGTGTCGACGGGTCGGGCAGGTGTGGAGGCAAAAGGTAGGTGCAGGCGTGTGCGTGAGAGGTGTGGTGTGTGTGTGGTTGCGATGGTGGTGTGGTTTGGTAGTTGTTGGTGTGTGTGTCGTGTTGTGTGTTTGTTGGTGTGTGTGTGTTAACATGAAGCCCGTCTAGCTCAGTCGGTAGAGCGCAAGACTCTTAATCTTGTGGTCGTGGGTTCGAGCCCCACGGTGGGCGACTGCTTTTGCTTTTGTCTCGTTGCCGACTGCTCCTGTCCTCTGCTCTCGCCCACGCGCACGTTGACGTCCGTCCGTGCTTGTCACTGCGTGTGGGTGTCTCGGCGTGCCGTGGGTGGGCGTTGCAAGCCGTGGTGCGACCGGGACGGCCGTGGTTCCGACCGCATGGCATCGTGGCCGCACGTGTCTCGAGTGTCTCGAGTGTCTCGAGTGTCTCGAGTGTCTCGAGTGTCTCGAGCGCAGCGGCGTGTGCCGCATGCAGCGAGAGACGCCGAGGCTTCCACGCTGCGTACGGCCGTGTGCGGTCGGCGGCGAGGTGCTGGGGCGTGCCTTGAGGCGCCGAGGCGCCGAAGCACGCGTGAAGGTCGGCAGCGTGGAAGCAAGCGAGGCCTGGCATGGCTGGAGGCAGGCGGTGATGTGTGTCGACGGGTCGGGCAGGTGTGGAGGCAAAAGGTAGGTGCAGGCGTGTGCGTGAGAGGTGTGGTGTGTGTGTGGTTGCGATGGTGGTGTGGTTTGGTAGTTGTTGGTGTGTGTGTCGTGTTGTGTGTTTGTTGGTGTGTGTGTGTTAACATGAAGCCCGTCTAGCTCAGTCGGTAGAGCGCAAGACTCTTAATCTTGTGGTCGTGGGTTCGAGCCCCACGGTGGGCGACTGCTTTTGCTTTTGTCTCGTTGCCGACTGCTCCTGTCCTCTGCTCTCGCCCACGCGCACGTTGACGTCCGTCCGTGCTTGTCACTGCGTGTGGGTGTCTCGGCGTGCCGTGGGTGGGCGTTGCAAGCCGTGGTGCGACCGGGACGGCCGTGGTTCCGACCGCATGGCATCGTGGCCGCACGTGTCTCGAGTGTCTCGAGTGTCTCGAGTGTCTCGAGTGTCTCGAGCGCAGCGGCGTGTGCCGCATGCAGCGAGAGACGCCGAGGCTTCCACGCTGCGTACGGCCGTGTGCGGTCGGCGGCGAGGTGCTGGGACGTGCCTTGAGGCGCCGAGGCGCCGAAGCACGCGTGAAGGTCGGCAGCGTGGAAGCAAGCGAGGCCTGGCATGGCTGGAGGCAGGCGGTGATGTGTGTCGACGGGTCGGGCAGGTGTGGAGGCAAAAGGTAGGTGCAGGCGTGTGCGTGAGAGGTGTGGTGTGTGTGTGGTTGCGATGGTGGTGTGGTTTGGTAGTTGTTGGTGTGTGTGTCGTGTTGTGTGTTTGTTGGTGTGTGTGTGTTAACATGAAGCCCGTCTAGCTCAGTCGGTAGAGCGCAAGACTCTTAATCTTGTGGTCGTGGGTTCGAGCCCCACGGTGGGCGACTGCTTTTGCTTTTGTCTCGTTGCCGACTGCTCCTGTCCTCTGCTCTCGCCCACGCGCACGTTGACGTCCGTCCGTGCTTGTCACTGCGTGTGGGTGTCTCGGCGTGCCGTGGGTGGGCGTTGCAAGCCGTGGTGCGACCGGGACGGCCGTGGTTCCGACCGCATGGCATCGTGGCCGCACGTGTCTCGAGTGTCTCGAGTGTCTCGAGTGTCTCGAGTGTCTCGAGTGTCTCGAGCGCAGCGGCGTGTGCCGCATGCAGCGAGAGACGCCGAGGCTTCCACGCTGCGTACGGCCGTGTGCGGTCGGCGGCGAGGTGCTGGGGCGTGCCTTGAGGCGCCGAGGCGCCGAAGCACGCGTGAAGGTCGGCAGCGTGGAAGCAAGCGAGGCCTGGCATGGCTGGAGGCAGGCGGTGATGTGTGTCGACGGGTCGGGCAGGTGTGGAGGCAAAAGGTAGGTGCAGGCGTGTGCGTGAGAGGTGTGGTGTGTGTGTGGTTGCGATGGTGGTGTGGTTTGGTAGTTGTTGGTGTGTGTGTGTCGTGTTGTGTGTTTGTTGGTGTGTGTGTGTTAACATGAAGCCCGTCTAGCTCAGTCGGTAGAGCGCAAGACTCTTAATCTTGTGGTCGTGGGTTCGAGCCCCACGGTGGGCGACTGCTTTTGCTTTTGTCTCGTTGCCGACTGCTCCTGTCCTCTGCTCTCGCCCACGCGCACGTTGACGTCCGTCCGTGCTTGTCACTGCGTGTGGGTGTCTCGGCGTGCCGTGGGTGGGCGTTGCAAGCCGTGGTGCGACCGGGACGGCCGTGGTTCCGACCGCATGGCATCGTGGCCGCACGTGTCTCGAGTGTCTCGAGTGTCTCGAGTGTCTCGAGTGTCTCGAGTGTCTCGAGTGTCTCGAGTGTCTCGAGCGCAGCGGCGTGTGCCGCATGCAGCGAGAGACGCCGAGGCTTCCACGCTGCGTACGGCCGTGTGCGGTCGGCGGCGAGGTGCTGGGGCGTGCCTTGAGGCGCCGAGGCGCCGAAGCACGCGTGAAGGTCGGCAGCGTGGAAGCAAGCGAGGCCTGGCATGGCTGGAGGCAGGCGGTGATGTGTGTCGACGGGTCGGGCAGGTGTGGAGGCAAAAGGTAGGTGCAGGCGTGTGCGTGAGAGGTGTGGTGTGTGTGTGGTTGCGATGGTGGTGTGGTTTGGTAGTTGTTGGTGTGTGTGTCGTGTTGTGTGTTTGTTGGTGTGTGTGTGTTAACATGAAGCCCGTCTAGCTCAGTCGGTAGAGCGCAAGACTCTTAATCTTGTGGTCGTGGGTTCGAGCCCCACGGTGGGCGACTGCTTTTGCTTTTGTCTCGTTGCCGACTGCTCCTGTCCTCTGCTCTCGCCCACGCGCACGTTGACGTCCGTCCGTGCTTGTCACTGCGTGTGGGTGTCTCGGCGTGCCGTGGGTGGGCGTTGCAAGCCGTGGTGCGACCGGGACGGCCGTGGTTCCGACCGCATGGCATCGTGGCCGCACGTGTCTCGAGTGTCTCGAGCGCAGCGGCGTGTGCCGCATGCAGCGAGAGACGCCGAGGCTTCCACGCTGCGTACGGCCGTGTGCGGTCGGCGGCGAGGTGCTGGGACGTGCCTTGAGGCGCCGAGGCGCCGAAGCACGCGTGAAGGTCGGCAGCGTGGAAGCAAGCGAGGCCTGGCATGGCTGGAGGCAGGCGGTGATGTGTGTCGACGGGTCGGGCAGGTGTGGAGGCAAAAGGTAGGTGCAGGCGTGTGCGTGAGAGGTGTGGTGTGTGTGTGGTTGCGATGGTGGTGTGGTTTGGTAGTTGTTGGTGTGTGTGTCGTGTTGTGTGTTTGTTGGTGTGTGTGTGTTAACATGAAGCCCGTCTAGCTCAGTCGGTAGAGCGCAAGACTCTTAATCTTGTGGTCGTGGGTTCGAGCCCCACGGTGGGCGACTGCTTTTGCTTTTGTCTCGTTGCCGACTGCTCCTGTCCTCTGCTCTCGCCCACGCGCACGTTGACGTCCGTCCGTGCTTGTCACTGCGTGTGGGTGTCTCGGCGTGCCGTGGGTGGGCGTTGCAAGCCGTGGTGCGACCGGGACGGCCGTGGTTCCGACCGCATGGCATCGTGGCCGCACGTGTCTCGAGTGTCTCGAGTGTCTCGAGTGTCTCGAGTGTCTCGAGCGCAGCGGCGTGTGCCGCATGCAGCGAGAGACGCCGAGGCTTCCACGCTGCGTACGGCCGTGTGCGGTCGGCGGCGAGGTGCTGGGACGTGCCTTGAGGCGCCGAGGCGCCGAAGCACGCGTGAAGGTCGGCAGCGTGGAAGCAAGCGAGGCCTGGCATGGCTGGAGGCAGGCGGTGATGTGTGTCGACGGGTCGGGCAGGTGTGGAGGCAAAAGGTAGGTGCAGGCGTGTGCGTGAGAGGTGTGGTGTGTGTGTGGTTGCGATGGTGGTGTGGTTTGGTAGTTGTTGGTGTGTGTGTCGTGTTGTGTGTTTGTTGGTGTGTGTGTGTTAACATGAAGCCCGTCTAGCTCAGTCGGTAGAGCGCAAGACTCTTAATCTTGTGGTCGTGGGTTCGAGCCCCACGGTGGGCGACTGCTTTTGCTTTTGTCTCGTTGCCGACTGCTCCTGTCCTCTGCTCTCGCCCACGCGCACGTTGACGTCCGTCCGTGCTTGTCACTGCGTGTGGGTGTCTCGGCGTGCCGTGGGTGGGCGTTGCAAGCCGTGGTGCGACCGGGACGGCCGTGGTTCCGACCGCATGGCATCGTGGCCGCACGTGTCTCGAGTGTCTCGAGTGTCTCGAGTGTCTCGAGTGTCTCGAGTGTCTCGAGCGCAGCGGCGTGTGCCGCATGCAGCGAGAGACGCCGAGGCTTCCACGCTGCGTACGGCCGTGTGCGGTCGGCGGCGAGGTGCTGGGACGTGCCTTGAGGCGCCGAGGCGCCGAAGCACGCGTGAAGGTCGGCAGCGTGGAAGCAAGCGAGGCCTGGCATGGCTGGAGGCAGGCGGTGATGTGTGTCGACGGGTCGGGCAGGTGTGGAGGCAAAAGGTAGGTGCAGGCGTGTGCGTGAGAGGTGTGGTGTGTGTGTGGTTGCGATGGTGGTGTGGTTTGGTAGTTGTTGGTGTGTGTGTCGTGTTGTGTGTTTGTTGGTGTGTGTGTGTTAACATGAAGCCCGTCTAGCTCAGTCGGTAGAGCGCAAGACTCTTAATCTTGTGGTCGTGGGTTCGAGCCCCACGGTGGGCGACTGCTTTTGCTTTTGTCTCGTTGCCGACTGCTCCTGTCCTCTGCTCTCGCCCACGCGCACGTTGACGTCCGTCCGTGCTTGTCACTGCGTGTGGGTGTCTCGGCGTGCCGTGGGTGGGCGTTGCAAGCCGTGGTGCGACCGGGACGGCCGTGGTTCCGACCGCATGGCATCGTGGCCGCACGTGTCTCGAGTGTCTCGAGTGTCTCGAGTGTCTCGAGCGCAGCGGCGTGTGCCGCATGCAGCGAGAGACGCCGAGGCTTCCACGCTGCGTACGGCCGTGTGCGGTCGGCGGCGAGGTGCTGGGACGTGCCTTGAGGCGCCGAGGCGCCGAAGCACGCGTGAAGGTCGGCAGCGTGGAAGCAAGCGAGGCCTGGCATGGCTGGAGGCAGGCGGTGATGTGTGTCGACGGGTCGGGCAGGTGTGGAGGCAAAAGGTAGGTGCAGGCGTGTGCGTGAGAGGTGTGGTGTGTGTGTGGTTGCGATGGTGGTGTGGTTTGGTAGTTGTTGGTGTGTGTGTCGTGTTGTGTGTTTGTTGGTGTGTGTGTGTTAACATGAAGCCCGTCTAGCTCAGTCGGTAGAGCGCAAGACTCTTAATCTTGTGGTCGTGGGTTCGAGCCCCACGGTGGGCGACTGCTTTTGCTTTTGTCTCGTTGCCGACTGCTCCTGTCCTCTGCTCTCGCCCACGCGCACGTTGACGTCCGTCCGTGCTTGTCACTGCGTGTGGGTGTCTCGGCGTGCCGTGGGTGGGCGTTGCAAGCCGTGGTGCGACCGGGACGGCCGTGGTTCCGACCGCATGGCATCGTGGCCGCACGTGTCTCGAGTGTCTCGAGCGCAGCGGCGTGTGCCGCATGCAGCGAGAGACGCCGAGGCTTCCACGCTGCGTACGGCCGTGTGCGGTCGGCGGCGAGGTGCTGGGACGTGCCTTGAGGCGCCGAGGCGCCGAAGCACGCGTGAAGGTCGGCAGCGTGGAAGCAAGCGAGGCCTGGCATGGCTGGAGGCAGGCGGTGAGTGTGTCGACGGGTCGGGCAGGTGTGGAGGCAAAAGGTAGGTGCAGGCGTGTGCGTGAGAGGTGTGGTGTGTGTGTGGTTGCGATGGTGGTGTGGTTTGGTAGTTGTTGGTGTGTGTGTCGTTTTGTGTGTTTGTTGGTGTGTGTGTTAACATGAAGCCCGTCTAGCTCAGTCGGTAGAGCGCAAGACTCTTAATCTTGTGGTCGTGGGTTCGAGCCCCACGGTGGGCGACTGCTTTTGCTTTTGTCTCGTTGCCGACTGCTCCTGTCCTCTGCTCTCGCCCACGCGCACGTTGACGTCCGTCCGTGCTTGTCACTGCGTGTGGGTGTCTCGGCGTGCCGTGGGTGGGCGTTGCAAGCCGTGGTGCGACCGGGACGGCCGTGGTTCCGACCGCATGGCATCGTGGCCGCACGTGTCTCGAGTGTCTGGATGTCTCGAGTGTCTCGAGTGTCTCGAGCGCAGCGGCGTGTGCCGCATGCAGCGAGAGACGCCGAGGCTTCCACGCTGCGTACGGCCGTGTGCGGTCGGCGGCGAGGTGCTGGGACGTGCCTTGAGGCGCCGAGGCGCCGAAGCACGCGTGAAGGTCGGCAGCGTGGAAGCAAGCGAGGCCTGGCATGGCTGGAGGCAGGCGGTGAGTGTGTCGACGGGTCGGGCAGGTGTGGAGGCAAAAGGTAGGTGCAGGCGTGTGCGTGAGAGGTGTGGTGTGTGTGTGGTTGCGATGGTGGTGTGGTTTGGTAGTTGTTGGTGTGTGTGTCGTGTTGTGTGTTTGTTGGTGTGTGTGTGTTAACATGAAGCCCGTCTAGCTCAGTCGGTAGAGCGCAAGACTCTTAATCTTGTGGTCGTGGGTTCGAGCCCCACGGTGGGCGACTGCTTTTGCTTTTGTCTCGTTGCCGACTGCTCCTGTCCTCTGCTCTCGCCCACGCGCACGTTGACGTCCGTCCGTGCTTGTCACTGCGTGTGGGTGTCTCGGCGTGCCGTGGGTGGGCGTTGCAAGCCGTGGTGCGACCGGGACGGCCGTGGTTCCGACCGCATGGCATCGTGGCCGCACGTGTCTCGAGTGTCTGGATGTCTCGAGTGTCTCGAGTGTCTCGAGCGCAGCGGCGTGTGCCGCATGCAGCGAGAGACGCCGAGGCTTCCACGCTGCGTACGGCCGTGTGCGGTCGGCGGCGAGGTGCTGGGACGTGCCTTGAGGCGCCGAGGCGCCGAAGCACGCGTGAAGGTCGGCAGCGTGGAAGCAAGCGAGGCCTGGCATGGCTGGAGGCAGGCGGTGAGTGTGTCGACGGGTCGGGCAGGTGTGGAGGCAAAAGGTAGGTGCAGGCGTGTGCGTGAGAGGTGTGGTGTGTGTGTGGTTGCGATGGTGGTGTGGTTTGGTAGTTGTTGGTGTGTGTGTGTCGTGTTGTGTGTTTGTTGGTGTGTGTGTGTTAACATGAAGCCCGTCTAGCTCAGTCGGTAGAGCGCAAGACTCTTAATCTTGTGGTCGTGGGTTCGAGCCCCACGGTGGGCGACTGCTTTTGCTTTTGTCTCGTTGCCGACTGCTCCTGTCCTCTGCTCTCGCCCACGCGCACGTTGACGTCCGTCCGTGCTTGTCACTGCGTGTGGGTGTCTCGGCGTGCCGTGGGTGGGCGTTGCAAGCCGTGGTGCGACCGGGACGGCCGTGGTTCCGACCGCATGGCATCGTGGCCGCACGTGTCTCGAGTGTCTCGAGTGTCTCGAGTGTCTCGAGTGTCTCGAGTGTCTCGAGCGCAGCGGCGTGTGCCGCATGCAGCGAGAGACGCCGAGGCTTCCACGCTGCGTACGGCCGTGTGCGGTCGGCGGCGAGGTGCTGGGACGTGCCTTGAGGCGCCGAGGCGCCGAAGCACGCGTGAAGGTCGGCAGCGTGGAAGCAAGCGAGGCCTGGCATGGCTGGAGGCAGGCGGTGAGTGTGTCGACGGGTCGGGCAGGTGTGGAGGCAAAAGGTAGGTGCAGGCGTGTGCGTGAGAGGTGTGGTGTGTGTGTGGTTGCGATGGTGGTGTGGTTTGGTAGTTGTTGGTGTGTGTGTGTCGTGTTGTGTGTTTGTTGGTGTGTGTGTGTTAACATGAAGCCCGTCTAGCTCAGTCGGTAGAGCGCAAGACTCTTAATCTTGTGGTCGTGGGTTCGAGCCCCACGGTGGGCGACTGCTTTTGCTTTTGTCTCGTTGCCGACTGCTCCTGTCCTCTGCTCTCGCCCACGCGCACGTTGACGTCCGTCCGTGCTTGTCACTGCGTGTGGGTGTCTCGGCGTGCCGTGGGTGGGCGTTGCAAGCCGTGGTGCGACCGGGACGGCCGTGGTTCCGACCGCATGGCATCGTGGCCGCACGTGTCTCGAGTGTCTCGAGTGTCTCGAGTGTCTCGAGTGTCTCGAGTGTCTCGAGCGCAGCGGCGTGTGCCGCATGCAGCGAGAGACGCCGAGGCTTCCACGCTGCGTACGGCCGTGTGCGGTCGGCGGCGAGGTGCTGGGACGTGCCTTGAGGCGCCGAGGCGCCGAAGCACGCGTGAAGGTCGGCAGCGTGGAAGCAAGCGAGGCCTGGCATGGCTGGAGGCAGGCGGTGATGTGTGTCGACGGGTCGGGCAGGTGTGGAGGCAAAAGGTAGGTGCAGGCGTGTGCGTGAGAGGTGTGGTGTGTGTGTGGTTGCGATGGTGGTGTGGTTTGGTAGTTGTTGGTGTGTGTGTCGTGTTGTGTGTTTGTTGGTGTGTGTGTGTTAACATGAAGCCCGTCTAGCTCAGTCGGTAGAGCGCAAGACTCTTAATCTTGTGGTCGTGGGTTCGAGCCCCACGGTGGGCGACTGCTTTTGCTTTTGTCTCGTTGCCGACTGCTCCTGTCCTCTGCTCTCGCCCACGCGCACGTTGACGTCCGTCCGTGCTTGTCACTGCGTGTGGGTGTCTCGGCGTGCCGTGGGTGGGCGTTGCAAGCCGTGGTGCGACCGGGACGGCCGTGGTTCCGACCGCATGGCATCGTGGCCGCACGTGTCTCGAGTGTCTGGATGTCTCGAGTGTCTCGAGTGTCTCGAGCGCAGCGGCGTGTGCCGCATGCAGCGAGAGACGCCGAGGCTTCCACGCTGCGTACGGCCGTGTGCGGTCGGCGGCGAGGTGCTGGGACGTGCCTTGAGGCGCCGAGGCGCCGAAGCACGCGTGAAGGTCGGCAGCGTGGAAGCAAGCGAGGCCTGGCATGGCTGGAGGCAGGCGGTGATGTGTGTCGACGGGTCGGGCAGGTGTGGAGGCAAAAGGTAGGTGCAGGCGTGTGCGTGAGAGGTGTGGTGTGTGTGTGGTTGCGATGGTGGTGTGGTTTGGTAGTTGTTGGTGTGTGTGTGTCGTGTTGTGTGTTTGTTGGTGTGTGTGTGTTAACATGAAGCCCGTCTAGCTCAGTCGGTAGAGCGCAAGACTCTTAATCTTGTGGTCGTGGGTTCGAGCCCCACGGTGGGCGACTGCTTTTGCTTTTGTCTCGTTGCCGACTGCTCCTGTCCTCTGCTCTCGCCCACGCGCACGTTGACGTCCGTCCGTGCTTGTCACTGCGTGTGGGTGTCTCGGCGTGCCGTGGGTGGGCGTTGCAAGCCGTGGTGCGACCGGGACGGCCGTGGTTCCGACCGCATGGCATCGTGGCCGCACGTGTCTCGAGTGTCTCGAGTGTCTCGAGTGTCTCGAGTGTCTCGAGTGTCTCGAGCGCAGCGGCGTGTGCCGCATGCAGCGAGAGACGCCGAGGCTTCCACGCTGCGTACGGCCGTGTGCGGTCGGCGGCGAGGTGCTGGGACGTGCCTTGAGGCGCCGAGGCGCCGAAGCACGCGTGAAGGTCGGCAGCGTGGAAGCAAGCGAGGCCTGGCATGGCTGGAGGCAGGCGGTGAGTGTGTCGACGGGTCGGGCAGGTGTGGAGGCAAAAGGTAGGTGCAGGCGTGTGCGTGAGAGGTGTGGTGTGTGTGTGGTTGCGATGGTGGTGTGGTTTGGTAGTTGTTGGTGTGTGTGTGTCGTGTTGTGTGTTTGTTGGTGTGTGTGTGTTAACATGAAGCCCGTCTAGCTCAGTCGGTAGAGCGCAAGACTCTTAATCTTGTGGTCGTGGGTTCGAGCCCCACGGTGGGCGACTGCTTTTGCTTTTGTCTCGTTGCCGACTGCTCCTGTCCTCTGCTCTCGCCCACGCGCACGTTGACGTCCGTCCGTGCTTGTCACTGCGTGTGGGTGTCTCGGCGTGCCGTGGGTGGGCGTTGCAAGCCGTGGTGCGACCGGGACGGCCGTGGTTCCGACCGCATGGCATCGTGGCCGCACGTGTCTCGAGTGTCTCGAGTGTCTCGAGTGTCTCGAGTGTCTCGAGTGTCTCGAGCGCAGCGGCGTGTGCCGCATGCAGCGAGAGACGCCGAGGCTTCCACGCTGCGTACGGCCGTGTGCGGTCGGCGGCGAGGTGCTGGGACGTGCCTTGAGGCGCCGAGGCGCCGAAGCACGCGTGAAGGTCGGCAGCGTGGAAGCAAGCGAGGCCTGGCATGGCTGGAGGCAGGCGGTGATGTGTGTCGACGGGTCGGGCAGGTGTGGAGGCAAAAGGTAGGTGCAGGCGTGTGCGTGAGAGGTGTGGTGTGTGTGTGGTTGCGATGGTGGTGTGGTTTGGTAGTTGTTGGTGTGTGTGTCGTGTTGTGTGTTTGTTGGTGTGTGTGTGTTAACATGAAGCCCGTCTAGCTCAGTCGGTAGAGCGCAAGACTCTTAATCTTGTGGTCGTGGGTTCGAGCCCCACGGTGGGCGACTGCTTTTGCTTTTGTCTCGTTGCCGACTGCTCCTGTCCTCTGCTCTCGCCCACGCGCACGTTGACGTCCGTCCGTGCTTGTCACTGCGTGTGGGTGTCTCGGCGTGCCGTGGGTGGGCGTTGCAAGCCGTGGTGCGACCGGGACGGCCGTGGTTCCGACCGCATGGCATCGTGGCCGCACGTGTCTCGAGTGTCTGGATGTCTCGAGTGTCTCGAGTGTCTCGAGCGCAGCGGCGTGTGCCGCATGCAGCGAGAGACGCCGAGGCTTCCACGCTGCGTACGGCCGTGTGCGGTCGGCGGCGAGGTGCTGGGACGTGCCTTGAGGCGCCGAGGCGCCGAAGCACGCGTGAAGGTCGGCAGCGTGGAAGCAAGCGAGGCCTGGCATGGCTGGAGGCAGGCGGTGATGTGTGTCGACGGGTCGGGCAGGTGTGGAGGCAAAAGGTAGGTGCAGGCGTGTGCGTGAGAGGTGTGGTGTGTGTGTGGTTGCGATGGTGGTGTGGTTTGGTAGTTGTTGGTGTGTGTGTCGTGTTGTGTGTTTGTTGGTGTGTGTGTGTTAACATGAAGCCCGTCTAGCTCAGTCGGTAGAGCGCAAGACTCTTAATCTTGTGGTCGTGGGTTCGAGCCCCACGGTGGGCGACTGCTTTTGCTTTTGTCTCGTTGCCGACTGCTCCTGTCCTCTGCTCTCGCCCACGCGCACGTTGACGTCCGTCCGTGCTTGTCACTGCGTGTGGGTGTCTCGGCGTGCCGTGGGTGGGCGTTGCAAGCCGTGGTGCGACCGGGACGGCCGTGGTTCCGACCGCATGGCATCGTGGCCGCACGTGTCTCGAGTGTCTGGATGTCTCGAGTGTCTCGAGTGTCTCGAGCGCAGCGGCGTGTGCCGCATGCAGCGAGAGACGCCGAGGCTTCCACGCTGCGTACGGCCGTGTGCGGTCGGCGGCGAGGTGCTGGGACGTGCCTTGAGGCGCCGAGGCGCCGAAGCACGCGTGAAGGTCGGCAGCGTGGAAGCAAGCGAGGCCTGGCATGGCTGGAGGCAGGCGGTGATGTGTGTCGACGGGTCGGGCAGGTGTGGAGGCAAAAGGTAGGTGCAGGCGTGTGCGTGAGAGGTGTGGTGTGTGTGTGGTTGCGATGGTGGTGTGGTTTGGTAGTTGTTGGTGTGTGTGTCGTGTTGTGTGTTTGTTGGTGTGTGTGTGTTAACATGAAGCCCGTCTAGCTCAGTCGGTAGAGCGCAAGACTCTTAATCTTGTGGTCGTGGGTTCGAGCCCCACGGTGGGCGACTGCTTTTGCTTTTGTCTCGTTGCCGACTGCTCCTGTCCTCTGCTCTCGCCCACGCGCACGTTGACGTCCGTCCGTGCTTGTCACTGCGTGTGGGTGTCTCGGCGTGCCGTGGGTGGGCGTTGCAAGCCGTGGTGCGACCGGGACGGCCGTGGTTCCGACCGCATGGCATCGTGGCCGCACGTGTCTCGAGTGTCTGGATGTCTCGAGTGTCTCGAGTGTCTCGAGCGCAGCGGCGTGTGCCGCATGCAGCGAGAGACGCCGAGGCTTCCACGCTGCGTACGGCCGTGTGCGGTCGGCGGCGAGGTGCTGGGACGTGCCTTGAGGCGCCGAGGCGCCGAAGCACGCGTGAAGGTCGGCAGCGTGGAAGCAAGCGAGGCCTGGCATGGCTGGAGGCAGGCGGTGATGTGTGTCGACGGGTCGGGCAGGTGTGGAGGCAAAAGGTAGGTGCAGGCGTGTGCGTGAGAGGTGTGGTGTGTGTGTGGTTGCGATGGTGGTGTGGTTTGGTAGTTGTTGGTGTGTGTGTCGTGTTGTGTGTTTGTTGGTGTGTGTGTGTTAACATGAAGCCCGTCTAGCTCAGTCGGTAGAGCGCAAGACTCTTAATCTTGTGGTCGTGGGTTCGAGCCCCACGGTGGGCGACTGCTTTTGCTTTTGTCTCGTTGCCGACTGCTCCTGTCCTCTGCTCTCGCCCACGCGCACGTTGACGTCCGTCCGTGCTTGTCACTGCGTGTGGGTGTCTCGGCGTGCCGTGGGTGGGCGTTGCAAGCCGTGGTGCGACCGGGACGGCCGTGGTTCCGACCGCATGGCATCGTGGCCGCACGTGTCTCGAGTGTCTGGATGTCTCGAGTGTCTCGAGTGTCTCGAGCGCAGCGGCGTGTGCCGCATGCAGCGAGAGACGCCGAGGCTTCCACGCTGCGTACGGCCGTGTGCGGTCGGCGGCGAGGTGCTGGGACGTGCCTTGAGGCGCCGAGGCGCCGAAGCACGCGTGAAGGTCGGCAGCGTGGAAGCAAGCGAGGCCTGGCATGGCTGGAGGCAGGCGGTGATGTGTGTCGACGGGTCGGGCAGGTGTGGAGGCAAAAGGTAGGTGCAGGCGTGTGCGTGAGAGGTGTGGTGTGTGTGTGGTTGCGATGGTGGTGTGGTTTGGTAGTTGTTGGTGTGTGTGTCGTGTTGTGTGTTTGTTGGTGTGTGTGTGTTAACATGAAGCCCGTCTAGCTCAGTCGGTAGAGCGCAAGACTCTTAATCTTGTGGTCGTGGGTTCGAGCCCCACGGTGGGCGACTGCTTTTGCTTTTGTCTCGTTGCCGACTGCTCCTGTCCTCTGCTCTCGCCCACGCGCACGTTGACGTCCGTCCGTGCTTGTCACTGCGTGTGGGTGTCTCGGCGTGCCGTGGGTGGGCGTTGCAAGCCGTGGTGCGACCGGGACGGCCGTGGTTCCGACCGCATGGCATCGTGGCCGCACGTGTCTCGAGTGTCTCGAGTGTCTCGAGTGTCTCGAGCGCAGCGGCGTGTGCCGCATGCAGCGAGAGACGCCGAGGCTTCCACGCTGCGTACGGCCGTGTGCGGTCGGCGGCGAGGTGCTGGGACGTGCCTTGAGGCGCCGAGGCGCCGAAGCACGCGTGAAGGTCGGCAGCGTGGAAGCAAGCGAGGCCTGGCATGGCTGGAGGCAGGCGGTGATGTGTGTCGACGGGTCGGGCAGGTGTGGAGGCAAAAGGTAGGTGCAGGCGTGTGCGTGAGAGGTGTGGTGTGTGTGTGGTTGCGATGGTGGTGTGGTTTGGTAGTTGTTGGTGTGTGTGTCGTGTTGTGTGTTTGTTGGTGTGTGTGTGTTAACATGAAGCCCGTCTAGCTCAGTCGGTAGAGCGCAAGACTCTTAATCTTGTGGTCGTGGGTTCGAGCCCCACGGTGGGCGACTGCTTTTGCTTTTGTCTCGTTGCCGACTGCTCCTGTCCTCTGCTCTCGCCCACGCGCACGTTGACGTCCGTCCGTGCTTGTCACTGCGTGTGGGTGTCTCGGCGTGCCGTGGGTGGGCGTTGCAAGCCGTGGTGCGACCGGGACGGCCGTGGTTCCGACCGCATGGCATCGTGGCCGCACGTGTCTCGAGTGTCTCGAGTGTCTCGAGTGTCTCGAGCGCAGCGGCGTGTGCCGCATGCAGCGAGAGACGCCGAGGCTTCCACGCTGCGTACGGCCGTGTGCGGTCGGCGGCGAGGTGCTGGGACGTGCCTTGAGGCGCCGAGGCGCCGAAGCACGCGTGAAGGTCGGCAGCGTGGAAGCAAGCGAGGCCTGGCATGGCTGGAGGCAGGCGGTGATGTGTGTCGACGGGTCGGGCAGGTGTGGAGGCAAAAGGTAGGTGCAGGCGTGTGCGTGAGAGGTGTGGTGTGTGTGTGGTTGCGATGGTGGTGTGGTTTGGTAGTTGTTGGTGTGTGTGTGTCGTGTTGTGTGTTTGTTGGTGTGTGTGTGTTAACATGAAGCCCGTCTAGCTCAGTCGGTAGAGCGCAAGACTCTTAATCTTGTGGTCGTGGGTTCGAGCCCCACGGTGGGCGACTGCTTTTGCTTTTGTCTCGTTGCCGACTGCTCCTGTCCTCTGCTCTTGCCCACGCGCACGTTGACGTCCGTCCGTGCTTGTCACTGCGTGTGGGTGTCTCGGCGTGCCGTGGGTGGGCGTTGCAAGCCGTGGTGCGACCGGGACGGCCGTGGTTCCGACCGCATGGCATCGTGGCCGCACGTGTCTCGAGTGTCTGGATGTCTCGAGTGTCTCGAGTGTCTCGAGCGCAGCGGCGTGTGCCGCATGCAGCGAGAGACGCCGAGGCTTCCACGCTGCGTACGGCCGTGTGCGGTCGGCGGCGAGGTGCTGGGACGTGCCTTGAGGCGCCGAGGCGCCGAAGCACGCGTGAAGGTCGGCAGCGTGGAAGCAAGCGAGGCCTGGCATGGCTGGAGGCAGGCGGTGATGTGTGTCGACGGGTCGGGCAGGTGTGGAGGCAAAAGGTAGGTGCAGGCGTTTGCGTGAGAGGTGTGGTGTGTGTGTGGTTGCGATGGTGGTGTGGTTTGGTAGTTGTTGGTGTGTGTGTCGTTTTGTGTGTTTGTTGGTGTGTGTGTGTTAACATGAAGCCCGTCTAGCTCAGTCGGTAGAGCGCAAGACTCTTAATCTTGTGGTCGTGGGTTCGAGCCCCACGGTGGGCGACTGCTTTTGCTTTTGTCTCGTTGCCGACTGCTCCTGTCCTCTGCTCTCGCCCACGCGCACGTTGACGTCCGTCCGTGCTTGTCACTGCGTGTGGGTGTCTCGGCGTGCCGTGGGTGGGCGTTGCAAGCCGTGGTGCGACCGGGACGGCCGTGGTTCCGACCGCATGGCATCGTGGCCGCACGTGTCTCGAGTGTCTCGAGTGTCTCGAGTGTCTCGAGTGTCTCGAGTGTCTCGAGCGCAGCGGCGTGTGCCGCATGCAGCGAGAGACGCCGAGGCTTCCACGCTGCGTACGGCCGTGTGCGGTCGGCGGCGAGGTGCTGGGACGTGCCTTGAGGCGCCGAGGCGCCGAAGCACGCGTGAAGGTCGGCAGCGTGGAAGCAAGCGAGGCCTGGCATGGCTGGAGGCAGGCGGTGATGTGTGTCGACGGGTCGGGCAGGTGTGGAGGCAAAAGGTAGGTGCAGGCGTGTGCGTGAGAGGTGTGGTGTGTGTGTGGTTGCGATGGTGGTGTGGTTTGGTAGTTGTTGGTGTGTGTGTCGTGTTGTGTGTTTGTTGGTGTGTGTGTGTTAACATGAAGCCCGTCTAGCTCAGTCGGTAGAGCGCAAGACTCTTAATCTTGTGGTCGTGGGTTCGAGCCCCACGGTGGGCGACTGCTTTTGCTTTTGTCTCGTTGCCGACTGCTCCTGTCCTCTGCTCTCGCCCACGCGCACGTTGACGTCCGTCCGTGCTTGTCACTGCGTGTGGGTGTCTCGGCGTGCCGTGGGTGGGCGTTGCAAGCCGTGGTGCGACCGGGACGGCCGTGGTTCCGACCGCATGGCATCGTGGCCGCACGTGTCTCGAGTGTCTGGATGTCTCGAGTGTCTCGAGTGTCTCGAGCGCAGCGGCGTGTGCCGCATGCAGCGAGAGACGCCGAGGCTTCCACGCTGCGTACGGCCGTGTGCGGTCGGCGGCGAGGTGCTGGGACGTGCCTTGAGGCGCCGAGGCGCCGAAGCACGCGTGAAGGTCGGCAGCGTGGAAGCAAGCGAGGCCTGGCATGGCTGGAGGCAGGCGGTGAGTGTGTCGACGGGTCGGGCAGGTGTGGAGGCAAAAGGTAGGTGCAGGCGTGTGCGTGAGAGGTGTGGTGTGTGTGTGGTTGCGATGGTGGTGTGGTTTGGTAGTTGTTGGTGTGTGTGTCGTGTTGTGTGTTTGTTGGTGTGTGTGTGTTAACATGAAGCCCGTCTAGCTCAGTCGGTAGAGCGCAAGACTCTTAATCTTGTGGTCGTGGGTTCGAGCCCCACGGTGGGCGACTGCTTTTGCTTTTGTCTCGTTGCCGACTGCTCCTGTCCTCTGCTCTCGCCCACGCGCACGTTGACGTCCGTCCGTGCTTGTCACTGCGTGTGGGTGTCTCGGCGTGCCGTGGGTGGGCGTTGCAAGCCGTGGTGCGACCGGGACGGCCGTGGTTCCGACCGCATGGCATCGTGGCCGCACGTGTCTCGAGTGTCTCGAGCGCAGCGGCGTGTGCCGCATGCAGCGAGAGACGCCGAGGCTTCCACGCTGCGTACGGCCGTGTGCGGTCGGCGGCGAGGTGCTGGGACGTGCCTTGAGGCGCCGAGGCGCCGAAGCACGCGTGAAGGTCGGCAGCGTGGAAGCAAGCGAGGCCTGGCATGGCTGGAGGCAGGCGGTGATGTGTGTCGACGGGTCGGGCAGGTGTGGAGGCAAAAGGTAGGTGCAGGCGTGTGCGTGAGAGGTGTGGTGTGTGTGTGGTTGCGATGGTGGTGTGGTTTGGTAGTTGTTGGTGTGTGTGTCGTGTTGTGTGTTTGTTGGTGTGTGTGTGTTAACATGAAGCCCGTCTAGCTCAGTCGGTAGAGCGCAAGACTCTTAATCTTGTGGTCGTGGGTTCGAGCCCCACGGTGGGCGACTGCTTTTGCTTTTGTCTCGTTGCCGACTGCTCCTGTCCTCTGCTCTCGCCCACGCGCACGTTGACGTCCGTCCGTGCTTGTCACTGCGTGTGGGTGTCTCGGCGTGCCGTGGGTGGGCGTTGCAAGCCGTGGTGCGACCGGGACGGCCGTGGTTCCGACCGCATGGCATCGTGGCCGCACGTGTCTCGAGTGTCTCGAGCGCAGCGGCGTGTGCCGCATGCAGCGAGAGACGCCGAGGCTTCCACGCTGCGTACGGCCGTGTGCGGTCGGCGGCGAGGTGCTGGGACGTGCCTTGAGGCGCCGAGGCGCCGAAGCACGCGTGAAGGTCGGCAGCGTGGAAGCAAGCGAGGCCTGGCATGGCTGGAGGCAGGCGGTGATGTGTGTCGACGGGTCGGGCAGGTGTGGAGGCAAAAGGTAGGTGCAGGCGTGTGCGTGAGAGGTGTGGTGTGTGTGTGGTTGCGATGGTGGTGTGGTTTGGTAGTTGTTGGTGTGTGTGTCGTTTTGTGTGTTTGTTGGTGTGTGTGTGTTAACATGAAGCCCGTCTAGCTCAGTCGGTAGAGCGCAAGACTCTTAATCTTGTGGTCGTGGGTTCGAGCCCCACGGTGGGCGACTGCTTTTGCTTTTGTCTCGTTGCCGACTGCTCCTGTCCTCTGCTCTCGCCCACGCGCACGTTGACGTCCGTCCGTGCTTGTCACTGCGTGTGGGTGTCTCGGCGTGCCGTGGGTGGGCGTTGCAAGCCGTGGTGCGACCGGGACGGCCGTGGTTCCGACCGCATGGCATCGTGGCCGCACGTGTCTCGAGTGTCTGGATGTCTCGAGTGTCTCGAGTGTCTCGAGCGCAGCGGCGTGTGCCGCATGCAGCGAGAGACGCCGAGGCTTCCACGCTGCGTACGGCCGTGTGCGGTCGGCGGCGAGGTGCTGGGACGTGCCTTGAGGCGCCGAGGCGCCGAAGCACGCGTGAAGGTCGGCAGCGTGGAAGCAAGCGAGGCCTGGCATGGCTGGAGGCAGGCGGTGAGTGTGTCGACGGGTCGGGCAGGTGTGGAGGCAAAAGGTAGGTGCAGGCGTGTGCGTGAGAGGTGTGGTGTGTGTGTGGTTGCGATGGTGGTGTGGTTTGGTAGTTGTTGGTGTGTGTGTCGTGTTGTGTGTTTGTTGGTGTGTGTGTGTTAACATGAAGCCCGTCTAGCTCAGTCGGTAGAGCGCAAGACTCTTAATCTTGTGGTCGTGGGTTCGAGCCCCACGGTGGGCGACTGCTTTTGCTTTTGTCTCGTTGCCGACTGCTCCTGTCCTCTGCTCTCGCCCACGCGCACGTTGACGTCCGTCCGTGCTTGTCACTGCGTGTGGGTGTCTCGGCGTGCCGTGGGTGGGCGTTGCAAGCCGTGGTGCGACCGGGACGGCCGTGGTTCCGACCGCATGGCATCGTGGCCGCACGTGTCTCGAGTGTCTCGAGTGTCTCGAGTGTCTCGAGTGTCTCGAGTGTCTCGAGTGTCTCGAGCGCAGCGGCGTGTGCCGCATGCAGCGAGAGACGCCGAGGCTTCCACGCTGCGTACGGCCGTGTGCGGTCGGCGGCGAGGTGCTGGGACGTGCCTTGAGGCGCCGAGGCGCCGAAGCACGCGTGAAGGTCGGCAGCGTGGAAGCAAGCGAGGCCTGGCATGGCTGGAGGCAGGCGGTGAGTGTGTCGACGGGTCGGGCAGGTGTGGAGGCAAAAGGTAGGTGCAGGCGTGTGCGAGAGAGGTGTGGTGTGTGTGTGGTTGCGATGGTGGTGTGGTTTGGTAGTTGTTGGTGTGTGTGTCGTGTTGTGTGTTTGTTGGTGTGTGTGTGTTAACATGAAGCCCGTCTAGCTCAGTCGGTAGAGCGCAAGACTCTTAATCTTGTGGTCGTGGGTTCGAGCCCCACGGTGGGCGACTGCTTTTGCTTTTGTCTCGTTGCCGACTGCTCCTGTCCTCTGCTCTCGCCCACGCGCACGTTGACGTCCGTCCGTGCTTGTCACTGCGTGTGGGTGTCTCGGCGTGCCGTGGGTGGGCGTTGCAAGCCGTGGTGCGACCGGGACGGCCGTGGTTCCGACCGCATGGCATCGTGGCCGCACGTGTCTCGAGTGTCTCGAGTGTCTCGAGTGTCTCGAGTGTCTCGAGCGCAGCGGCGTGTGCCGCATGCAGCGAGAGACGCCGAGGCTTCCACGCTGCGTACGGCCGTGTGCGGTCGGCGGCGAGGTGCTGGGACGTGCCTTGAGGCGCCGAGGCGCCGAAGCACGCGTGAAGGTCGGCAGCGTGGAAGCAAGCGAGGCCTGGCATGGCTGGAGGCAGGCGGTGAGTGTGTCGACGGGTCGGGCAGGTGTGGAGGCAAAAGGTAGGTGCAGGCGTTTGCGTGAGAGGTGTGGTGTGTGTGTGGTTGCGATGGTGGTGTGGTTTTGGTAGTTGTTGGTGTGTGTGTCGTGTTGTGTGTTTGTTGGTGTGTGTGTGTTAACATGAAGCCCGTCTAGCTCAGTCGGTAGAGCGCAAGACTCTTAATCTTGTGGTCGTGGGTTCGAGCCCCACGGTGGGCGACTGCTTTTGCTTTTGTCTCGTTGCCGACTGCTCCTGTCCTCTGCTCTCGCCCACGCGCACGTTGACGTCCGTCCGTGCTTGTCACTGCGTGTGGGTGTCTCGGCGTGCCGTGGGTGGGCGTTGCAAGCCGTGGTGCGACCGGGACGGCCGTGGTTCCGACCGCATGGCATCGTGGCCGCACGTGTCTCGAGTGTCTCGAGTGTCTCGAGTGTCTCGAGCGCAGCGGCGTGTGCCGCATGCAGCGAGAGACGCCGAGGCTTCCACGCTGCGTACGGCCGTGTGCGGTCGGCGGCGAGGTGCTGGGACGTGCCTTGAGGCGCCGAGGCGCCGAAGCACGCGTGAAGGTCGGCAGCGTGGAAGCAAGCGAGGCCTGGCATGGCTGGAGGCAGGCGGTGATGTGTGTCGACGGGTCGGGCAGGTGTGGAGGCAAAAGGTAGGTGCAGGCGTGTGCGTGAGAGGTGTGGTGTGTGTGTGGTTGCGATGGTGGTGTGGTTTGGTAGTTGTTGGTGTGTGTGTCGTTTTGTGTGTTTGTTGGTGTGTGTGCGTTAACATGAAGCCCGTCTAGCTCAGTCGGTAGAGCGCAAGACTCTTAATCTTGTGGTCGTGGGTTCGAGCCCCACGGTGGGCGACTGCTTTTGCTTTTGTCTCGTTGCCGACTGCTCCTGTCCTCTGCTCTCGCCCACGCGCACGTTGACGTCCGTCCGTGCTTGTCACTGCGTGTGGGTGTCTCGGCGTGCCGTGGGTGGGCGTTGCAAGCCGTGGTGCGACCGGGACGGCCGTGGTTCCGACCGCATGGCATCGTGGCCGCACGTGTCTCGAGTGTCTCGAGTGTCTCGAGTGTCTCGAGCGCAGCGGCGTGTGCCGCATGCAGCGAGAGACGCCGAGGCTTCCACGCTGCGTACGGCCGTGTGCGGTCGGCGGCGAGGTGCTGGGACGTGCCTTGAGGCGCCGAGGCGCCGAAGCACGCGTGAAGGTCGGCAGCGTGGAAGCAAGCGAGGCCTGGCATGGCTGGAGGCAGGCGGTGATGTGTGTCGACGGGTCGGGCAGGTGTGGAGGCAAAAGGTAGGTGCAGGCGTGTGCGTGAGAGGTGTGGTGTGTGTGTGGTTGCGATGGTGGTGTGGTTTGGTAGTTGTTGGTGTGTGTGTCGTGTTGTGTGTTTGTTGGTGTGTGTGCGTTAACATGAAGCCCGTCTAGCTCAGTCGGTAGAGCGCAAGACTCTTAATCTTGTGGTCGTGGGTTCGAGCCCCACGGTGGGCGACTGCTTTTGCTTTTGTCTCGTTGCCGACTGCTCCTGTCCTCTGCTCTCGCCCACGCGCACGTTGACGTCCGTCCGTGCTTGTCACTGCGTGTGGGTGTCTCGGCGTGCCGTGGGTGGGCGTTGCAAGCCGTGGTGCGACCGGGACGGCCGTGGTTCCGACCGCATGGCATCGTGGCCGCACGTGTCTCGAGTGTCTCGAGCGCAGCGGCGTGTGCCGCATGCAGCGAGAGACGCCGAGGCTTCCACGCTGCGTACGGCCGTGTGCGGTCGGCGGCGAGGTGCTGGGACGTGCCTTGAGGCGCCGAGGCGCCGAAGCACGCGTGAAGGTCGGCAGCGTGGAAGCAAGCGAGGCCTGGCATGGCTGGAGGCAGGCGGTGATGTGTGTCGACGGGTCGGGCAGGTGTGGAGGCAAAAGGTAGGTGCAGGCGTGTGCGTGAGAGGTGTGGTGTGTGTGTGGTTGCGATGGTGGTGTGGTTTGGTAGTTGTTGGTGTGTGTGTCGTGTTGTGTGTTTGTTGGTGTGTGTGTGTTAACATGAAGCCCGTCTAGCTCAGTCGGTAGAGCGCAAGACTCTTAATCTTGTGGTCGTGGGTTCGAGCCCCACGGTGGGCGACTGCTTTTGCTTTTGTCTCGTTGCCGACTGCTCCTGTCCTCTGCTCTCGCCCACGCGCACGTTGACGTCCGTCCGTGCTTGTCACTGCGTGTGGGTGTCTCGGCGTGCCGTGGGTGGGCGTTGCAAGCCGTGGTGCGACCGGGACGGCCGTGGTTCCGACCGCATGGCATCGTGGCCGCACGTGTCTCGAGTGTCTCGAGTGTCTCGAGTGTCTCGAGCGCAGCGGCGTGTGCCGCATGCAGCGAGAGACGCCGAGGCTTCCACGCTGCGTACGGCCGTGTGCGGTCGGCGGCGAGGTGCTGGGACGTGCCTTGAGGCGCCGAGGCGCCGAAGCACGCGTGAAGGTCGGCAGCGTGGAAGCAAGCGAGGCCTGGCATGGCTGGAGGCAGGCGGTGATGTGTGTCGACGGGTCGGGCAGGTGTGGAGGCAAAAGGTAGGTGCAGGCGTGTGCGTGAGAGGTGTGGTGTGTGTGTGGTTGCGATGGTGGTGTGGTTTGGTAGTTGTTGGTGTGTGTGTCGTGTTGTGTGTTTGTTGGTGTGTGTGTGTTAACATGAAGCCCGTCTAGCTCAGTCGGTAGAGCGCAAGACTCTTAATCTTGTGGTCGTGGGTTCGAGCCCCACGGTGGGCGACTGCTTTTGCTTTTGTCTCGTTGCCGACTGCTCCTGTCCTCTGCTCTCGCCCACGCGCACGTTGACGTCCGTCCGTGCTTGTCACTGCGTGTGGGTGTCTCGGCGTGCCGTGGGTGGGCGTTGCAAGCCGTGGTGCGACCGGGACGGCCGTGGTTCCGACCGCATGGCATCGTGGCCGCACGTGTCTCGAGTGTCTCGAGTGTCTCGAGTGTCTCGAGCGCAGCGGCGTGTGCCGCATGCAGCGAGAGACGCCGAGGCTTCCACGCTGCGTACGGCCGTGTGCGGTCGGCGGCGAGGTGCTGGGACGTGCCTTGAGGCGCCGAGGCGCCGAAGCACGCGTGAAGGTCGGCAGCGTGGAAGCAAGCGAGGCCTGGCATGGCTGGAGGCAGGCGGTGATGTGTGTCGACGGGTCGGGCAGGTGTGGAGGCAAAAGGTAGGTGCAGGCGTGTGCGTGAGAGGTGTGGTGTGTGTGTGGTTGCGATGGTGGTGTGGTTTGGTAGTTGTTGGTGTGTGTGTCGTGTTGTGTGTTTGTTGGTGTGTGTGTGTTAACATGAAGCCCGTCTAGCTCAGTCGGTAGAGCGCAAGACTCTTAATCTTGTGGTCGTGGGTTCGAGCCCCACGGTGGGCGACTGCTTTTGCTTTTGTCTCGTTGCCGACTGCTCCTGTCCTCTGCTCTCGCCCACGCGCACGTTGACGTCCGTCCGTGCTTGTCACTGCGTGTGGGTGTCTCGGCGTGCCGTGGGTGGGCGTTGCAAGCCGTGGTGCGACCGGGACGGCCGTGGTTCCGACCGCATGGCATCGTGGCCGCACGTGTCTCGAGTGTCTGGATGTCTCGAGTGTCTCGAGTGTCTCGAGCGCAGCGGCGTGTGCCGCATGCAGCGAGAGACGCCGAGGCTTCCACGCTGCGTACGGCCGTGTGCGGTCGGCGGCGAGGTGCTGGGACGTGCCTTGAGGCGCCGAGGCGCCGAAGCACGCGTGAAGGTCGGCAGCGTGGAAGCAAGCGAGGCCTGGCATGGCTGGAGGCAGGCGGTGAGTGTGTCGACGGGTCGGGCAGGTGTGGAGGCAAAAGGTAGGTGCAGGCGTTTGCGTGAGAGGTGTGGTGTGTGTGTGGTTGCGATGGTGGTGTGGTTTGGTAGTTGTTGGTGTGTGTGTGTTAACATGAAGCCCGTCTAGCTCAGTCGGTAGAGCGCAAGACTCTTAATCTTGTGGTCGTGGGTTCGAGCCCCACGGTGGGCGACTGCTTTTGCTTTTGTCTCGTTGCCGACTGCTCCTGTCCTCTGCTCTCGCCCACGCGCACGTTGACGTCCGTCCGTGCTTGTCACTGCGTGTGGGTGTCTCGGCGTGCCGTGGGTGGGCGTTGCAAGCCGTGGTGCGACCGGGACGGCCGTGGTTCCGACCGCATGGCATCGTGGCCGCACGTGTCTCGAGTGTCTCGAGTGTCTCGAGTGTCTCGAGCGCAGCGGCGTGTGCCGCATGCAGCGAGAGACGCCGAGGCTTCCACGCTGCGTACGGCCGTGTGCGGTCGGCGGCGAGGTGCTGGGACGTGCCTTGAGGCGCCGAGGCGCCGAAGCACGCGTGAAGGTCGGCAGCGTGGAAGCAAGCGAGGCCTGGCATGGCTGGAGGCAGGCGGTGAGTGTGTCGACGGGTCGGGCAGGTGTGGAGGCAAAAGGTAGGTGCAGGCGTTTGCGTGAGAGGTGTGGTGTGTGTGTGGTTGCGATGGTGGTGTGGTTTGGTAGTTGTTGGTGTGTGTGTCGTGTTGTGTGTTTGTTGGTGTGTGTGTGTTAACATGAAGCCCGTCTAGCTCAGTCGGTAGAGCGCAAGACTCTTAATCTTGTGGTCGTGGGTTCGAGCCCCACGGTGGGCGACTGCTTTTGCTTTTGTCTCGTTGCCGACTGCTCCTGTCCTCTGCTCTCGCCCACGCGCACGTTGACGTCCGTCCGTGCTTGTCACTGCGTGTGGGTGTCTCGGCGTGCCGTGGGTGGGCGTTGCAAGCCGTGGTGCGACCGGGACGGCCGTGGTTCCGACCGCATGGCATCGTGGCCGCACGTGTCTCGAGTGTCTCGAGTGTCTCGAGTGTCTCGAGCGCAGCGGCGTGTGCCGCATGCAGCGAGAGACGCCGAGGCTTCCACGCTGCGTACGGCCGTGTGCGGTCGGCGGCGAGGTGCTGGGACGTGCCTTGAGGCGCCGAGGCGCCGAAGCACGCGTGAAGGTCGGCAGCGTGGAAGCAAGCGAGGCCTGGCATGGCTGGAGGCAGGCGGTGAGTGTGTCGACGGGTCGGGCAGGTGTGGAGGCAAAAGGTAGGTGCAGGCGTTTGCGTGAGAGGTGTGGTGTGTGTGTGGTTGCGATGGTGGTGTGGTTTGGTAGTTGTTGGTGTGTGTGTCGTGTTGTGTGTTTGTTGGTGTGTGTGTGTTAACATGAAGCCCGTCTAGCTCAGTCGGTAGAGCGCAAGACTCTTAATCTTGTGGTCGTGGGTTCGAGCCCCACGGTGGGCGACTGCTTTTGCTTTTGTCTCGTTGCCGACTGCTCCTGTCCTCTGCTCTCGCCCACGCGCACGTTGACGTCCGTCCGTGCTTGTCACTGCGTGTGGGTGTCTCGGCGTGCCGTGGGTGGGCGTTGCAAGCCGTGGTGCGACCGGGACGGCCGTGGTTCCGACCGCATGGCATCGTGGCCGCACGTGTCTCGAGTGTCTCGAGTGTCTCGAGTGTCTCGAGCGCAGCGGCGTGTGCCGCATGCAGCGAGAGACGCCGAGGCTTCCACGCTGCGTACGGCCGTGTGCGGTCGGCGGCGAGGTGCTGGGACGTGCCTTGAGGCGCCGAGGCGCCGAAGCACGCGTGAAGGTCGGCAGCGTGGAAGCAAGCGAGGCCTGGCATGGCTGGAGGCAGGCGGTGAGTGTGTCGACGGGTCGGGCAGGTGTGGAGGCAAAAGGTAGGTGCAGGCGTTTGCGTGAGAGGTGTGGTGTGTGTGTGGTTGCGATGGTGGTGTGGTTTGGTAGTTGTTGGTGTGTGTGTCGTGTTGTGTGTTTGTTGGTGTGTGTGTGTTAACATGAAGCCCGTCTAGCTCAGTCGGTAGAGCGCAAGACTCTTAATCTTGTGGTCGTGGGTTCGAGCCCCACGGTGGGCGACTGCTTTTGCTTTTGTCTCGTTGCCGACTGCTCCTGTCCTCTGCTCTCGCCCACGCGCACGTTGACGTCCGTCCGTGCTTGTCACTGCGTGTGGGTGTCTCGGCGTGCCGTGGGTGGGCGTTGCAAGCCGTGGTGCGACCGGGACGGCCGTGGTTCCGACCGCATGGCATCGTGGCCGCACGTGTCTCGAGTGTCTGGATGTCTCGAGTGTCTCGAGTGTCTCGAGCGCAGCGGCGTGTGCCGCATGCAGCGAGAGACGCCGAGGCTTCCACGCTGCGTACGGCCGTGTGCGGTCGGCGGCGAGGTGCTGGGACGTGCCTTGAGGCGCCGAGGCGCCGAAGCACGCGTGAAGGTCGGCAGCGTGGAAGCAAGCGAGGCCTGGCATGGCTGGAGGCAGGCGGTGATGTGTGTCGACGGGTCGGGCAGGTGTGGAGGCAAAAGGTAGGTGCAGGCGTGTGCGTGAGAGGTGTGGTGTGTGTGTGGTTGCGATGGTGGTGTGGTTTGGTAGTTGTTGGTGTGTGTGTCGTTTTGTGTGTTTGTTGGTGTGTGTGTGTTAACATGAAGCCCGTCTAGCTCAGTCGGTAGAGCGCAAGACTCTTAATCTTGTGGTCGTGGGTTCGAGCCCCACGGTGGGCGACTGCTTTTGCTTTTGTCTCGTTGCCGACTGCTCCTGTCCTCTGCTCTCGCCCACGCGCACGTTGACGTCCGTCCGTGCTTGTCACTGCGTGTGGGTGTCTCGGCGTGCCGTGGGTGGGCGTTGCAAGCCGTGGTGCGACCGGGACGGCCGTGGTTCCGACCGCATGGCATCGTGGCCGCACGTGTCTCGAGTGTCTGGATGTCTCGAGTGTCTCGAGTGTCTCGAGCGCAGCGGCGTGTGCCGCATGCAGCGAGAGACGCCGAGGCTTCCACGCTGCGTACGGCCGTGTGCGGTCGGCGGCGAGGTGCTGGGACGTGCCTTGAGGCGCCGAGGCGCCGAAGCACGCGTGAAGGTCGGCAGCGTGGAAGCAAGCGAGGCCTGGCATGGCTGGAGGCAGGCGGTGAGTGTGTCGACGGGTCGGGCAGGTGTGGAGGCAAAAGGTAGGTGCAGGCGTGTGCGAGAGAGGTGTGGTGTGTGTGTGGTTGCGATGGTGGTGTGGTTTGGTAGTTGTTGGTGTGTGTGTCGTTTTGTGTGTTTGTTGGTGTGTGTGTGTTAACATGAAGCCCGTCTAGCTCAGTCGGTAGAGCGCAAGACTCTTAATCTTGTGGTCGTGGGTTCGAGCCCCACGGTGGGCGACTGCTTTTGCTTTTGTCTCGTTGCCGACTGCTCCTGTCCTCTGCTCTCGCCCACGCGCACGTTGACGTCCGTCCGTGCTTGTCACTGCGTGTGGGTGTCTCGGCGTGCCGTGGGTGGGCGTTGCAAGCCGTGGTGCGACCGGGACGGCCGTGGTTCCGACCGCATGGCATCGTGGCCGCACGTGTCTCGAGTGTCTCGAGTGTCTCGAGTGTCTCGAGCGCAGCGGCGTGTGCCGCATGCAGCGAGAGACGCCGAGGCTTCCACGCTGCGTACGGCCGTGTGCGGTCGGCGGCGAGGTGCTGGGACGTGCCTTGAGGCGCCGAGGCGCCGAAGCACGCGTGAAGGTCGGCAGCGTGGAAGCAAGCGAGGCCTGGCATGGCTGGAGGCAGGCGGTGATGTGTGTCGACGGGTCGGGCAGGTGTGGAGGCAAAAGGTAGGTGCAGGCGTGTGCGTGAGAGGTGTGGTGTGTGTGTGGTTGCGATGGTGGTGTGGTTTGGTAGTTGTTGGTGTGTGTGTCGTGTTGTGTGTTTGTTGGTGTGTGTGTGTGTTGACATGAAGCCCGTCTAGGTGACTGTTTAGGATGCAAGGCAGGTTGGGCGGGTCTATTGCCCTGTGGTCGACCATGAAATTTCTCACTCCGACTAACCACTTCCAAATCCAACGCCGATCGTTCTCGCCAGCTCGAATTTATATTTTGGAGGCCTTGCCTACGTGTATTTCTCGCTTTTTGAATTCGTCGACTCGGAGACGTTTGCTTGGATCGTGCAGTTTGAGCCGCAATGGTCGGGCGATTGAAGCAGCGACGGTAGAGACGCCTCAATACGCTCTACACGTCGCTAGACCTCGAACCGATACGGCAACTTCCGTGTGCTGCTCGACAATGAAAGCTCGCCCTACGGTGCCGACTACGGCAACACTAATCCCGACGTCACAGCCACGGACCACCCACGACCGGAGACGCTACCTTCCCTCACGACATGGTGCACGTTGTCCCTGAGAACCTTGGCTGGACCAAAAACGGCATGACTGCGCATAGCTGCCGTTCCAGGCGTACAAGGACTGCGTGCTTCTCATGGGTCCGGCCAGCGGCACGTACTGCGGCATCCTCAACTTCGTCGATGACGGAGTCCTCGAGTATCAGGGCTGAGACCAACGAGTCCTCCACTACTGCCTCGTCGTTGACTACAATGCCCTCATCAGAAACGAATGAGCAGGATTCGATCAATACCCTGGAGTCCTCGACGACAGAATCAACATCGCCATGTAATTGGGACAGCTATACGACGTTGACCGGCTGAAGGAATCACTCACAAAGCATCCCACCAGGCTGTTTAAGTGGCCAGTATTGCAGGAGTTTGAAGCTGAAAGTAATGGTAAGAGTTACAAGGAGCCCTTGTGCCCCGTGTTGACAAGTTGCTGTATGTCGACTTCCCTACACTGGTGTTGTGTGTATTAGTGTGGAATCCTTGGAGTGCCAGGTCGGCACACGCTGTCCGACAAGCGTATGCAGCAGAAACCTGCTAGTAATTTGCTTGCATGCAATGCATTTCACACTGACATGAATTCAGCGATTGCACACTTCCTCACCTGTTGTCTTGATTAAGCACTTCTTTTCTGTTGGAATAAGCAGCAACAGCTTTTCAGTGTAGTGATTACTAGCAACAGATGTGCCTACAATTTTGCCAGCAACAGGTCAATAAGTATTTGAGCAACAGATATTAATTAGCAGCCAAAGCTTTCCGAGGACGTAGGGCAGCGCACGTGTTGCTATAATAACACAAGTTGCGGAAGGCCGTGATGAAGCCCATGACCTCCAACCATTTTTGGTGGAGTTGTTTTCTCAGCCTACTCTCTCGTCACCTGCAAATTAGCGCTACTCTGGTTACGATGGCAACTGAGGGCGTTTGTGTGGTGTCTTCCGATTCTGAGCGCAGCGTTTTAAGACCGAGCGCAGTCGCAATCATAGGGCTACATAGTCCTCGGCGAGTTCTCGTCATCCAGACAAGCTGTTGATTTCGTGGGCAGCCACTCATTGGATCGGTTTAACGTCTTTCACAGCTTTGCAGGAGTTGACGCCAAGATAACTACGTATCAGTGCGCGTCGCAAGTTGTAGCTTGAAACGTATAGCTCTACTAACTCATTTTTTTTAAAAAGAAATATGCTTAAAAATATATTTCTTGACGCCCATAATTCCTTCGCCCGCCCGGAAGTCCGCACAAAGAAGTCGACACTCCACTCGTTTTTCCGCCAACGGGTGTAGCCACTCGGAAGTCCGCCAGAGGCGCTCGGAAGTAAGATTTTCCCAAATTCGAGCGTAGCTTAACCATCACTTCATCGCTTGAACCCAGAAAAAATGCTGCCATCATCTTTTCGTATGCCTCTGGCAAAGTCATATATTTTCGTTGTACAAGTCTTTTATTGCATCTCAGTACATGTTCATCGAGTTTACTCAATCTGGTGTCTGCTTTTCAAGAAGGAACGCTTCGAAATAAGCTGCGGAAAAGCGTGCAAGGTCAATCTGGCCGGGTAGATGTGGGGATCGTCTTTATTGGTCGACCATCCAACGTGACAAAGTGCGCCGCGCAGAACAAGAGCAAGCCCGTAGTGGCTCTCCCGCTGCTGCAGGAGCCCGACCGCAAGCAGAAGCGCGCGCTGCAGAAGCTGCTCGTGCCGCTCCTGTTCCTGTCCCGCGACCGCGACGACATCGTACGTAGTCTGCTGCGCTGATGGAGAGGCGGATGGGTGCTGACACTTTGATGTATTGCAGACGCTGGTCCAAGCCGCTTCGAGTGAACTGGAGACGTTGAGTCTCGCGGTGTTCAAGGGCGGCGTCGAGGTGGCCACTGTCACGACGGAAGGCGAGCTAAAGGAGCACGTGCACAATCTTGTGGAGCAAATCAGCTGGAGCCGCGACTGCCCCGACGAGACACAGCTGTACAACTACTTGGCGCCGATCAACGCTGAGGAGCTGCTGGGAGACGTGGCCGCTTTCACCAAGCGCTTCCGCGCGTCGTGCTTGAGCTGGCGACGTTTCGTGTGGCCTGTCAATGGCGTGCTGCTTGAATTGTAGGAAAGTCTGGTGACGATATCACCAAGTACCCGGTTATTTAGACCCAATACAAACCCATTGGCGTACGCAATAACGCGCATTACAGTAGAAAGGTATCCGAAATTTCCTACGATCCCATACAAACTGCTAGATCTGTGCCACGAAACAACGCTGTGATGGTGTGTAACTCAGCCGGCGAAACATCACTACACCGAGCAATCATTAACCGGAACTCGCAGTTGATGGAGTTGATGGTCGATCTGGACCCCTCCGAACGAATCTTAACAATTCGCACGATGCTGGGCGATACCCCTGCGCGTTACGCGGCCCGATACAGTTCTACCAGTGTTGTGGAGACTTTGGTGCGCCATCTCACGGCCATGTTCGGTGACTCGGCGGTCCTGGACGACCGCGCCAACCCGCTTAACAGGACGAATCACGGAGGTCTAACATGTCTGTACATCGCTGGAGTCAACGATGCGAGCAACTGCCGTCAACGGAACGAGCGTAACGCCATGATCCAACTTCTGCTGCGTCAAGGCACTCGGTTGTTCCCTCGCGATCGCATTGTGCATGGTACGAGAACAGTTTTAGCTGATGAGGAACAGGTGACACTCCACGAACAAGTTCGACGCGGTGTGGCCCTGTGGATGCGAGAAGCAAGCGACCGAAACCACGAGGCCGATGACACCGGCGACGGCGAAAACGGCGGAGAAGAAGGTCGAACCAGCAACGTCTTGCTCACGGAATTGTGTGTGGAGTGGGTGGCCAGCATCGCCTCGATGTCGAATCCACGAGGCCAGATCTCTCGGCTGTGCTGCTTATCGTAATTGCGGCTGGGTATGCACACGAGTTCATGCCGCTGTTGTTGGAATTCCCTGTGCGCCGCTCAGCGATGCCGACTCTGCTCCGTCGGCTAGAACTCTATTCGGGAGCTCCTCGCGAGCACCCACTGCTTCGTGAACTCCACAACGAGCTGTCGGAGGCTGTCGCACGAGACACAGATATGTGATCAATGTTTTTGCTGTTGGGAGACCATGGGAGGTGCGACTCTACTGTTAGTGTTGACCTTGTCGGCTTGAAGTCGTCATGCTCATTGGAGCGCTGTGTTGTATCCTCGATACCGTAGCCGCGATAGGTCACTGCACTGCTCGACACTTGAGGCTCAAGAGTGCGCAAGTTGTGTGGGATATCACGCCAACGTCTACCGCGAGGAGGTCCATGTGTGCATCGTTGAAGGTCGACCCAGCTGAAACGGACCCTGGCAGCGCAGTAGCGTTGACCAGCTCGGCCAGGGCGGTCTCGGCAAGGCCTCACCGCCGCTACTCTCGTCGACGTCCAGCCTCGCTGCAGTCGTTGCTACACGCTTGGCTCTGGTCAAGACAAATGCCCAAGTGGAGCCCAATTCATGACACCGCACAACACCCAATGACGAAACAATTGCTGGCTCAAACAATAATCGCACACGGCAAGCCTGCTAAGCCAGCATCGCAGCACGTGGTCGGCAGGGGAGCGAGGACGCCAACACAGACTAAAAAAGCTACACAACAGCCGCGCTACGCTCTATCGTGCTGGACGTTTGGTTGCATCACGTTAGATAATGAACATGTAGTCACAGTGTACGCGGCAGCGTCCGAGTTGCAGCTATAGAGGCTCAAGCTCTGGAAGCCCAGGAACTGGAGCGAGGGGAACCACAGGACCGACGACACATTCTGGCCTGTCGGACGGTGCAAGATTTCCTGGCGAAGGATGCGTGTCTGCATGATTTATTCCAGCTACGCTCAAGCAGCATTCTTCAACGCTGGCGTAGACCGTCGACAATAGCCCTGCTGGCCCTACTAACCCTGTCCGCTTCGCCCTCGCTTCCAAGCAAAATCGATGCGTGCGAAAGCACGTTTCTCAGCCCGCTGCAAATCACTCTAAGCGGGCGTGCGTGCCACCTCCGCTGACAAGCAATACGAAGACGCACTACGTGGGCGTCTGCTGGCACGTTGAAGCACATCGCGGATGGTGCAGTGTACCCTTTGAGACATCAGTCATAAATCTATTTCGAGCCTCCCGCGCCCCTGTCGCTCTGACTTGGTGTTTGTATGGGGCGGATTGGCTGCCTCCTGATTCTATTACCCTGACGACCCTGACTGGCGCCGGACTGCAACCACGCCAGTCTCACTTCGCAATTGTCGATTCCATGGCCGTGGACCGCAGCCGCCAGCGCGCGAGACTCGCCATGCTGGTGCTGCGCTCGCCCCCTCGAGGCGCAGGCGGCGACCGACGCCGCGTCCTCATGGAGCGGCGGGCGGGCGACGCGCTCCAACTGGTGGTCATGGCGTCGCCCGAGGAGGTGCGCGCCGCCGCCGCTGCCAGACCTCGCGCGCCGTCTGCACCTGCTGCTGCCGCCTTAGCGAGCGCGATCGCAACGGAGACGCAGCGACGGCTGCTCGCGCACGCGCATCTCGCGCGGCATTTTCTGGCCCATCGGTCGGTGGCCGACAGCTTGGGCCGCACGCGACGCAGCGAGATGCTGGGCGAGATCCGGCGCCTGAAAGACGAGATCCGGAGGCTGGAGGGCGAGATCGAGGTGACCACGCGCAGCGTAGAGAGGATGGAGCTGCTCGCGTTCCACCTGGAGCGGCTCTCACGAGACTTTCTGCCGCACAGTGACGGTGGGGTGGCTGTCCAAGCGTTGGCCCCGCTGCAGGACACATCAGAAGCCGGCGCTTCGAGTCCAGTAGCGTCCGAAAGCTGTGTCGACAGGTAGGTTAGAGAGTGACGCGACTTGTGCACACAACACGACTATATGTTGTTCAGAGTATTTGCTGCTGCAGCTGAGCACGCTGACAGAGCTGGTGAGCCGGTCACGTTCCTCCTCGCTGGCAGAAGCGCAAGAGCCTGCGACGCTGCCTTTACGCCGAATTGCACCGCTCAAATGAGCTGCTACTTGGGACTGATAACAAAAGTCATACCTCTCGCGATGGAGACTTCATGTCTACCGAAGAAGGCGGCTGAGCTCGAGCACAGGCAATGCCAATGCTGCCGCGCAAACGCCCTGCCAGAAACCACAGGCAGCGAACCCAACGAGAACGAGCAGTGAATCCACAAGGCAAAGGCGCTCGCAGCGACGCCACTTCCGACGCCGCGCGCTGCCGAACACAGCGGAACACCGATGAAGACTGGAAGTGGCTGAAACCACACTCTCGCCACACCGATCGATCGACGCCTTAATCGGCAGACAGCAAAGTGCCCGGCCTGGAAGACATTGCAGGAGCGAAGCGAGCGTAGCGACTCGAGACCGGTTTGCTCGGCTGCTCGCCCAGTGACACGCGAGCCACATCCTGGTGACCTCGAACTCGGCGGTTTGCCCGCTCTTTGCCGCGATACAGCGCTTCATCATCGGCGTCGTGGGGCTTGCAGGCTTGCTGTATGACAGGGGTACAGCTTCGTGTCCGGCAGCTAGGATCTGCCGGAATGGCGTTCAGGCGTCGAAGCTTGGGGTCTCGGCAGCGCTATGCGTATTTGCAGACCATGGCCCAAGCTGGTCGGAAAACGCACAAACCGGACCATCAATGTTTCATCGTAGCAGCGACATTACAGCCGTTAAGCGCCAAGCGCGGCGGCGGGGCAAATGACGAAAACGGCGGCCATCTAGCTCTCGCGGTCAAGCAAGCGCAAAGACGCGGGGCTGCTTGGGCGAACACGGCCGAATGCAAACGAAAGCGGCGCTGCTTGCGGCGACCGGCGCGCAGTAGGAGGCATCGGTCGGTCGGGAAATCGAGGACGCGCTCCGTCGCCGGAGTGCTGCGCGTGGCTGGATGAGAGAGAGCGCTACGGGCCCGGCCCGACCCCACTTCCCAAGTTGTCGTCCGCCAGCCACCCCGCCGCGATGATCCCGGACCGGACGCGACGTCGACGGCTCGGCCAGCGTGCGCTGCGGGTCGTGCGCTCACCCACACGCCAGGAGCAGCAGCGACTTTTGTCGGAGACGCCGCAGACGCAGCCTGTCGTGGTGCTGCCGGCGGAGCTGCCTGCTGGACCCGACCTCCCGACTCGAGAAGAGCAGGCGTCCGACACAAGAAGACCCGTCCCGGCCGCTCCGCCGCCGGCGTTGCCGTCACTGGCGACCACGCAGCGTTTGCTGCTGGCACACGCGCAGCGAGCGCGGCACCTGCTGTCGCACCGCTCGGCCGTGGAGGGACTGAGCCGGCGTCGGCGCCAAGAGATGCTCGGGGAGATCGAGCAGATGAAGAGGACCATCCAGACGCTCCAGAGCCAGATCGAGGTCACCACGCGCAGCATCGAGTCCATGGAGCGGCTCGTGGAGCACCTGCAGCGCATCACGCGCGGCCTGCGCGAGCCCAACGACGGCTCTCCGTCCTCCTCGACGGACACGTCGTCGCAGTGAGCCTATAGCGGCGCCTAGGACTTGCATTGCCCCCTCTCACTCATACACTACGTCCCTCAACGTCAGCCGCTGCAGTCGGTAGATCGGAGCTGGCAGCTACCGCTCGACAATGCAAGCCGCAACGAAAGCGGCGCCGGCGCCAACGGAGTGGTCCAGCGAGACGGCCACTGGACTGTATCGGCTCCTTGAAGTCAGTCAGGATCGCGCGTCTTTGCTACTGCAATGCGTGTCTGCGCAGCGGCAGCAAGATACCTTTCGCCGCCGCGCTGGGCGCCGGGCACAGCGGGCTCGGCGCAGCTCGGCAGACTGCGCGCTCCATCAGCAGCAAGTCGCCGCGCCGGCACAGCTCGGCCGCGGCGCATATTGGCGGCTGCATTGCGCTCGGAGGACAGTGCGAGACGTTCCGGTACAGTCAGAAAGGCCGGCGCGCGTGTTTCTGGGCCTTCACAGTTTTGGTAGTCGTCGTCGCGGACACCTCGCTCGCCGCTGCTCGCCGCATGCCGTCGCGTTGGTCAGGCCAAGAACGGCGGCAGCTTGGTGGCGTCGTCACTGCAGTGCCGAATGCCTTTTACCCGTTTGGCTGGCGGTCCGGACCAAGCAGCTAGCTTGGCGCAACGCTCTGATGCGGTCTCACTCTGACGATAGTGACGTTGTCGGAATCCGTGATGGGCTTCCCAACGGCCAGCTGCACGCCAGCCACCTCGAGACACCGTCCAATAAGAGCAGCACGACCACGCTCGCCACTTCGGCTCTTGCCTGCTCGGGCCAACGTGGCCCCGCTCAGCGCCACCATAGCCGCTCGACCAATGGTGCCGGAGCGCAGTCGCCGCCGAGGAAGGCAGGCCATGCTGGTCGTGCGCGCGTCGGGCCGCCCCCAGCTGCAGCCTCTCGCGCGCGAGTCGTGGACGCCGCAGGGCCAGCGCGTACTCACGCTGCCGGCCGAGCAGGCGGAGCAGCCCGAAGTCGGCCGCAGACCCGACGCAGCCGCCGCCAGACTGCTGCTGGTGCACGCGTACCGCGCTCGCCACTTCCTGGCCGACCGCGCCGTGCTGACGCACATCCAGGCGACTCATCGAGGCGAGCTCATGCAGGAGATTCAGCGCATGCGACGCGTCATGCAGACGCTGGAGGAGCAGGTCGAAGTCTCGGCGCGCAGTCTTGGGGCCATGGAGGAGCTAGTGGTGCATCTGCAACGAGTCACCAACATGCTGCAGGAGGCAGGCGTCATGCCCGATACCGCAAGCCTCGACGCGCTCACAGCAAATACCACCTCCTAACGGCAGGCGACGAGCTAACTTATTTTGCGTCGAGTGGTGTGTGCCTTCAGTCAGGATGGCTCGTGTAAATATATCCTTTTTCTCTTACGTTATTCATCCCGCTATCATCGCCACGCGTTGACCCATTTCAGCCATTATTCAAATTCAGCACTAACGCCGACACCGACAGTGTTACCACGACACAAGGTGATCGAGCAAGGAGCGTACTCTCGAAAGGCTGGAGGTCACGACAAACTTGTTACCACGCGATATCCCCGGCACGGAGACTCATCCGCATTTGGTGTGCCTGTGACACCTATAGCTCCACAACTTATTCCGCCATAAATGCGATTCATTCAGTTGTTTTGCGCGATAACCTTTTAGTTCTGGAGCAGCTCACGTTGCTGACGTTGTTTGCGAGCTCGTAGAGTAATAGTAAAGTGACCGCTTGCTAAAAATGGATCAACCTTCATCGCCAAGGAACACTGCCCGAGGTGCTGTTTAGATGATGATCCAACATGCCAACGACCATACAGCCTAAAGAACAGAAATTCTGGTATGTGGCACAACTATTTAATCCCGAGACTTCCACAACTAACGTCGCAATAGTTGTGCCGGCTCGTGAGCTTGATAGTGCACTCGATACCTGTGACGACGAGTCAAAGTGAAAACTTCATTCTTGAACAATGCACCCAGCACCTCTTCTCATTGATTGATAGTAGCGCCGATCTAAGACAGAGTGACATTGTCGTGGTATCTGCTTGTTGTACGCCAGAGTCTTGATCTGATCATTAACCGGCCGTCTCAGACATTATTTTCAGAGCCACTTAGGGCACTTCCGTCGTGAGGTTTGAGACAATTACATCGAGAAAACCGATGGGGTCCCAATCCAGCACATCAAAGCCGTTCAGTTTCGCTGCACTTGGTTGAACAATCGGGAGGCCCTTGTAGTACGAGTTGTACAGATTGATCTGCTGAGACAAGGTGTGCAGCCCCTATGCTCTATTGAAGACCGGCACGGCGCGTGAGTTCGTGATTCCTACTTGGAATTTCCGCATTCCTCGTGCTGACAAAGCCAACAGTGACAACGCAGTTTGGACGAGAAGCCTCGCGTCGGCAGAGCGCTTCACCAGCACGCCCAAACTGTTAACTGCTGCGGGATCGGGTCCCAGCAAATGGCAGGGACCAGCAGCTGTACTATTGTGGCATCGATACACTTGCAGCCGTCATCGTCAATTCTTGTGACTCGGTAGACGGAGCTCTTAGTCACACCGGTGTCGAAGACGAAATCTGCTGGTGGTTGGCTTGCCGCACCAGCATGTAGCCATTCCCCTTCACCCTGTGTACGCCACACCAAACAACAGTGCAGAGCTCCTCAGTAGCAAAGATGGCGGCGACGGCGCGACGCGCAGGCTCCACGAGCCCCGTGTGGGGCTACGTGATTGTGCTCCTGGCGGCCATGTCCTTCATTGCGTCCATGTAAAGCTCTAGTATTTCAATTGTATCTCAACTTGTTGTTTTTCCTCCTAATAAATGGCATTTCATGCAGGTACGCGATGGTCTTCTCCAAGCTGCTGCTGCTGCTCGAGGACGAGCCCGAGGCCTCCGTGCCAGCAGAGAGCCCCAGCCTGCTGCTGGCGCTGGAGCGAGACGTGTACTACTGCTACCTGGTGCCCCTCACCATCCCCGTGACCATCTTGGCCTGCTACGCGAACTGGGTCAGTCTCAAGTTCTTCCGCCACAACTAGCGCCATCACTCGAGTCTTCAATTAGTACAGCACCTACATGTCCGTCGCTCGTAGTTGCCTTATTCACTTAAGCTTCAGGCTTGGACGGCGGCGCGCCGGCCTGTGCTGCGGCTTGCTGCTGGTTCTCGCGCACCTTGCGCGCCAGCAGCTTGAGAAACGCGGCCTGCTTCGGGTTGGCACGCACGCTGGCCAGACTCCAGCCGCCCTTGTTGCTGGCCGTCGACAGCAGCTTCGTCTGCTTCACGGCAGCCTGCGACAGCTTCACGTAGCGGTTGAAGGCGCCACTGTGCTCGGGGAATTTGGCCACGCACGCGCCGATCTCGTCGGGGAACAGGTTGAAGCCCACCACGACGCGCTTCACCGGGAGCTGGGTGTCGACCGACGTTGACAGCGTACGCACGCGGCCACTAAAGTGCGCGAACTCGCCGTCGCAAATGATCCCGCGACGATATTTGTACGCCACGCGCTTCCAGCCCTCCTCGCTGGCACTCAGTTCCTCCAGTTCGTCCGTTGTCAGTCGATGTGGCTGCTTGCGCGTCTTGTAGCCGTACTTGTCGTAGTGGGCCAGCCCCGTGAGGTTCACGTGGAAGCCTCCGCCTTCAAACGAGCTCGTCTCGCGTCCTTGATTCGGCGTCGCAGCCTCTTCACCCTCGACAACATTGTGCAACGGGCTCACATGCAGCGTCGCGCCGTAGATAGGCGGGAACACCACGTTGGTCTCGTAGCGAACCTGCTCCGCGTAGTCCAGGTGATACTCGGTCTCGTCGCCGCAGTCCGAGGCGATCACCCACACTGCCACGCCGTGCGTCCGCCTCCAATCCTCCTTGGTGATCCTTTGTCCTGCATCCTTCGCCACGAGGAACTCCTGCACCGTCCGACGGGCCAAAGCATGTCGATAGGCCTCCGGGTCCTGCGCTTCATCTCGTTCCAGTTCCGGAGTCTCTAGAGCTTGATCTTGTGAATTCTCCAGCTGCAACTCGGATACCGGCACGTAGACGCCCCACACCGTCGCCTTCACGGCGCTGGCATACAGCAGATCTGCCGTTCGCTCACTCGCAGCGCCGTCCACTACAGCGAACGCCGACGGATGGTCTCGAGGGAAGTCGCGCACAATTTTGCCCGGACGACCATTGCAGCCCGAGGGCGTGAACCCGTCGTCCCATGGGCTCAGGTGGATACGCTCAGGGACCGCCTCCGCTTCGTCGGCCGGGAGGTGGTGATCTAGGAGCCAGCGAGGCAGCAGTTCCTGGGGCCCGGCCATGGTCCTGTCAGCTCAGCCGAGTCGCTAGTGAGCGTGTGGCCACGAGTGGATCTCGCGGACGGTGGGAAGCCGACAACGGCGGATATCGAGCAGACGTCGGCCACAGGAAGGCCGTGCGTGTCTAGCGCGAGTATGAGGGACGATGGGCTCTATCTAAAGTGATGTGCGGGCGGTCAAATGGCGCTTGCTTGTGTCAACTCAAGGACAGCAATTCTCGGCAGAGCGCGGCGCAGCTGTTGTGTAGCTCTTTTAGTCTGGGTTGGCGGTTGGCGTCCTCGCTCCCCCGCCCACCACGTGCTGCGATGCTGGCTTAGCAGGCTTGCCGTGTGCGATTATTGTTTAAGCCAGCAATTGTTTCGTCATTGGGTGTTGTGCGGTGTCATGAATTGGGCTCCACTTGGGCATTTGTCTTGACCAGAGTCAAGCGTGTAGCAACGACTGCAGCGAGGCTGGACGTCGACGAGAGTAGCGGCGGTGAGGCCTTGCCGAGACCGCCCTGGCCGAGCTGGTCAACGCTACTGCGCTGCCAGGGTCCGTTTCAGCTGGGTCGACCTTCAACGATGCACACATGGACCTCCTCGCGGTAGACGTTGGCGTGATATCCCACACAACTTGCGCACTCTTGAGCCTCAAGTGTCGAGCAGTGCAGTGACCTATCGCGGCTACGGTATCGAGGATACAACACAGCGCTCCAATGAGCATGACGACTTCAAGCCGACAAGGTCAACACTAACAGTAGAGTCGCACCTCCCATGGTCTCCCAACAGCAAAAACATTGATCACATATCTGTGTCTCGTGCGACAGCCTCCGACAGCTCGTTGTGGAGTTCACGAAGCAGTGGGTGCTCGCGAGGAGCTCCCGAATAGAGTTCTAGCCGACGGAGCAGAGTCGGCATCGCTGAGCGGCGCACAGGGAATTCCAACAACAGCGGCATGAACTCGTGTGCATACCCAGCCGCAATTACGACAAGCAGCACAGCCGAGAGATCTGGCCTCGTGGATGTCGGCATCGAGGCGATGCTGGCCACCCACTCCACACACAATTCCGTGAGCAAGACGTTGCTGGTTTGACCTTCTTCTCCGCCGTTTTCGCCGTCGCCGGTGTCATCGGTCTCGTGGTTTCGGTCGCTTGCTTCTCGCATCCACAGGGCCACACCGCGTCGAACTTGTTCGTGGAGTGTCACCTGTTCCTCATCAGCTAAAACCGTTCTCGTACCATGCACAATGCGATCGCGAGGGAACAACCGAGCGCCTTGACGCAGCAGAAGTTGGATCATGGCGTCACGCTCGTTCCGTTGACGGCAGTTGCTCGCATCGTTGGCTCCAGCGATGTACAGACATGTTAGACCTCCGTGATTCGTCCTGTTAAGCGGGTTGGCGCGGTCGTCCAGGACCGCCAAGTCACCGAACATGGCCGTGAGATGGCGCACCAAAGTCTCCACAACACTGGTAGAACCGTATCGGGCCGCGTAATGCGCAGGGGTATCGCCCAGCATCGTGCGAATTGTCAAGATTCGTTCGGAGGGGTCCAGATCGACGATCAACTCCATCAACTGCGAGTTCCGGTTAATGATTGCTCGGTGTAGTGATGTTTCGCCGGCTGAGTTACACACCCTCACAGACGAATAGCCTCCCTCCACGATGAGGCGTACAGCCTCTTCACTCCCGCAATCTACAGCACTCATCAAGACGTCCGCTGCAAAATCTCGTCGTTCGGCTGTGGCAACCAGGTGGTGGTGGTTCAAGATAATCTGCAGCATGTTGGTGTTGCGGCGCCGTAGCGCGAGCGTCAACGGCGTCACACCATTGCCATCTTTTACGTCAATTTGTGCGCCGCATGAGATTAACAAATTGGCCACGAGGAGACTGTCTTCGTAAATGCACTGATGCAACGGAGTTCTTCCGTTCTGTTGGCGTACAATTTGGATCGCATGTGTCAGCTATTTGTCGTGTGGAATACTAAATTTGTGTTGACGGGTGTACCTGATCCTGAGCATCGATGTCTGCGCCTGCGTCCAGCAAGAGCCTCGCGACGTCGAGCGCGTCGCCGTTGGCAGCATAGTGGAGTGCGCTGTATCCCTCCTGAAAATGTCGAAACACCGGAAAAGCAAGCCAGCTCGTATTAAAGAGACATGCATGAAGCATACATTTTACTCTGGCTCACCTGACTGCGCGTGTTCACGTCGGCTCCAAAGCGAAGCATGGGTTTGATGACGGCCATGACGTTTTGCAGGAGCTCGTTCTCCTCTTGTCGGCACTGCAGCAGCGTGGTTCAACCACACACAAGACACGCGCACAAATCGTCAGCTTCCGTGCTGCCACCAGATAAATTGCTGCTCACGCACGTCAACCACAATGTTCCGACGAATCGCCTTGCCATTGCGAAAGACGCAGCGCATGACCACGACGTTGTAGTGCAGCACCGAGACCATGGTGGGCGTGAGACCTCCATCGTCGCGGGTGTCCGGGTCCTGGCCCTCCTCGAGCAGCATCTCCAAGATTTCGATGCTGCCCTCCCACGCGGCCGTGTGCAGTGCGGAGGCCCCGATTGTGGGCAGGTGGAAGCTCTTCCAACCGCAAAATGGCTGTCGTGCTGCTGAGTCGGGCGTGGCGGTGCCAATCGCCGGCCCCACGTGCTTCAAGTGCACAGCGACACACCGAAAGACGATCTGCGTCAGTGAAAAGGTTAAGTGGAGACTTCCAGCTTTATTCGCTGGAGTTACACGTTGCCAGCCTCGACGGCAGATGCTCGAGTACGGACCCGTTGCAGGTCGAGCCATTGCGGGTACTGGCGACGCAGCCGCCGCATGGCGTCCGCGTCTCCCCGCGCGCCGGCCGCGAGCCACGCGGCGTGCACTTGGTCCATCGACGAAGCCGCCGGAACGGGGCCCTCGCGCGCGGACAGCATGGATCTCGGCGCCTCGCTTTTTCTCAGCGTTTTCCACTGTGGGACGCAGAGGTAAGAGCGTTCGTGTGCGTCCATCGCATCGGGGTCTCCACGGTATCATCACAACGACACGAACGCTTCTAAATTTCCGGTGAAAAGTGCATCTTTCCAGCCTGCAGGGAACGGCGCTGGTGGATATAGCCTCCACGCTCGCCGCTGCGAGCCGTTAGGCGTCGAATGGTCGCTGCAGTAATTCTTATTGTCCGGTTTTTTAGCCTTCAGTTGACGATTGTGGTCCCTTTATCGGCGAGGCCAAAATCGGCAATCGAGGTTGCTGATCATCGCGGCAAATGGTCCAAGGCTCGGATGGTGGGTGTCTCGCGGTGTCCAGAGAGCTAGCACGTGCCGTCAAGCAGCTGCTGCGCGACGCATATCAGGCGCCTGGTCTGACGGAGAATTCGCTAGCCGCGAGGATGGCTGCATTCGTGCAGCAAAACGTTTACTCCCGCTGCATTCATGCAGGGGTGCGCTACGGCCAGCAATTCAATCGAACGCCAGCGTGACGCCTAGAGACAGCCAACACCATGGCAACTTGCGCCTGCGCATTTGCTGAAATGAACACTATGAACTTTTTGAATCCAAGTGTTCTGAAAGAATTGCTGAGCTATTCACAAGCGTGTCCCTTCGCGTTAACCCGTTTTGGCGGTCTTTGCCAGCATGGCCGGTGGGTCTGCATCATCTTAAGTCAGCGTCATCTGTTGAACTGACAATTTCGTGCCCTGTAAACTGTGGGGTGTAGTTGAGAAAACTGTATTCTTCAACAAATACCTACTAGATCGTGAGTGCCCCCACCAACTGCAGAAGTGAGTGCGACGTCGCACATATCTTTTCGCGAGCACAACGATTAGGCAATACGTTGGAGAACTGCGGAGGCGCAGTTTGCCTTTTGAACGAAGTGATACAAGCCAACATTTGTACGTTGTGCGACTTCCGGGCAAGCCGTCAGCAGCAGATGCTGCACCACAACATCAAACAGAAATTGCTACCGAACCCCCTCAGCTAACAATTGTAGCTTTGTGAGCAAACTGCAGGAGACTAATCGATTAGGCGCCGCAAATCAAAACCTGCATTTTCACTGTCCAGGCGTCCTCCAGAATCCCACTGTCGACACAACGTTAAACTGAATGACATTGCAGAGTGACCTAGAGTGTCCAGCAATTTTTCACGTAGAATAAAATTATGTTGCAAACGATGCAGAGTTTGTTCAACTCGTAGGATCTACCACTTCATTGACCTTCAAAGATGAGCGTGGATCTAGTAATCGTACGTGGCTTTCGGAATTCTGCGTCAAAAACAACGACAGTAGTCGTGATAAATCATCACCGCACTGATGTATTTTGCACTCCGATATCAAGCTCAACAACGTTGCTCATTTCAATGACTTCCCGTCTGTATGCTCATTGACCGGATATCTGTGTTTTAAGACAGCTTCCGACTGCTCGCTGTGGAGATCAAGAAGCAATCAGAGTTCAAGGAGAACTCTCGGGTGAAAGTTCACAGCTGCCAAAATGCAGTCTTTTACTTAGCGCGTGTGGTAGGTGGCTATCAGTGGTGCTGCTGGTGCTGGCAATAGGAGAGGACGCTCCTGAAAAACGTGATGGTTTTCACCAAGCCAATGCTGCAAGTTGATGCGAACACGCGCAGGTGCAGGCCAGCAGTATAGACTCGTCTTACCCATGTCATTGATGCTCGCTTCCCCAAAATATGAGGGATACAGCACGACGTAAGCCTCCTGCTGGACGCTCGCGAGACCAGGTAGCCCCCGACTCGAAATCAAAAAGAAACATTTACTGTCGGTAAATGGCTGCCGCAAGAGATCGAATTGCACGCCAACAGAATGGGAGGGGTTCGCTGGGCATCATGAATACAAATTAACCAGAAAGCTGGCGACGGGTGTGACGCCGTTGGTATAGCGCCGCAACTCTAACATGCTGCAGATGATCTTGAGCCACCTCCCTATAGCCGCCAGAGCCGAACGGCCATATTTTGCGGTTAAAGACCATATTCGGAACTTGCCGCCTTTTGATGAAGGAGTAGTCCCTGATGACTATGCCCCGGCAATCGCGACGATGTCGTGACGGGTGCAGCCTTTGGTCATGATAATATCTTGCAACCTGGTCCACATGTAAGCGACGGCAGTAGGTCTCCTTTGGCCCTCGCGGCTGTCGTTTACTGGCACTTTAAAGTGTGTGTTGAAGTTGTTCTGCTTGTAATTCTCAGCATCTGGTGTCTACGATAGAAGGGCATCTTTCAAATGTGAACAGTATACGCACCTCTAGTCAGCACTTCGGGAACGAACGCCGCGAGCTCTTATCTTTCACCGTGATCACATTCTGTTCCATGTAGTCGTAGCTGACGTGAATAAAGGTCTTCTTAGCGGTCCCGGTAAATCGTCATGCACGCAATGTTATTCATAAGAGCAGGCCCAAGCTGTGTAGAGCGCTACGATTGATCTATCAATGCTCTTTATAGCAACGACCGATGTTCCACGTGACAACTTCAGGCATTTCCACCCTCACCTTCGTCGCACCTTGGCAAAATCATTTAGTATAAGCTCGTTAATCGCGATTTGGCACTTTTAAACACTCGATCTGACAAACGCATCTTTTTTTTCTTCGACAAGTGGTGGTGGTCGATGCAATCGCCTTCTGGTTTTTAACTGAGCTTAGAATATTTCTCGACCACTGTCCAGCATGACGCTGTTGTTCGGAAACAGTGTCCAAAACTCCTGAAAATCGGCCGTACTTGCGCAGTCAATTCTTAAGCAGTGGCCACCGGTGCCGCTTGGACGAAGAGCACAGCAGGCGAAGACGGCAACAATAATTGTCGGTCGTGGGCGCCACCGTGACCAACGCCACTCTAATCATTCAATTGTCGTGTCGAGACAAGTACAGTGCGCCAAGTATAGGAGGCAAGTGGGAAGTCACCACTGGTAACTGCTATTCTCAGGCTACACCTTTTGCGTCGATTGGCTGGCAAAAAAAATACAACTGCTTTTGGACGGCCGTTGCCTTCTACCAGCATTTTCTGAGCGGGCCGCTGAAATAGCCATTCGTTGGTTCTTATACTGAGTGTACATTCGCTGGGAAGCTGGCGAACCTGGCGTTCTGAGGCACCATCTCGGTGGACGTGGCTTCGACTGAGCTGGTGAACCGCATTCCTAGAGTAAAGTGACTGACGAATGAGTAGATTTCATAACTGACTTTAATGCACAATGGTATTGGTGTCGATAGAATTGGTTGTAGACTGGCGCACGTCTTACGATTTTAATCAGCACTTTGTTATGCATGACAAACAGAGCGCTGCTTTTGGCAACTCACAGCTCCTCGACAGTAATCATGCACCAACACTTGCTTCGCAGTTTTCTTTTTTTAGGGCCAGATAGCAGAAATCGAGTCTTCATTGCTGCGTATCTACAGCTATGTTAAGTCGCTCACAACGAGAGCGTGAGTAGCCATTGAAGCGTGTTCCCGCAGGAGTCTTGTAAACCCACTTCGAACCAATTTGCCAGGGTCGACCGTGCTGCCAAATTGTTTAGGGTGAACGCTTTGAATCTTGTAAATCCACTTCGAACCAATTTGCCAGGGTCGACCGTGCTGCCAAACTGTTTAGGGTGAAGCTTTTTAAATGCACCGATGTACAAACAACAGTTTGAGCATTCAGATGAGTGATAGTTAGATTGGAGCTTCATCTTCGACCTAACGATGCCGCACGAAAAAATCGAGGGCCCAGTCATGGTACTGACGCTACTGTGTGGTGCATGAGTTCGTCAGTGGTGTGATCAAGAGCAATTAAAATACGCCTTACTTTTGCTTGACATGTTCTTGTGTTCAAGAAACCAGCAGAAGGCTTTGTTTAGCTGCACCTGAAACACTTGTTAGTATTCAAAGTACAAGGAACTTGACACGTTTCATCATATTCAGCAGGGCGCAACAACGACGTTCGTGTTTTCCAAAACACCTTCCGACAGTTCTGCATGGAGTTGCAGCAGTAACAAGTGATCACGGGAAAACCTTGCAAAGCGTTCTAGTCGAGCAAGAAAAAATGGCATGCTTGTGCGAAGCAGCGGAAGCTCCAACAACAGCGGCACGAAGTCATGCGCGTAACCGGCTGAAATCACCACGAGGAGCAGAGCTGAGATATCTGCCCAGTTTGACGAGCGTTTTGGGGTCGACAAGAAGGGATGCGATGGCACGCTGGCCATCCACTCTGCGCAAAGCTCCGTGAGCAAAACGTCGCTGGTCTGAGTGCCGGCTTGATGGTCGTGGTTGTGATCGTCATCTTCAGCTTCCTGACTCGGTCCATTTACCTCTGCCATCCACTGCGCCAGACATCTGCGTACTCGTTCGTGCATAGTAACACTCGCGATAGATGCAGATTCCGAGAAAACAGCAACGCCCCCGCGAGGAAACAAGCGCGCGTTGTGCTCCAACAGAAGTTGCACGATGGCATCTCGCTCGTTCACGCCGTTGATGGTCGTGTCGCGTGATCCAGCGAGATACAGACTTGTCACGCCCGCGTCGTTGGTAGCATTGAGTGGGTTGGCTTCATCGGACAGCAGTCGCAGATCTCCAAAAACGCGAGTGAGGCGCTGCAACAGAATTTCCAAGACTCGGATGGATCCATATTGAGCCGCGTAGTGAGTCGGCGAGTTTCCTGCAAGTGTTCGGGCCGTCAAGTTGCGGTTGGTGCTGTCGAGATCTGCGAGAAGTTCCATCAACTGCGGGCTGCGTCTTGCAATGGCTCGGTGCAACGGTGTCTCTCCATTGGTGTCGCACACGGCCACAGGCGTATATCCACCCTCCACGACGATCCGCACGGCTTCCTCAAGTTCATACTCGACGGCGCTTAGCAAGACGGCGACTGCAAAATCTTGTCGTTCGTCAGTCGCTACCAAGTGGTGCTGGTTTAAGACGATCTGCAACATGCTGCCTCGATGCAAGGCGAGCGTCAGCGGCGACAATCCGTTCGAATCCTTTAAATCGATCCGAGCGCCTTGAGATACCAGAAAGTTGGCGACTAGCAGGCTTTTTTCGCAAATGGATTGGTGCAGCGGCGTTTTACCGTTCTGTTGGAGCGCACGTACGGCTGTGTTGATAAGAAAAATCAACAATAATGAGGACACCACTGTGCGGCCAACTCACCTGGTCTGGTGCGTCGATGTCGGCACCCGCGTCCACAAGAAATCTGGCCAGTTCGAGACCGTCACCGTTGGCCACGTAATGGAGCGCGCTGTAGCCTTCCTGCGGCGTCAAAACCAACACCTCAGCCTGAACAAAAAAATACAAACAAAAGTGTCGAAACACAACTTCAGCGCGCGCACCTCACTCCGCGCATTCACATCAGCGCCGAAGCGCGTCAGCAACTCGATAGTCGCCATCGTGCCGCGCAGCAGCTCGTCGTCTTCTTCCCGGCACTGAAGCAAGAATCGAATCAACGTACAAATCGTGAGACCCTCTCCTGCGACTGAAAGGCTGCGCGACTTCAACCTACATCCTCGACGAGGTTCCGGCGCACGGCCTCGCCGTCGCGGAACACGCAGCGCGTGACCACGACGTTGTAGCGCAGGATGGCCACCATGACGGGCGTGAGCGCGCCGTCGTCGCGCGCGTCCGGGTGCTGGCCGGCCTCCAGCAGCAGCTCCAGCACCGCGAGGCGGCCCTCCCACGCCGCCGTGTGCAGCACCGAGGCCCCGATGGTGTCCAGGTGGAAGTTCTCCCAGCTGCAGAAGCGCGGGGCCGGCGCGTCCGGCGCCTCGACGCGCTGCCCGTGCGACCGTCGACACACCGAAACGCATCCGTCAGCGCCGAGCAAGAGGTGCGGCCAGTCTGACACACCGGTGACGACGCAACAGTAATGGACTGACCCGCTGCAGGTGGAGCCACCGCGGGTGCTGGCGCAGCAGGCGCCGCATGGTCTGCGCGTCGCCCAGGGCGCCGGCCGCCAGCCACGCCGCGTGCACCTGCTCCATGGACGTCTGGGCCCTCTGCGCGGCGGTGCGCGTCCAGCATGGCGTGTTCCGCACTGCGCCGGCGCTCGCCCCCACGCAAAACTTTCGCCGGCTACCCGAAACTTTGCCGAAGATGACGAACAAAAATTCAGGTATGGATTTTGTACTGGGGCGTCGATCTTTCTGCAGCGGATACTGAATGGTTAGCCTCGCGCAGGTCTCGCGCTGGACGTCGCGCTGCTGGTTTGACCCACATGCAGTTCGTGGCGGCCAGCAAGGAAGGAGTGCAGCCGGTTTGGTGGGTTCCGTCGCGCCGATGCCGTCGGCTGCGCCGTTATGCGACTCTTCTGGGGCGAAGGGTGCCGAGACCCTCCGCTCGACGACGCGGTGTGGCCAACATGGTTGTCGCGGTGCGTCGAGCACGGATGGTTGGGTTCTGGTAGCGGTGCGTCGAGGTGTACGCTGTCGCGCACGGACGCAGTGGGGTCTCCTAGGATAGCCCAAGCAGACGCCCCAGCGTCGACTTGCGCGGTCGAACAGTCCGCGCCGTCGCGCACAAGCACGATGACGGGATCGGTGGAAAGTGGGCCGCGTTGAAGGTCGGCACGTTGCTTGAACTGGAACGTCGTTCTTCGCCATCTGCAGCACCAAAAAAAAAATAGGTAACTCCGTTCTACTCATCCTCGGAGACGGATCGAGGAGTGAAATTAGCCACCGGCGAAGCCGTTGACGCCGGCGCGGCGCCGTTGCGCCGGCAATCTTTTTCGGGCGCCCGAAGACCAGCAAGCAAGACTTGGGGCGTTGCGATGCGGCGCCAGCTATCTGTTTCGAGCGGGTATTCCTGGTCGCAGTATTAAGTTTAGTTGCCCGGCTGCGACAGACCCTGCGAGGGTCCACCGCCGTGTCAAGGCTGTAAGCGGCTCGGCCCGGCCCTGTTGCGCCGGCCGGCCAATCCGAGGCGCGCAAGCTTGACGATAGCGCAGCTTTTTAGCGTTAGCATTCGGGTCGAGAGCGAAACGCTCGCTGGCCTGCTGGTACTGGGCTGAGCGCAGCAGTCTTAGTCTCCATTTCGCCCCGCGCCGCGCCAGCAGCATGGATGGTGCCGATGCAAGTGACGAAAGCCGCGCCGATGCGCCCAACGCGCAATTGGTGCTGCCCGCGTCGGCCGCCATGGCCGACGTCCACGCGGCGTGGCTGGCGGCCGGCGCGCGGAGTGACGTGGCCGCCATGCGCCAGCTCTGCGCGCAGTTCCCGCAGTGGCTCGACTTGCAGCGGGTACCGTACCTGGCCGTCGCGTCGTGCTCGTCCTCGCTGGTCGACAGGCTTTGCGGGGCGGCACCGCCCAGCCCAAGTATCCGAGCCGTGCAGAGACCAGCTGGCCGGTTCACGGCGAGGTGGCTATTGTTACGCACGACGGATGACGCTGACATGCTTTCGTTGCAGGCTGTAGGCTCCTCGACGTCTCGGCGCCACGCTCGGTTCTGCAGCTGGGACGGCTTCCACCTGCGCACGCTCGGCGCGTCGGCGCTGCACACCGCCGCGTGGAAGGGGGACCTGCCGGTTCTACAGTTCCTGCTCGAGAACGATGAGAGCCCCGACTCGAGCGACGAAAACGGCATGACGCCCGCGATGGTGGCCATCTTGCGGCTGAATCTGCTGGCCACGCGCTGCGTATTCCGGGACGGAGGGGCCGTCCGCCGCAACCTCGTGGTCGATGTGAGTGCGCAACTGCCTGTTGCCCGCGCGGCTCGCATACCACTCTGCAAAGCTAACCTCGGCCTTTTGGGTTTGCAAATAGTGTCGTGAAGAGGCAAACGAGCAACTGCAGCAGGTGATCGCAGTCGTGGAGCTGCTGCTTCGTTTTCGGGCGGAGGTGGACGCTCGGAGTCAGGTATGCTTCGGCCGATTTCTAGTCGATCGAATGAATTACAGCGCAAAACTGACGCGCGAAATCGGTGCCAGGATGGCAAAACGGCCTTGCACTACTCTACCAGTGACGACGCGTACGAAGTGGCCAAGTTGCTGCTGGATGCCGGCGCCAACGCAGATATACAGGATGAGGTCCGCTTGCAGCGACAGGCTGGATAGTTTCGAATAGATGTGTTCGCCCGGTGCCGACTAATAATCGACTGCGACCTTGTTTCCTATGCTGGTGGCGTTGTGCTACAGAATGGCAAGACACCGCTGCACTACTGTGTTCAAGAAGGAGGACTGCTCGTGACGGATCTGCTGCTTTCTCGCGGCGCGAGCATCGACGTGGAGGACAAGGACGGCGTGACGCCGTTGAAGCTCGTGCTGCGCCGCGCGGATCTGAACGTGCTGCAGCTGCTGCTGAATCACCACCAGTTGGTGGCTGCTCCGCCGCGATACGACTTCGCCAGCTCCGTGCTGTTTCAGGCCGTGGAGGAACATGCCGAAAACGTGGTGCGATTCATCGTGGATAATGACTATGCGTCCGTGTTGGCGCGGAATGCCGACAACGAGACGCCACTGCATCGCGCCATTGTGCGGCGCAACCCGTCCGTGATGGAGATGCTGGCGGACTTGGACCCGGAGGGGGACAGCCTCACGGCGGTGGCGAGGAAGAGAATGACGCCCGCTCATTATGCTGCGCTGTATGGATCTGCCCGAGAGGTGGAGACGTTGCTGCTGTGTCTCACGAGGGTGTTCGGCGATCTAGAGGAGCTCGTGGAGCTTGGCGCAGCAAACCCGTTGAACGTCGCCGACCAAAGCGGCATGACGAGTCTGTACATCGCCGGCAGAGCCATCGTCTCGCACGCGGGTGAAACCGGAGGCAATATCGACGAAAGTGAGGTTGCTGCTGTAAATGATAGTTTGGACATTCGCGACGCGAAGGTTCAGCTGCTTTTGGATCATGGTGGTAGGCTCTTTGCACCCGGCTTCTTGGTGCGGGCATTCACCGCATCGAGCTCGCGCCCGCCTCACGTAATTCTTCCTCGGCCGGTGCAGTGCTGCCTGCAGATGTGGCTCATCGAAGATCGATCTCGTCAAGAGCAGCCGGAAGACGAAGAGATAGCAGCAGACAGTGACGAGACTTCCAAGCAATCGCTGACGGAGCTGTGCGTGCAGTGGATAGCGTGTGTCACATGCCTCGGGCCGTCAGCGACTTTGCTGGCGGCTGTGGCGTGTGCAGGCTACGCCCAGGAGGTGTTTCCCGCGTTGCTGGATTTGCCGCTGCGCCGCCCAGATTGCCCCGCGTTATTACACCGATTACATAAGTTCGCCGAGCACGGAAGAAATGAGCATCCGCTGTTGCTGCAGCTTCACGACGAGTTGTTCGAAGCTTGGCAAGAACTACCTGGATACGTCTAACGGCTCGTTGTACCGGTCCATTCAAGGAACTGCAGAGAGATCTCCATCTGCATATCAGATAACGCGTTTGTCAGCTGTGCAAAATTGTCGACCTTGTGACGACGTATGTAGTTAAGCTTTACGAAAATTGCAGTCTCAAATTGTGTTTTCGTAGAGACTGCAATCCTTTGAAAGAAGCTGCTAGGCGTGGGATTGACCTTAAAAAGGCTGTTGTTTCTTGCTCGTGGTCTTTATATTAGACTTTCTTCGTACGTCTGGTGTTGTAGTGCTGAGTCAGCTTGAAATGCACGAAGTTTACTTTTTCTGGTTGATAATCAGGATGATCATCGTGCAAATCGAGTTGATAAGCTACACCACCGACCGTCTCGTTGAAATGGACCATTTAGCCCCCTCAAAATGTTCGGACGGTATATTCTCATCGCAACAAGGTATTTGCTGCCAGGTGAAAACATCAAGGAGCAATTATTAACCTTGACAAAACGTATTGTTTTCACCTACATTTCGGGGGCAGTGTAAAGCGTCTCACTAAATGCCTTTTAACTACTGAAGTATTATGCAAAGTTCTGACCTAACTTCGAGATACATCGGTACAGCTGACAAACGCGTTATCTGATATGCAGATGGAGATCTCTCTGCAGTCCCATTAAATCGACCGGTACAACGAGCCGTTAGGCGTATCCAGGTAGTTCTTGCCAAGCTTCGAACAACTCGTCGTGAAGCTGCAGCAACAGCGGATGCTCATTTCTTCCGTGCTCGGCGAACTTATGTAATCGGTGTAATAACGCGGGGCAATCTGGGCGGCGCAGCGGCAAATCCAGCAACGCGGGAAACACCTCCTGGGCGTAGCCTGCACACGCCACAGCCGCCAGCAAAGTCGCTGACGGCCCGAGGCATGTGACACACGCTATCCACTGCACGCACAGCTCCGTCAGCGATTGCTTGGAAGTCTCGTCACTGTCTGCTGCTATCTCTTCGTCTTCCGGCTGCTCTTGACGAGATCGATCTTCGATGAGCCACATCTGCAGGCAGCACTGCACCGGCCGAGGAAGAATTACGTGAGGCGGGCGCGAGCTCGATGCGGTGAATGCCCGCACCAAGAAGCCGGGTGCAAAGAGCCTACCACCATGATCCAAAAGCAGCTGAACCTTCGCGTCGCGAATGTCCAAACTATCATTTACAGCAGCAACCTCACTTTCGTCGATATTGCCTCCGGTTTCACCCGCGTGCGAGACGATGGCTCTGCCGGCGATGTACAGACTCGTCATGCCGCTTTGGTCGGCGACGTTCAACGGGTTTGCTGCGCCAAGCTCCACGAGCTCCTCTAGATCGCCGAACACCCTCGTGAGACACAGCAGCAACGTCTCCACCTCTCGGGCAGATCCATACAGCGCAGCATAATGAGCGGGCGTCATTCTCTTCCTCGCCACCGCCGTGAGGCTGTCCCCCTCCGGGTCCAAGTCCGCCAGCATCTCCATCACGGACGGGTTGCGCCGCACAATGGCGCGATGCAGTGGCGTCTCGTTGTCGGCATTCCGCGCCAACACGGACGCATAGTCATTATCCACGATGAATCGCACCACGTTTTCGGCATGTTCCTCCACGGCCTGAAACAGCACGGAGCTGGCGAAGTCGTATCGCGGCGGAGCAGCCACCAACTGGTGGTGATTCAGCAGCAGCTGCAGCACGTTCAGATCCGCGCGGCGCAGCACGAGCTTCAACGGCGTCACGCCGTCCTTGTCCTCCACGTCGATGCTCGCGCCGCGAGAAAGCAGCAGATCCGTCACGAGCAGTCCTCCTTCTTGAACACAGTAGTGCAGCGGTGTCTTGCCATTCTGTAGCACAACGCCACCAGCATAGGAAACAAGGTCGCAGTCGATTATTAGTCGGCACCGGGCGAACACATCTATTCGAAACTATCCAGCCTGTCGCTGCAAGCGGACCTCATCCTGTATATCCGCGTTGGCGCCGGCATCCAGCAGCAACTTGGCCACTTCGTACGCGTCGTCACTGGTAGAGTAGTGCAAGGCCGTTTTGCCATCCTGGCACCGATTTCGCGCGTCAGTTTTGCGCTGTAATTCATTCGATCGACTAGAAATCGGCCGAAGCATACCTGACTCCGAGCGTCCACCTCCGCCCGAAAACGAAGCAGCAGCTCCACGACTGCGATCACCTGCTGCAGTTGCTCGTTTGCCTCTTCACGACACTATTTGCAAACCCAAAAGGCCGAGGTTAGCTTTGCAGAGTGGTATGCGAGCCGCGCGGGCAACAGGCAGTTGCGCACTCACATCGACCACGAGGTTGCGGCGGACGGCCCCTCCGTCCCGGAATACGCAGCGCGTGGCCAGCAGATTCAGCCGCAAGATGGCCACCATCGCGGGCGTCATGCCGTTTTCGTCGCTCGAGTCGGGGCTCTCATCGTTCTCGAGCAGGAACTGTAGAACCGGCAGGTCCCCCTTCCACGCGGCGGTGTGCAGCGCCGACGCGCCGAGCGTGCGCAGGTGGAAGCCGTCCCAGCTGCAGAACCGAGCGTGGCGCCGAGACGTCGAGGAGCCTACAGCCTGCAACGAAAGCATGTCAGCGTCATCCGTCGTGCGTAACAATAGCCACCTCGCCGTGAACCGGCCAGCTGGTCTCTGCACGGCTCGGATACTTGGGCTGGGCGGTGCCGCCCCGCAAAGCCTGTCGACCAGCGAGGACGAGCACGACGCGACGGCCAGGTACGGTACCCGCTGCAAGTCGAGCCACTGCGGGAACTGCGCGCAGAGCTGGCGCATGGCGGCCACGTCACTCCGCGCGCCGGCCGCCAGCCACGCCGCGTGGACGTCGGCCATGGCGGCCGACGCGGGCAGCACCAATTGCGCGTTGGGCGCATCGGCGCGGCTTTCGTCACTTGCATCGGCACCATCCATGCTGCTGGCGCGGCGCGGGGCGAAATGGAGACTAAGACTGCTGCGCTCAGCCCAGTACCAGCAGGCCAGCGAGCGTTTCGCTCTCGACCCGAATGCTAACGCTAAAAAGCTGCGCTATCGTCAAGCTTGCGCGCCTCGGATTGGCCGGCCGGCGCAACAGGGCCGGGCCGAGCCGCTTACAGCCTTGACACGGCGGTGGACCCTCGCAGGGTCTGTCGCAGCCGGGCAACTAAACTTAATACTGCGACCAGGAATACCCGCTCGAAACAGATAGCTGGCGCCGCATCGCAACGCCCCAAGTCTTGCTTGCTGGTCTTCGGGCGCCCGAAAAAGATTGCCGGCGCAACGGCGCCGCGCCGGCGTCAACGGCTTCGCCGGTGGCTAATTTCACTCCTCGATCCGTCTCCGAGGATGAGTAGAACGGAGTTACCTATTTTTTTTTTGGTGCTGCAGATGGCGAAGAACGACGTTCCAGTTCAAGCAACGTGCCGACCTTCAACGCGGCCCACTTTCCACCGATCCCGTCATCGTGCTTGTGCGCGACGGCGCGGACTGTTCGACCGCGCAAGTCGACGCTGGGGCGTCTGCTTGGGCTATCCTAGGAGACCCCACTGCGTCCGTGCGCGACAGCGTACACCTCGACGCACCGCTACCAGAACCCAACCATCCGTGCTCGACGCACCGCGACAACCATGTTGGCCACACCGCGTCGTCGAGCGGAGGGTCTCGGCACCCTTCGCCCCAGAAGAGTCGCATAACGGCGCAGCCGACGGCATCGGCGCGACGGAACCCACCAAACCGGCTGCACTCCTTCCTTGCTGGCCGCCACGAACTGCATGTGGGTCAAACCAGCAGCGCGACGTCCAGCGCGAGACCTGCGCGAGGCTAACCATTCAGTATCCGCTGCAGAAAGATCGACGCCCCAGTACAAAATCCATACCTGAATTTTTGTTCGTCATCTTCGGCAAAGTTTCGGGTAGCCGGCGAAAGTTTTGCGTGGGGGCGAGCGCCGGCGCAGTGCGGAACACGCCATGCTGGACGCGCACCGCCGCGCAGAGGGCCCAGACGTCCATGGAGCAGGTGCACGCGGCGTGGCTGGCGGCCGGCGCCCTGGGCGACGCGCAGACCATGCGGCGCCTGCTGCGCCAGCACCCGCGGTGGCTCCACCTGCAGCGGGTCAGTCCATTACTGTTGCGTCGTCACCGGTGTGTCAGACTGGCCGCACCTCTTGCTCGGCGCTGACGGATGCGTTTCGGTGTGTCGACGGTCGCACGGGCAGCGCGTCGAGGCGCCGGACGCGCCGGCCCCGCGCTTCTGCAGCTGGGAGAACTTCCACCTGGACACCATCGGGGCCTCGGTGCTGCACACGGCGGCGTGGGAGGGCCGCCTCGCGGTGCTGGAGCTGCTGCTGGAGGCCGGCCAGCACCCGGACGCGCGCGACGACGGCGCGCTCACGCCCGTCATGGTGGCCATCCTGCGCTACAACGTCGTGGTCACGCGCTGCGTGTTCCGCGACGGCGAGGCCATGCGCCGGAATTTCGTCGAGGATGTAGGTTGAAGTCGCGCAGCCTTTCAGTCGCAGGAGAGGGTCTCACGATTTGTACGTTGATTCGATTCTTGCTTCAGTGCCGGGAAGAAGACGACGAGCTGCTGCGCGGCACGATGGCGACCATCGAGTTGCTGACGCGCTTCGGCGCTGATGTGAATGCGCGGAGTGAGGTGCGCGCGCTGAAGTTGTGTTTCGACACTTTTGTTTGTATTTTTTTGTTCAGGCTGAGGTGTTGGTTTTGACGCCGCAGGAAGGCTACAGCGCGCTCCATTACGTGGCCAACGGTGACGGTCTCGAACTGGCCAGATTTCTTGTGGACGCGGGTGCCGACATCGACGCACCAGACCAGGTGAGTTGGCCGCACAGTGGTGTCCTCATTATTGTTGATTTTTCTTATCAACACAGCCGTACGTGCGCTCCAACAGAACGGTAAAACGCCGCTGCACCAATCCATTTGCGAAAAAAGCCTGCTAGTCGCCAACTTTCTGGTATCTCAAGGCGCTCGGATCGATTTAAAGGATTCGAACGGATTGTCGCCGCTGACTCTCGCCTTGCATCGAGGCAGCATGTTGCAGATCGTCTTAAACCAGCACCACTTGGTAGCGACTGACGAACGACAAGATTTTGCAGTCGCCGTCTTGCTAAGCGCCGTCGAGTATGAACTTGAGGAAGCCGTGCGGATCGTCGTGGAGGGTGGATATACGCCTGTGGCCGTGTGCGACACCAATGGAGAGACACCGTTGCACCGAGCCATTGCAAGACGCAGCCCGCAGTTGATGGAACTTCTCGCAGATCTCGACAGCACCAACCGCAACTTGACGGCCCGAACACTTGCAGGAAACTCGCCGACTCACTACGCGGCTCAATATGGATCCATCCGAGTCTTGGAAATTCTGTTGCAGCGCCTCACTCGCGTTTTTGGAGATCTGCGACTGCTGTCCGATGAAGCCAACCCACTCAATGCTACCAACGACGCGGGCGTGACAAGTCTGTATCTCGCTGGATCACGCGACACGACCATCAACGGCGTGAACGAGCGAGATGCCATCGTGCAACTTCTGTTGGAGCACAACGCGCGCTTGTTTCCTCGCGGGGGCGTTGCTGTTTTCTCGGAATCTGCATCTATCGCGAGTGTTACTATGCACGAACGAGTACGCAGATGTCTGGCGCAGTGGATGGCAGAGGTAAATGGACCGAGTCAGGAAGCTGAAGATGACGATCACAACCACGACCATCAAGCCGGCACTCAGACCAGCGACGTTTTGCTCACGGAGCTTTGCGCAGAGTGGATGGCCAGCGTGCCATCGCATCCCTTCTTGTCGACCCCAAAACGCTCGTCAAACTGGGCAGATATCTCAGCTCTGCTCCTCGTGGTGATTTCAGCCGGTTACGCGCATGACTTCGTGCCGCTGTTGTTGGAGCTTCCGCTGCTTCGCACAAGCATGCCATTTTTTCTTGCTCGACTAGAACGCTTTGCAAGGTTTCCCCGTGATCACTTGTTACTGCTGCAGCTCCATGCAGAACTATCGGAAGCGCTTTCGGAAAACACGGATGTCGTCGGATAGATGTCGAGTTCCTCGAGCTAATTGAAATTGCTGGTAGCAGATCTGGGATTCATGATCGTTTACTCTAATCAATAATTGCACTGGCGTCCGTCCAGCGGTAGGAGCGCGCTACAGCAATCCACGAATTGGTGCAAGAAGAGTGGTTTTAGCGGTCAAACAACAAAATGCATTCTCGATCAGCGGCATCACCACATGCAAACGGTGGTGTCTGTTGAACTGACTTCCACGCCACGGGTGACGAAAGGATCAAGGATACTGTCTCAGATGAAACGTTAGGACGTACAATACCGCCAGTACTTGTCGACCAGCTGCTTACTGCTGGTAGTGCAAGCATATTGGAGCCTGCCGCCCGGCGTACGTCAACGGACATTTTTGCGCCTTAGTCGCAAAAATACTTGCGTGTCAACGTCATTTGCCGTAAGCGATTCTGTCCGCTAAGATTCGAGGAAGCAAAGCCTGAAAGTTCAAGCACGCTTCGGTCTGTGATTCACCGCACCAACAACCAAAAGCACATTGCCAACGGCAGTCTCTGCTGTGTGTGCAGCTCGAACCCCAGCGAGGAAACGCATTATTTCGGTGGTCAGCCCGTATATTCTTCAGTTCCCAGACAATTCGCCAATTTTGTCCACTTTGACAGATCTTTGTCATGACGGAAATAGAGTTGCCTGGGACGTAATAAAATCATTCAAGTATTTTCAGCCAATCATTACCCTTTTATGTCAGAGCTTCCAATTGGCTAAAACAAAAGTCATAGTTCCACTAGCGCGTCAGACAAGAACATAGCCACCGTACCGACCTTCGCTACCTGCCAACTATCCTCTAGAATTCACTTCTTTCTAATGTGGGCAAGAAGGAGGACTGCTCGTGACGGATCTGCTGCTTTCTCGCGGCGCGAGCATCGACGTGGAGGACAAGGACGGCGTGACGCCGTTGAAGCTCGTGCTGCGCCGCGCGGATCTGAACGTGCTGCAGCTGCTGCTGAATCACCACCAGTTGGTGGCTGCTCCGCCGCGATACGACTTCGCCAGCTCCGTGCTGTTTCAGGCCGTGGAGGAACACGCCGAAAACGTGGTGCGATTCATCGTGGATAATGACTATGCGTCCGTGTTGGCGCGGAATGCCGACAACGAGACCACTGCATCGCGCCATTGTGCGGCGCAACCCGTCCGTGATGGAGATGCTGGCGGACTTGGACCCGGAGGGGGACAGCCTCACGGCGGAGGCGAGGAAGAGAATGACGCCCGCTCATTATGCTGCGCTGTATGGATCTGCCCGAGAGGTGGAGACGTTGCTGCTGTGTCTCACGAGGGTGTTCGGCGATTTAGAGGAGCTCGTGGAGCATGGCGCAGCAAATCCTTTGAACGTCGCCGACCAAAGCAGCATGACACACTCCTCACAATGGATGGGGGGGATGTTTTGAAGCGAAGGTGTAGCACTTTTTGGATCTGAAGATATGGCTACTTAGCAGAAGATGTTGGAACCCCCTCGAGACTCGTATTACCTCGCTTGGCGAGCTTCAGCGCGGGCTTGGCTTATTTCTGCTATGAGGCTTTTCCTGTCGAATTGTTGTGTGGAATAATCATTTCAAGAAAAAATGTTTCCAAGATAGAGTAACGTTTCTCACTGGTAAAGCAGCCTTGAAAGTATTTGGTTGCGCTGGGGACGTCCGTGTTAATCGCTACGTGGAAGTTGCGTCATGGCATCTTCTTTCACGGAATAAAAGCAGAAGGAATACAAGCAGAAGCATGACATGTTCTTTTCATCGGTTCAATCTTTGTATCGGCTCGCATTATTAGGCCACTTTTTCTCTCCAGTAAGTTATCTAACCCAAGTCTGTCCTGCACGCGGATCCCCATCAGCAGAACAAGAGATATCTAAGCGACTTATGTCTACTTAAGGAGTGAAGGACCCAAACAGAAGGCTGTCTGCATCTTTCATCGCAGAAAAAAGACGTAGTGGAATTCTATTCTTGCGTCACAGCAGCGAGTGGAAGGGTGTTCCTGCAAAGGTCCACGGCTGATGTATTAAGGGCGATGCCGCTGTCGAGAGCTGATTCGGATAACTGTACTGGCGTTACAAGCATCGATGTGTCAGACTCTCACCTGGCGTTGCTTGGCTGATACAAGCATCAGTTGCAGGCTCCGAAGCGGTGAATTACTTGTCTCCCTCCAAGAAATCTTGTGTTTTGGTGGTCGTAACTGTATTGGCTCCAGTTTTTGCTTACAGCAGCTTTACTCACATTTGCGCAAGAAGAGCCCTTCAAAACGCTGGCATAACGCTACGCTCGAGCTACAAGCTCCTCGAACACAGTGGGCAACCCTCTCGTTCGGCTCAGTCGTGTGCGCTGGCGAGCCTGTCGAACGGGACAGTTCAAGTTGAGGTCCCTCATACGATCGTAACGTGCCTTCATACGATCGTAAAAACGTGCGCACGTCTCGGATTGCAGTGTTAATCTATTAGTGTCAAGAACCTATGGCCTCGCAAGCTTCCGCTAATTCGTCGTGGAGCTGCAGCAGTAGTGGATGGCAGAGCTGGTGCCTTGCGAACTTCTCCAGTTGCCGGAGGAAGGCTGGCAGAGCCCAGCGCTGCAGAGGGAGCTCTACCAACAGCGGCAGTACGTCGTGTGCGTAGCCAGCGCAGATGAGGATAGGGAGTAGCGACGCCCACGAGCCTACGCATGACACGCTGGCCATCCACTGCATGCACAGCTCCACCAATGCCTCCACCATATCATCGTCGGCTCCAGGATGGGCTGCATCTTCACCCTCAGGCTCATCCGAACGGGGTCCGTCTTCCACGATCCAGGTCCGTAAGCACCGCTGCACGTGGACAGGAAACACTATGCGAGAGGCGCTGATATCGCGAGGTGCCAGCCTCTGCACCAGGAAGGCTGCAGGGAACAGCCGTGCTCCATGGTTCAGCAACAGCTGGACCTTTGCTTCGCGGACGTCGTGATCTGCAGCTTCCAGCGCCCCCCACAGATCTTCCTGCGTGCTGCATCGAAACGGCGCAGTGCCTGCGACGTACAGGCTAGTCATCCCGCGCTTGTCGACGGCGTTGAGCGGATTCGCTGGGCCGAGCTCCTGGAGGTCTCCGAACACGCTCGTCAAACACCGCAGCAGCATTTCTACCTCTCGGTGAGAGCCACTCCGAGCCGCGTAGTGAGCCGGGGTCTCTGCTTCCGCTGTTACTGCAGTTAAGTTATCGCCTGCCGGGTCCAAGTCGGCCAGCAGCTCCATGAGCGAAGGGCTGCGCCGCAGGATTGCTCGATGCATCGGTGTCTCTCCCTTCGCGTTGCAGATAGTCACGGGCGCGTACTCATTCTCAACGACATAATGCACCACTTCTTCCTCTCGCCTGTCCACGGCGTGCAGCAGCACGGAGCTGGCAAAATCGTGGCGCTGGGGCGTGGCCACCCACTGGTGGTGATTCAGGAAGAGCTGCAGCACGCTCACGTTGGCTCGATCCAGCACGAGCGACAGCGGCGAGACGCCGCCCTTGTCTTCCGCGTCGATGTTGGCGCCACGGGAGAGCAACAGTTCCGTCACAAGCAGCCCTCCTTCCTGGACACAATAATGCAGCGGCGTCTTGCCGCTCTGCGCAGGAAACAACACCTTGTTCAGACACATCCGTTCGAATATCTTCCTGCTGCGTGGCTTACCTCGTCCAACGCGTCTGTGCTGGCGCCGGCGTCGAGCAGGAACTTGGCGACGTCGAAGGCGTCGTCACTGGTGGAGCAGTGCAGAGCTGTTTTGCCGTCCTGTCCGCGCAGCAGCAGCGAAACAATACCAGCAGCAAGTGAGCACAAGGCCTTCGACTACCGCAACGAGCAACATATTTCTGTCAATCGGCCGTACCTGACTTCGAGCGTCCACGTTGGCGCCGTGCTGGAGTAATGTATTGATCACTGCGAGTACCAGCTTCACGCGCTGTTCTTGCTCGTCGCGACACTGTTTTCAGCAGCACCTTTCGAAATTAGACACTGCTTGGCCACTCACGAAGTAGTGATCCTCGCTCACTCACGTCGACGACGGTGTTGCGCCGTACCGCTTCGCCATCTCGGAAGACGCAGCGCATGGTCATGAGGTTGAGGCGCAGGATGGCGACCATCATGGCCGTCATGCCGCCGTCGTCGCCGACATCGGGGTTCTGGCCTGCTTCCAGCAGGAACTCGACGATGCCGAGGCTGCCTCCCCACGCTGCGGTGTGGAGTGCCGACGCGCCGATCGTGGCGAGGTGAAAGTCCCCCCAGCTGCAGAAGCGAGCTTGTCGCTGCGACGGCGAGTCCGACGCAGCAGACCCGACTTGCTGAAGTCGCCCGACAATCAGTCAATTGACCGGTCAGCGCCAAGGTCTCTGCAATCAGGTCAAGTGGTGCGATTTACCCGGTCGAAGGCGAGCCACTCTGGGAACTGGTGCCACAGTCGCCGCATGCTTTCCACGTCTCCATTATCGCCGGCAGCGAGCCACGCCGCGTGGACGTCGGCCATGCTCGCATCGGCCGGCAGCGCTGCCTTGGCCGTCGCCCGGAAGGTGCTCGCGTTCGTCGCTTCCATGCCGGAGTAACTTGGTTTGTGAGGGATCCGTCTGCGCGCACACCGAGGCTTGACCACTTCCGACCGCATGCGGGACCGTACCACGATTTGGTTGCGGCCGCGTGTGAGAGAACCCACGAGGCTAAATAATATGAAGTGCGTCCGAAACGAGAGGAATTTCCATAATCCAGTAGAAAGTACTGGATCGTAGCAAATGACATCACATAGTAAAAGCTACTGTCACAGTACAAGCTAGGTTTCTGTTTGCGAACTTATCTAGCGCTTCTTTTGTCTAGCGCCTACTGAATTCATTAAGTCTTCGGCTTCTTCTGCTTGGTTGGCGCCTGCAGTTCCTTGGGCGGCCACGCGTCGACTGGTATACCCAGATGAAGTCAATAGACTCACGCTCAAACTGCATCTTGATTCGGACGGGGATGTGGCTAGCTGGTTCCCACGTTAGTTCTCGGTAGCCAACCCACTGAACTAAATAGAATATCTTGATGTTGACCCACCGCTCAGCATACAATCCCATCGCTAGCCGCATCCCCGTCCGAATCAAGATGCAGTTTAAGCGTGAAGTCCGGCGCACTTCACGCAAACCACCTACAGACGTAGTCGCTTCGGCCTCGGGGACATCGTTCTCCTCGGCAAGGTCTCCCTCTGTAAAATTGCGACTTAGTCGAAGGCGCCAGAACGAGCCGTCAAGGTGGCGCTGAATGTTGCGGGCGTGGCGCTGGCGAGGCGGCATTGAGCTTTTAGAATGCCACTTGCCTTAAGTGCAACTAGCCTGGTGCAACGCAATTTTTACACCTGTTTTTGCACAAGGTCTATTCTAAAATTATTGCTGCCCCAACCTAAAAACTTGACAGATTTTTTTTCACCCAAAGTATCTGCTCCCAGACTGGTACACTATGTGGTACATTCGTAGAGTTGCATCTACATCAACCCCATTTCGACTTGTTAAACAATTTTTTGAGAGGATACTGTTAAGAGGTATATGCAGCGATCTATCGAATTAGAATTTTTAGTTTTAGGCTTTTACTATAGCTTTGACTATACTATACGTAAATGTAAAATTCTCATCGATTTTGCTAAATAGGCAATAACATCTTGTAAATGTAATTTGTAATTCTTAGTAGTGTTTGGCACGCAAGAGCTCATTCGGTGCTCTGAGCCTACGCCCCATGGATAACTCGTTTGGGGTGAACCCGGTGGTGGTGTGCCTCGCGCCGTTATAGGCATAGGCGGCACAAGGTAGCCACTCGTCCCAGTCCGCCTGATCCTCCGCAACGTACATCGCGACCATGTCTTTCCACGTACGATGGTACCGCTCTACCAGGCCCAACAACGCGGGTCGGTATGGCACCGGCGTCGTCTATCGTGCTTGCAACAACGCCACTAGTTCGTCGATCACCTTGCCATTGAGCTCCGGCGCTCCGTCCATAATTAGCTCGCGCATCGGCCCGTGAACCAAACTATCCGCTCGACTACGAATCGCGCCACATCTTGTGCAGCGTGTGTCGGTACGGCCACAGCAATGGCATACAGTGTTGCGTACTCTACCGCAGGGATAACGTAACGATTGCCTCTCTTCGTGACAGGTAGCGGGCCAGCGACGTCGAGCGCCCACCGGTCGCCAACACTACCCAATCCGAGACTCCGTAATGGAGGGATCACCTCCTTCGGTCTAGCTTTTCTTGTTCCGCAGTCACGACAGCTTCTCACCCACTGCCGAACTGTTGCTCGCATCTCCGGCCACTAGTAGGCCGCTGCTACTCGTGCGTAAGTCTGTGGAATTCGAAGATGACATGCAAATATGGAATTGTGCGCCTCACGCAATACTTTGTGTCGCAGTGTCACGGGGAGCCTCTGCCTTGGTCCTGCATGAGGGTATGAGCTAAAGTTCTCAGTTACAATGCATTTTTAGCGATCTTTCGGTTGTCTTTTGGCTTTGGTCCAGGTTTTAGTCCACGCTTGCCGATTCGTTCTGGGACACGTTCCAATTGAGGTGGGTGCACAGTCGTGTCTTGGTGTAGTGTAGCTGTCGTCGGCCAAGGTAGAAACTTGACCGAGTACGTATCTCGAAAATGCCCCACGGAAAATCGATTGTATTCGTACAATTCGTTTAATCTCTTTCCGTCGTGATAGCAGCACAAATTGCATGTACGCATGGAATTTCTCGTCTTGCCAGTTAACACAGTGCAGGTTGATGCAGGAAAGTCCACAAGACGTACTGGGTGCACGTAGCCAGGAATACTAATAGGTCCTAGATGTTGAACAGTGTAAGCCCCCTCCATACATGGCGTGAATTACACATCTGCGCAGCTGCTGTCCGATCTGAGATTTGCTTAGCCATCTTGGGAACTAAACCTGAAGGAGTCCCCTTGGCGATCCAGTTAGCTGCCATGTACCGTTTTTCTGACATTAACTTGCTCAGTTTTACAAAGTATAGATAAAATCCGTCTAGCGGTTTAGCACTCCGCAACTCATTTCCCATCCAATGGTTAGCTTGTTCCGACAAATTAGACGTTATTTCGTTGAACGTGGACAGGTCGAAGGCTTCGTGGAAACTGTACGACCCAGTGAGTTTTGTCAGTTCCGTCTAGATAATCAGCAACCGATGGTTAAGTGCCAACTCGCTACGAGATAGCTTGTAATATATTTTGCAGTCACTGCGAGCCATCCGACAAATCCACATTCGCCCCTCTTGTGAAAGTCTGCCCCGGCCTCGCTGGGCATTGTTCATAAATATGCCGCAAACAGAAACGATGGCCTGCTTCCGGGAACACTCGCGAGATTGCTGGAATTAATCCTTTTTGACGGTCTGATAAAATTGTAAGTTTTCGATAGAAATGGCACCTTTACTGTCTGCAGAAACCACGTCCAATGATCCTGATCTTCTTGAGGGACAAGTACCAGACCAAAAGGAACAATGTGTTTGTTATAATCTTTCACAGTAGCTACCAAGTATACACCTTGAGTGCTCATATCTTGCTTGAGATGTACGCCATCAAAACCTATGAGAGGTTTAGACATTTGCGCCATGTGAATCCCAACGTTCGGGATGAAGCACGCTCGACCAAACGTGTACCCGTTGGGTGCGGTTCTAAAGCGCCAAATCGAACAAGAATTTTTTCCTCCATCAATCTGAAATATGCAGCTAATTTATGATAACTTTCTGTCAAATCTCCGTGTAACTTGTCATCGATTCTTTGTTTCATCCTAGATATCGCGCTGTCACTAACATCAGCGCCCTTGGATTTCAAAACCTATCGGACAGCTGTCCCAGACATTGAAGCTGTAGAATTGTTGTACATCGGCAACATATCAGTCTAAGCCAGAGCAGTCAATTGGACAATCTGCTGCGTTGTGTTTCTCATGGCCCTTTCAGAACGCGAAATGGAACCATCCGCACAGGGTGCCTTGGCAGTACCAACGAATTTCAAATAATTATGAGCAAAATTGGCCTTGGTTATTTTCCATTGTCCTGCGTTTCCGTTAACGTTCACGTAAAATGGACACTTAAGCTTCTCTGGAGGTGTTTCATGGTCAAAATATTGAGTTCCGTTGAGCTGCTTACAGGCAAATTTTGCATTACCGGAATTGTTGGGCTTTACACTTGTTTGCTAGGCAAATACAGCGAAGGGCAAATTCGTTGCATTAATCGTGAACCGCGTTTTGAGACGAAAATACTGAAATCGCGAGATTTTGGCGCAGCTCATATGCTTCACCATAGGCTTGACTCGATGCGTCCTTGCAACTGACTGAAACGTCTCCGCGAAGTAGACCTAGCTCTTGTGCCGCTTTTACATCGGACGCTTCCAAGCACAAAACGTGTCTTGCCGTAGTTTGGCAGTTCTCTCGAGCGTGGCTTGGCCATTAACTACTTGAAAAAACTGTTGAAGAGCTCTAACTTGCACAACGCCTTGTTTTTTTTGCTTGCGTATTCTCTTAATGAGATGAAGCCTGCCGATAAGGACGGCCTCGATTTGGGGGCGTCGTTGAAACTATATTTGCATGACACAGTTAAAGACCTTAAGTTCGCACGTACTTATATTTTTAGTACTGGTCTAAGGAAACTCGAAGTGCTCTCAGAGGTCAATCCAGAACTTTCTACTGGATTATGGAAATTCCTCTCCGAAACGACCTGAGCGCGTTCCATAGAGTGCCCCAGCGGCTCCCACGCGCTGGATCGGCGCGAAAAAAACGCAAGCGAGGCGAGTTATACCGGCGCCAGTGCGGCGCTTGGCGAGCTAGTGGTCTCAAACTTCAACTCGGATCGGCCAGAAAGCATCGCACCGCGCCCAGGTCCACGCCGTCAGAGAGCTCGAGCGCTGGACCATCGGGCTGAACACCCTGTCGGCATGAGGCGACGACGATAGGTATGCTTTGGCCCTTGACGGCACGGCTGCGAGCGCTGGAACTCCGGTCTCGAGCAATGGATACATGCGACAGAAGTCGATAACGGAGAAATAATACACAAGATCAAATAATTCGCGAAAGGATGGCGCGCGTCCGACACCAGCTCCACCGCCAAGCGCGCTGGCGTCGCGAAACCAGCCTCCTAGCATGAGTCATGCGGTGCACGACCGCATAGTACTTGGGAGCGGGCCTTTGTGGTCAAAACGGCCCGGCAGAGCTTCAATGAACGCCGCTAGATTACTCCCTCCGCAGTCGACCAGGTGAACGCTCGAGATGCGCTGTTAGCTGGTTGTGCACAGGTTTGGCTGGTTGTGCGCCTTTGCGGCGGCGGTGGCGCGCGAAGCAGCGACTTGCCCTGACCGCCGTAACCTTTTTCTAACAGCAAAAAAAAAAATGTCTTTCACAAAAGCAGACCAAGGTATTCCTAAATGCCGGCCACGGCCTGCAGCGCCAACGAAGCGATCACGGCAATGACAGAAACCAGGATGTTGAAGCGTAGCCAACGAGGGGGATGGCGTGCGTTCAGTCACTGCCTACAGCGACGAAGCCAGCGTGGGTTAACCAGGAGTGGTCTCTGCGAACGGGACGCTGGCTGCGCGCAGTAAGCAATGCGTGGGATGACTGCACGCCGTCCGTAGCGCTGAGACCGCGGCAGGCACTACTTTGCCTTTCTGGTGGCGTCGAATTTATGCGGAGGCGCTAGGCACTCCTTCGTCCACGCCAAGCTCGTGTAAGGACGTGCACGAATGTACCGGACAAGAACGGGAGACTCACCCGTGGCTGCAATGACTTCTGCCATTAATCGGTCTTTGTCATTGTGATCACCGCTGTAGGCGTGCAGCGAGAGCACGTGTCCACGCGCGGCAACCGACGCCAACGCAAAGGTGGATGGCGCGCGGGAACTCGGCCCACAGGCCGCTGCACGCCATCATTGAGGTCGGCTCTCGACACTCCGCTCGGCCGGAGTTTTTATGCGGGCAGCACGGTCGCCGACGACTTTGCTGCCACGCCGGAAGCCGCACCGTGGCATTCGGCATTCGCTGACGATCCTGGACTGCAGCCCGCTTCGATGCTTGAAGCGGCGAGCAGCCCGCGCCCCTCATACGATCGTAGCCGGCTCGCGCTTCGCGCAAGGCCACGTCGCTAGCCACGGCTGCGAGCGTCTGCAGTCCGCGTACCATTTGCAATCTTAGGGCGGGCACGTACCACGGCCAGTACTAGCTAATACAAAGGCGCGCGGAAAGTAGCCACCGACCCTGGCAAAGGGCTAGCGGGGCCGCGGTCTCTGCTGCCCGGAGATTACCCCGGCCGCGGCTGCATCATCTTCAAGGACGGACGCGACTTGCCGCCAAGCCCGGATTACGCGCCGGCGCAAATGTGCGCGCGCAATCCGCCGGAAAAACGGAAAAGGGAGCGCGGCCCGGGTTGCCGGGCTCGCGTTTCTCGCAGTGCTGGCGCGCGCACCGCCGAAGGATCCAGAGGTGGCTACGCAGAGTTGGACAACTCGCACCAGCTCGGCAGGGGCTGCTTGTCTTGACTCCTGACTGCTGTCCTCTTGACTCGGCTGTCCTCTCGGACAGCTCTAGCGGTCCATAGCAGTCGACGCCGCGCTGCGTAGATGTCTTGACGCGCAGCCTCGACAGACTCCGAGGCGAGACCTCGCGAAGTGGCTTCGGACCGAGACGGTCTGCCAGGCTTCAAGGACATCGCGCGCGCACCCTCTGTCAGTCAGGAAGCAGAACGACGGTCGAGGTCTTGCCCGCGGCACAACGGGCGGCGGGCGTCGACCTCTTAAGCGGCGCACGGATCTTGGCCGCGAAAGGACGCAGAGGTGACAACCATCGGCCGAGACGCCAGGATGATCTGCTCGCGCTTGCTGCTGCTCTCGAGCCTTCTGGGCGCTGCCCTGGCAGCTCGCGTCGATGTGAACGGAGTCGCGATTGCAGGGGCCAGCCAGGCAAGTGGCAGTCTCGACGACGCCGAGGTTCTCGTGCAGGAGGAGACGCAGGTCATGAACACGCTGGTCGAGCTGGACAGCCAGCTGGACCAAGTGCTCCAGCACCTGTCAAGCGCCAGCGGAGCCGTGGAGATCGACGTGGTGGTCGAGGAATCGGGAGGGTCGACGGCCGGGGCCATAGAGGACGAGATCGCCGTGGTCATTCCACCTGCTGCCGGCAGTGGACCGAGACTCTCGGATGAAGAGAAAGAGAATATGAAAGAGGAGATTGAGAGCGAGGTGGCCGGCGCTTTGGATGCAATGCTCGTGGACAGAGCTGTGCAGCCTCCTGAAGCGGTGGCGCCGGAGGGGACAGACAGCTCGTTTGGTAACAAGGTCGAGCGGCTATTTGAAGAAGAAGCTGAGGCCGAGCAGGAGCTGACGCAGATGAAGGAGGACTTGAAGGCTGCGCTGGACGACCTGCCCAGTGCTGGGGGCTCCACGGAGATTGACATCGAGGTAACGGAGTCGGACGACGATAACCAGCAAGAGATCGTAGATGAGGAGATTGTGGTGGTCATCCCAGCGTCGACGGGGAGTGGTCCCGGCCGACTGACGGAGGCGGAGAAGGAGCAGATCGAAGAAGAGGTCGTCGATGAAGCTGCGAATGCGTTGGGGACCATCATCATGAAGAATTTTGTTGGCGGTGAAGAGGACAGCGAAGTCACTGAGCCAGTAACTGAAAAGAGGGTCGATCTACCACTTCCTGATGCCCCAGTGCTGGAGGAAGACTCTCCACAAGAGAATGCCCTTGCGCAACGTGCTGCAGCTCCGATGGCAGAGGAGAATATAGTGCAAGATGGATGGAAGGAGGAGCCTGAGCCCAAGCCAGCACTTCGCAGTGGGGTCGCGGCAGCTATTGCTCAGCCCGGGCACGAGCATCCGATGTTCGTGCCTCACCGATGGCAGATGCCTCCGGACGAACAACTCTGGACCATGAAGCTGTCGATGCTCACGTCGATTTCGTGTCTGACGCTGCTATTGATCGTGGGCGTTTGGACTGGGGTCCGTCGGTCGCGTCGCCACGCCGTCCTGGATGACAACCATTTCCGCTGGGCCGAGACCGTCGAGTATATGGATGCCTTCCCGTACGACCAGTAGTAAGGCTGAGCTACTTGCTTGTCAAGCATTGCACAGAGCGTAGGCTCTCACACCTTGAGGTTGTACGAAAATGACGAACACTGCAACTAGTTTTTTCACTAAAAATAATGCTCTTCCTTGTCCATGGTGAGTGTAAATACGTCTGCACTCTCTTTGTTTTTCCTCTTCTTCTGCATGATGACAAGCCGACGGGTATTTCCTTTGTCCGTGGATGCTTCTTCATCCTCGACAAGTGTCAATCGATCCCAGCCTCCACCACCTAAAAGTCCACTACATCGGACTCCGACAGGGAATGGGTCCGTCAATGAGGTTGCTCGGCCACCAACGGGAGGCTCGGTGGGCTACCTGGGCTTTGATCGACTTATGATAATGCGTCAAGTTAATGCAGCAGCAGCGCCACCAACAGCAGCACAAGTGGCTAATGGTGGGGAAGAAGCATCAGCGGCGGTGAATCATCGTCAGCGAATGGCGGCGGAGCAGCAAAGACGACTTGAACTTGCTTTGATGGCAAAGGAGGATTACATTGGGACACCAGAAGGCCAAGAAAGGTTGCAACGTCAGGAAGAGCGGTCTCTTATGAAAGAAGAGGAGTTGCTAGTATTAAGACTTGTGGAAGCAGAGAAGGAAGCCGCGCGAAAGTTGCAAAGAGAGAAAGAATTGGAAGAAGAAAAGAGGATTAAGGAACAGTATTTAGCCAACATCAGAGCTCAACGTGAGCAACAAGAAGCTGAAGCGAAAGAGAAGGAAGCAGCGAGAAAGGCAGAGATGGAACGAAAAATGAAAGCTCTCAAGGAAGCAGCTGATGCAAAAGCTCGCGCAGAATTCGCTGAAAGACAGCATGCGATTGAGGAGGAAGCTAGAATCGCTCGAGAAAAGAACCTAATCGAGGTGGAACATACTAAGATGCAGGTAGAAGATGTTGTAGGTCACGCGATGCAACAGCAGTGGATTGCAGAACGAGAACGACAGCAGCAAATTGCCGCGGAACAGGAGGAATGGCGTCTGTTTCAGGAACGTGAGCAGGAAAAACAACGCGAAGCAACCCTGCTTCGTCGAGCTGCGATGGCACAACAGTATGAGCAGGACAAGCAACGTCGTATACAGATTCATAAGTTACAGAAGGAGCGTGCAGCACAGCAAGCTGAACGCAAGGACGTACAGAGTCGGCAAGCTCAAGAGCACCAGGTCCAAAAAGAACGAAATGCGATTACTGGCAATGCTGCACCAACAGCAGCAGAAGTTGAAGCACCAACATTAGAAGGATCAACTGAATCCGAGATTTTGTCTGCAACGATGATATCTGACGAACCTCAAGAACGCCGAGTAGGAGATGCCTCCACTGCATTGGAAAGCCTTAATCCGAGTAACATTGGCACAATGGAAGCAGATAAAGACAAAGAGGAAATAGTTGGTTGTAGCGGAGATGGAGCAGAACCATCTGTGCGAGTTGAACGCCTAGAATCAAAAGAACATGAAGAGCCGGCACAAATAATCGAAAACATTACTGTTGAGGAGATTGAAAAACCATCAGAGGCGGGCTCAGGCTGTAATAAATTGCAGAATGGCAGCGATTGCTCCAAGCAGGATGTGGAAGCTCCGCAAGCGTTGGATGTCATAAACAAAACTTCGACAGCAGAGACGAACGAAGTCTTAAAGGCACCTAATGACACTATGGAGGGCCCCAGCAGCGAGATTTTATCCGAAGCAACTCAGAAAGCAGGAGAAGAAGTGATAAATACTGAGTCTAGTGAAGTAATCGATGGTAAAATATCCACATCTGACGAGCTTCACGAAGCAGTGGCTGTGGAAAAGGAACAAGTGCGCTCTGTGTGGAGTATTTCGGCAGCTCAGCAACAGGGTTTAGTACCGTTCGCGCAAATTTTAAGTGTGACAGAGAACTCGCCAGCTATGCAGGCAACTCTGAAAAGTGGAGATCTCTTGGTTGAGTTTGGCGGAATCGTGAGTAGTACACCGAAGTGTTTGGTGGCGATGGCAGATTGCGTTCAAAAAAATGTGAATAATATCGTACCCGTCGTATTCCTTCGTCTCACAGAAACCGTAGATTACTTTGAAGAGCTACGGGTATCGCTTTGTCCACAAAAGTGGAAGGGTAAAGGACTACTCGGCTGTCAGCTCAGTCCTTTTAAATGGCCTGAGGAAGGAGAACCTACGAAAACTGTAATTGAAGACGCAGTACCCGCTGTACGGACGGATGGATCAAATAGTGAAGAGGGTGCAAGCGCGTTGGTAGTGTATGATGTCGTACCTTTGTCGATCGCGGACGATGCTGGGCTCATAAATGGCGACATTTTAGCTGGATGCGATGGTTTATCGACAGTTGTGAGCGTGGCCACACTTACCGCAGTCGTAGAGCATATCCAATCCACAAGAGCTTCCTGCACACCAGTCCATCTTGAAATTAATCGGTGGATTCCAGAAGATCAATGCTATCGATTACTTCAAATTGTTTTGCCATCAGCGGACTCAGGGCCGCTTGGGTTTGCCCTGACCTCCTTCGCGGAATTCTACAATTACTACACCACGTCGGATGCGTCTTCATCAGCGTGTGAGGAGTGTTATTACACTTCGTTAACAACCGCGCTGCACGCTTCGGCTCTTAATGGGCATGTGACTTGCTTGCAAGCCCTTCTGAGCTCGTTGCAAAATGGAGATGGTGGAGGATATTCTGCTATCGATTACTTAGATTGGCGAGATGAAGACGGACGGACACCGCTATTCTACGCGTGCTACGCCGGTCAGCTAGAATGTGTACGCTATCTCGTTCAAACAACATTGTCCGCTCAAGATGAGCAGCACCAATGTGTAAGTGTTAGCGCTGATCTATATGGTGACACAGTTCTTCACGCAGCTACGGCTAGCGGCAATATCGCTGTCATGGCTTTTTTGCTAGAAAGCGGATGCGTGAAGGTAGATGACAGGAATCATATGTCCTTAACTTGTGCACACGTTGCACCAAATGTGGAGACTCTTACTTTTCTAGGTGAGCAGTCCAAAGCAGACTTGCTGGCAACAGATGCTGAAGAGCGAATGCCACTCGCATATGCTTGTCTAAGAAACGATGTTGATAGCATCAAATATTTATGCAAGAAGCACCCCGACTTCGTCGACTATGCTGATGTACGAGGCAACACTCCGCTTCACGTCGTAGCGTGGCTGGGGCTACAGGAGGCTGCAGAAGTCCTGATTTGTTTTCTGCCATCCATCGCATTGTATATCACGAATGAGGACGGTCAAAATGCAGCCGACCTGGCTCGTTCGAGCGGAATGGAAGGCATTGCTGCCTTTCTGGATAGTGTAATAGCGGCGGCTGACTCTAACGTGTCGTAGGCCTGTACGACTTGTAGAATAGGTTGATCAAGCAGTTATTACTACAGGTAGCTTGCTAGTGTTTAGACGATTGTGTTGCACAACCAATATTTGTTTAAGAAAATATAATGTTACGGCATTTGCTGCTGGGACGAAATTTGTTTTTAATGCATCACTTTCTGACGCATTTGTTGAACCTTCCTAGTAGTTTTTAACCCCTTGCCCGCGGAGTGGTGGCCTTAGGCCCTTGTTCAGGTACAAGCATGCGTTCTGTACTGAATACCAAAACATCTTCTATTGGTCAAAAATCCAGGGGTACTGTGTACCAGTTTGGGTCTGTTGTGTTCTGGCACGCAGCAGTTCAGACCTATCGAACGGAGGTGTTCTGGGTGGAGCACAATTGTGCTAGAGCGGCCTTGGTTTTATATACCATTCATTTCTCGGATTTCACTCTTCCAAATGGACCCCGAAGCCGTCGCTGTCACCGTAGTGCTACTCAGTGCTTGCACAGCAGCTCTAGCTGCTGCTACGTTTGACAAACGTCGTTGCTGGCGTCCACCTACTGGTGTCTCCACCTTCCCTACCACTACGTTTGAGGATGCAATGGCGGCTCCTAGTACGAATTGGTTTCGTAAGAAGCTACGGTGTGATCGTCAGTCTTTTTTACTATTGTACCGCGAATTCCGCCCCGCGTGCAAACGCAAGCCAGCAGCCAACAGTAAGTGCCCTCTGGCTAAGCGAGTTGCTCTAACAATGCTTTACCTAGCGCAGGGAGGAACCATGGACGAGGCCGCCCCGGTTTTTTTTTGGGGGGGGGGGGGATGTTGGGGATTTCACGCCCACGTGCCGTGGTTTACATCAATGACTGTTTAGATGTTCTCAGCTCCATGGCGGCTACGAAGGTGGCTTTACCTAATGCTAGCGAAGTAGCGTCTCTAGAAGCCGGCTTTTTCGCGGTTGCGGGGTTCCCAGGTGTGATTGGAGCGGTGGATGGAACGTTGATTGCTATACCACGCCCTCATGATTTTGAGGGCTGGTATTGCCGCAAAGGTTTTCCTGCTGTCAACGTCCAAGCGGTGGTGGACCATATCGGAGCATTCCGCTCAATATCCATTCGTTCGGGCTCCAACAATGACCAGTCATTATGGAATGGGTCGGGCGTTAGAAAGTGGTGCTTCATTTTGCTTCTATTTACTCTGAATATGATGTGCTGACGTCCGGAATCGTGGTCCACCCCAGAGCTGTCGCTCCACCCCGCCATCAAGAACGGAGTCCAGCAGCACCTCACCACTTATGCCAACCTTGCCAGAGAAGGCGTCGTGCAAAATACTCGACAGACCGTCGTCAATTTCAAGCAGTGAACGAGCACAGTTGCCGGTCTTTCCTTCTTCTCTCTTTTCCTTGCGATAGATTCATTTTAACTTCCGATACTTTTGTGAAACCTGTACAAATCCACACGAATTGTTAGCAATATCCCCAGCTACTAGACTGTAAAATGGCGATGCATCACCTGCTCTCTGTTGATGACGATTCCCAAAAACTGCGACAGCACACTTGCAAAGAATTGCCAAGCTAGAGCAGTCTGGGTTTTGGTCTGAGCCCCTTCAAGTCGGCGCTTTACGTCTCCGTCCGCGAAGCGCAGACGCAGGAGCTCTGCGACCATCTCGTTTGACCATTTGAGACGCTTGGCCGCCTTCATCTTCTTGGGTGGCGTGCCTGACTGCGCGGCCGAGGGCTCGGCAGTCCCCTTACTGCTGTGCGTGCAGGTGTTCTGGTCTTCTATCAAAATGCCAAGTGAGCGACTTTGAGCTTTGAGTTCTACACAGAAAGATTGGTTGGCCAGAGAGACGAGCTTAAGCCTTTACTTGAACAAGGTGTAGAACGGATAGGACCGATGGTCAGAACGAGTGCAAACTTTCCCTAACCCACTTGCTGCGCTGGATCACAGCATCCGTTCCACCACCTGAACCAGGGCCTTATGCTGTTCTGAACAGCATAAAAGATACTATGAATTAAACTATGCATACTTTAAGCAAACAAATATATCCTTTTTGTGGGTGACATGTTGCTAACCTCTCTGGTAATAATTCCCGCAAGAAGGATTTGCGCTGCGACAGACGCATTTAGGCCAATGGAAACCGATTTGAAGATCCTGATATTTGTGGAATCCGTTGGCAGAGAGCATGGACGCCGCCAAAACGAGTCTAGAGCCAAGTGGACGATGTTGTTCTGGTTGATGCAAGGAAATGAGCTGGCCTCATGTTAATCAAACAGGTACCCGAACTAACTGCACGAGCGCAAACGATTTCCAACTCTCTTTACTGCACTGCCTACTCTGTCACTACACCTCTATCTCTAATGTGGCTGTTCTTAGGGGCAAACTCTCCGTTTTGCCAGACACGTAAAGCTTGGATTCTTGGGGTGCCCGCGCACACTGTTGCACAGTTTAACTACCCCGGGGCGGTTTCGTGAGCACGTCGCGCAATAATAAGTCGATGTCCCTCCACGCTTTTTCCCCTGAGGCTTGTACACTGAGCATGCCTTGCATTGGCGATGTCGCAGCCGCTGCACGCCGTTATTCAGCCGAGTATCACTCGTCTGTGTTAGCGTGTGCTCGCCACGAACTGAAACCGGCCGCTCTGTGGTCGTCGGGAAGACCACGTGTACCAAATCAAGTTCTACTCGCCAGTCTAAATACCCTGTGAAACTTTATGGTATGGTCTCCTTAATTATATACCGTACTTTACACTAAGTTCGGATGAGTGACGCCTCCATCCGCACTTAGTGTTAAGTGCGATATTGACTGTCAGAAACTAAGCGTCACTACATGGCTGGCTCAGACGACGACGGGTTCCAGGACTTCCTGAGCGACGAGGAGGAGCAGGACGCGCTTTTGGCGCAGGAGAGCGTCGCGCTCGAGCGCCGCATGAAAACGGTATATTTTTTTTTTCGTCCTAATGTTCTTCGGTCCTGCGGCCTGCTGACTTGTCCGTCCTGACCTGCTAGCTGGGCATCCGCGACGGCCTGGAGCTCGGCAAGGAGGACACGCTGCAACTAGGCTTCGACGAAGGCTTCGCACGGGGCGCGGCCCGCAGTTTCCGCTTCGCGCGGCTGCGCGGCGCGCTGGGCACGGCGGCGGCCTGCGGGCTGCTGGCCAGTCAGGACGAGACGCTGGCCCGCGCCTGCATGGCGCGCCTGCGCGCGCTGGAGATGGACACGAGCGTCCAGAAGGACGCAGAGGTGGACGCTTTGTCCGAAGAGGCGCAGACCGCGATGCGACAAGCGCAGGCGCTGCTGACGACCATCGGGATGGACCTGCCGGCGTCCTCCAAGTAGAGTAGAGCTAGGACCAGGCTGCAATACAGCCACAAAGTGTCCACTGATGCGTTCTTGGTCGAGCTAACTGCTGAGTGGCGGGTCGATGGACGTTTCCAGGGTCAGCGGAGAGCTTGGGGCTGCTGTGTCTGCTGCCGGAGGCGTCACGTCCAGGCGAGGCAGCGATTTCATCCTTAGTGGAGCAGTGTGAGGACGAGCAGCACGGACAGCGGCTGCACCGCCACCTGCTCCGGACGTACTGGTGATCGATGGGATCTCCACCACTTGATGCTTACCCAGCAGCGCCACTTTTTCCAAGCACGAGTTTTCTACATCGAGCGGGCCATTGCAATTTGTTTCGTCGGCTTTGTCCAAGTTGGTGGTCGAGATGACAGACAAATTGAGCAGCGAGTTGATGCTATTGCTCATCATGATGGCGTTCGGCGTGGTCTTTGGGATGCGGAACCCGCCGCGGTATACATACTCACCCGTGCCAGGTGCGTAGTGAACCGAGTCGCTGCCGCTTTTAGGGCGAACGTTTGATCCGCCCGATCGTCCGCGGACTGCAGTCTTAGTATCGATGCGGTTTCGCATGGCAGCAGAACTCGGCCGCGAGGTAGGTGTGTCTTGTTGTGCTTGGGTAGTATTGCGCTGCTGTTCAGGTGCTGTATCCGCTGTTTGAGAGCTCGAGGCTGCTGCCAGTACCTCTTGTTGCGCTCTATGTCTCACAGGAATATCCAAGTCGTCCGGTTCGTGTTGCGGGTCATCGCTGTCGATAGGGCGATCGCACGCAATGCAAGTGCCAAACTCGCCGCCTCGTCGGTTGGATGGGTTCTTGGGTTTACCCATGTTCGGAAAGACGTTAGCGAGACCGAACTCTAGTACGAAACGCAGCTTTCGCTCAAACGCGTCACGGAACTCAATTGAAGTGCGATTTGTGCGCAATACTGGCTGCAGCTGGTCCATCGCTGTTCGTGTCTTGGCTGTAAAGGCTGCAGCCTTGGCAACGCGGAAACTCTCAAGAACATGCTGGGGCGGAATTTCCATGGTCGCTTGTCCGGTGATCGCATCGACTGCCTGAGACCGTTTTGCAGTCAGCAAATATTTATTTTGCTCGATTGATACACCAGACCCCAAGAATCGGATGACCTTTGTGAGCAAGATAGCCAGGTTGGCCTTGACATCGTCTTTCATGACGCAAGCGCCGTCGACAGAGCTGGCCTTTCGCCCAAAGAATTCAAGTTTAAGTCCAAGTTGAGCACAGGAAAGCGCAAATGTGGTCATTTTGTCCTCCATGTCTTCAGTAGTCTCCGTAATGGCCAAGCTATCGACCATCGTGTTGAGCTGGTGGATGAGGTTGCTGTTTTTGTGGATTCTGGCCTCTAATTCAGCCTTCACGTGTCCTGCGTTGACTGCAGCATCTGCGATAGCATCCTGCGCCTGTGTGTCGCGCTCCTCAGCAGCAACGAATCGCGCAACGCTGTCTGACACCTCTTTATCGAACTCGCTTCTCAATGTAGCAGCAGCCTTTCGGTCGTCCTCAATCATTGCTGTGATATCACGAATGCTCTGCCGGTTCTTAGCGATGTTGGAGGAGTTCGTTGTCACAAGCGCGTGCATTTTGGGGAGCTCTGCGGCTGTACGATTGAGCGCCAGCTCTGTCGTGTGAGCTACCTTACTCACTTCATGTAGCTTGTGCTGCATTTCTTGAACGGAAAAACCAAGGTCTGAGGTGACGTGTTTTATGGACGATCGCTCTATCGCAGCTTGATTGAGATTCGCTTGTATTGCATCGACGATCTGTTGTCGCTCCTGATAGTGCTCTTGCATCACACCGACTGTTGTTGTGAGCTTCTTTTCGGTTAAAGCAACACGACCATCGATGCTACCGATCCTCGCATCAGTTGTTGCCATCCGCTCATCAATACGGATGAGATCCTCGTTATGGCGCTGAACGACAACATCCAGGGTTCGCAAACTGGTCTGGTGAGCCATCAGTGTTGAGTTGCATGCCGTCAGATCTGACGCTACAGTGGTGAAAGTCTTATCTGTGGTAGCGACAAACGCGTCATACGTAGCAATGTGCTGCTGGACACGCGTCTCGGCCTTCTCCATCTGCTGGTATACCATTCCAACTTGACTAACGAGTTTGTCATTCTGCTCGTCAAGACGAACTGAAGCCTGGGTCCACATTCCGTGAAGATGCTCCATGTCCTTCTCCTGTTCGGCTAGTTTTTTAGCATGCTTCTTCGTATCACGGTCAAACCGCTCATTCGAAACCCGCATGGATTCTACGAACAAATTAACCTCGCGTGATGTTTCTTCCTGCGAGACCATCTCCGTCTGGAGATACTGCATATTTTCCTGCAATTTACGTGACGTGGAGTGCAACCCAGACCAGATATCCTGGATTCGAGCGGCGATCGTGTCCTCAAATGTCGATTTCCAGCGATTTTCTGTCACTTGTCGCTCTGCGAGAGTTAAGTTCATAGTCTGCGCTAACTTCTGATACTCGACCTGAAGAGCCTTGATTGAGGCATTCGAAGCTGCTACAACCTCCTCACGGAACTCCTGGAGATCTGCTGACATTTCCTGCTCCAAGTCACTTCTCAATTTTGCCATGTCTAGCTGCAGAGACGAATTTGCCACCTCCAGGTCAATTTTAAGTCTTAGTTGAGAAGCTCGCAGCGACTCAATTTCTTGGGCAAGAGTGACTCCATCAGTGTAGACTTTTTGGTTTAAAGCTGCAACGTCTGAAACCTCGTTTGCTTCTCCCACGTCTAAGTTTATATCATCTGGAGCAGCATCGGCATCATTTTCGCTGGAAGGCGAGTTGGTATCGTGAAATTCATCAGGTTCTTTATCGTTTTCAGGTATTGATTCTGAATTGGTGGTTCGAGACCGCGCAGTATCATCACCAGTACTGCTTTGATCCTCCACGCTGGTGGATTCAGATTCATCTTTCTCTTCAAGAACTAAACTTTCATCGTTTTCTGTACGATTAGTCTCCTGGTCCACTTTCAGATTTAACTGAGCCTCGATAGCCGCCAAACGCGAGAAAACGTTTTCGAAACGCAATTCCAGAGGCGATAAGTCCACTGCGATGAGTTTGATAAAATCATTCTCACTGTCTTGCTTGGCTCTGGCTGCAGTTGCAGCGAATGCGCGGCGTCCTCGCAGAGCATCAGATGAAAACATGAATACCACCACGTCGTGGCGACAAAACTAGCCCTTTGCTGGAAGGTGTTCGTCAAATTTTCATGGAACAGGAATAGCAGAGATTAAATTTGAAACGGCTTCAAATTTAATTATGATGGTGATCATGTGTGACTCGGTTTGCAAAAAAGCAAAACTCGACATAAAATACTAGCGCTTGCAGAAAACGTTTTGGCGTGTCTGGGTTGAGTACAACGCGGGGAGGAAGAAATGAGCCAATAATTGCTATGTTACAAAGCAAAGACCCATGAGTACGGTCTGGAGTAAATCTACCTCAAGAAAGAAGCGCTCCGGTTGGTCTTGAGCACAATCCTGTGTCCATTTTATCGTTGGAAAAATGATTTTCAGTACCCAGGCTACCGGGTTATCCAAATATATTTGTTCGCGTATCAGAAGTTCATGATATCGATCCCCCCCCCCCCCCCCCCCGCTGGTAGCGGAAACAGCAAAAAAAATACCTGGATGCCGTACAAGTTTTCTACCTACACGTACATGCATTTGGACTACTAAGACGAATTACTTCAACAGGAATTGCGCAGCCATACGTTAGTGCTGGTTTTCTGTTTGATTGTAAATATGTTCTAAACGCCTATATCAATGGAGAAGGAACTAGACCTGCTCTGCCATACTGTTGCATAATACTACTGCACTGCTGTCAGAAGTTCTCTGTGCAGCTCCAAGACCAGAGGATGATCTTGCTGTCTTCCAAACGCTTCGAGATGACCCAATAGCGTCGGCAGCATACTGCTGCCAAACGGTTAACTGAAGAGTAGCGGCACCGAATCTATCACGTGTGCCGATAGCAGTAAAATGCTGGCAACGTTGAAGATTAAATGCCAGTCTGGCTTCAAATGTGTAGATCCGACTCCACACGAGTGATGGAGCACTCCGATAGCCACACAAGTAAGCCGTACTGTACCTCTGTTGAAAAAGTCATTGTCGCTGGCATAGACCTCGCTGCGAGAAATGGACGGACTCCGAGCAGCTTAACGCCTGCATCCAGAAGTATTTGTGTCTTCGCATCTCGGTCCTCGAGCAAGGTATATTTCAAAGTAGCAGCCAAGAACAGTGCTGTGTGGCCCGCAAAATTTACGCAGCTGAGCAACCTGAAGCCCCTTAAGTTGCCTTACTGTCTCTTGCGAGCCGTAGAAATCTAACAAATGTTGCAGCTCTCCGGGAGACGAGTATCGCGCCGCGTAGTGGAGGCACGATTCATTACTCGTTGTAAGCAAACCCAATACACGTGCTCCATTGTCCAGTGAACGCAGCAATTTGGTCACTCGGGGTTTCTGCTTGAGAAGAGCACGATGCATGGCCGTCTCACCGTGAACATTCTGGTAGTCCAGTCCGACATAGCCTTCCTCCAGCAGAAACTTCATCACAGGCAGTGCTTCTTCGTCGACGGCAGCCATAAACACAGAACCGGCAAAATCTTCACCTTTCTCCGTTGGTACGAGATGGTGGTGATTTAGGATGATCTGTAGCATGGTGGTGTCGTGTGCGCGGATAATGAGCTGGAGCGGAGTCACGCCTTGATTATCTGGTTGGTAAAGATCTGCTCCGTGCTGGATGAGAAGGTTGCGACTTGAAAGCTCTTTGAGTGTACACAGTGATAAAGAGGTGTTCTTCCTTCCTGCAAAACGCAACAGTAGTATGGCAATTAAATTCACGACGTGGCAGACTGGAGAAGGTAGTACACTACTTACCTCTAATACTTGCTCCGTTAGCAAGAAGAAAGAGTGCAATTTCGTACGATTCATCGGTTGTTGTAAGGTGTAGCGCTGTCTTGCCACTCTTGCATTGCCTATTTACATCAGCACGAAACCTCAGGAAGAGCTGTACCCGGCTTTTGGTGTTTTTGTCGCGTTCAATATCATCTTGGCGGCACTGAACCAACAGCATCGCGTGTATCAGCCAGAAAAACTTCACAATGATGGTAGACTAGCAACGTACATCCATGAGAAGATGTTGCTGAATCGCTACTCGGTTCCGGAACACGCAGCGCGTCGCCTGCACATTATGGTGTGTTATCGCTAACATGATAGGAGTCATGCAGGTGTCATCTTCCGTATCGGGGCCTAGACCTTCTTCAAGAAGGAACTGCACAATTTTGTCGTCGCCTTGCCACGTATGTAGCTGTATGCAGGGTCGACGATCGTATCGTCTCGAGGTGAAATCCATCCCAGTTGCAAAACGTAGGGGACCGCGCGAGTCCTGCCGATAATTCTCCCTCGACTACATCACCAACTTCCTGCACAACATGTACGTGTGATTCTCAAAACTCATGATAGCAAGTTTTCATCTCAAGGTTCGTACACACCCGACAAAGTCGAGAATCTGCGGATATTGCTCGCGTAGTCGCTTCATCAGGTCAACGTCACTGCTCCGCGCCGCGTCGAGCCACGCTTTCTCCACGCTGGCCACGCCCGACAACACGTCTCCATTTTGTCGTCGAGCCATCCAGAAGAGTCCGGAGAGTGAGTTGTTTCGTGGAAACCTCGAGTGTTCCGTCCAGCCGAAGACATGTGCAGTAGCTGAGCTTTTTAATAGTGAAGGCTCCAATCGGTTCTCACTCGTGCGCACGCAAGCAAGAGAAGAATCACCCGCGCTGTGTACGGCTCGAAGCTGTGCCATTCGAACTCGACGACGGTTTCGAGTGCCGCGTCTTCCATGCGCAGTCGGCTCTTCGAGCTGGAGCTGGCGAGCGCGAGCTGTGCCCACATCTCAGCCGAGAGGCAATCAGGATTGATTCGAGAAGCATATGGATGTACAAGGCATTGGCTTGACCAAGGCACGCCGCGTTGCACTGTACTTGACACCTGAGGACTTTAGTAATTGAGTCGAGTCGATGCTACATTGTTACTTCAACTTGAAGCGCACACGTTCGTCATTTTTATTAGTGTTCGAGCAGCGAGTAGAGTCACACGAATCATGCGACACGATGAAGCTAATGGATGTTCACAGGCTTCGTCCAAAGTGTTCGGGTGGGTGCGATCACTGGGTTCGCTGCGGGAATCGTTTCTCCACGCATCGGTGTTCATACCAACATGTCAGTGCGACGAAGCAGTTGACGTAGCTGAATAGAAGCATGCACATGACGAAATGGAACAACCGTCCGCACGCAGCTCAAGCTCAATTACCATTTGTGGTTCGCAACGATGCTCCCAATAGCAACAAGTCCAGAAGATGGGGCTACCAGCACGAGTGTTTTCACCTCACAAGGTGAAACACAATTCCATCATGGTAAGGCTCAGTTCTAGCTCAGTAGTGAGATGTCGAATGAGGACAGTTTTATAACTTTCAACAAAAACTTGGGTCGACAGTTTCAGTGATTCACCCACCACGATTAACGTGCATGGGCACGAACGTGTTCCAGAAGGTCTAGGTACTCGTTCAATGGAGAGCACATACCCACCATGTAGAAATAACGGGCCGTTAATAACGATAACTACAGCTACGTCGACAAAGGTCAATCGTTACGATAATATATTCACGCATCAAAGCCCTGCTTATCGATTCTCATGACGGCTTTGGTAGCCTAATTGCTGAGGAAGAGGATGCTGTAGAAAAGCTAGCGTTCCAATCTAGCGGATCCGTCGCGAGAATGATATGAAGCAGAGGTGCAAACGCCTCAAAACAGTTTTCGGGGTTGTTAAGAGCTTTCAGCATCTCATTCACATGTGGCATTTGCCCTGCTGTTGTCTTGTTCGACGTTTTAGGATCGGTTGTCGTTACTCCTCCCTCGGAAGTGCTTTGGCAAGCGCTTTTTTCGTGGTAAACTTCTTCACTTAGTGAGGATGAAGTACGCGTGCTTGTTGGAGTTGTCGCGCTTGTGTTTTCTGTTGCTGTTCCTTCTTCAACAACTTTTTCAGCGAACATTTCCCCACTTGCAGTTAACGATGGTTGTAGCTTTTGAGTCTTCTGCACGGCATATAGCAAGGCTTGTCCCCAATGATGCTCCATGTCAGCTCTTGAGCATACCTTGAAAGGGTTTGCCTTGAGGTATTCATATGCGCGCTCACACAAATTGACTGCTACTCTGGAAAATGGGTATTGCAGTAGCACTTTTGAAAAGGCCTCAGAGCTCAGGGAAAATAAGTCGCATGCTCGTACAGTACAGACGGTATAGGCGCTGATAGTACAGCTCAAGAGTCCACGCTCCCCAAAGTAGCTACCGTCACGAAGACCAACGGGGCGGTCAAGTAGGGACTTACTTTCCATATTCAAGTATCCCTTAGTCACGAAGTACATGGCTCGTACTACGCTGCCTTCCGTGATTACATTTTCATTGCGTGGGTAACCTTCAAATCGAAGGTTTTCAGCGACAGAAAATGTGAATGCCTCTACACTAGCGCTACCTCCCCAGCAGACTGGGGTAATGACTTTCATCACAAACCAATTCAGTGGATCCTTGGAGGCATGAAGTACGCAAGCTGTACGAATTGGCCGTGGCAAACCTTCCAAAAGCTCGTCGTAATTAACACCAGCGTGTGAAGACCATAGTGCAGTCATAAAAGCGTACGTGCGTGTTTTGAGTCGGTCGCTAACGCGTAAACGTGTTAAGAAGAGCTCGACAGCAATGTGATTCTTTCGGAAATCTACCTCTAGACCAATGTACGATATAAACAGACTCGCGAGCTCACCAATGACGAAAGACATGGTAATTAAACCAGTGAAGGACATTCCGATCTGAAACGCATACAGTGGTGCGGATTCGGGGGCAAGATTGCGTGCTTTCTTTACAAATGCTGTTGTTGCGAAGAAAAGGCCACGTAGAAATCGTCGTAATAATTGAGATGGCGATGGATCTTGTGGATCAGAGATTTCCAGTTCTTGTGTTGGGAGCCACGAATTCCACTCTGTCCCAAAACCAACTTCCATAGCTACAGCCAGATAAGCACAAGCTGCCCAATGTATTACCAATAAGTAGAGCATCCAAACGTGCCAAAAACGAGATAATTCATTTGCAACATCTCGACGATTCAGCTCATCCAAATAGCCTATGACGTTCCAAACTTTAATGCATCGTAGCAGCTTCAGCCACGGTCGGATCCGAAACACAAACAGAAGGCCGTAGAAAGGAATTGCTGCTACAACGTCAAATATCACTCGCTGTTTCTTGTACATAGATCGCAGGTTTTGATCATAGAGCTCTAACGCAGTCGGTGATTCCTTAATGTGCCAGCAAAACCATATATCCATTATGAAAGCAACTTCACACAGTAGCCCAATCACCTTCACGATTGTTGGGATAACTGTTAGTCTGTTCATCGAGTCTATTGAAAGCTGATACGGTACAATAATTGCAGTAAACATGCTGCAAAATATTACGAGTTTCAGCCACCGAAGGTGAATCTGCTTTGAACTGGGACGCCATGAATAATACCATCGAATAGCTTCGTCAATGGGTGGATTACGCTCTGCTTTAGCCAGCTTACGACGGCGAGGTTGATGACACTCAAATGAGCACTGTTGCTACGCTTTAAGCGTGCATGATTTAGCTCTTCCTTTAACCGTTCGGCTCTCTCATTAATGATGTCTGCACGCGAAAGCATTAATCCAGTAACAGTTGCCAGGCCACGCCGTTGCTCCTCGCGCGAAAGCTGTACAAGCCGCTCCTGCTCTCGTCGAATATTAGCAATTCGAAGCACCTTTTGCTTCCACTTCGGGTACCTTGCAAAGACTAGTTCTATCGAGTCACGAGATAGCCTGTACAAGATACACGATGTTTGAGCTTGAACACTGGCATTGCGTTTTCCGTTGGTGAATAGTCCATTTTCTCCGAAGTAGCATCCTGCTGAAAGCTCGTTCACCTTCTGCAGTTGATCTTGAGATTTGGCTTGCTGGCCATCGCTGTCACTTTTTGCAGGTTCAATCCTATTGAATGCACCGACTTGCTTGACCACCAAGTTCCTTACAGCAGATTTAAACGTGCTGCTGTGACGGTTTGCAATCTTCAAAGGCACAAGTATGTCTACTATGCCTGTGAAAATGAAAAACATATCGCTGCCATTCTCACCATTTTTACAAACAAACTCTGCTCGCGAGATCAAGATTTGTGTAAACTCTGAGACTAGCATCCGCGTGATGGATCCCTCCATTCCCCGAAGAAACTCTACTTTTTCAATCATAGGCTTAAGGTGCACTAAACGGATATCAGTGAGAAGTGACGGAGGCAAGCAGTGAACGAGGAGATCCTCCTGTGTTATGGTGTGGTAGCGCTTGAATAAGAGAAATGTCTTGATGCGCTGTTGAAGAGCTTCCGGCATATGAAAATGGCTGGTCATTTGGCGTATAGCACGCATCTTAGCATCGAACGCCCTGGTTTCAGAGCTCTTAAGCTCGATAATATCGGCAAAGTTACCAATCACATAGGCAAACATGAAGAATCCAGAAGTCATCGTAACAATACTGAAAATGCATTGAGCTGTGGTTTTGGGAAATTCAGGTTCGCTTGAAGCTGACATGAGACCAAATGACCAGTACAACGACGCCATATACTGCAGAATTAGTGGTCCGTGCTCTAAATGTTCGGATGGTAGCTAGTGATTTTCCCCATAAACTGTTTGCTTAGTACTCATCCCTTTACTAGAGCCCAGAAAGCCCGGGATTCCTTCCTTCGACGCAAAATTAAACCAGATACAACCGAGAAAATGAGCTAAAATGAATGTGTAGTACAGCAATTTTAGCAAGCGCAATTCAGTCGTATGTTTTAGATATCGTGTCTCCAGTGCGTAAAACTGCCTTGGGACTTTAAAAAGCCTCAATAGCTTGTTGGCATTCAGAAATCCCCATCGTTTCTGCAGAGGCAAGCTCCAATTTACGATATAAAGCGGGAGGAGGACTACAATATCCAACACAAAGGTACACGATCTAAAGTATTCACGCTTGATCCGCGAAAGCTCCATTACTTTGTTCCCAAATTCGTGGAACCCTAGTCGAGACCGGACTTGAATGTCTACTAGAAACGAAACGTCTAGCATCATCATCAAAATGTCGAAAATTGAGAGATTTCCTACAGGGAAGCATGTCTGAAGCATGATCAACACCCATTGCATCGTCATCGCAACGAAAACCCATGTTTCCCATGCTAAGATGAACCACGAGTCAGGATCATGTACAGTACTTAACAGCTCTTTTATCACTAATATCGTGCTTTGAAGAATACGCGAAGTGGATTTCCCTTTCAGCGATAAATCTTTTTGCTTCTGCATATGCATACTGGAGAGCTTATTCCCAAGTAGCCGTTGCTCTAATGCTAACGCTTTTAGCGTTTTTTAAGATTTTTCTTCTTTGAGTTGAGGAAAAATTACCTCCATAGCTTGGAGCTGATCGGAAGAAACCAACAGTAGAATGCAGCCACTGTTTGCGCTTACATGCTCTGTGTATCCCTCTCCTCGTTCCTGTTGTGTAAGTGCTGCAGTTCCAAAGAAGCCGCCTCGAGGTATTCCACGTGATGTCTCTCCTTTCTCGACAACACAAACGTTTCCTTCGAGGAGGAAAAACATCCCAACCACAGAGTCGCCAAAACGATAAATTACCTCACCTTGGCCGTACAAAATGAACTTAGCGTTTTCAACCATAACTTCCTCTAATGTGTCGAGCACTTGACGTACACCTTGTAATAGCGCTAGAGTTTGCAATACTGGCAAGCAAATACTGCGTAGCAAATCAAGTCTAATCGGTCTTGGAAGATCGGCCAAAAGCTCACCAATGACTGCACCCCGATGGGATGACCACCAATAGTCTAGAAATGATTTGACGCGATGATGAATAGCAAGCGGTGCATTTTGCCTGCGCAAAAACAGCTGAACTCTTGTAGTTGTCGCAAAAAATGTCTTTTGCTCGAAAGCAGAAGCCGTAAAACGCTTTTGGACGTTGTCTACCACGACTGCTGTAATTAGGAAACCACTCAACATGAGAATCAGTGCTGCAACCAGCTGAACATCCGTTGTAGGCTCCACACTTTTTCCGGGGGATGCAAGAACCCCCACGGCGTAATACAGCGAACGCGAATACTCTAAAGCAGTAATAGCCTGCAGCTCCGATAAATCCGATGACACCACAAACACGGTTCCATTACAGTTTTCTAAGTGAGTTGTGTTCAGTCTTTGGAGACAAACGTTGATCGGAGATATCCATGCCTCTTCTTCATTCGGGTTAAATCCTTCGAGGTACGAAATACCAAAATGAATACATGTGACCACATGAAACAGCATGAACAGCAGCACTCCCAAGAGCATGATTTGCCGCTTACTGTTAAAAGAGATAAAGTGAGCAAGCTCCTTCAAATGTCCTCGTAAGTGGTAGATACGCATGAGACGAGGAAGTCGCAGCACGCCATAGTTTGGCATGTACACATATTCGTATGGAAGTGCACAAGCCAAATCGAAAAGGAACCTTTGTCGTAGGTATCTGTGGGCGCTTCGCTTTGAATTCATAACTTTTTCTGCGTCAATCATGAACGATAAACTGAAGTTCAACACAAGGTCAACTAGCAAGGCAGCGTTTGAAATGGTATCAACAGCCAGAATCAGCCACGATGGACGTTGCAACAATGGGAAAGCCACCTGAACGGGAATCATAAGCCAAGAGTAACAAAGGTTTGACAAAAGAAGCAGCAGCCACCACATGCGTATGTGAGAGTGCTGATCGATGCACTTGGGAAGTAATAGCAGGTGATTGTGGAGCGTTGATGTTTGGTGCTGGAGATCACTGTAGGGATTCAAGGTACTTTTTCGCGCCGATGTGTTGCTTGCATTCCACGGTAGAAAGGGATTTTCGCTGGAAATCGGTGTTGCTAGCTCCTCTTGTGCTCCACCAAATTCAAACACACGTTGTTCATTTAGATCGCGCTCAGCCTTTGGGTCGGAATAATTTTGGTGACCAGGGCTGACAGTACTTTTTCTCCTAAACCAAGGTTCCAGACTTTTGCGAGAATTTGACAGCACACCTTTTCCTCGTTTTGACAGTACTTTTCCGAGCGCTGATGCTCCTGCTACTACTCCAGCAGCAACAGATGCCCGCCTAATGGTCATTCGTTTTGGCAATTTAGGTAATACTTGCGGATCATTATTGCCTGTTTGGCTCTCAGTTTTATTTAGTTGGCTAAGGACATCCTGAACATGGGCAGCAATCAGTTTTGCGCATTCTGGATACCCTACCGGCACTCTTTCACAGTGAAATCGCGACAATTTGTATAGGATCACGTACGTCGTTGAAATGACACTAGCCGTACGCGGCATCGACGAGAACACGGACAGCTCTCCAAACCATGAGCCTTTTCGAATCTCTCTTACTGTCACAGATTTCACTACAATAGCGAGAACGCCAGAGTGAACTACGTACATGGCATCACCAAAATCGCCGGTGGAGAAAAGTGTCGTGTGAGCAGGCAACGCTATCATTTCCAGCAGACTTGCCATGGCTACCATGAACTGATCGCTACAACCATCGAAGATCGAGATCTGAGCAATCGTTGGCTTTAAGAGATGCACCTGAATATCTGTGGAAATCGATGGACACAGCAATTTCGCGCTCTCGCGATCATTTGACTCAGTGTCAGTATAATAGCGCTGCAACAAGCAGAATCGCTAAGTCAGCTAACCACATAAGTGTGAAGCATTTAAGAAAACGCATACCTTCAAATATTCAACAGCTTGCGCTTGTTGGCTTTGCGGAACACGATGAAAGGAAAGTACATGCACCAGCTGATTAATTCGAGCTTCCATTGATTCCATTTGACCGCTTTCACACTTGGAAATCACGAAGATTGTTGCGCACAGCGTCGTAAACATCGCGAAACCGCAGAGAGCCACCAAAATGGTGAAAATGAACTCGGTACTGTGAAGTGGCAGTTCTCCTTCAAACAGTCCTGTCATGATTCCAACACTCCAAAACAACGATGTCAGATACTCTCGATTAAGCGGGTGTTTAGGCACTGGGCTATTGGATTCGCTATTGCCTAAGTGAAAGCGGACACAAGCTAGCACGTGTGCGAGATACACCATGAAGACCAGAACCTTGAGGAGTTTGAGCACAACAAAATATTTCGCGTAAACCTCGTCCAAACTTGAGACGAAGTGGGGGAGTCGAGAATAGCGAAGTAGCTTCAAGAGCAACAGAATTGGAACAATACTCGGAGTCCAGAATACGAGGAGTTGACATGGCACAATTGCCATGATATCGAGTACAAACTGGGCCGATCGCACATATCGTCGGCGAGTAAGCTTTTTGTCTCGAATGAGGTTGCCGCCTAAGTAGTAGCCCGTATAAGCTTGAACATACAAGTCTATTGCAAACACACATTCACACGCAACAACAAGCCAGCAAAGAGTGGAGGTACAATCCGCACTCTGCAAATGAAAGGTCAAGAAATAGGGCAACAAGAAGACTTCTGACACCAGACAGAACAACAGCACGTGATACCATGCCTTGACAACCTAAGCATTGGGGTCAAAAGCATCCTGTCGGTCTTCGGCCAAGACATGCGCCAAGCGAGTATGAAGACTAAAAGGACTGTGCACGTGACCACCGGATCTGCGTCCTAGTGACAAAACCCATGAATGTTTTTCGCTTGCCTTGCTGGACTTGCTCGATTTGGTCGACTTGGTTGAGCCCACCATCCTATCTGCTACCAATGCGCTGCCCCTCACCAGCTTGCAAAGCAAGAAATAGCCGAAGTGCTGACGTTAGATGCCGGCCGAAGCGCAAAAATAAAATCGCCTCGTGGTGTGCCTACCTCATCGACATGTTTGACAAAATTGCCGACGGAACTTGCCCGCAATACTTGCCCTGCATATAATACTAGCCAAGATAATTTGAATCGCTCCACAGCCTTAGTAAAAACTGAACAAATCATCTTCATTCAGTCTTGCCGGAGTTTTGCGGCGGTTAAGTGGGCAGTGCTTTCATCTCGTGTCGGCGACAGCTTGCTTACATGGAGATAACGCGAAGCCCTGTGCCAATGAGCACTAGCACTGTCCCCAGCGCTAAAGTGTGCAGATTTTTCTTGCCTTGAATTTCCTTGAAGTAACCGGCCGACCATAGCATCGACACCATGGCAGGACCGATGGAGCAAATGGGGAAGATCTGGTCGAAACCCAGAGCACCGATCGCGTATAGTTGACCACACAATCCGAATCCCCACAACACTCCGCAAATGTAGGCTGGGCGCATCACACTGCGAGGCATCGAGCGCTTGAGCACGAAACGGTGGAAGAGCGAGTACAGCAGGAAAACAATGGTGCTCGTGAGGTAGACGCCCAGACATTGCGAAAAGACGAAGTTGAGCGGGTTGCAGGTCTCCACGATGGGGCTGCTGAGGGCAGGGTCCGACGGACGACATCTGTCCTTCCAGTTCACGAAGGGCACGAGGCAGCAGCTGAGGAAAGCACCTACCAGGAGTGCAATCGCCATGCCGAAAGCCTTTCGCGTCTTCTCCGCGCCGGCATCCTTGAGCTCCACATGTTCGCCCAGCTCGTTGGGCATCATGTAAGGACCAAAGTTCGGGAGTTCCGGGTGCACCAGCGATTCTTGCAGCGATTCACGTCGCACCAGCGCGACGTTCGCCAGCTGTGCATCAGGTGCAAACTGCGGCAACAGCGGCGAGCTTTCTCCGAGCGAGCTGTTGAGACTCGCGTTGCTGCCCACCGTCTCCCAGTGCACCTTGGGCTCAGCCTCACCTCCGTCTTCACTGCGTTTAGCCTTGGTCTTCTTGACTCTCTTGACCTTAGGCGCCTTGAGCGTCGGCTTGATCGTTCCATACACAGCAATCGAAGCCAGCATGAAGCCGATGCCTAGCAAGCTGATCCAGGGCATGCTAGGGATGGTCGGAGCCACGCCAAACAGCCCAAGTCTCGAGACGCAGTAGCCCAGCGTGATGTTGGTGGCGTTCCAGAGCATGAAGCCCACGCCGAGGCCGAGCGTGTTGACCACCGTCGGAATCAGCAAGTTGGCAATGGCAAAGAGAGCTCCGCCCAGCAGCCCCTCGGGGAAAGTGAACATGCCCGACTGCGAGAACTGCGACCAATTGTTGCTCAGTAGCCCCCAGGCGATGCCCACCATCAAGATACCCGAGCACTGCAACAGCAACGACAACCACGACCAGACCCAAATAAGACCCGTGACACATGGCTACATTCTGAAACGGCTGAGCGACCCAACCCTACCATGAACCATTGGAAGATGATGCCGTCGTACGTGGCGTAGGTCTTGGCCGGCACGTAGCACGTCCCGAAGAAGAAGACGGCCACCACGGCGGCGGCGTAGCCCAGCACCACTTGCTCGCTCATGCTCGGGGGGAGTGGCGGGAGTCCAAATGCTGGGAGACTGACGTATGACGTCTCACGGGATCTTCTTGAAGTGCCGATTGTGTGTGCCACACCATCCATTGGTGGCTGACATTGTATAGTGTGGTTCACATCGCATGGTGTGGCTTACATTTCCATTGCATGGTTGGTACCGTTGCAAGTCAGTTTAGAGGCGTTGCAATATTTGCAAAGCCAATGGCAGGCGAGAAATTAACTTTCACCCAGTCAGGGCGCGGACTGGAGACAATTCGGAGCGAATCGGCGCCTTCTCGAGGATCGCGCAAACAGGCGATTTGCAATGGCCTCGAAACTGACACTAACGGTACTGGAGTACCGGTACTAAACCGGTCTTGCGTGCGGAGTGATTCCATGTGAACCCGTTAAATATATATGTACAAACTGTACCGTGTACCGACGTTCGGTACGACCAGATACCTGTTCGTTCCACTGTCTGGACTCAAAATGAACACACGCAGCTGCCCAACAATGCGACAGCGACATTTCTCTAAGTTTCAGGAAACCACATGAGCCGTTAGTTCGCAGCTCATTTGCAGAACGAGCCCCCTTGAGCGCAGATCAAGCACGGGTCAAGCCGACCTGGCGGCGATGGAACGCGACGCAAGCCTGGGCAGGGTATCGGCAGATGAAGAAGCGCGCACCAGCACTGGCAAGAGGCTTAGTGTCTAAATCAAGTTTGCGGCGGCAGCGGCAGCGTCGCCGCCGAGACAGTCCCGAGGACAGCGACGATGATTGGTGCGCAGACTCGAGCGACGTGTCTGCAGCTACCGACTCAAGTGCTAAATCAGATGATGGGTGCAGTGAATCAAGCGACTCAGCTCCGCGGACACAAGTAGCTGCTGACGCATCTAGTGATGAAGGGAGCTCCGACGCTTTGCTCCAGCCCGATGCATTTCTTCTTGGGTTTAAGCGGAGTTATAAATCCTGGGACGAATTTGAAGAATCGCTGGCTGAATACTGTAAGGCCATACACCAGGGTTTTCGTAGAAGGACTTCCACGTCTGTCAAGAGCCGAACCAAGCAGCTGAAGAAACGGAAGGGATCTTCACGCAGTGAACAGCATCGTGAACCAACAGCGCTATTGCCGGAGGGCTACATCACCTACGCGAGAACCTTGCTATGCAAGCATGGGTTTATCGGCAGACAGACAGTTCCGGAAAGGGGAAGCACAGGGTGGTGTCAAGTACTGGTTGCCGTGTCCAGATTAGTGCAGTGCTACGAAAGGTGAACGAGGAGTAACGAGTTGTCGTTACTGGCACGGTGGACAACACAATCATTTGAAGGGGGAGAGAATATTTTAGCACTACCCTGAAAACGACGTATGTGTGGTCAGCTGGGAATGGACTTGCCGGTTGCCGCCGAAGTTCCAAACGGTGATAAGTTGCCGGGATTTTGGGTTGAAGGATTACCTGGCATTGATTGGCTAATATTCACTGGTCCCGATGTCTCAGAGTTAACCCATTGAGTGACATGACACTATTTCCAAGCCGAAACCCCCGGTCAAGATCCGTACTTAGCCGAGTATATTCGACGACGGTTCGAGTCTTCGGCGACTGGTCCGAGTCTTCGACACGACGTTTTAGTCGTCGGTGGTTACACCCAAAGATCGCAACGGACATGGGAAGATCCAAAACGGACGCGTTTATACTAGATATTTGTATAAGACTATTGGAAACTCTAGATGAAAAACTAACGCCCATTGGGCACTAATACAGAACAGCTTTTCCTCCCAACCACGCAAGGGTGAAGTCCGGCTATCGGTAAGTACACGTAGCGTCTGTGTCAAGCCCGGTAGGAAGGATTATGTCTGTCGGTGAGCACGCCTACTAGTGTAGCGAGTGTTCATCCTGGCAGGACCAAGAGACAGTGATAGTGGCCGTGTGTATTAGGATTGTGTGGCGAGTTGTCGCCAGTGACCGGAGGAGCGAGAGCGCACTCCCGTCGACTCTTACCGCCGGAGCTGAAGCTTCGGCACCCCCGTATCAGGCCGTGACTGGCTGGTACCCATCCTTCTGTGGGACTGCGGGGTATATTTGCGTGTGTAGAGCATCCTAGCCGTCGCTCGTGGCTAGAGGTGCTGGGCGTTGTCGGTGGCCTGTAGTAACCACGGTACACAGTCGAAACAGCCAACCCGGTGTAAGGGCAAGATCCTGGGCCTTCAGGTTCGATTTGCCCGACAAGCTCCACGAGTCTTCGCGGACTCGGGGAGTGTTGTTGGTGGGAAGTGTGCCTACATATTTTGGACGTGTTCCTACACGACATATAAATGACTCAAACTTGCTCGCAAACGTGGACGAAATGCGGAAAAGTGGTGCGAGCGCAAAAGGCATCCTGTTCTACTTGCGCGAAATGTATGGTAAGATTTTGTACCGAACATGTACCAAACCCGTACCGAACATGTACTAACTGAGTTCTTTTTTATATTGCAGCGCAGACGGATGTGCACTTTATCAGAGACAGCACCCCGCATGTGGATGGATCTTCGTGTGGAGTATTGTCACTGCTTTTTGTTGAGATGTATCTGGCAGGTGTAAGTGGGTGGGGTGAAGATGCATTTAAGGCGCTTGCTTACTACCGTCTGTGATACCTTCGCCATGCGCTAGCAATGATGTCGACCGCGACCTGAATGCATATTAGTGTATGATCTGTAAGATTCGGTGTGTGTTTGGTAGTATTCGGTAAGGCTTGACATCTCAGCCTGCTCTGAAAAACTGTCAAGTCGCACAATTGGAAAACTTGAAAAATGGAGTTTAAAACGGCGCTACCTTGTTGATTGCTCAGACCATATGGCAAATTTACGCATCCCATCATGCTGTCATAAACGTTGCAAAAATGGTTCGGTACACTTTTCCGTACAGAACAGTGTTTGGTACCGAATTCAGTGCTTTTCATGTACCTTGTTTGGTACATGGAGTCTCGTCCTCTTGCGTGCTGGAAGGCGCAACCGGTTCCGACCGGCATTCGTCGGTATCATGTGCTGTCCGTAGGTGAAACTGTGGATGATATTGCGATCATTTCGTCAGGCGAAGCAAAGCCCGACGCTTGACAAGGTGCCGGCACGCTGGATTTCTCGGACTGGAGCTTGTAGCGGGCCGGAACGAGCTACAAAAGAGTTTCGATGCTTGCAAGTGTCAAAAAAATGCGCTGAGTAGCACGTGGACTGAAATCACGTTGGAGAGGAGGTGCTGAACTTGTAGGCGGCAAAGAACGAGACGTAGGAACAAACGTTCTAATCACTGGACAAAAGTAACTCGTTCGTGCCTGTCGCACTCTTGTGTTAAAAGAAGAAAGTGCTAGCGCCGCCGCTATTGATTTGCTTAATGTTTACGAGGATTCAGTCTTGCATCGATCTCGGCCGATCGACTAGAAATAAATCGCGGCGAAGATGCGTTTTGAAACGGCCAGCATGAACAGCAAGCAAGACTCTGGTGGCCAGTTGTTCTTCTCGCAGGCCTGTTCTGAGTACAAGCCCCACATAGTAGCGTATCGAGACAAACTCCAATTCATTTTGAGAAAGAACAGCTTCTGCTCGCACTTAAACAACACAGGACGCGAATAATTTCGTGGCACGTACCTGCAAGTCGCAAGGAAGCATGTCGGTCCCAACACACAGCATCGAGCAAGCGTGGCTAGCGGCAGGGCGAGCCGGCAACATCCGTTTGATGAAGCATCTCCGCGACCAGCACCCCGACATCCTGCATTTGGACCGTGTAAGTGTTCTTTCCTTAGGTTACTAGTAGGTCATTACCACGTCAAGTTCTGTTTGTCTGCGCAGAAGGCACCCAGCTCTAAACGGTCTCGGACAACAGGATTCTGCTCTTGGGAGGGATTCCACCTCGATACTATCGGGGCTTCTGCACTGCACACAGCAGCATGGCACGGCGATGACAAAGTCGCTGAGTATCTCCTCAAAGAGGGTCAAGACCCAGATACTGAAGATACCACAGGCATGACCCTGATCATGATTGTAATCACGCGCCACAATCTCCCGGCGACGCGCTGCGTGCTTTACAACCATGTGCCTGTTCAGAGAAATCATGTTACCGACGTAAGTTGGCGGCAATCTGAAGGCCAATTTGTGTGATCGAGCTAACCGTTGCTGCGGTGGCTGCTGGTTGTTTTTTACAGTGTCAACAAGAAGATGCTGAACGGATCAAACGCACGGTTGATCAAATTCGTACCTTCATAAAATTAAGCGCAGATGTGAACAGGCAATGCAAACGTGGAAGCACGGCGTTGCACTACGCTACATGCGACGAAACGTACGAAGTAGCCAACACACTCCTTGCCTACGGGGCAGAAATCGACGAGCAAGACGAGGTAAGCACATTCATCCACTACCCCGAGGTTCTCAGCTGCTTAACACTACGTGATATGGAAGGATGGAAAGACACCGCTATATCACTGTATAGAAGTATCCAGCCTGATGGTGGCAGACCTATTGATCCAATACGGTGCCCAGCTTTACTTACCGGACAACAAAGGTGTGACTCAGCTCCAGCTCGTTCTCCGCGCACACGACACCACCATGCTACAGATCATCCTAAATCACCACCAGCTCGTGCCAACGGAGAAAGGTGAAGATTTTGCCGGTTCTGTGTTTATGGCTGCCGTCGACGAAGAAGCACTGCCTGTGATAAGTTTTTGCTGGAAGAAGGCTATGTCGGACTGGACTACCAGAATGTTCACGGTGAGACGGCCATGCATCGTGCTCTTCTCAAGCAGAAACCTCGAGTGACCGAATTGCTGTGTTCACAGGACAATGGAGCCCGTGTGTTGGGTTTGCTAACAACGAGTAATGAATCGTGCCTCCACTACGCGGCGCGATACTCGTCCTCCGAAGAGCTTGATTGCTATGGCTTGCGGGAACACGGATGATGAGTGGTGCGCCAACGTTGCTTAGTTGTATGAATACAACCGACACGGCAGAGCTCGCGGTAATACATTGTTTACAATTCCACCAAAACTGGTTGGGTGTTGTTGTTGGGAATTCTACACCATTGCACGGCGTTATTCACAAAGTCAACAGTCATATTCAAAAAGTGCGCACTCAAAATCAAAAAGACCTGCAGTAATTTATTTCAGATAATTTATTTGTTTTTGTCTAAGATGTTGGTTGGTCGAGGCGCCTCAAGACTGGCGGGAAGTTTTGGCGCGAAAGCGTCTTGAATGATGTAGCTGAGCTCATTTTCGCTTTGTTATGATGCCAAACACTAACAACAAGCAACACTCCCTCGAGGTTCGCGCCTGTGTGTTGCGTGTCGCCCAAGAAGCCAAGGACTGGAAGGACGTCGCTGAGCTTCACGGTGTGAACGAACGTACTGCATAGGGATGGATCAAGAACGCCATGGAGACAGGCGACTGGAGCGGCGAGCAGAAGCAGCGCGGCGGCTCGCGCAAGAAGCTCGTCGACACTCACGTTGACTTTCTGCTCGACGAGCTGGCCACCACCCCAGAATTGACCCTCGTCCAAATGGCAGAGTTCGTTGAGCAGAAGTTCAGCGTGAGTGTCAACCGTGAAACTGTGCGCCGTGCACTTGATGGCCGCAGTTTTACGGTTAAAAAGCTGCATCGTGATGTTGTTGCGCGCAACACCACCATCAACAAGCAGAAGCGTTACGACTACGTCGTGAGCTTTTACGCTGCTCTCGCTAACAACAAGAAAGTTTTTTATTTAGACGAGACCAATTTCTATTTGTGGTGCTCGCGGGGGCGAGGATGGAGTCGATGCGGACAAAGGGCTGTACAAGCAGGTGCTGCAAGCAAAGGTAAGAACAACATGTTATTGCTGTCGTTTCGAGCACTGGCCTCGCCTATCAAGAGTCCCAATTCGGCTCTTTTACTGCGGATCTAGCGAACGAGTTTATTCGGCGCTTCTTGCGCCACATTCAAGCGTCAACGCCGCTGAACGAGCTGGTGCTGGTACTCGATAACGCCTCATGCCACAGCAGCGTCAAGGACGTTTTCTAAGAGCAAGAGTTCTAGGACGCGGAGCTGTTGAGGCTAGGGCCGTATTCTCCTATGCTTAACCCTATAGAGAATGTATTCTCAGCCTACAAGAGCGCTGTCAAGCGCTTTCTCGCCCGCCAGCGACCCGCCATCCTGCGGGTACCAGACAGAGTAACAATTACTGAGCATCGCGGCAAGTTTTTGAAGCTTGCGGCAGATCCTCTGTTTGCTGAGATGGTGACCCCCGAGTTGTGCAATAGTGCATTTTGTCACTCCTTGCCCCACCACCAGCGCGCGCTTCGCTTCGAAGACATGCAAGTTGGGACATAGATACCCTAGACATAGATAAAATATTTTAGGTACTGCATTTCTTAAAGGTACTAAATATGAAAGGTCTTTTTGATTTTGAGTGCGCACTTTTTGAATATGACTGTTGACTTTGTGAATAACGCCGTGCAATGGTGTAGAATTACGACAACTACAAGCTTGTGCATATATGGAAAGCTACCTACTGTCTTTAGTGCCTCAAGTCTTATAAGCTTAGCTCCATGCGAAAAAATATGTGCCTACCTGCGTCGATGCCCTAGTGGCACCACGTGGTGATCCTCCGTGCCGCAATCTTGATCAGCAGCCCAATTAAACTACCTTTGTTGCTCAGCCACCTGTCTCCCGCTTGTCAAATCGAGCAGATCATCATGGCTGCGCAACCAGACCCGTCCACGCGGCCGCAAGTTCCTGGTAAAGAGCGAGAAGCAGCGAGTGGTTCTGCTGTCTGCCGAACAAGCCAATATGCTCCAGCAACGGCAGCGACAATCTTCGATCGAATGGAAGCAAAACCATCAATGGGGCCGTATCAACAGCCTGGCCCGACGACAGCAAAACACCCAGCGCTTGATGGCGAATTCCAAGCTGGGGATGGTGCAGCGACGAGATGATCGACAAGTAGTCCACACAAAACTTGGTGACCCCATTCAACGAATACACCGCACACTCCGACAGCCACAGACACAAGCATCGCTGCACTTCCGTCGAGAAAAGTATAACCGATAGTCGTGGCATTTGCTCGAAAGTTGCTTCAATGAACGGGCTGCTACCGAGCATCTTGACGCCAGCGTTCAACATCAATTGTGTCTTCGAGTTCCGGACATCAAGCGAGTCCAGCGTGGACGTGGCAGCCAAGAACAGAGCCGTGTGGCTCGTCGAGTTGACACCGTTCAAAAGCGCAGCCACCCCCTCTTCACGCAATCCAGAAGGCTCCTCCTCGCCAGCTAGCTCCCCGCTGCGCCTCTGACCGTAGAAGTCCAGCAAACGCTGCAGCTCTTCAGATGACGAATATTGCGCCGCGTAGTGAAGACACGACTCGTTTGTTGTTGTGGTCAAAACGAGCGAACGAGCTTCTTCGTCGACAGTGCGCAAAAGCTCCGTGACGTCGCCTCTCTTCTGCAGGAGTGCACGGTGCATTGCCGTCTCGCCGTGACGATTCTGGTACTCGACCCCGACGTAGCCTTCCAAAAGCAGAAACTTCACAACCGGCAACGCACCTCCGTCCACAGCACTCATGAGCACCGAGCCCGCAAAGTCATCACCTTCGTCTGTCGTCACGCACTGGTGGTGGTTCAGTATGACCTGCAGCATATTCAAGTTGTGGGTGCGTACGACAAGCTGCAGTGGTGTGATGTTCTCGTTGTCTGGGAGGTGGAGCGCTGCGCCGTGCTGGATCAGCAGATTCGCCACCTGAAGACTTGACGACTGTGCGCAGTGGTGTAGCGGCGACTTCCCTTCCTGCATCCCATCCATCCACCAGCAAGACCTTCGTCATTCAAGAAACCATTATTCTGGAAAGTGATATGGCGACTTGGAACGTACCGCGTCCTGGACGTCAAGGGTGGCCCCGCCCTCGAGGAGCAGCTTGGCGATCTCGTACGTCTCGTCCGTCGTTGCGTGATGCAGCGCCGTTTTACCGCTATGGCATCTCCTGTCGGGATCGGCGTGGAATCGCAAGAAGACCTGGATGCGACGAGTTGTCTGCTTAGTCCGCTCCGCGTCTTCTTCACGGCACTGCAGTTGTGAAGCAATGTCAAAAGCACGTCAAACCAAAACTGAGTCAGTGAGTACATTCCTGCAGCACGAATCGTGCTTCGAGTTGGAATCGCAAAGTGCAAACGAGGAGCAACACGGCGTTCGAGCTTTGTGTTGGAGACGTACATCCGTGACGAGATTGCGCTGGATCGCCACGTGGTCTCGGAAAACACAGCGCGTCGCCTGCAAGTTGTGATGCAAGATCGTGAGCATGATCGGCGTCATGCCGGTTTCGTCTTCCGTGTCCGGGTCCTGGCCTTCTTCCAGAAGATACGCCACAATGGCGTCGTCGCCGTGCCACGTTGCTGTGTGCAGCGCTGACGCCCCGATGGTGCTCAAGTGGAAGCCGTCCCAACTGCAGAAGCCGGACGTCCGAGAGGACCGTGACCCGTCGGAGTCGTTCGTCAGCGCGTCGTCCAAGGTATCATCTACCTTCTGCGAACCATCAAACATTGCTGCTGAGTCCATCCGGCTCGTGTCTCGACAGACAAGTGCGTCACTTGAGAACATCTACGTACCCGCCGAAGGTCTAGCCACTTCGGGTGCTTTTTGCGCAGCGCTTTCATCTGGTCGACGTCGCCGATCCTGGCTGCTTCGAGCCACGCGCGCTCGACGTTAGCGATGCTGGCAGATGCCGTTTCTTCGGCTTGTCTTTCAAGCTGAGCCATGGAGAATGTAAATGAATGTAGTAGTCGTTTTTAAGATGTAAGTATAGCGCTACGCTAGACAAGCAGGCCGTGAAGGTTGCGTTGGCGTGAGCCAGTGCTTTTGCTTTTGTGAATGGAATTGCAAACACGCGACCGGATGAATGGAAACGAGGATTAGGTGGGCCGCAGCAATCAAAGGAGCTTGAGATCCGTGGGTACGCAGCAGTGGACAGTAACGCCAGCGCTCGATGTAGGGGGCCGGAATCCAGTGCCCGGCTTGGAGATGAGGTTTGTCGACAAAACAGTCGTTGTTTTCAAATGGTTGAAGGGCTTGCAGAAGAGCCCGAAAAATGAGCATTGCAGGACGACTACTGACCCTGTCGGCTGGACGGACGTGCCAACCGGTGGGGGATAGGCCGGCAGTCTTCCTTCGCTTCAACAGTAGCACCAGGTCTTGCAACTTCATACTCTCGTTGATGTCAGTTTGCGTACGAGCTGCAGACATGTGTGGCTACAGGCCAGCAGAGCATTCGGGTCTATCCTGGCAAGGAACTTTTTATTTCAAACAATATTGCGATCTTGCCATCTTCGATTCCTGATGCACAAATGAAGACATCTTCCAATCGTATGCTTCACGTTCGTGTATTTTGATCGCGTATCGTGATATCCTTCAGTTTCATTGAAAATGCAAGTTGGACAGAGATACATGCCTTTGCAAATGTAAAAGGGTCAGAGATAGGTCCACCGGACGCGTGGCGATTACTTGTAGCACGGAGATTGTCCTCAGAAGGCCGCTCCTCTCGCCTTTAAGCTTGTTTTAGTGTCGAAGAACATATCATTTACTCATAATTTGTCGTAGTAGAATATGACATCTTGGATGGAGCAATTTCAATGTTTCGTTGGCCGCTCGATTCAGCTGCAATCTTGAGCCCAACAAGCCGTTCGTCAGAAAGGATACTGTACTCGCCTGTACAAGATCCCATCAGGAAATTTAAAACCAGATCCGGATTTCGGTGGAACGTTCATTTCCATTCTCGGCGGCTCCATAAAAAAAGAGATTTTGCAAACTTATGATTGGTCTCGCTACCCCTCTTCCAGCTCGTCACCGTTGTAACCTGCATTACGGTTCCAGCAGCTTAGGTAGAAGCGGAAGGGATCATAATGATTAATTGCCAGCCTCCATCAGTTAACTGGGAGGGGACAGTACCTGTTAGTGGTACCGGCATTGGCTGCGACTATCTCGAACGAGATTTCTCAAGTGCTGCAGGTAGGATGCCCCATTCATTCCCGTCGATTGCGGAATAGCACATCATTGCAGACTTTTTCTGTTTTGTCTAGCAACGTCTAGCAACTGCATCTGACACAGTTTGAGCGTCACGTCTAGTTAAAATTTCAGTTCAATTCAGTAAGTGTTTATTCCAGAATATATTCGTGCTGAAAGTTCGCAGGAAGGACGCAGGCAAGCACGCGTGGCCCGGCATCAAGAAGTCGGTCGATGCCGTGATCGACCAGCCCTTACTAGAATCAACTGTTCTGCTCAGCAAAGAAACGGGCGTGCAAATCCCAGTTTGCTCCTTCACCGAAAAGCTCTCTGCGCCTCACTTTCGCTCCCTACGCATTCGCAAAATCGGATTGCGTTACGATGCATCAATGACAGCAAATATGGCACCATTAGCAAGTTCGCCTCGTCGCGAGGCAGACTCAACAAACACTAAGCGCAAACCTCATGCGAATGCTACAGCTCCATTGCATGTATTGTTCATGCACGCCGCTTGGTGCTGAGACTGATTGCAGCCAGTGGTCATGCTATTCTAGATGCTATTTGATAGTTGTTCAACGTATCTTCCTTCACGGCTGCTGCTGCAGTCTACGACATGATGAATACGCAAGATTTTGCTTATATTTCGGTTGCACGTTCTTTCTATACATGTAGATGTCAGTGGCGTGCGTGGCATTCTTCCAGACTGCGCCAACGCCAACTTATCTTGGATCTCGATCATCGTGACATCAAGACCAAGAAGATGGCATCGCACCGAGGATTATATCCACATTGCTCAACTGGTTCCGGCGTAGCTGGGTTGTTCAGTTGGTAATGTAATCGCTTATAGTCTAGCTCAGTAACTTACGAAGGCTGATGTCTTCCTGCTGCTTACGTCTCCATCTGCTGGACATCCCCAGCCTCAAATTTCAGACCGAGGGAGAATAAAACTGCAGGCAAATCGCACAGCGTTCATCTTTAGGGGTGTGCAGCCAGTTCTGTCCCCACAGCTTTAAGCTCCTCGGCCAGCGCCACAACGAGCGAGTGGTTCTGCTGTCTGCCAAACACCCCATGCGCTCAAGTAGCACCAGCGACACTCTTCCATCAAAAGGCAGCGTAAGAAGCAAAGGTGCCACATCGATAGCAAGCTTCGACGAAAACAAAACGCCAAGCACAAGATGGCTCACAAGACGGTCGTGGATACGCTCCTTCGTGATGATCGCCAAGTACTCGAGACAAAACTCGTCGACAACACACTCTGACAGCCACAAACTCAAGCATGTCTGAGCTTGGGTGGAAAACGTCACTATCGACCGCGGTGGCGCCGAGTCTGAAGTTTCTTCGACGATCAGCGAGGCTGTGCCCAGCAACTTGGCTCCAGCTTCCAACATCAACCGCGTTTTTGCGTTCCGCTCTTCCCGAGAGTCTATCGTATGTGTGCTAGCCAAAATGAACGCCGGGTGTCCTGACGAATCGACACAGTTCAGAAGTCCGCCCACGACTTCATCTTGAGGTTTTGCATCCACGGGCCATAACTCACAAAATTGTAGCACACGTTGCAATTCTTCGGAAGATGAATAGCTTGCTGCATAATGAAGACAGGACTCGTCTGCCATGGTCTTCAATACCAAGAAATCTGCGTGTTGGTCAAAACGACGAAGCATTTTGTGACAGCATCTTCCCGCTTCAGGAGTGCGCGGTGCATTGCCGTCTCGCCGTGACGATTCTGGTACTCGACCCCGACGTAGCCTTCCAAAAGCAGAAACTTCACAACCGGCAACGCACCTCCGTCCACAGCACTCATGAGCACCGAGCCCGCAAAGTCATCACCTTCGTCTGTCGTCACGCACTGGTGGTGGTTCAGTATGACCTGCAGCATATTCAAGTTGTGGGTGCGTACGACAAGCTGCAGTGGTGTGATGTTCTCGTTGTCTGGGAGGTGGAGCGCTGCGCCGTGCTGGATCAGCAGATTCGCCACCTGAAGACTTGACGACTGTGCGCAGTGGTGTAGCGGCGACTTCCCTTCCTGCATCCCATCCATCCACCAGCAAGACCTTCGTCATTCAAGAAACCATTATTCTGGAAAGTGATATGGCGACTTGGAACGTACCGCGTCCTGGACGTCAAGGGTGGCCCCGCCCTCGAGGAGCAGCTTGGCGATCTCGTACGTCTCGTCCGTCGTTGCGTAATGCAGCGCCGTTTTACCGCTATGGCATCTCCTGTCGGGATCGGCGTGGAATCGCAAGAAGACCTGGATGCGACGAGTTGTCTGCTTAGTCCGCTCCGCGTCTTCTTCACGGCACTGCAGTTGTGAAGCAATGTCAAAAGCACGTCAAACCAAAACTGAGTCAGTGAGTACATTCCTGCAGCACGAATCGTGCTTCGAGTTGGAATCGCAAAGTGCAAACGAGGAGCAACACGGCGTTCGAGCTTTGTGTTGGAGACGTACATCCGTGACGAGATTGCGCTGGATCGCCACGTGGTCTCGGAAAACACAGCGCGTCGCCTGCAAGTTGTGATGCAAGATCGTGAGCATGATCGGCGTCATGCCGGTTTCGTCTTCCGTGTCCGGGTCCTGGCCTTCTTCCAGAAAATACGCCACAATGGCGTCGTCGCCGTGCCACGTTGCTGTGTGCAGCGCTGACGCCCCGATGGTGCTCAAGTGGAAGCCGTCCCAACTGCAGAAGCCGGACGTCCGAGAGGACCGTGACCCGTCGGAGTCGTTCGTCAGCGCGTCGTCCAAGGTATCATCTACCTTCTGCGAACCATCAAACATCGCTGCTGAGTCCATCCGGCTCGTGTCTCGACAGACAAGTGCGTCACTTGAGAACATCTACGAACCCGCCGAAGGTCTAGCCACTTCGGGTGCTGTTTGCGCAGCGCTTTCATCTGGTCGACGTCACCGATCCAGGCTGCTTCGAGCCACGCGCGCTCGACGTTAGCGATGCTGGCAGATGCCGTTTCTTCGGCTTGTCTTTCAAGCTGAGCCATGGAGGATGCAGATGCATGTAGTACTCTTCTTTTTTGTGTAAATTGTGTTTGTGCTGAGCAAGCAGAAAATGATAGTGTTCTTCCTAAGTCCAATTTCTGGAATTTGAGAGTCGATAGGATGATTAGCAGCTGCATGCTAGACCTGTGGGTGCGCAGGGGGCATGCAGTAGAGCTCTAAATCAAGCGTATGGATTAGAGGCGAGGAAAACATGCAAATGTTTAATGAGTGTAGCAGATGAGCCGGTAAATGAGCGTTACAAGGCAGTCTGCTGCTCGAACGTACCAAACTATGATGGATAGGCTGACAAGTCTCCCTTCTGCTTCAACGCGTGTGTCGATCTTGTAAGTGCGGTAGTCGATGCGCATCTTTGTCGTGTGTGGCTCACAGCAGCGCAATCGCGATATCGCTGTCCTTGCTGAAATCTGCAAAGGTATTCCTTCAACCGTCTGGCCTTGAGCATCGATTTCGTCTCTGTGTGTGTTAGACCGAAAGCACTCGCTTTCTGTCGTCGTTCACAGACAGTTCCACCAGGTACAGCGCAACTTCTTACTCTAATGGCAAAGGGAGCTGGTACCGTCAACGGCGAGCCCAATCACCATTTAGACTTTAATAGTGATGGCAAGGTCAGCGGGAAGCACAATACAGTCTAAATTATTAGCTCTAGTTGAATGCGAAGGCGCTGACGGTAACAAAATAGCTGAATTGGAGCTTAGTGCCAAGGAGCGCCGGCGCAGTTATCCCTCCTGAAGCGAGATCGTATGCAGTGGATAGTGCGGTAGTAATCGTATGATTGTAGGCTGACAATGCGTTCGCAAACAAGACTTATTTTCTCTACTCAAGTTTACACCGCAGCTATCGTCCAGTTTTCAGTACATGTAGATGAAAAACGTGTTTCTCGGCAATATGACTATTGTTGCTTCATTGCAGATGCTACCGTTTTCCCATCATCGTAAACTGTAGCAACTGAGGCCGACAAAAACTATCTACTAAATTGGATTGGGGCGTTCCTCGAGTCTCCAGAAATAAACTTCTTAGAGCCTGGATTCTGCTACTAGATTTCGTTGCTAGATTCGTCATATCGTGAACCGCAACGGCACCAACACAACAAGCGCTCTTGCTTTCGCAAAAACACGCACTTTGCCCATCATAAAATCTTTATCGTTGCTGCAACGTGTGCAACTTGCACACGTGAAGTGCATGTATTGGTAGGATGTCTGACAGGTCTTCCTGCCGGAAGAAGAGACTTCAGTGTCGCCTTTACTGTCAGCGTCTGACAACACGCTGCAAATGGCGCAACTCCGTGCGTCTGCTCTGTTGTAATGCCCAGCAGATATCTTTAGCGTCTCCCAGCAGCTCCTCAGCGTTGATCGACGCCAGGCAGTTGTGCAGCTGTGTCTCGTCGGGGCAGTCCGGGCTCCAGCTGATCTGCTCCACAAGTTTGTGCACGTGGTCCTTTAGCTCGCCTTCGGTCGTGACAGTGGCCACCTCGACGCTGTCCCTGAACACCGCGAGACTCAACGTCTCTAGCTCGCTCGAAGCGGCTTGGACCAGTGTCTGCAATACATCAAAGTGTCAGCACCCGTCCGACTTTCCATCAGCGCAGCAGACTACGTACGATGTTGTCGCGGTCGTGGGACAGGAACACGAGCGGCACGAGCAGCTTCTGCAGCGCACGCTTCTGCTTGCGGTCGGGGGCTCCTGCAGCAGCGAGAGAGCCACTACGGGCTTGCTCTTGTTCTGCGCGGCGCACCTTGTCACGTTGGATGGTGGACACCAATGAGCACGATCCCTACATCTCCTATAGGAAGCCGGACCTTGCACGCTTTTCCGCAGCTGAATTCGAAGCGTTCCTTCTTGAAAAGTGAACACCAGTTTGTGAGCATGTACTGGGATGCAATAAAAGACTTGTATAGCGAAGATATATGGCTTTGCCAGAGGCAGACGAAAAGAGGATGGCGGCATTTTTTCTGGGCTGAAGCGTTGAAGTGATGGCTAAGCTACGCTCAGATTTGGCCCCCGATACATCACCATGGACAAACTGGGGTTCTTCCTCATGTTGAGCTGAATAATCAATTGCTTGCAATGCAAACTTTCATCGACAAGATGCCACCAGTTCGAATGGAAGGGTCAGTGAGTTAATTGAGCAAAAAGGAGTTGCAGCAGGCAACATAACTAATGAACAGTTAGAAAAACGGTTTGAACGTGCCTGTACAGCAAATTGCTCAAGCAGCTGCATCGGTAGACTCACCAATTCTAACAAACACGACAGAAAGTAAGGCTGCCGATGCTTTCCGCGTAGGAGTTGGAAATCTGAGGCTGACATAAGCGCCGGCTTGACGAGCTCACAGTATCTACTATACTAAGGATTGGTTGAGAAGAAAATGCAAAGGAAACACTTAGACAAAGACAACAGAATCCAGCTCAGAGCACTACCTAATGCACAATCAAACCACGATTCATATGTTTTCTACGTGTTGTTCAGGGCAGACTCTTCAGCACCGTTATATCAGTACACCATTGCAACTTAGCCAATCACATAACGTTATAAATCGTAGCACATTGAGCCTACGTTTTTGCTAGATAAGTGAATATTCTACGCAAGCTTTTTTTGCGGTGCATTGCTTGAATTCGCTTATGAATTGCTGGCGAATATCAAAATCTCGCACTTGGCTTGCGTTCGAGTCCCGCCAGTGCGGGACTTTTCCAACAATCAGTGATTAGCATTCTTGAAACCAATATCTCATTAAAAACAAATCAAAATCAACATCAGATATCAGAATCATACCTTCAGAATTCAATAGCCAAGCCAAGTGTGCAGTACCCCAGGAATAACCAGTCTACAACTTCAGCAGTTCAGCTATTTGCTGGAGCTAGCCCACTTGGAGCTACGACGTATTGTGCAGGAAAAGGATTGCTAGTATAGTTAAGTGATTTCATAACAGTCGAAGCTTTGGTCATGATTGCCAACAGTACGAGTGGAGCATACCATTTAACGATTCATGTCGATAAATGCCACAACACTATCAATATTGGGTCTTCGCTCTGCCTTCGAATATTGATTGTTTTAAAATCTTGGTAAACAGCTGGCGCCGACTTAGTTTGGTTCCAAATCATGATTGCCCATACAGGGGAACTACGAACGGTTTTTTTATCGGGTTCTACCTTGCAAATTAATTTGTTTTTCCTTTTCAGCTGGATACTTCAGGTCTAATGAATTACTAGTTACAAAATTCTTGTTGGTACTAATGCCGTGCTAGCACGGAGAAGCTCTGGACTTGTTAAATCGCAGGTCTGCGCTAAAGATCATGGTCATCTTCTAGTCCGTTCAGGCCGTGCTCATCGCGCAACTGGAGGCGATCATGTCGCCCGCGTCGAAGTGGACAACCATCACCTTGTTGCTTATCTTATAACAGCCATTAACTGGGAGGTAGGTAGCGGAGGTAGCGAAGCTAGCTATTATACCGGGCGCGATAGTGCGACAAGGAAATATGGAACTTACACAAACGACTGCACAGTAAGCTACCATCTCCTGCGCCTGCTTCGCAGCCGCAGCATCTGCACGTTCCTCAAATCGCGATCGTTGTAGAAGAGATGTAGCCGCTGCCATGCACCGTACTCCAGTTCAAGAGGTATTCCGTCTCGCGCGGCGGCAGGACCAGCGAGTCGTCGGCCTCCAGCACCGTACCGCCAGCCTTCACGGACTGTGGCGGCTTTACGTACAATAGGCACGTGATCTTCGTTGGTCCGCGGCTCGGTGCGCTTAATGCCTCGCGCTGGATTGAAGATGTTGGGCTTATGGCTGCAAGGCTTCTCTTCGAGCAACAATCACCGAGCCGTGCAATGTCACCCCTAGCCGACACAAGCAACATTCACCATAAATATTGTTTTGTCATCAGGTCATTCTTTCTTAATTTTTAAAGGTAATCTAAAGCACGTCTGTATAGTGAGAAAAAATCTGAAATTACAAATGTAGCCGTTTATAATATATAGGAGGTAGTAGCGCCCTTTTGGCTAAGTAAATCCTTGTATATATACGATATAGCAATTACATTAAATAATACAGTACTTTTGAGTAGCGTCCGTGTTGATGTGTCTTTTTCCTAAAGAATGAAAATAAGTAGAGAGTTTTTTTTAGGCAGAGTAGCATCCCTTAGAAATTCTGACATAAAATCCAAAGAATTATGTTATGTATCACTATAATATTCCAGGTGTCTACCAGCTTTGGCTCGACTGTTGCTCGTGGCCGCTTTCACCGAACGCTTCCGTGCGTCGTGCTTGAGCTGGCGATGTTCCGTGTGGCCATGCCAATATTTGCCAATGGCGTGCTGCTAGAATCGTAGGAAAGTCTGGTGACGATATCACCAATATAACCGGTTATTCAGACCCACTGCAATCTCCAAGTCATTAGGGTACGCAATAACGCGCATTGCAGCAAAAAGGTATCCGAAATTTCCTACGATCCCATACAAAACCTGCTAGATCTGTGCTACGAAACAACGCTAATCATTATTGTCGATGTCCTTGAGCTGTAAATATTGCTATATTGCTGGATTTGAATCAAGCCCCAAGAGCTCGGTAGCCATTAACGTTATTTGTGAAAATTGTCGATCCAAAATAAATATGAAAAGTTGATGGGGATTGTCGTAATTGATTAAGACCAAGTAAGGACGCTGGTTATGTCAGAAAATTCGGAAATGAATACATAGAGTTTATTCTGGATGGTCATAGTAATATATATAAGCCGATACGAGTGCATATCTTGAGCTATACGTACTTGTATTTCGATGGGACCGCGTTGGCGAAGGATTAATAAGATTTGACTCATATTATGGCTGGTATTTACTGCAAAAGCTTTGTACTTAACATTGAGAATCTTGAAATTAAATTTAAGCCAAAGTGTGCTAAGTGTGTGAACTAAAACTGGAAAAGACCCAATCAACAACCCTGACCAATTAGCTGCAAGTTTTGCCTCCTGCAACTGCGGATTGTCACATTTGGGTTCTCTGATTGTCTCTAGGATAACTGATACATAATTTAGTTTAAGCAGTCCAACGAAAAAACATGCTGACCACTGTAGTTAAGCAAGCGATTATATCAGTAATTTGACTTCTATACTGTAACTTTTTACTACCTGGCCCTACTCTTAAACGAAGTAAGAGACGCGATTTGTTAAATAACTTTATTCGAGCTACCACTTGGAATTTCCCATAATACTTTGCTGGGGGAGTTTTTTTATATAATATCACCAAGGTTTATAGTAGCACGAAAATCCAAAATCCTAGCCAGTGATAGCAATAATAATAACAGAAATGAAAAACGAGAAGCTCGCGTATTTAATAATAAAGCTGAATCCCAGTTGTACAGTATCATTTTTCAGTGCTGCTACTGCTAAAGATTGGACAAAGTGTACTACACACCATGTAGAACATCTAGCAGTTCAGCTATTAGGGGGTCTTCTGGTGGTCCTGAGGTCAACGAGCCTCGAACTTACAAGGAGAGGGCAAAGACATTTAAATCATGCGCTGCACTTGTTTGACAGCAACTTCCGCAATGCGAATCTGCTCATCCCTCTCGACTGTGTCCGCGTAGTTTGACACTAACCAAGCTGTCATCGTGTTTATCTTCGACTGGTAGGTGCGCTTGGCGCTCTTTTTCGTTCTCTTTGCCAGGAGAGGCTGAGCTTCTACCGCTGCAAATTGCTGCTTGACTGTGCTGAAAGGTCGCAATTTGGGTGTGATTTTTTTTTCTAATCACAAACAGCGTGAATCTGCCCCGTTAAGTTCGCACCATACTGAACTCAAGTATATTTCGCTAAATTCGCACTAGATTTCAGGTGAGTATGATATTCTGCTATCACACCTCAGCTTGAAAATATCATACTAGTATCACAAATCCGGCAGATGTCAGGATTCACTTAAACGAGAAAAACGTCAGCAACAATCTAGAGAAACATTCTTGTATATAGTAAAGGAAAGAGAGTGATTAAACTGTTGTTAGAACTTAAAGTCAAACTATAAAGTCTAACGACAAGATGTATCGCTTGATTCTAAGCACAAGTACTATACTCTCTGTATAACCTTTAAGTTTAAGATTGATTGGAATCGAATCAGAGGCCCAAAACACCACAGATAAATTGTCTTAACCAGTGAGAGAGAATTGAAATGCCCTAAATACGCATTAATGTTTGGCGTGTTTGCTTTTCATCACTCATTTCAAGTATGCCCGTGGACTCGAAATGACACGTGCAGTGTTTTCACCACTTCTTTTTTGATCGCAAGAAGATCATTCAAGTAGATGTTGATAAGATCACTGTACTGCGTAATCTTGTTGAGGGCAGGACCTCAACCGCTATATATATTACAATGCCCGCTCCCGTAGCAAGCGAAATACTACTGCTACTACTCGTATCCCGATAGTACTAGGGAAAAGGAGTCAAGAATACGTGTACTCATCAAGCAGATATTTCCATCGACAGATGTGCTCGTGCAAGTAGATGTGGGATTGGGATTAGGCTGGAGAATAGGTATCCTATCGTTAGATGATAGACTATCGACAAAGATGCAGTGGAAATACTAATCTAGCCTTGAGGTTTCATCGCGAAAGCGAAAGCGTTAGAAAGCGATACGATACACACTGTGATCCATTGCGATACGAACGAGCCGAAATAAAGATGCATGGAGCCGCGTATATATCCATTGAATACGCGATAAGAACTAATCTGCCTGCTCCGTCGCACTTGATTCTAGACGAGACGGCGCTTAGAAGTTGATCGGCTTGTCGAAAGCGCCCAGGCAGGCCTCCTTGAAGGCCTCGCTCAGAGTGGGGTGGGCATGGCACGTGCGGGCCAGGTCCTCGCTGGCAGCGCCGTACTCCAGGCCAATGACACCCTCAGCGATCATCTCGCCAGCGTTGCTTGCGATGATGTGCACGCCCAGCAGCTTGTCCGTCTTCTTGTCGGCCAGCACCTTGACGAGACCGTCGGCCTCCGCCACCGTGCGGGCGCGGCTGTTGGCCATCATGGGGAACTTGCCCACGTTGTACTCGACGCCCTCGGCCTTGAGCTCCTCCTCCGTCTTGCCCACCGAGGCGAACTCCGGGAACGTGTAGATGACGCCGGGGATGGCACCGTAGTTCACGTGGCCGTGCTTGCCGGCGATGTTCTCCACGCAAGCAATACCCTCCTCCTCGGCCTTGTGCGCCAGCATGGCGCCCTTAATCACATCACCAATAGCAAAGATGCCGGGCACCTGCGTGCGGAAGGCGTCGTCCACCTCAATGCGGCCGAGCTTGTCCGTCTGGATGCCCATCTGCTCCAGGCCCAGGCCGGCAGTAAACGCGCGACGGCCAGTAGCCACCAGCACGGTGTCGCACTCAATGGTCGAGGCTTCGCCGCCCTTGGACGGCTCCGTCGTGAGCTTCACAACATCACCGTTCACCTCCGAGGCCGTGACCTTGGTGCTGAACTTGAAGTCCAGGCCCTGCTTCTTCAGCAGCTTGGTGAACTCCTTCACGGCCTCCTTGTCCATGCCGGGGCAGGCGGCGTCCAGGAACTCGACGACCGTCACCTTGGCACCCAGACGCTTGTACACAGATCCAAGCTCGAGACCAATGACACCGGCGCCGACGACCACAAGGTGCTCCGGCACGCGGTTGAGCGACAGCGCTCCCGTCGAGTCGACGATCTTGCCGGCCGCGTTGTCCACCGGGACAGGCGGCAGCGGCGTCACCTCGGAGCCCGTGGCGATGATGATGTTCTTGGCCTTGACGGTCTCGTTGCCCTTGTTGTCGTTGAGCGCGACGGACACCTCTCCCTGAGCCGTGACCTTGCCGAAGCCCTTGATGTACGTGACCTTGTTCTTCTTGAAGAGGCTCTCGATGCCGGCCGTGAGCGTCCTCACGGCCTTCTCCTTGGCCTTCATCATCTGCGGGAAGTTGGCCTTGACCTCGGGCGCGTCGATGCCGTAGCTCTTGAAGTCGTGCTGCGCCGTGTGCAGCAGGTGCGTCGAGTGCAGCAGCGCCTTGGACGGGATGCAGCCCACGTTCAGGCACGTGCCGCCCAGCGAGCCGCGCGACTCCACGCACGCCGTCTTCATGCCCAGCTGCGCCGCCTTGATGGCCGCCACGTAGCCGCCCGGGCCGCCGCCGATCACCACCACGTCGTAGTCCGACGCGGCCGACGAGAAGGCGCGCGCCGACAGCGGAGACGCGGCGCGCAGCGCCACGGAGCGGCGCGAGAGCGAGGCCAGGTTGCGCAGCATCTTTATGGCTTTTGAGAGGTCTGTGGGGGGGCCGGCGGAAGCGGAAATGACGGGCTCCCAAGCAGCAAAGGGTTTACCGGTAGGCCGTCGACGTACTTAGTCGAGTTGGTGGCTGCGACATGCGATCGGACCCGGTTTGGGCGACAAAGTTCCAGGACTGGAAACAGAAGGTTGAGGTGGGAGGGTGGCTTAGGCGAAGCGTGACTTCCAGGTTCCAGGTTCGAGAGCGAGATTTGGTAGGTTACTTACCAGATGCGGGGGTCCGTTCGGGTAGATCAGCACACGCGTCGACGCGGTGATAGGATGCAGCGCGGCACTTGACGTGGAGCACACAACACGTGTGTGCATAGGATAAGTACGCGGGACGGAATCTGCACAACCGCGCTCTCCTGCACGATGGGCAGGCTGGTGCGTTTGCCACGGGCGGCGCGTTTCGCCGCTGACACATATCCGCGCGCAAAACTCAGCTTTTGAGCAAAAGTGCGCGACTCGAATCGGATTTGGTCGCGAGACTGGGGCTACACTGCACCCACACCAGATTCGCGTGGTCCACCGCAAGTCCGATTTCAGCCAATCCGCACGCATCACGACCAATAGACAATTCGACAGCAACATGGTCGCGAACGCGGAGCTCTCGGCGCGCCAGGGCGACGACGTGCACCTGACGGAGGAGGCCGAGCCCGGCACCAAGTACAGCGCCGAGCGTGCGACCGGCCGCTGCTGCGTGCGCTTCGGCCGCACGCGCGTGCTGTGCTCGCTCACGCCGCGCTACGGCTACTTCCCGGGCACGTGCCACGTGGGGCCGCACTGGGGCTGCATGCTGGTCACGTACTGCCTGGCGGTGGGGCCCGCCTTCTTCTTCTTCGCGCACGACCTGCTGCTGGGGCTCAAGGTGGCGCTACTGGCGTCCATCTGCCTCACGACGGCCTCCTTCACCATGGTGGCGTGCAGCGACCCCGGCGTCGTGTTCCAGGACCTGCAAGTGCCCGACCAGCTGCAGGGAGACATCGAGCGAGGCGTCATCTGCGGTATGGGCGGCGAGGGTTTGTTGTTGGTGTTGTGGTGGCTAATTCCATGTTGTTTGGTGTTTGTGGCAGCACAATGCGAGGTTCGACGGCCGCTGAACGCGTCCCATTGCGCAGACTGCGGCGTCTGCGTCAGAGAGGTCGGTGGTTGTTGTTGGGGAGAAGCGTTGAGTCCTTTGTTGCTGACTGTGCGTTGCTGTATTTACTGCATTGCTGTAGCTGGACCACCACTGCCCGTGGACGGGCAAATGCGTCGGGAAGCGCACGATCAAGTGGTTCTACGTCTTCCTCACACTCATATCGCTGCACTGCATGCTCATTGCTGCAGTCTGCCTCGTCACATTCGTCGCTCGCTAACTCCTTCCTGAAATTATAGCGAGAGCATGTCACCAACAGAAGCTCACAGCTTGAGCAAGCCTCAACAATCAAAACTACAGATTGTCCTCGCACACGTCACGCGGCGGTATCAGTTGAATCAGCAATCAGTCACCAAGCACCAACTGTAACGCAGAAAGCTGCTGTGTCTGTCTTTCGGTAAAACACGCCCAAGCCCACGCAATAAACGCTCATGTACGATTCACTGTTGACCAACTCTACGTGTATTTGTTGCTCGCGCTGGCGAAACAAAAAGTTAAAAAAGTAAGAAGGGGACTAGGCTTGGACACGCTCTACAGCTCGTCCTTCTCAGTCTTCTCCTCCTTGGTCTCCTCCTCAGCCTCCTCCTTGTCAGCCTCCTTCTCCTCCGCCTCTTCGGCGGCGTCCTCCTTGGCCTCCTCCTCGTCGGCCTCATCCTCGTCCGCCTCGTCGGCGTCCTCCTTCTCAGCCTCCTTGGCCTTGGCCTCGGCCTCCTTCTTGGCCTTCTCCTCGTCCTGGATCTGCTTCTTCTTCTCGGCCATGGCCTCAGTCTTGGCGAGCACAGCCTCCTCGTGGGCGTTGAACTCCTCCTCGCTGTCGGTGACCAGGATGTCGTCGAACAGGGTGCCGCTCTTGACCTGCCACAGCTCGAAGCCGATGGCGCCGACGTTCTTGGCGACGTTGTACATGGCGTCGTCCTCGAAGTAGTCCGGGTTGTCGATGAGTGGGTGCACCCACTCGCCCTTGTAGTCCGGGTTGTCGATCATCTTGGGCTTCCACTCGCCCTTGTACTCGGGGTTCTCGATCATGGCGGGCTCCCACTCTCCGTCGTCCTCGTCGTCCCAGTCCTCGGGCTTCTCGGCGTCCGGGTCGGGGATGGTCTTGGGGATGTCGTCGTAGCCCTCGGGTTTCTTGTCCTCGGGGTCCGGGATCTGCTTGGCGTCCACCCAGTCCTTGGGCTTGGACTGCTTGGGGTCCTCGATCTGCATCTCGGGCTGGAACGGCCAGCTCTTGGCGAGTTCGCCCTCCTTGACGCTCTTGCCATCGATCTTGACCTCGTACGTGTTGTCCTGCTTGAGCACGAACGAGTACAGGTGGGCGTCCGTGTCCGACTCGGCGCGGATCGTGTCCTTGTGGTCCATGTTGACGGCGTCCTCGCCGGGGCGCGCGTAGTTGAGGATGGCGTGGGTCTTCTTGGTGCTGCCGCAGATGTCGGGGCCGAACATGACGGCGTAGGGCGACTCGCCGCCGAAGTTCTCCTGGTCCAGGTCGGCGGGCAGCAGCTTGATGTAGGCGCCGCCGCAGTCCAGCTTCTGCTCGTGCTGCACCAGGTACGACAGGTACAGGTCCTTGCCCTTGTTGTCCAGCGGCTTGTCGAACTTGGCCGACAGCGCGTAGAAGCGCGCGTCCTCGCTGGTCTTGATGGCCTTGTCGCCCTCCTCGGTGAAGTACTTGCCGCTCACCTGCTCGAACTTGCCCACCTCGGCCGCGGGCTTCCAGGAGGAGGCCACCCAGCGGCCCTCCCAGTCGGCGTCGTCGAACGTCTCGCGGAAGATGGTCTCGGCCTGGGCCACGGTCGCCGCCACGGCGGCCAGCGCCACCACCAGCTTGGTCAGCATGTTGTTTCTTGCGGAGTGTTGGTCGGGAGGCTCTTGCTTGAAGCAGCGCAAATTCTCGAATGACAGGTTGCCCTTGCCTTCAACCGGTCGGGTCGGATCGCCACGTGTACGGGCGGCGGCCTAAGTGCGAATTGACGGAGCCACGTGGACGTCGGACAGTGGGGCAGAGGAACAGCAACGGAAGCCGCGGATGGGAACTGGCAGGTGCAGGATAGAGTAGCTTGGGAATTGTATGCATGAGATATGTGATGGTGTGTGATTAAGAGGGTATAAGCTGCTGCAAGTTTCGTGTTGACGACGAGCAAGGTACTTGTAGCCACGTGGCCGACGCACACAAGCTGTACACAAGTGCAACCACTTGACCAACACCCGGAGTGGCCGACCGCACTGAAATGGCTGCAGCGGATTTGACGGTCCGCCCCGCGGAATTCGACAGTCGCTGCACTCACTTCAAGGTGCAACACAGTAGCAGGCACATTTTTTTGCAAAGGTATGAAATGGTGATGTCGACGAAATATCCGCGACAGCGCCAGCGGACTCCTTTGGTACTGTACAGTTCACCATACCAAAGCTTCCTTCGCAGCAAAGCGTACTGCCTAGTGGAATTACCATGGACTTTCTCGAGAAATCAGAATTGGGAATCGCAGCGCCAGCATTTTTAGTCAAGCACATCGCCAGGCAATAAAAATACAGCTAAAAAGATTATCCATTTATTATAATAAAGGTGTTGTGTTATTTTAATATTAAAATACATAATGCAGACCCGGTCGGGTATGACTTTTTGTCGCCACTTCTCGATTACTAGATTTGTTATCCAGAAACCTCTCTGCTCAACACCACAAGAGATTTTTTTAGTTTGTATGGCAGAAACCAATGGTCGAAAAAAACAATTGACAAACCTGTAACCTCATCTGCAATTGAAAACTGCAGCGTGGATTAAGTACGCAACAATTCACCGTTTTGCAATCAAAACTTGCCTTGCAACATGAAATCGGAAATGTGTATGGGGTGCTTCTACCCAAGTTGGTCACGCTTAGAGAAGTGTGAGCAGAATCGAGGGTGACTTGAGGCAAGGTGAGCATTTGCAGGTGAGGCAGCTGTCAGAAACAAAAATAACTATTTTTTCGCCTAGATTTTGCACTTTAATCTATTATTCACTTAGATTCGGTCATCATGTCATGCCATTGAAACGGTAAAACACTGTTTCTACACATACCCTGCAGTGCTGGCAATGTGGCAACAACTTTGGTCCCCGTGGCGTCAGGTCTTCATTTTGAGCCAGGAATGGCGACTACTGCTTTTTCCGAAACCGAATGACCTACGACCACATTGGCGGCGGAATGCTCACGTTTGCTCATCTTGTGGAGGGTGTTTACTGTGATTGCTTTTCATGCAACGTGGAGACTCCGAAATGATTTTTTTTTTTCAAGAGACTTCGGCCAATGTACCAAGCATTCCCCAGATTCAGCACTCCTTCAAAACACACTGCCAATTTCTATACCAACACACATCTGAATTGAAATTCAGTAAATCCCAACTAGTTTCATTGCTCACCCAACTGGACTTTATCCATCTCAAGAGTTAACCCTCGCAACAGCGGATCGTCATATTTGGATTCCATGAGCCTCTCGTGATATCAAAACCATTGGTATTTAAGTCGTTTTAGGGAATCCGACGAGAAATTCGTTAAATAGTTAATCAAATCATTTACTACTACTCTTATTCACTTAGATTCAAGAAGTGCAGGATATGCATAAATTGCTGCAATACCGGATTGCACAAAATGGGGCTTACTTGCAGTGTCAATAATCTTGAAGAATTGTAATTTTACCGTAATCGCTGCTAATCAAATAATAAACCGCTACCAGCAACTCTTGCGGTTGACTTGCACCAGCATCATCCTCTATGCACCAACGACCGAAACGGCAAGCTGTAGACACACTTTTTTCCATGTGTCCAACAGAAAGGATTTCCACACAGTTCACCGTTTTCTATGTTTCTGGCCCCTCAGCCACCTCATATCGTATCTGTACCATGGTTGCATTGTGTGAGCCCGAATTCTTGCGGCGTAGTGTTGCCGTCGATTAATTCAAAGCAGAGTTGCCGAGACAGACACGACAGTCTCATATAATGAAATTCTAACACTTTACAGCAACTTGGTCAAATCAACTGGCCTAACTGCGTCGTCAGATATCAGAACCTGACATCTGTACGTTATGAACTTTTGGCTGATGCTGAACTGCTGACAGGATACCACGCGCAAGACCATCGCATTGTCTTCAGTTAGACGCTGATGAAGTTGTTAAAATTGGCGTCTGTCTCAATGCCCAGCCGATACGAGAAAATGAAAATGGATTGGTGGACTTATGGTGCAGCAAACACGAGGATCGACAGGTCTACAATTTACATGTAGTTTTCAGGATGTCGAGACAACCAAACATTTTGATGGTTGGATGTGGAAAAATGTTTCCAGCCCAACTCCTGACAGGATATCACGCGTAGCTGGGTCAAATACGGAGGTTTCGGCCATAGACAGCAGCATTGCGACGGGCGAAGACAGTCTCATTAGCTCGTTTGCCTTCACATCTAATCTAGTATGAAGGAAAGCTTAGGCTTTTCGCTCATACAATAATTGGTGCTACCCACAGGTAACCAATTATAATTCAGTGGTCCGCTCCTCAAGCAATCTACAGTATCCAATATACATGTTGAGTGACTTGACCACAAAGTACAATCGCCCAGCAGAATCTCATCGAATAAGCACGTTTCCAAAGACTTTTGATGGCTTAGATTTGTGTCTTGCCCTTCCTTGTGCCTACGATTCTACAATTACATTTGTAGGCCAACTGTTGCTGTTGCGACCGCTACTGCTTGGTCGAGCACGCACCCTCACTAACCTGCGTGATGTTTTGTTCAGGGTGGTTGCAGCTCGTGATCCCGAGGTTGCACTCGTTCGTGTATGTCACTCCGTCAGACCCACACACGGGGGCGTAGTTGTCGTGGCATAGCATATCGCCGCACGGGGGTCCCTTGTAGTCAGGGGCAAAGGCAAGCTTGCGCTGAGCGTCCTCTGTGGAAAAGCGGGGGATATCCAAGCGCTTGCCGGCACTGTCATCGTTGCGCTTGCACTTGGCCATTTCCAAGTAGCACTCGTTGAAGTACTCAACTCCATGTTCATCGCTCACAGGATCGTACACACCCAGACAAGCGTCAGGGCACACCGTAGATTTGCTGGCGTTATCCGAGCTCGACGTTACTGGAGACGGAGTGGTCGTCGATGCCGGCGTGGACGCACACTCCCCACTCCCCGCTTGGATGATTTTGCCGTTACTCTCGCATGACGTCAAACTCAGGTAGCATGCGTTCGAGTATGTTTTGCCATTAGAACCGCAGACTGGTTCGAACACGTCTTGGCAAAAGAAGGAGCAGCTATCGTCGTTGGCCTCAGCTGATGTGTAAGTGATCCCCATAAGCGCTAGACCGAGGGTAAGCTTCATCGCGGCGGTAACGTTCGGTGACGGGAAGTGAGAGGTTGGATGCGAATTCGATAATGACTCAAAGACTACTGAGTCTCCGAAGGATGGAATAAGCAATAGGGATTACGGGACCCCACAATACATGTAGTACACTCTACTCCGTACATCTGCAAAGCCGGTATTTGCTGTTGGTCGAGAAGACGAGAAGTAATCAACATGTTAACTTTGTCACAGTGACTTTGGCAACACAAAGCCTCTCCGGAATGCAGATGATCTGTTTGCTGGTGCTGGTTGGGATGGTGCCACACTGTGACCGACAACGTTAGCAGCACAGGCTCTTCAGTTTATAGTAGCGATGCGTCTTCGTTAAAAAGAACCTATCGCTCTGGGACTGCAATTGACAACTCGCAAGTAAAACTCACTATCTGTGGCTGGCCGATACATTGATATTACAGTGAATATGACGCAAATGTACTCGAGTTCTCGGCAAGAACTTATTGCAGGGAGTATGCAGGAGTTCGAGTACGCAACACCATCGTGCCGCAAACTAGTGAATAGTCCATTGTACAGACCCAGATGTCGCAACGCCCTCCTGCATACTCCCTGCAATAAGTTCTTGCCGAGAACTCGAGTACATTTGCGTCATATTCACTGTAATATCAATGTAGGCCAGCCACAGATATTGAGTTTTACTTGCGAGTTGTCAATTGCAGTCCCAGAGCGATAGGTTCTTTTTAACGAAGACGCATCGCTACTATAAACTGAAGAGCCTGTGCTGCTAACGTTGTCGGTCACAGTGTGGCACCATCCCAACCAGCACCAGCAAACAGATCATCTGCATTCCGGAGAGGCTTTGTGTTGCCAAAGTCACTGTGACAAAGTTAACATGTTGATTACTTCTCGTCTTCTCGACCAACAGCAAATACCGGCTTTGCAGATGTACGGAGTAGAGTGTACTACATGTATTGTGGGGTCCCGTAATCCCTATTGCTTATTCCATCCTTCGGAGACTCAGTAGTCTTTGAGTCATTATCGAATTCGCATCCAACCTCTCACTTCCCGTCACCGAACGTTACCGCCGCGATGAAGCTTACCCTCGGTCTAGCGCTTATGGGGATCACTTACACATCAGCTGAGGCCAACGACGATAGCTGCTCCTTCTTTTGCCAAGACGTGTTCGAACCAGTCTGCGGTTCTAATGGCAAAACATACTCGAACGCATGCTACCTGAGTTTGACGTCATGCGAGAGTAACGGCAAAATCATCCAAGCGGGGAGTGGGGAGTGTGCGTCCACGCCGGCATCGACGACCACTCCGTCTCCAGTAACGTCGAGCTCGGATAACGCCAGCAAATCTACGGTGTGCCCTGACGCTTGTCTGGGTGTGTACGATCCTGTGAGCGATGAACATGGAGTTGAGTACTTCAACGAGTGCTACTTGGAAATGGCCAAGTGCAAGCGCAACGATGACAGTGCCGGCAAGCGCTTGGATATCCCCCGCTTTTCCACAGAGGACGCTCAGCGCAAGCTTGCCTTTGCCCCTGACTACAAGGGACCCCCGTGCGGCGATATGCTATGCCACGACAACTACGCCCCCGTGTGTGGGTCTGACGGAGTGACATACACGAACGAGTGCAACCTCGGGATCACGAGCTGCAACCACCCTGAACAAAACATCACGCAGGTTAGTGAGGGTGCGTGCTCGACCAAGCAGTAGCGGTCGCAACAGCAACAGTTGGCCTACAAATGTAATTGTAGAATCGTAGGCACAAGGAAGGGCAAGACACAAATCTAAGCCATCAAAAGTCTTTGGAAACGTGCTTATTCGATGAGATTCTGCTGGGCGATTGTACTTTGTGGTCAAGTCACTCAACATGTATATTGGATACTGTAGATTGCTTGAGGAGCGGACCACTGAATTATAATTGGTTACCTGTGGGTAGCACCAATTATTGTATGAGCGAAAAGCCTAAGCTTTCCTTCATACTAGATTAGATGTGAAGGCAAACGAGCTAATGAGACTGTCTTCGCCCGTCGCAATGCTGCTGTCTATGGCCGAAACCTCCGTATTTGACCCAGCTACGCGTGATATCCTGTCAGGAGTTGGGCTGGAAACATTTTTCCACATCCAACCATCAAAATGTTTGGTTGTCTCGACATCCTGAAAACTACATGTAAATTGTAGACCTGTCGATCCTCGTGTTTGCTGCACCATAAGTCCACCAATCCATTTTCATTTTCTCGTATCGGCTGGGCATTGAGACAGACGCCAATTTTAACAACTTCATCAGCGTCTAACTGAAGACAATGCGATGGCCTTGCTAATTCAAAAGAAAGCGTTACAGTACTGACAAGCTGGTTGCGGTGACTCAACTGAGTAGCATCTTCCAAACGAATTATATCACTAGTAGTACAGACAACGACGCCATACATTACAAACCACGTCTATCAACCAATCATATCACAGTATGTGTATAATTTGTGTTAAACGGACACTTTCCATGTAATATTTGCACTTTTTCATGCGTTTTTTTATAGTTTTATGCATAGTCAAAGCCTATAGTGGCCAATCAAAACACTCGAGTTTCCTCAAAGATTAGAATTATACTTGAGGATAGTGTTCAGATGCGGATTTTTTCACCGTCGTTGTCTGTACCACGTAGTCTCATAAATTTGATTAATCAGTCATGTACAAGTGTGAAAAAAATGTTATCGCTTATAGAAGCGGAACCTTACAGATATCTTAACCACACGACGACAACATACTACACATGATATAATGACAAATCCAGGTGTGATATGAGACTGCCTCGACGTAAGGTATTAATAAAACACGTAGTAGTATCTCCGTTCCTGCAATCAATAAGAACCAGTTTAGGCATTCTGCAGCGCGCAGAACACCGGGTACTCAGCGCTGCCACTGTCAGCCTTAGTGCTGCCGACGTGGTTGCTACCCGCCTGCTTGATGCTGGTGACCTGAAGGGTGTCGGTCCACGTCTGCTCGAAAATCTCCACAACAAACTGCGCGGACTCACAAGTTGCCAGCGTGGATTTCGAGCACACACCATCCGATCCGTGACGTCACAGCCGTCGATGGTGAAGCGGTAGTTGTTGCCGGCCACCACCTCCGTCTCCAGGGACATCACCTTCGAGTAGCACACTAGTGACTCCAGTAGTGTAGCTGCATCCTTTCAAAATATCCAAATTTATTTACTAATTTTTAGTTAACAGCATTAATTACGCCACCAGAGATATTAAATTTTTATATATATTTCATATTTATTATTATATTTGAATTTTTTTTTATATTTCATTATATTAAATTCAAGATTTTAAAAAAAACAAAAAATTATAGATTTATGTTATTTCCAAAAAGAACTAAATATAAAAACAATTCAAAGGGGACAAGTGAGTTTTTGGGGTGCTAAGTGCTTTATCAGCCTTACAAAAACAAAAAATATAATATTTTTTCAATCCAAAAATAAAATCCTAGAAAGAAAAAAAACATAAAAAAATCATTTAAGAAATATAACAAATGAAATTATTCAAACTTCAAAAATTATCAACAAATTTTTAAAATGGGTTTTAATGTTACTATAGAATGTTCTAGTTGTCTACATGTTAGGATTACGCTTGTACAAGTCGTAGTCGTATATTACTCGTACAAACCTGGACTTGATCTGTCCTGGTTGACCGCTCTTATACAATAAGAGCGGTCAACGCTTGTGCGTTGTGCTTAGTGCACAGTCGAAGCTTCGGTTTTGATGCCTGTGTCTGTTTTCAGCTGGTGCTCGCTTAGAGTATCCTTAAAACTCGTTGAACAAGTAAAACCCTTGGTTTTGGTCCTCGTCGCACGCTGTTCTTCTCCACAGTTCTTGTCCAGCGTAGACGAGCTTCTCAACACAATTTCCTTGCCACGAGCAGACTTGTGAGGCGAATTCGCCGACGTGTCATCCTTCGCGAGTCGTGTGTAGCTATCGAAACGGTTGAGCATTGTTTCTTCGCTTGTCCGGCATTACATGCCAGACACAATCTGGTAAGTGTGGAGTCACGTTTTTGGAGCTCCACTTGATTGGCATCTGCTCCTTTTCCCATCTCCTTGTGACCTGAAAGCAGACTGGAGGCGACGGCAGAAATAAGTTTTATGTCTCTGGAGAGTGCATACTGCAATCGCATATGGAGACTACGGAATGCCATCTACTTCAAAGAAACTCAAACTGAACTTCCAAGCGCGCAAAACATTGCGGGATCGTTTGATCGACATTCCAAATATATCTTCGACACTCAGAAGCGCTTGGATTGAAAGCTGAGAATATTCGCGTCATCCTCCAAACGTTAGGTTTCGGAGAACCGGTGGCAGCACCAACACTACCACAAATAAATCGAATCTGGATCTGGATCCCTCGCCCATAACTTATTACCCTAGTCTTCCCAAGCTAGCCAAGCGAGATATCCATAACTAGTTAATCAACTTTTGTTCTTCTTCTTCGCCTTGTTCGACATCGTCGACTGCAAAAAGAATGCTATACCAAAGAAAAACAAACTAGTAGGAATGCAGGAAAATCATGATTTAGCTTAAAATAACAGGGGAGACCTGTCTTACAAAACGGGCCTCAGAATCACATTACGGAGCCATAATACGATTTTGGATTTGTCGTGTTCACGGTCGTGATTTTCGTCGATAATCCCATTATGGCGCCAAATTTGCGATTTTGGGGTAGGGCAAACACGGCCTAGAAATATGTTGAGGGCCTTAAAGGCCTTGTTATCAACTTCATTCTTCCTTCAAACCTTGGATGATGGTATCTTCTTTAATACGAAAAACTACTAAGATGAATCACTCCTAGATACATACTATGTATTTATATAGTCAATTCGGTTTCCTCCCTTTCCTTCAAAGTTTTGGATTTGAAGACAACTAACATCTTAGCTTAGAAAAAATCATAGTAAACGCTTTAATTTGACGTTTGTGGGTGAATGAAAAGGACTTAAGGTAGCTTGTGAGATCTAATGATATCAAAACCTCTGGCACCTAACAACACGAGAAATTCGTTCATTAAATTCAGTTGGTAATTAAATTATTTTGCTCCTTTCGATAGCAAACACACGAAATGCACATCATCGCCAAAATTATAGTCATCATTATCATCTTCTTCTACTACTTAAACCTAGGCAGCTGTGGAGTCACTCTTGTGCCCGCTTAAAAGAACGCGTTAGGTTTCCAACTCTAATAGTTCTGGAGCTGTCCATACAACTTGAAATCCTCAAACACAAACTAGTGAAACGAAGCCAAACAAGATTTTCACTACTTTCTTTTTCCGTGCCTGATAACACTAGAAACGTTAGGTAAGCCGTATTAATTGGGATATGAAGCAATAATTTAAAATGACTGCTACTCGTGTTGCGGGGGTCGTAGATTATGGAGTAGTTTTCCAAAATCAGCAGTACCAAAAGAAAATCTTTCGAAAAAAAAGACGCTGATAGCCTTTCAATTAATGACTTGCTCATCTGACGTTCCTGGAACAGCACGATGAAAATGGAAAAATGGCACCGATTTTGCTTATAATAGCCACGCTTTCTTTAGGCTCTCATTGAAGTTTGCTTCGTTGAACGGGACCCTAAAATCGTCGAAGTTACTGTCAACATGTGACGCCCGTACGTGGTCCGTCATTTGCTCCCACATAATCAAGTCCTGACACTCGCCATCCGATTCACTGAACTCAGAAACGAAGGACCAAAATCCGTATGCCGAACCCTCATCGACAAACCGAGCCATACTTGTAGCTTTCATGGAAGAGAGTCCCTGTCGTCTCGAAGCCCATAAACCAGTCTGCATAGAGCTGAGTTTCGGTATGATACTTTTTTTTCCGACCTCGAAAATGAGACTCCTATACTTTTTTTCCGACCTCGAAAATGAGACGCCTAGGCATTCGCGGATTCTCAACTGCAAGATTATCAATCCAGACCACAACGTTTGCCCAGTCATGCCGTCTTGATGCAAACGTTTGCCAAAATCCTTTTGGAAAGTACCACGCGTACATGATGGCCCACACATCGTTATACCATCCTGCTCATCCGTAGACTTGTGAACCAAGCGGGGAGTCTTTACAACCATCAGCACCGTTTGTTCCCTTCAGTCCGGCTAGTATCGCCAGCCGCGTTTACAGCAGAAAACGATGCGCATCCACCGTAGATATATAGGCCCGGCTTGAACTTCGCAGCAGCCTTCTCGGAGATGGTGACGGCCTCAGGCTGAGGAATTGGCTAAACCTTGTCGTGGTCGATTGAAGCAGCCTTGGCGATTGAGAGGACAGCAGATAGAACGATGAGAAGAGTAGGGAGCTTCATCTTCCCAAGTTTTTGAAATCAGTGAATTTTTGGAAATGCGTGAGTTGGTCCTAGCGTATTGCACTGTACCACACAACATCTGCGTTGATTGCGTACGGTGCACCGAGCTGTACGCGATCACCGAGTAGTACAGCATATGCCCTCGCACATCGTGAAGTAGATCACGATATGTACTGGATATAGTGACGCATATGTAACTCGTATGACAGACTATCGTGTTGGTAACGACACACCGATACTTTTTTTATCTTACCTCAAAGTATTGTTGTGGGTTTGGTTGCTAGTCTCAAGAAAAAGAAATTATTTGCCCGGCGATTCTCTTAGTGCAATCCAAATAGTTTCGCCGTCTAGCTAACTGCAATCGGTATCTGCTGTTAGCGCATTAGGCGGCAGTGGAGGAGAGGAAGCTGCGCGGAGAAATTGCGCGTCTGTAAGCCTGCTTTTACGCTTAGCCTTTAGCAGCAGCTTTCACATTTTAGTACACTAGCAGCCACCAGTAGACTAGAAATTCAATAGTCAGCGCGTGACTCACACGTGAATCCCGCAGAGAGCGACCAGCTAGTCTGCAACCAAGTGATTTTTGGACCACATCCAGAAGATTCTGACGGACTCGGTGTGTCACTACCAACAAGATAGTCTCTAAGATGATCAGTTATTGGTGCATCAAACGCTTCAGCCCGTGATACAGTTCAAGATGTGTGTGGGCATGTGCTGCACTGGTGATCGCGTACAGCTCGGCACGCCGTACGCAATCAACGCTGATGTCGTGGATGCCAGGACCAACGCGAGCACTTCCAGAATTCGCTGATTGCAACAACTTGTGGAGATGAAGCCCTCCTTTATTTCCGTTGTGCTTGCTTCCGTCGTCTCAATCTCCAACGCTGCATCAATCGACCACAACAAGGTCCAGCCAATCCCTCAGCCTGAAGCGGTTACCAACTCCGAGAAGGCCGCCGTCAAATTTAAACCACAACTATACATCGAGACTGGATGCGCTTCCTATCCTGCTGTAAATGCTGGTGGTGAGACCAGTGGAGGTCTAAAGGGGACAAATGGTGATGATGCTTGTAAGGTATCCCTTTTGGCCTCACAAGTTTACGGCCGAGCAACATGGTACCAGGGTGTTTGGGCGATTATGTACGCGTGGTATTTCCCCAAACGGTTCTGGAATATGAACCCATCGAATCGACACGATTGGGCAAACTTTGTGGTTTGGATTGACAATCCTGCAGTGGACAATCCGAAAATTCTTGGAGTCTCGTTTTCCAAGTCAGAGAAAAAATACGACACCCAAACGCAAATTTACGAGGACGCATTTGTCGGTTACCGCGTATTGGGAACTCGCTCCAATCGCAGCTACCAGTACGGCTCGAATTCGTCGATGAGAGTCCAACATTCAATCTGGGCAACTTTTGAACCTGCATTCTTGGAATTCAGTTTATATACAGATGGAGACTACCAGGATTTGATCATGTGGGAGCAGATGACAGACGAAGTGCGCGCCGCACTAGTTGACAGCAATTTTGACGATTTCGAGGTTCCATTCAACGAAGACAACTTCAACGCCCACCTGGAAAAAGCATGGCCGTTCTGAGCACTGTAAATGTTGCATCCTTCCAAGTCAAATTTCCTCATCCGTATTGTAGTTGTAAATCCATGGTCGAGCCAAAAGAAACGAAGAACCGCGGAGCACAAACCAGACAAAAAAACATACGAACAAGAAATTCCGCCGCTCGCATTCTCGGATTAATACTGCAAAAAGCGAAGCGCTTACAATTGCGTTGAATTTCGCCAGCTAAAGCCACGACTGGTGGTGGAAATGCTTCCAGTGGATAAGCTTCTACGCTCGTTCTTAATCGCCCAGTGCGGATGCGTTCTCATTAACTACCATAGCCAAACAAAATTAAACCAATACAGAGCGTTCTGTGCAGCCAAATTCCTCAGTTGTCAGAGGCAAACGATTTGGTTGTCCTCACGTGATAGTCTGCGGAACATCTTCTCTTTTGCTATCATGGCCGGACACCACACCTTGACTTGATCTGGACATGCTATCCGAAGCCTTAGGGGCTAACAACACCGTCAGGCGCCTGCGCAACTCATCCTTGCATCGTTCCCTGTGACGAAATGTCTACCATTCAAACCTCATTGAGATCTCAGTAGCGCAGCGAGAGCACCACTAAGTTTCTGACCGACACCGATCGCCGCTAACTGCTCTCCGCGCATATATCAGCTCGCTATCCAGGCGCGCACCTGTGAACTCAGACCCGGTAGCCACCGCAACATAGAGCTCCGCGGACAAATATTTGTCGGTGGGTTGCGTCCGTCCCCTCGCTTCCTCCAAAACTTCGACGAACGTCGCCTGGCGAGCCCTTCCTCGCCTGCGTCAACCTTAAACTCTTCACTGCCACCTCCTCCATTCCGCCGAGCGCTACCAACATATTCACTTTGTGGTGGTGATGAAGCATTTGCAGCGATCGGCTGCTCGAGCTCCACACGCTGCGAGTATTAGCAACCGGCACAACTGACCAGACGAGGCGAGCGACTTGAGCGCTCGCTCGCCGAAAAGCAAGACAAATGCGGACTCGCCTGAAGTCGTGTCAAGCTCGCCATACACGCCGCATGTGCAATGCTGATGCGGCTTCAACAGCGCTGAGCCGAATCAACGCCGTTGGCCGAGTCCTCATATGGCGTCGGCGTGGCGCCGCAGCGCGAATGCGCGTTACCTCACCATCCGAGCCAATGTCGCCGCAAAACTTTCACCGCATCAGCATTCACCGCGCGGGGCTTTCGGAATGCTTTGCATGGCTGGCGTCAGCGCCACAGTGCGACTTGGGTGCACCTGCGTTGACCGCCGAGGCGTGTCTCGGCGTGATTGATGTACCCTCAATGCAGCAAATATTCATCTTCCAGCCATCGTGTCCGTGAGAAACGATCTCTTGAAGGACATGTCCGCTGACGACGTGGTACTCGCACTGCCTGCTCGCGCTCATAGCTAACGCCACGAAAGGCAACGGGGAATCCCGAGAACCTTCCAGCCCAGCAGGCCCTGCCGATGTACCTCCGGTCGACTCGTCAGAGACCAGTCTGCTCAGCCATCAAAGCGTTTTGCTTGAAATTCGCGTAAAAGTGCCCAGAATATGAGTCGTTCCGAGCTTTGCCTGCAGAAGCTCGGGGACGCAGGAAACACGCAGCCGCAGCCGTGGGAACGCCCGGCGAGAGGAACGCTGGCGAGCTTTGCTGCGCGAATCCATTCCTATCCCCGCACAGCAAAATGTGCCGATCCAAACAGTGAAAACCTCGCAAACTTTCCCCTGTCGCATGCAAACATCAAGCTCCAAAAAAGTCGGCAAAGTTGGCGCGTGCAAGAGTTCGGACCATAGAGTCGGTCCGGGCATCTGGTCCCAAGTGCAAGACCGAGCGAGCGTCAGGTGCCTGTCTTGTCCAGCGTGGCCGCCACCAAAACGCAGCTCCCCCCAGTCACTCGCCACCTGCTCATTCCTCGATTCGACGCCAAAGCGCAAGACTGCGATCGATTCGCAATTGATCCGAATCATTCCGATGGCCTTCACATCGCTGCTTCAAGTGCTAAGTGTCGTGGCACTCGGCGCCTCCACTGCCGCCGCCGCCGACTCCGACGGCAGCTTGACCATGTCGGTGGGCACCAACGGCACCACCGTGCAGGCCGAGGGCGGCACCACGGAGTTCATGGGCACCGAGTACAACCCGGGCAAGTGCGTGCTGCAGTACCTGAGTCTGGAGTGCGACGACAACTGCGGCGAGCTCAACGGCTACGAGCTCGAGTGCGTCTCGCAGGGCAAGCAGAACGGCAAGGAGAAGAAGATGTGCGAGTGCAAGGCTGACGACGCCAACAGCTGCCAGAACTCGGCCAACCCGAACGCCACGTCGGGCACCGTGCCGCAGTTCGGCGAGTGCAGCGACCAGCTGCAGTGCGTCGACTCGTACGGCTACATCGCCACGTCCACCGAAGAGGGCCCCATCTGCGCCGAGAAGCTGCACTGCGTGCAGGAGATCAACACCACGGCCACCGAGCCCGCCTCCATCTGCCACACGTGCATGTCGTGCATCGCCCAGAACGACGCCGCCGACAAGCAGCTCGCAGATGTCAAGCGCTTCAACTGCTCGGCCATCTGCCCCCAGGAGATCCTCGACACGGTCGCCGAGCGTAACGCAGCTGGTGTCGGTATCGCCGACTCCTACTCGTTGACGGCGTCCACGTCCGGCTCGTCCGAGTCCAACTCCACTACCAACTCGACCAGTGCCAGCGGCAGCAGTGCGGCTGGATCAAGCAGTGCTGCGTCCGCCATCCCCCAGGCGAACCTGGCTGCCATCCTGTCTGCTATTGTCAGTGTGGCGCTCATCGGTGCCATGAACTAGGCAGAGGAGTAAGAGAGAAAAGAGAGAAGTTACCGGCTAGGTAGCGTCCGGTATTATGTTATCAACAAACATTCGTTACATGGAATCAATCCACGCCTACCCCATCACTTTGATCGTCTTGACCCCCGAGCTAGGGTCAAGAAGAATGTGCTCGCAGAACCTCGCTTAGCTGTTCAACGATCTGTTTGAATCGTGCGGTGCTTGACGGGGCTGCTTGAAGCTAAAACGCAATTCGATGGGGAAATGAAAAACCATTTGGCGATGGTGTCCAAACTGAAGAAACTTCGAAAGGCCATGAACTGACATGGGCATCTCGATGAATATCTTTCTAATCGAGATAGTACTACTTGGGAAGTAGGGAAGCGACGGATTGAGTCCAAAAAGATTAGCCCATGCAAGTTATCATTTTTTTCTGGTTCATGATTTTGAAAACCTCGCGGTTCTGTTTTCTTTTGCGCAGCCTTTAAGATTATACTTTTGTATGTGCCAGCGTCAAATGATGTTACAGCAGCACGCGTGTTGCTCAAAACGGCCACGCTTTTTCCAGGTGGGCGTTGAAGTTGTTTTGTCTTCGTTGAATGGAACCTCGAAATCGTCAAAATTGCTGTCAACCAGTGCAGCGCGTACTTCGTCCGTCATCTGCTCCCACATAATCAAGTCTTGGTACTCGCCATCCAAAATACTAAAATCCAAAATTGCAGAGCCGTACAATGCCTGCGTAGAATGTTAAACCCTCATGGATGAACTCGAGCGGTTCTGGTCGCTGCGATCAGATTGAGTTGCCACTACTCGGTAGCCCATGGACGCGGTCTCATAGATCTTTGTTTGGAATTCGTACGTGTCTTCCGATTTCGAAAACGAAACTCCGAGAATTTGCGGGTTCTCAATAGCCGGATTATCGATCCAAACATCAAAGTGTGCCCAGTCATGTCGACTAGAGGCAGATGCGCCCCAAAACCCTTTTGGAAAATACCACGCGTACATCATGGCCCAAACATCCAATATATTTACATAGATATATATATTGGATGTTTGGGCCACGATGTACGCGTGGTATTAAAAAAAAAAATAGTCATGATCATTTCCTCTGCTGTATCAACATTCATTTCTGGTTCTGGATATTTAGAGATAGGATGAACGTAGCATCGCTTTAAAGTTTTGGACTTCGGACATTACCTTCCATTTTTCATAATGTAATTGCACATGGTTTTTTTTTTTATGATCATTGTTTGGATCGGTTGTTCGTATATATGATATAGGCTTTATATAATTAAGATTCTTGTATCAGGATCATTTGCTGAGGACTTTCTATATAAAAAATCTTGCTTTGTATTCCAACAGCCGAGCGGTTCTAAAACTATCCTAATATCGAAAAGGCGTGGCTCTCGCTCTGAGAGGTTGTGTCGTTGAAATCGCTGCTGTCCCGAAAGAAGGTTTCAGGAATGTTCTCGGTGGTAAATTACGGTAAGGAAAAAACTGTCGGCGTAATGTTCTAAGTATTACTACTATGGGGCGCCTCTTAATGGATAGCTCTCGCGTACGTGTCGAGCGTGTCACTGAAGAGCCGAACTACATCGTATAGATAGTCGAGAACCGCATTTGAAATCGAAGAAATAGCTGCCTCGTCGCGCCCGAAAAGGTCCTTTATATCATCTAAACGTGCTGGATAAGTCATACGCCGGAGAAATATGCATAGAGTCTCGAAAGCTGACACGAGGTAGCGTTGGCGAGTCGGGAATGGGTCTGGGAGCTTGAAATGGTCTACAAGAGCCATAATGTCATCTTTCTCGAAGCGTAATTTCGTTTTCCAAGCTCGTCATGTGCTGGCAGGTTAAAGTTGAAGCGATAGGAGGCTTGAGAGATGCTTTTTCGTCATGTGCTGGCAGGTTAGAGTTGAAGCGATAGGAGGCTTCAGAGATGCTTTTTCGCGCCAACAGCACAGCAATCACCACTTCGTCGTCGTCGGAGCTGGAGCTGTCACTGTCCATTGGTTTGCTTTTTTCAAATGTGACTGCTACACAAGGGTCTAGTCACATATGTTCCCCGTCTAGTCGAATACTAACTCACTGTACATATTCACGGTTCAGTGACTGTTGCACAAGGTATCTATTGGCGACGTTGAGAACAAAAGGTGCATGCTGCCGAAGGTAGGTAAAGTACTTATTCAATTGTCGTGTTTTTTTAGCAGGCAGCGTTAAATCACAACAAGAGTCGCGATTTTGTTTTGCTTAAATGTGGAAAGGCATACGTGGTCACCACACCTTGTTTTCTTCACTGATCTGCACAGCGAGTAACGTAAACCGAGATGACGTTTTACCAATTACATGTTTTTGCAAAAGCTGCTGAAGCTTCTATTTGTCGTGAAGTTAATCGAGTTTCTTCTAAAACTTTTATTGCATATTTACCATAAACAATATTATTACCTTTCGTTATCAACATTTTTTTAATTTTTTACGTAAAGTAAGTAATTCAAAGAATTGAACATTTTAATAAATTATTTTATTTTATTTTTTTGATAATGTGAATTAAAAAAAAAGTTACAAATTAACTTATTTTTTTCGCTTGTAAATCAGTAATGGAATTTTATAAAGGAGTATCTGGTGCACGTACGCATGCATGCAAACACTGGCATTGGTCAGGGTGTTTTTCCTCATCTCAAAAAGCAGGTGTTTCGCGCTTGCTGATATTTCTGACTGCCTTGCTTGTACTTAGCTCTATACTGTTGCATCTTAGTAGGATGAAAAAAGCTTTAATTTGGTTGACACCTCTACAGTGATCGTGAAAAGAAGCAGAAATATATAACGTGCTGATCTAAGGAGATGACGACCAACAAACAACACAGCGCATGCATTTGACCACAAGCTGATGATTCGTTGTCAAAGGCAAGTCGTCTTAGTGAAGAGCAAAAGGCTGATCACAGCCTTTACACTAGATGAACGTCCGATCACGTTCATTAAGTGCACTCTTGCTGTTTGAAAGTTTACCGCAAGATGGTTGTCCGAGTCCCGTCGAAATCAACAACAGTATAAGTGGTAGAAGTCTCACTTTCAATTTCTTCATTCACTGCCAAGCACCTTCCAGAAATTTTCTGCGCTCCTTGCGACGACAGTATTGACGCTGACCTATCGTGCTGATGGGCACGGCCAGCTCAAGCAACCGGAACCAACTTTCGAGGAAGACAGATCACCGGTCGAGTGGGTCGTCTTGATTGACAACTACTGGGGACATCGGCTCTGGTGGTGACCAATCTGGCCTGTCCAAGTCCATGGCTGCGGAAAAGGGTCTATCTGTGCGTGATGTTGTGCTGGACATGGTGAAAGACAAGAAATGCGGGTACACCCGCACAGATGTGGACCCGAAACCAGTGCCGACCGACGGAAAAGTCAAGTGGTGGGGCAACCTTGGTGGCTTCACGCACCGAGGTCCGTGTGAGATTCACATCGATGACAAGATGGTGCTCCACGGTAACGATTGCTCTGAAGAATTTCCTGGTGGCCATGATGGATCGGATCAGATGTCGGAGATGTCTGTGGATTTCTCGTCTTGCAACGGAAACTGCATCCTGACACTTTACTGGCTTGGTTTCCAGAATGAGCAGTGGCAGGCATTAACTGCGTTCCTTTGGCAGGGAATGGAGGCTCAACGACCATGACTCAAACGTCAAATGCAGTTCTTCAGCTCAAGAACAAGCGACGGATTCACCTTCGACACAAAACCAATTGGCTGAAGCATCTTTTGACAAGGATCAAGGAGATAATGCATTAACAACCACGACACAAACTCGAAATGCTGGTTCATCAACTGAAGAACAAACTACGGATGCACCTTCGACGGACACTCAGTCAACTGAAGTGCCTTCGGACGAGAGCCAAACGGACAATGCACCCGCTACCCTGGATGAATCCGAATCGCAGAAGACGGATCAAAAGTGCAACGCACCAGCTCGCCGTCTTCGCGAAAAAAAAAAGATGGCACTCTGAAAGGTACATTTAGTGGAGTGACTGTCTTGTAAACCGATGATCTAAGGCGCTGCGCCCCTCAGCAGTGCTCTTTTGTCGATTGGGAGCAACTCAAATCACAGGAAAATGGTTTGTGACAGCCTGTAATAGTTTGCACGGGCGTATCAAATTAAACATTCTATACCTTGAGTGAAAATCCACTCCAGTACTTTTAGCTGTTAAGAAAAACTACGTGTCAGTGAAAAAAGAAGAATACAGCTTTTTTTTCTTGCTGCGTCAGGCTTTTCAAAGCAGTGTGCTCTTCTTTTGATTAGCGGTTGCATCACCCGTAAATCACATATTCATTTCTGCCGCAGGCATGACAGTAGGAGCGATAGCTTTTGGGTACTCGGCCTCCGCGTGCTCCATCAAAATGGCATGCTCGCGAATCATCGCGGTCAACACTTCATGGCGCGTCACCATCCCGCCTTGAGCCTCGCGTTCTCGCAGTTGACGCTCCATTATAACGCTGAAAAGCAGATCGTCGTTGATTGGAGTTCCTGCCGCTATCGCCGGAGCAGCTGCATGCAGAAGACGTTGACGCGCAGTAGTATCTGCCACGGGAGCGAGCGCGTGATACGTCTTGGAGTACATCTTCTCTTCTTGCTGCTGAGCCAGCACCAAGAAAATTCGAAATGAATAAGGGGGGTGAATTACTGCTGGGACAAGACGGGAGAACCAAGATTGTGTAAGGCAGTCAAAGCGGTTGCGTTTAATGTGGGCTATCTAAGAAATGTATTCAACAACAGCGCGTTACTTTAACATCTAGAAACAGGGATTCGAATACGTGAAGTACATACATTGACCGTAGTAGTTGTATTTGTATTTGTAACAATTATGGCAACTAACCCGAGTGTTAATAATTGAAATCTGTTAAGCAGGACCATTTATTTTACTATATATTTCCGTAAATATCATAGGCATCTTACGAATGACAGACTTTCGACTCTGTGTAGATCTAAAACAATTCTTTTTCCCAATGAAAGGATCGATTTAATCGATTTGAATACTGCCAGTTTCTCGCACCAGGAAACACCAGAAAATGCAATCAGATCGGTCATGTTTAAGGCAAAAAGCGACTGGATGTTAGTGGTAGACGGTGAAAGAAACGCATGGAGCACTTGTGCGAGTATCAAGACAAAGAAGAAGTAAAACTGGATCACTAGGTATGGGCATTTTGTCTGTTAGCTACCTTTAGGTCATTTGGTGAAAGATTGTCGCTAGTAATGGCTATCCGTTGATAGCAAGTTTTGCAAAGATATCCCTAACGTACCGCCAACAAATGTAAGGCGCACTTTGGCATGTACCACAAAACCAATTTTGTGATACGGACGCATTTCAACTGCGCACTGCCGAGCCCACCGTACTCACAGTCGTGTACACCTTTCTATACGGACAAATCGCCAGCATAAATTCAGCCTCCTTCACCTAGATCAGGTTGATTGACAAAGCCATAGCAGAAACCCCGCTAATGATTAATACAGGAGTATGTACAAACCGGTAACAGGCACCAACTTGTACCAAACCAGCGACACTGTCGACAGCAGCAACGTCAAGGCCGCTATAACGGTGTGGATACTGGAGTTGATCGGGTGTGGACCAGGTGCCATCAACGTTTGAGACGGTGCCTATCTGACTGTTGAGCTACAAGACAAAAGATTGTTGAACACCCCGGACCGGCTAGAGCAGTACACGACCCCGTAGTCTCTCCTTCGACACATGTTCTAGTAGCAGGTGGGCTCAATGCATTCTCTTAGTACTTCGGAGAATTGAAGAACATTCGCCCAGTGGTCCGGATATCGTGACCCACGATCTTGGGATCGGTCGGGACCACGGGAAGACTCTGCATAGCCATGGGATTTCCCAAATCGACGACGCTGCAGGTTAACTCTACTGTCATGCGGATGGCCAGGCTGTGCGACGCATCCGTTTTTTTTTTTTTTTTTTTTCGGGCAGCCCATGAAATCTCTTCCACGTGAGTATGCACCTGTACTGCTGGCGTGCGTTTTCAGACTCATGATCGCGTGGCAGGGAATAAGTTTTAGGATCTGCCTCTGTCGCGGCCAGCAGGGCCACAACGTTGAAACTGTACAGTACGTACAGCTGTAGCGTAGTAGAAGAAGTAAGATGCATCTCAAATGTGGTGGTGCGGGTCGCTCGAAACTGGAAGCGCTCACTTTTCCATTTGCCTCCGAGAATACAAGCCTCAAGCAACACCAGTACATCCAAACCATCATGCATTTAAATTTTATCGCAGTGGCCGCTGCTATCACTGGCATGGCTCCAGCCATGCCAGGCCTCGCTTGCTTCCACGCTGCCGACCTTCACGCGTGCTTCGGCGCCTCGGCGCCTCAAGGCACGTCCCAGCACCTCGCCGCCGACCGCACACGGCCGTACGCAGCGTGGAAGCCTCGGCGTCTCTCGCTGCATGCGGCACACGCCGCTGCGCTCGAGCCTCAAGGCACGTCCCAGCACCTCGCCGCCGACCGCACACGGCCGTACGCAGCGTGGAAGCCTCGGCGTCTCTCGCTGAATGCGGCACACGCCGCTGCGCTCGAGACACTCGAGACACTCGAGACACTCGAGACACGTGCGGCCACGATGCCATGCGGTCGGAACCACGGCCGTCCAGGTCGCACCACGGCTTGCAACGCCCACCCACGGCACGCCGAGACACCCACACGCAGTGACAAGCACGGACGGACGTCAACGTGCGCGTGGGCGAGAGCAGAGGACAGGAGCAGTCGGCAACGAGACAAAAGCAAAAGCAGTCGCCCACCGTGCCGAACCCACGACCACAAGATTAAGAGTCTTGCGCTCTACCGACTGAGCTAGACGGGCTTCATGTTAACACACACACACCAACAAACACACAACACGACATGCTGCATCAGCAACTGCGACCAGAACAGAGTAGGGAATTGAGAGCTCAAACCTGGATCACGTGGAGAATTACCCGGTAGAAAACGCCACGAACGGCAAACGACTTCTCCGTAAACACGATGTCGACACAACGGATGATGAGGAAAGGGGTTTCTTTAACGACTTTGCCAAGTCAGACTTTAAGAAAATGCGAAAAGCGAGAGTTTCAAGCTCAAGATGTACACCGTTGGGCACATACGTGAAAAGCTGAAAGTAGAATCATATAATCGTCGCTGGGAGCCACTGCTTCTGGACTATCTGAACGTTTACAAGAATGGGGGAGGTGCAGCAGTCAGGCATGCCACCAATGGGAAAAACGTGAGGTTTGCAGATCGAGTCTAAACGCGGATGCTTTAAAGATTCGTGAGACGACAATGTGATGTCACGGCGAGTTTATGGTGCTCAAGAGCTGGCACACTCTGCGATTAGACTTTAGCGCAATTTCTGTTCTAAAGACTGGAGTGTAGTTTCATCACCAAGAAAAATCAACGGATCAAATCGGTTCAGTTTTTATGTATGATCTGTTCTAGACATTTCTGTTTTAACTGTGAACACTCTCATCGTTAATAAGGTCCCGAAGAAACTGTGTGTCAGCCTTAGTATTACCTACGAAATTAAAAGACATTTGTTGTCAAAGTAACCCCAAGAACTAGTCAAGTAGTTTTATAATACTATGATGTCCTCACTGCATCAGTGACTACGACCACCCCACCGCACAAAACGTTTAGCAGCCATGTCGGGAGGCCGTCTCCGGGACCTTCCGTCCACGTTCCAGACACGATCAAGAAACTACTATCCAGCGACTTACCCCAGACGTCTACCGAGAATACACCGGAGCTTAACCGAGAGCTGGAGGCTGCGTTTGACATTAAGAGGTTGACTATGGGGTCAATCAATGACATTCTAAACTGTCAAGGTCCCACAAACCACGGGGAGGTCATCAGGTATCACGTTTGCGGACGCCATGTCGTCAAAATGTCTTCCGGCAGTTCAGCTAGAGGTGCTGCAAATTTGCTCTCGATGTGACTAACACTGAAACAACAAAATCACAAACACACAGGTAAGCATGGCCCCAAGAAATGTATGGCATCTGCAATTTCGTACAGGAACTCCAAGTTGGTAAACCCTTTGAACCAGTCGGGTAGTGTGTACGTGTGGGTATCCTCTAGTGTCCTACATCGACATCTTAGCGAATGCACCATAAAATACGCAGCTTTAACAGGTACGTACAAATGTTTCATCTTTGTGCACTGCGGGAGTACACCAGGAAGCACGGGCAAATATCGATTCGTCAGCTTTAAGGTCTGAAGGTCCCCCGTTGCGGAAAGCTGGATCACCTTTTCCGTCACATCCTTTGGTTTTACCCACTCCGCGTATGTCTTTGGCGCAATGTCGCGATCGATCAGCATCAAGCAAGGGCACTGTATCAACGATTCTTCCTTCAGCAATGTCCATCTCCTCGCATTAATGATGCATTCTGAGTGAGGAAGGCATGCAGCGGTCGAAGTACGCATACTTTCCTTGACAAAAGCAATCAAAAGAACGGTATATACCAGGAAAAGGCCTGCTGCCAGACGATGGCGACTTGGATATACGTGCTCTTTCTGCTTTCATGGGTATTGGATAAGCTCCACCACCTTACGGAGACGAAGAAACAAACTTGCGTGGATCCCCATCCGCGCGAAAAATTCCAGCAGAGAAGTGATTCGTAGAGATTTCAGACTGTCGTGGATAACAGCAATTTGAACCGGATCGGCAACCATACTAGCTTGCCGCTCGAACCATCCGCTAGGAAACACTTCGGTATTGATTGCATGCTTCTCTCTAGGAAAGGAAAACATATTAAAACAGAACAAAATTACCAGCATGGGACACCCAACAGCGATTAGCATGTCAAACCTGCAGATTTTAACATACAAAGTAGTCGTTAGTCGTCGTACAACAAATCAACGAGAGTTTGCACAAGCCCCACCCGTCTAATTGGGAGCCACATCATAGCAGTGCATGTGAGTGTATTTGAGATAACAACTGTTGTAAAAATGCCGGCAATACTTGCTGGTGCACCTGATTCAAAAACTTAAATGAGTAGGATTGTGGAAAAAAGCAATCACCAATCTTCATCCAGATCTTCTGTCGTCAAACCAAATACATGCGTTTCCAGTGTCAGGTACGTTGGTGATGCTCTAGATCTAGACACATGAAGCTGTCCTTCTCACCGCAATCTGTCGAGACTTGCTGTCTGTTTTTTCTAGAATAGTCCCCAGTCTTGCTGGTAGGTGCTCTTTTTAAGTGCTCGGCGTGCTGTATTGCTGTCTCCTGTGGGGAAACGTCTGCCTCGACCGACGACACGACACGAAGTACTAAGCCTCTTTGAAATGCTGAGGCAACTTTACAAGAATGGTCTGGTCCATGGAGATCCTCGCGTGCCGAATGTGATCATCGATGGGGAAAAGCCTCTCTGGATTGATCTTATGGAGGTGATGGAAGCGAGCCCCACTTTGAAACAAATCGATGCTGAAATTCTCACACGGTCCATTCTCAGTGTCTCTCCGACCACTTTGCTGGACCCGGCGCTGAAGGAGTTAATCGACAACTATGGCAAGAGCGATACGTCAGAAAGTCTTAATAATCTCGCCGAAGTATTCTGCGATAGCTTGACATTTTTAAATTAGCTGAAAGTTTAAGGGCGTTAATCCGATCCCATGGCATTCATTCGCACATTTCATCGTAGTTCTAGATGCTACATCATGTAGCCTACATGTGTGTTTGGGTCCACACTTTTTTCGATATCAATAATTGTTATTCCTGATAAATATAAAGTTACTAATATATAAAGATGGCGGCATACTCACCTGAGCAATACCAAGCTAACAAAGAGCGCAGTAAAGCAGCACAGAAGCGCTACTACCAGCGCACACGCGAAACGCGATTGTCCTATCAGAAGAGCTACCACGATAAGAATAGAGAGAGACCAGATTCGCACAAGCCCAAAATCGAACTTAATCAAAGCGAAAACGAACTTAGCCCTGAAACCGAACTTAGCTGATTAATTTATTTTCTTGAGATGAAAAAAGTCGCCAGTGATATAAAGTCGATCCTGATACAAGATCCAAAATATTATTAAAGTCATATCAACGAAGAATAATATACCAAGAATATATAGGCAGCATGTTTGCATACGAGCTCGAAGGATTAAAGAGATTAAATATCCAAGCCATTAAATGGGGTAGTAGCTACCGTGTTAAGGTGCGTGGTAGAACGGGTAAGATGGTTTATGTTAGCAAACCTGTTTCGCGTCTAATCAACAAGAGATTAGTAGCTAAGCAGTACAATGTTTCGATTGAAACCCTTGAGATAACAAGCTCGAGAACGTCCTTTCGACTCAAACGAGTGCGTTTAGATAAATATTGCTCTCGGGTACGAACTTGTAAGCAAGACCGATCCTGACGACACTCGCTACTTCTACCCAATCTCGCTAATACTCATGTATTTAATAATCCTATTGCTATCAATAGCAAGGCTGATATTCAAAAGAAGGTGATTTCGGAAATCCGTTCTATGGAGTTGGCTAACAAACTAAACTATCCCAGCTCTGGGTATAAGCTAAAGTCGATCACTGCATTTAAGATTTTCATCTACCATCGCGACCATGCTCTCGGGGATATCGAAGCTGTCATCCCTAAGATTATTCGCGAAAACAAGCATGTGATCAGCTTCCCCAAGACCAACAACAAGTGCGTCTTCCACTGTATCGCCTGGCATACATTCCAGAGCCCTAAGAAGAATCCTCGTAGAATTCAGGCTCAGGTGAAGGAGGCATTCATGCGCTACTGTTATTTCAAGGGGGTTAAATATTCGTTGAGCATGTTTAGGAGTTTCAAGCCCATTGACCTACTACAGCTCGATGAGGTTGAAGACTGCTTCCAACTTGGTAATAACGTATATAAGATGGATGTAGTTTCTGGAAATGTAGGATGCATTCGTAGATCGGACAAGGGGTATGAAGCTATGGATATTTATCGTTCGAGAATCATGCTCTTTACATCAAAAACATCGATAAGCTTCAGGCTAAGTATCAATGGCCTAAGTGTGGTGGTTTTCGTCAGCGCTGAAAGGGTTAAAAACCACAAAAAGAATCAGTGCGAGCTCGTGAATATCGAAAGCTTCCCAGCTGAGTCAACTATCTACAAACCAGCTCAGAACGCAATACGATCACTGCTTACGAAGTATTCAATCAAGAATGCTGACCAGTACATCGATCACTTCATCGTTTATGACTTTGAGGCCATCCTTAAGCCTACTGCGACTCAACACGGGGAGAATACTGTCTTCACGAACGAACACATTCCAGTGTCTGTATCAGTAGCTGATACTGATAAGCTTAACCGAGGAGGTGCGTTGCTTTGTAAATGATGATCCGAAGATGCTAATTACGGATATGTTCAAATACATCGGTGATGTATCCGTGAAGATCCAGCAGTACAATGCCAATAAGTACAAGTCACTTTTACAGAAAATCATCAACGCTCACGGTCTGACAGGTATGGAAATTCCAGGAGTCAATCTTGGTAAGACCTACAAGATGTCTGATGTCGAGGGTTGGATTGAACAAGGAAAGTATGCCAGCTTCTTTGACTTTCATAGCAGTCTTGGCTTTGGTAAGCAAAAGGTCTGATTACGGGAAACTGAAACAGCAGCTTGATCAAGTACCAGTATTCGGTTTCAATTCTGGTCGACGATATTAACTTGATTAAGAAGGATTTGTTTGCTGTTATCGGTACCGACAATACTAAATCTGTCATCAAGAATCCCAGCTACATGTGCATAGCTACATCGGACATGAAAATGCTCGATATTAGCAACTATGTACCAGCTGATACCAGCTACGATAAATATCTTACAACATATCTCGGTGGCTGTAAATGTGATGACAAAATTAGATGTGTCTGTGGTCTTGATAAGGGTCTTTTCCCTTACGAGTACATAACTGCCTTCAATGTACTAAATCAGACTACCATCCCACCTAAGTCAGCTTTTGACAGCAAGCTCCGAGGAACAAGCATCACCAAGGATGACTACGAACGAGTAAAGTTCGTGAGGGAGTACTTCGAGATGAAATCGATCAAGGACCTATTGATCTGGTACAACAATCTCGACGTAGTCCCAATCATCAAGGCTATCAAGGCTCAACGAGAACTTTTCAAGCGTTTCGATCTGGATATGTTTGCGGATGGGGTGTCGCTACCTGGTCTTTCGAAGAAGGTCATGTATCAGACTTGCTTCAATAATCTCCAATATCCGAATAAGAAGCCGGCTAACGCATTCCAATTTCCAGCTAAGCGCATGGGAGGGTACAAGAATCAGGATGCTAAGGCAAAGCGAAAATTTGGTATGACACTTGAGCACTTGAATACATTGCTGCAAAGCAAAAGTATCTGTAGTCTATGCTACCGCCAGCTGACCGCTGACACCGCTTCAGCTGACCGTATCAACAATAAGCTTGGCCACATCGACGGCAATATCTTGATCAGCTGTGTGAAGTGCAACTCTGCGCGTAAAGATATGTCCGTCGGGGGATTTCGATACAAGAATTTGCTTGAGTTCAACTCGGAGAGACTGGTGTATTCTATTGATCGGGAGGATAAGAATATCTACGCTAAGATGAAGGCCAACATCGCCGGAGGTCCATCCATTATCTTTAATCGCTACGCTTAGCGTAATGAAACCAAGATTCGCGGTGGTAAGGTCTGTAAAAAAAATATCGGATACGATGCTAACGCTCGGTATCTTTGGGCTCTTGGTAATGAGATGCCATGCGGTCGATTGACTACCGTTGAAGCGTATGAAGGTATCATCGACGACATCAACGCCGTTAAAATATTTGGCTTTCTTGAATGCGATATTCGTACTCCAGACCATCTAAAAATCTACTTCGGTGAAATGACCCCCATTTTCAAGAATGTACTAATCGATTGTACCGACGAGAGTGTCATTGGTAAGCACGTTCGATCGCAATGAGGCGCGCAAGCAAAGCCGAGCAAAGCCAGCTGCAAGTTGATTGGTAGCTACTTTGGCGAAAAGATACTCATCTACACTCCTTTGCTCAAGTGGTACCTTCTCATGGTATGGAGATCACCAAGACTTACTGATTTGTCAAGGCCAGCTCTCACAAGGCTTTTGCTCCCTTTATGGAGGCTGTATCAAATGCGCGACGAGAGGGTGATGTTGATAAGTCTAAGGCTATGATTGCCGAGATGATGAAACTGGTAGGCAACAGTGCTTTTGGTCGATCTGGAATGGACATGAGCAAGCATAAAGAGGTCAAGTATGAGTCGAGCGACAAAGCTATTAAGAACAAGATCGAACACTTTACTTTCCATGGGTTGGAAGAGCTTAATGATGCGTGTGAAATCACCATGAAGAAACGCCGCCTTAATAACAAGAACCCAATCCATTTGTCAATTGCTATCTATCAGCTTGCTAAGCTACGTATGCTTCACTTCTACTATGACTGCATAGACTTCTACTTCGACCGCTCTGACTTCCAGTATCAGGAGTTGGACACTGATTCAGCTAATATCGCTTTCAGCTGTGAGAATCCGTTATATGACTGTATCAAGCCTGAGCTACGTGCCCACTTCAAGGAGCATAAATACGATTGGTTCCCACGCGACTACAACATTGAGGTAGCTAAGTTTGATCGCCGTACTCCTGGTTTGTTCAAAGATGAATGGTCAGGTGATGCTATGGTATCACTATCGAGTAAGAACTATATTTGCTATCTACCTGACGATTCTTACAAGGTAAAAGTTTCAGCGAAGGGTATTCAGCAGGGAGGTGGTCGAAACAATGGTGTTCTTAATCCTAATGGGTTTGAGACTGTTGTACGGGAGCGCATTACACTACAAACAAGGGTTTCAGATTAAGCAAGGAGATCAAATCAAGCATTACCTATACTCAAACCAAAACAGCGCTCAACTACTACTATGACAAACGTCGAGTACTTGCAGATGGTATCACTACCGAACCGCTTGATATATAAACAACTACCTGGCAGGGGAGGTTTTTGTTTCATTACCATATAGAGCTATGGATCAGCTACTGTCAAAGTTATACTATGACCCCAAAACCGGCTTTATCGGAGCTCAAGCTCTGTATTATAAGGGAAAGGAGTTAAATCCTAAGATAACTTTCAAAATCGTAAAGGATTGGTATTCATCACAGACGGACATTCAACGATTTCAGGAGCAGAAAAAGCGATTCAATGGCTTCAAAATAGCTTCGCATAACCCCAACTCTTGGCAAATGGATCTTGCGTTTTGGGAGAAGCGACCAGTTTTGACAGCTATCAATATTAACTCAAGATTGGGCTACGCAAAGCTCATGTCAAACAAGACTGCGCCAACTGTATTAGCAGCGCTTAAAGCGTTTGTTCGCCTCCACAAAGTTGATATCCTGACAACGGATAATGGTGGCGAGTTCATGAACTCACAGGCTCAAGCATTCTACAAATCCAAGAAAATTGAGCACTACAACAACGATCCCGGTGATCACGGTACAATGGGAAAAATTGAGCGATTCAACAGAATGTTAAAGCAGAGACTAACTAAAATATCTCCCAGCAGAATTACGCAAAAGGTTATTACCGATGTTATCGAAAACTACAATACCACGTTTCACCGCTCAATTGGTGTGACCCCAAATGAAGCAAAAGGCAAAGTAATGGATGCGGTTCTGAGTCATAATCAGGTGGAAGCCGATAGAATTAAGGAGGAGTTTGAGATCGGATCAAGCGTATTATACCGTCTCAAGAAGCAGACATTTGATAAAGAAGCTGCTCGATGGAGCAAAGCAGTCTATAAATCGTTGGAATTGATGGCTACCGAGTCCAAATCCGTTCAAAAAATGGTCATACCCTCTACAAGGCACCAAGTGATCTTAAATTTGTTAAGACAGAGACCACAGATGCTACAATTAGTCGAGGTGATGTTCTTGAGGCGGAGATCTAAGAATACAAGAAGATGCGATCGGGTAAGTTCAAATATTTTAGGTTAGGTGGGTTGATAATGAGCCTGACTCATGATGCCCAAGATAATTCGCGCATGATCAATAAGAATCGGATGTCAACCCTTGAGAAGGCGTACTGTAAGAAAAAAAAGAGCTCCAGCTAGCATGATAATAAATAAAATAGGCATACTCTTAAGCACCGGCTCATGTATATTTATTTTTCTGTTTTTTTAGATTTGAGAAATATATGACTTGATATATAGATATAAATATAGATAAAGATGTGTCCTCACTGTATCGAAAAGGATCGTGAGCTTGCAAAAAAGAGGAAAAGAGTCAATGCATCAGACGGGGATATTGCTGATCGTACCAAACAAAGACTTGAGGACAGTTTTCTCTTCGATAATTCTACTTCCACAACTTCTGATTAAACTGATGGCAAAATCAAACTGTTTTAGATCATAAGTAAAAATAAGGGTTTGCTTGAATCCAATGGTTTGAGAAAGAAGATTGTCCCTATTCTTAATGGACCAAGCAAATCATCTCCAATTGATAACGATGGATACGTTTGGGATGATGGAATTCAATTATCGTCTATGAAAAAGAAAGCGATAGGTCTAGGTCAGCTATCACTAAAACGGTGAATTGGCAACTTACGCTGCGTTCATTTATAAATATGGTCAGAGACAGAGGACTTCAGTTAGAAATGATAGGTAAGAATGACGAGGAAATTGACGTCAAGGAAATTCACGCTAGTCGATAGGGAAGCAAAGCATGGAACAATGAGGGGCATCGATGAAGATATGGATCAAAATCTGAGCAACGCGGACAATGATGCTAAAAAGATATTGGCTGATTATTATACACAGCTTTATTCGAATGATATTGAAATACCGTTCAGGCTAATTCCAGCGGTTGATACAAAAAATGGAGTAAAATTTCATCCAACATACTATTTTGGTCAGCCAACTGAATCCAGATCATTAAATATCATGACGGAAGATAAATATAAAAAACATAAGCAAGTATCTGGTGCAGCTTGGAAGGGATTGATGAGCTATCAGGTGGATGGATACCTTTACATTACTACTTGATTGGTTTGAGGATTTTGATAAATACCTTAATGATGATGATGAATATCCATCCCCATCAAATGATGAAGAAGCAACTAAATTGGTTGAAGAGAAGAAATTGGATGAACAAAGACGTAAAAACCTTGATGATAACCTCGAAGCATTAAATGATGCGATACTGAAGTCTGTTCATGATATCAGACGTCAAAGTATCGAGGAATACGACCATGACGATAATTTGCAAAGGCTTCATGATGACTCGGAGGCAGCTGATCAAGCGTATGGTGAAGCTCAGAAGCGCTATGAAAAAGCTAAGGAAGCTGTGAGGGGATCTAACTCAAAATCAGCGAGATCAGCACTGAAGGCAGCTACCGCAGCGATGCGAGCTACAAAGGCTGTATTCCAAGCGAAGGCTAGGAGATATTCTGACGCGAGTCAAGTTCCGGTAGTGGGTTGAAGGGGCGTGGACTTAGAGGCGCGGGTGTTGACCCATTGGAAGGTGTAGTTTGTCGTGGTCGTACGTACAATCTCAATGAGATTCAAGGATTAGCAACACCGTCAGCATCTAGCTACAAGCAGCTTGGAAGCAAGTATATACGTATCCCTGACTTGGATGCTAAGACCCTTGTAATCGTTCAACCAAATCGGCGTAAATGTGGTCCTAAATGTCAAATTAGCGATAGTCTTCAAGCCATGATCCGAACGCTTGTATTTAAGAACCATGTTGACCAGGCTTCATACGATAAGCTCAGCATTGATGATAAAAACCTCATCAAGGAGATCCTTGCGATCAGGCATCTTCAGTACAATTTTCATGATAAGCTCACGGATCCATTAGAGACACTTCGAGCTGAGTATGATGAGCTGAAAGGAGAGATGGAGTTAGGAAATGACAATCCAAGCATCATCAAGCAGCTTAAGTCTCTCACTGTGGATATGTACAGCAACCGACTAATTGGTGATAAAGCGTTTAAGCAAATTATAACTCGATTACTATAGAAACATGTTCTTCTTCAACCCACGCATTATTTCCAGTTCAGGTGGTAGCTATGGCGATAACGCCGATCTCAACGTTGCTGAGCTTAAAACCATCATGAAGAATCTCATCATCCATGATCGCCCCCAGAAGACTCAGGCAGCTGTATGGGCTACTGACCTTGATAAGTCAATCAGAAAGGTAGATGCATCGGCTCAGACGACAGGGGGTGGTCGCGTATGGGCTTACCAACCCAAGAAAAGAGCCCTTCGGGCTCCGGGCGGGGCTTTGCCCCGCGCCAAAAACAATCGATACTGTTAAAAATTTTGCCATCTAAGTAATACCATTCCTAACAAGTCTATTTGCATAGCCTTAATAGACTGAAATGTTATTATCGCTGATAGAAACCTCAAGTATGGCAGACTCCCCATTAGGGCTTTGTGTTGGCAGGAAGACAGAATCACCGAGAACGACAATTTTATCAGCTTTTAAAAGCGCAGATCCAACGATCTGACTTGGTTCATCGTTAGTGAAATTGGTTTTGAGTTTTTTACTTGGTACGCAACCCATTGTTATTACTACCATAGATATCTTTTCGATAGAAAATCCGCACTATACGGAGGATAATCAACTTTGTGTCGTAAATAGTATCTCTTACGGCGTTCGGGGTCGTTATGGTCAAGGTGTGAGAATGCTTTCAAAGGGGTTTGATCGCGAGCATACCCCTTAGCACCAAAATCAATCTTTTTTAGCTTTCCTGTGCATACCCCTTAGCACCAAAATCAACATTTTTTAGCTTTCCTGTATTAAGGCGTATCATCCACCACCGCCCGGGGGCGCCGCGGACGATCGAAAACCGCGTATATATAGACGTGAATGGTGCGTCCAGCTAGTTTACGTAGCACTGTTTCAGCAACTGAAGCAAGGCGAGAACTTCGTTTTCGGCCGGATGGTAGTTGAGCTCGGATGGCTTCAGAACTCGACCGCTGAATCGGACTGGATGGAAAACGTCGTCGTGCTCTTGCATTAACGTGGTACTCAGAGCCCACTCGTTAGCAAATAGCATGACGTGGACAGCTCTGCTCGCATCAAAGTGCCGCAGGATTGGGACCTCTGCCACTCGTTGTTGAAGAGCTGCAAAGCTCTGTCGGGCTACGGTGAGGTCACTCCTATCGGTAAAGTCATCATCCGTGAGCTGATAAAGCACGGCAGCGTAGCCCGCACAAACAAATCGAATCTGGATCCCTCGCTCATAACTTATTAACCCTAGTGTTCCCTAGCTAGCCATGCGAGATATCCATAACTAGAAAATCAACTTTTGCTCTCTCTAATATGACGAGCAAACACTCTCGCTGCGCACTCTATAGTCCAGTAACTTAGTATTTTGACATTTGAACGTTTTAATACGCTTGTTTTGCTTACAGCACAAGGTTGGGATCGCCTGGATAGTCTTCTACACTTCACGCTTGCTCTGCAAGCGTTTTCTGTTAGTGCAGACTTGGAAGTATGCAAAGCTGTTTTGGCTAGACATCATTGAGATCAATTCAACTTAATACTGGAATCTCCTCTAGTCACCTCATTGCTAGACAGGGACCAACTAATGACCACATCTTGGCGAATGTGAATCTCTCGTGTACATTTTGCTGGCGCACAACCGCAACTGCTAGATCTACCAGCGAGGCTGTGTCGACTCGCACGTCTACAGAAACTCGGAGACGAGAAGCTGTCCTTCTTGGCGCTACGTGGTGAGCACACGGTGGCTTAGTGTGGTTTTCACCTTCTTCTCAGCTCAGTAAGTTCTTCATTTGAATAGGCAAGGTCGCGCCAAAAGGTTGATGCGCTTCAAGCAGCACTATAATTTCTCGTAAATAAGAGCTGCGCCTGTTATCCCCTGCAAGAAGAAGGCTTGCCAACTGAAGTGCAGTTAGACCGTCACCGTCTAGCACGCCGAAGATGCTAGTATTCGCGAGTAACACGCGGACACATTGTTCATGTCCCGCAAAGACAGCTATATGGAGAGGTGATCGACCTAAATGGTGCGTGACCAGCGTTGGATTCGCTCCACACTGCAAAAGGAGGTCCAGCATCTCTGCATGGCCGTGAGCTGCCGCGATGTGAACAGGTGTTAATCCATCGTCAGAATCATCAAGTCGGGCATCGATGTCTGCATCAGCGAGAAGTAGTTCCTCGACAACTCTAATGTGACCCCCACGAGTAGCGAGATGCAGCGCTCGCCACCCTCCACTCCGGGCTGCCTCTACGACTGCTGAGCGCTTTGTGGGGTCAATTTCCTCGGACTGTAGGAGACATCGCACTGCCGTGACATCTCCCAGCATAGCAGCACAATGCAACGCCGTCCACCCTGCCTGAACGAGAAATACAAAGATCAACACATCAACAAAAGCCAGCACATGAACAAAGTGGAAACCAGATCCATGTCACCGTACACTGTCCGTAGCAGCCAAATCCAATCCACATCGGAGCAACGAATTGACTAACGTCGGATGCAATTCGTGTTGTGCTGCAGCCAGTCCGTGCAAAATTAGTGGCTTTGTCTGAGTTTCAACCATCGCGCTGTTTGGAGTATAGTTGCGAGGGCGACCACAACAGCGACAGACGCAACTTTCATTGGCAGCAGCTTCCTCCTGCTCGTTCACCTTCCAGCACACAAAACATTCCCACTTCATCCTCGAAGCAATCAACTTGCAACCAAAGCAACAACTTGCACCCAATGCAACAATATTATGCATGATAAGACAGCTCTTCCCGCAAAGATAGCACTGCAAAAGTTGCGCCAAAAGTTGCTTCTTTCCACTTCAACTTGGCGCCACCTCTCCAACGGCATTGCAAAACCACCCAACCGCATGCTCTCCACATCATCACACGACGCTTCCTTCCCGACCGGCAGCATGGCACGACCCATTTTGCACTCCTTTTGCCTCTTGGCTCTCTCCGTCTAACGCAAGTGTTTACACGGCGCAGAACCTCTTCAACTTCGGCGTCCCCTCGGCCGAGGTTGGGTTCACGTTGGAGGGCAACCAGCAGCGCGCCAAAGTCAAAGCGCCTCGCCTCGACGACGCCAAAAGTGGCAAAGCCCACGAGCTGCCACTTTTCCGCGAAGACGAAGACGTGCGCGGCGTGCTGACCGTCAAAGTGGACTCTGGCAAACGACTGGAACATACTGGACTCAAGTTAGAGCTGCTGGGCCTCATCGAGGTGCCGCTGGACCGCAACGCTGGGTACGAGTTCACGCACTCGGTCCGCGAGTTGCAGTCCAGCGGCGAGGCAATTGAAGGTGAAGCAACGTTCACATTTGCATTTGTCAATGTGGACAAACCGCATGAGAGCTACTACGGGCGTAGTGTAAGGCTGAGATATGTGCTCCGAGCCACTCTTGCAAGAGGCAATTATGCCAGTAGTCTGGTGCAAGAGCAGGATCTTTGGGTGCAACGAGTGGCTCCCCCACCTCCCGTGGATCGCTCCATCAAAATGGAGGTGGGCATTGAGGACTGTCTCCATATTGAGTTTGAGTACGACAAGTCCAGGTAAGTTGATTTCATGTTTCTTCGTTGCAGGAATTGTTGTATCTGAAGTTGTTTGATAAATGTGTACAACAATTAGATACCACTTGAAAGACGTGGTGATTGGCAAGATTTTCTTCCTGTTGGTACGGATCAAGATCAAGCATATGGAGCTGGCCATTCTTCGTCGAGAGAGTGTGGGCACTGGCACACAGCGACACAGTGAGAGTGAGACCGTCACTAAATTTGAGATCATGGACGGCGCGCCGGTCAAGAGCGAAAGTGTGCCCGTACGACTTTACCTCGCTCCGTACGCACTCACTCCTACGTACCGCAATGTGCAAAGTCAATTTTCCGTCAAGTACTTCCTAAATCTTGTCCTGGTAGACGAAGAAGACCGACGCTATTTCAAGCAACAAGAGATCACTCTGTGGCGCAAGAGCATCGGGTAGGTAAGCCAACACAATCTCCAGATCCCCAGCCAGACCAGTATTCCAGTCAAGCTATAGCAAGAAAAAGAGACAAAAAAAGTATGTGAAAATTCGTCAAGTGATTAGGAGTGGTGACACAACTGCGTAATAAAAAGAAATGACGATCAAGACGAAGTGGAGGACCTTCTCCACTCCGATCTTGATGAGACGCTTGGTGCTGTCGACAAAATCAAGCTCCTGACAAATTTCCACTTTAGCATCTTCGACAGCAACCAGAGGGTGACACAAGCTAACGGGATCGCGAGCGCGAACGGGAGCGGTCACGACGACTGCTTCGGCTGCTGCTGTGGCGGCGAGGGGATCGCGAGCGAGAGCGAGAGGGCGAGCGTCGACGACTCGAGCGTCGAGGAGATCTCGAGCGAGAGCGGGAATGAGAACGAGAACGTCCTCCAATGTCCTCCTCCCGGATCCGAACCCTTTCCCCGTCCAGATCCGTGCCATCCAATTTGCGGATGGCACGTTGCATCTCGTCGGGAGTGGCAAAAGACGCCGTGCCATTGCCACGACGATCCACATCACTGTGCACCACGTCTCCCCCTTTGCGGAGGAAATCCTTGAGGTCTTGCCAGCTCATCGACGTGGGGAGGCCACTGATCTTGACTCGGTACTGCGTGCCTCGCGGACTGCCGCAAAAAATACCAAGAAACCGGTTAGTTCAATTTGCACTAAGAAAAAAATAATTTGCAAACTCGTACCGAGCGTCATCGACGCCGCGTGAGATTTCCACGCGAAGGCGACTGCCTTGGAACATCGTGCTGTCGTCATTTGCAGTTAGACATGGGTTGAAACTTGCAAATGGCAATTGCCCACTCACCCATGCATAGATCGCACGGCGTCATCTGCATCTTGTTCGCTCTCATAGGCCTTGCAGCAGTTTTTGCAAAAGGTTGCCACTGGTTATGCCAATGAAAAATGGAACGCCAAAGCAAACGCTGCCGGCCACGCACGATGAACGCGAAGGGCGGAGGGCGCACAGGGAACTTAATGCGCACGCTGCTGATACGGCCGTAGCGCTCGAACTTGTCGGACAGCTCGCGCTCGCGGACGTCCTCGGGCAGGTTGCCCACGAACACGCGCGCCATCTTCTGCCAGTTTGACGCTCGGCGCGGCCGCAAGTCCCTCTAGAAGGACCGCAAATCCCTCTAGCGGAACGCGTTGAAGCGGCCGACTGGCGCCACACTTGCCACAATTAGCACTCCCCTAGCCACGGAAACCTGCGTGTCTTTGCCGCAGTTGCGTTCTGTTCCTCATGCGAAAGTGGTGGAAATCGGCAGCCTTCACTGCCCATTTGCACGCCCATTTGCACGGGGCGGCGTGAGCATGGAGCCGGAGGCCGAGGGCGGCGCGGGCATCGAGGAGCACTTCGACAGCATCCGCGCCAACCTCATCCGCTGCGAGGAGTGCAACGAGAACTTTTTCTTCGACTTCTTGCGCCATCCGCGGTGCGTGCAAACGGGTTTTGCGCAACGCGTTTTGCGCAACTCGCGGTGCAAGTATTTATTTTCGGATGACAATTATTGGCGCAGCTATTTCGTGACGCACTTCAAGACCTGCCACCTCAAGAACGTGCTGTACCGCTTCAACGGCTGCTCCGAGGAGGAGAACCAGCGCGTGCGCTTCGGCCCGCGCCGCAAGAAAGATGCCACGGCCTGGTTCGGACAGCTCAAGTCCACGGAGAAGCGCATGGTAGGATTGCCAAAGTGTAGCCATACGTCGCTTCGCCAATTCTCTCTTTTTTTTTGCAGTTAACTAACTTTGCTTTTCTTGTTGCGTGCTGTAGATTTCCATGCAAGACAATAAATGGGGAGAAATTGCTGAGCGCGAGTGCTGGTCCTGTCGGCTGTAAGTTTTTGAGCGCCAATTTCCATCATGCCGCAATATTTTTATCGTTAATATTTTTTGTGTTATTTGTAGGTGCAAACATGCCCGGAAGTCCAGCGACATGCCACACGCCTTCGAGCCTAATGAATTAGGTCGTCGCCAAGCTTTGCTACATCTCCGACAGTACCATGAAGCAGCCTACAATGCTTTCCTTAGCATGTTGCCGGCTGTGAACAGTTCACATGGTCGACATCGAGCTTCTGGGCCTTTTACGAGTCAAGGACAGGAGGTGGCTGCGTCGTCGACGTCTGGCTCAGCGTACGCAACAGGTTCATTAGATATTCAGTCCGGCGGAAATGCTGCTCAACCTGCGATGACTCAAATTGCAGCTATTGCTGCGCCGCCTCCGTCGACTCAATCTCATGAAGCGGAGCGAAGTCGAGTTCGACGGATGTTAGCTACTCCAGAGTCAAAGAAAGCAGAAGCAGAGCGCAGCAAGCGTCGACGAGAACAGCTTACGCCGGCACAACGACAAGCAGACGCAGAAAGACGGACTCGCAAAAAGCGGCGGATAGAGGAGCGCGCACGAAGTCGCCAGAGGCGTGCGGAGGCGTCGCCAGAGGCTCGGGAGCGAGAGATGCAGCGATCACGAGATAGACGACAGAATGCCACGGAGCAGCAGCGGCGACGAGAAGCTCAGCGCAGTCGCATGCGACGTCAGAACGCGTCGGAAGAGCAGCGTCTGCGTGAACGAGAGCGTTGTCGCCGTCGGTACGAGATCAAGAAGCAGCAGAAGCTGCTGGCGCAGCAGTCTGGAGCGGTGTATAACGCTGAAGTGCACCCGTACACGTCAGCCGCTACAGCTTCGGACAGCACGACCTCGCCTTCTTCAAGCACAAGTGAAGCTACCTACGCCACGCCGCCGCCGAGGAGTCGAGTGCTGCCATCCGATCTTGAGCGAGGGACCCAACACCTCCAGCAGCAGCAGGCTGGACTCGATCTTCAGATGCAGTCGCTGTATGCGTCGTTGGCATTTCGGCCGCCTCGGTGACAGTTTGGCGAATGCTGACGTGTGTGGCTGTCGAGCGCTTACGGACGGGGAATGATGGCGATTCTTCTTGTCAAGCTCGAAGCAACCTGTTCCGGCGAGTGCCTTCGTGTCGCGGCAGCGGTTTCTGCGGCGTTCAGTGGCTGCTTCGTCTCGACCGACACCTGGCAAACAGTGCTTGGCTCTGTCTCGGCGCGACTGCTATGTTCCTGGTGCTTGGACACTTCAACGTAAAGCTTCGCGATACCTTTGCTCGGGCAGGCGCAGGCCGCATTCGTCACTAGTGTACATCCATTTCAACGTCATAATAAGCCTACAAGCTAACATATTCACGATCTGCTTGCGCCTTGCACTTTGCTTTAGTAGTTTGCCGGTGGCAACCCGTGGTAGACTTGCTCCAGCCGATCCAAAATCATGTCGGTCGTCGATGCTCCAATCCGCATGGCCTCGGCGTCGACGTGTCCAGCCGGCGACGGTGCTGCAGCCTCCTCGCCGCCGTTGTCCACCTGAGCAATGACAATCTTCAGCGCTGGGAACGCGGTGTGCACCTTCTCCACAGCTTCGGGCGTGGCAATGAGCGCCACGAGCGAAATCATGGCCTCCACAGCTCCGCGCTCCTGCAGCCGTCTCACAACGGCGATGACCACCTCGGCGGACGTGACGACGTGGTCCATGATGAAGACGTTGTGGTAATTGAGGCTGGCAGGCAGCTCGACGCCGCAGAGCGTGGCCTGCACGTCCTCGGGCTGCGCGTCGCTGGGCGAGAGCGTCATGTCTCCGAACGCGACGTAGCCCGAGGGCTGGTCGGGCTCCATGAGGTGGAAGAGGTCGAGCATGGGGCAGCCCGCGGGCTCCATGGAGACGGCGCAGGGCGGGTGCTCGAGCGCCACGCCGTCCGACTTGCCGTGGTTGGGCAGGAAGATCTCGACGGTCTTGACAGGCACGTAGGCCAGCGCCTCCTCCATGACGAGGCGCATGAGGCGGTCGCTGGCCCGCCGGAACTCGCTCACGGTCGCGTGTTTCTTCCTCAGCGTGGTGAGCAGCAGCGCGGCGGCCCTGCTCTTGATCTCGTGCAGCCCGCGCTGGTCGTGCGCCGCGCCCTCGCGCAGCGCCATGGCGGCGGCCCAGCCGCTCTTGCCCAGCCTGGCCTTGAGCGACTTGGGGCGCGGCTTCTTGGGGTGCTTGGCCAGCGGGTTGCCGTCCTTGCGGGAGAGCACCTCGTCGCGGTGCTTGTTGAGGTTGCAGATGGCGGCGCGGCTCACCTGGTACTCCTTGGCGAGCGCCGACTGCTTCTCCCCCTGCTCGATGCGGCGCAGGATGGCGCGCCGGTCGATCTCGCGCAAATAGCGCGAGGACTTTTCCGCGGGCGGCGCGGCCGCACTGGCCGGGGCCAGCGCCTTGGCCACGGCGCTGGCCGCGGCCTGCCGCGCCTGCAACGAAGCACAAGACGGTGTATTATTATTCTCCTCGCTGCTGGTGCTGGGCGTGGCGCGCGGGGACAGCAGGAACACGTCGTCCGGCGCGCGCGCCTGCAGCACGGCCGAGAGCCCCGGCAGCGAGGGGCTGCCGGTCACCAGCTGGCGCTTGTTGCCGCTGGGCAGCGCGTAGGCGCCGGCGCGCAGGTTCTTGTAGGGCGCGTAGAGCGCGGGGTCGGCCATCGCGACGCGACGGGGCTGTGCGGTCTTCGGCGGCCTTCGCGTTAAGGCGGCGTTTGCAAAGTGAAGTGCCTGCGGCTGGATGAGAGGCCCTGGGCGAGGACTAGGGCAAGCGACGACCGGAATGGCGCGCAAAACGGCCGAGCTGGCTGTCTACCGGCTGTCGCATCAAATGCCCCCCATGTCGTTACGGCTTGACACTGGCGAGGCGCGAAGGCTGCGGGGGGTTAGTTTGTTGGCGGGGCGGTTTTTGACGCAGTGCGCGGAGCGCACACAAAAATAGCAGCGTCGTGAGCGCGAAGTGGCCGTTTTGGGGCGAGATCCACGCTGTCCCTCAGGGTGAGTGCGTGAACGAGTGGTTGCAGCGAAGCCAAGTGGCGCGCAAGCCACGCAGCGGCGCCATTAACTGACGGGCGCTGTGAATTTACGGGAATTCGTCAATTTTGCGTAAAGACAAGGGCTGGCCACCCTGTCCAAGGCGATACGCGCGGGCTGCATGTCAGGGCCGACTGGGCGTTTGTATGGAAGCTGCCCCTGCGAATCGCGATAACCACAAAAACACGCAGCAGATCTCGTAAGGAAGGATATTGTTTCGCGCGCGTCAAGAGCTGACGCGGCTGAGATTAACACGACTGCTTCTCTTAGCGCGGCCCGAAGCAGAGCCTGCGCGGCGATCGGCGCGCTTTGCCGTGCTGGAGCGCCTCGTCGACGCGCTACCTCGCCCCGACCGCGAGAAACTCACGCCGGCGGCAATGGGGTTTCCAACGCATAGATGCTGTCACTAATGTTCCTGGCGCCTACGGTACGCAAATTCGGTTAAATTCGGGCCGGTTTAGGACATCGCGCGAATGCTGACCGCACGCGGGAACTGGCCCGCGTTCGTGGCGGGGCGGTCTCCGGTGGGTATGCGCGAACTGTCTGCGCGCTGGAGGTCTCGGCCAAGCCATTCGGTCTCCGCCAACGTATATCTGGAAAGTGCGCATCTAACGGCGGCGGAGCGAAAATTTCCACTGACGACTCTCTGCGGCGTAACAGTATTGGCAGTCGTTATTCAGGATGCGACACGCGCCCCTAAAACAGAACTCATAAATCGCATAAACGGGCCGTTTGAGCCCATTTGTCCAAATCCCGTTGCTGCTGTCGATGCAAGACACGACTGATCGTGTCTGTCATGCGAGCTGCAACAATGATAACGTCAAGGGAGAACGGAGAGAAGCAGCTCTCGAGGAGCGGAAGTAGTCGACACCAGTTTGGTCGGTGCCCTGCACTGCGGACGCGCTCCCAATGGTCAGTAAAAGAACGAGCCGGCCGACCAAGCAGCTAAGCAACTGCAGCGAGCGCTACACACTCCGGCGTGGCAGTCTCGACATGTGCAACGCGCTGCTTCGCTAGTCTGGCAAACAAAGTGCCCAAATTTTCGCTTCCAGTTGAAGTGCGAAAGACGCCACGGTGAAACCCTGATGTAGATCAGCGAGCTGAGTCATCTTCCCGCAGCCCGCTGACTTTGGACAGCCAGCATCACGCAGGGCGATTCGCACCCGCGTGGAACGCGCTGGCGTGCGCTGCTGGCGGTGATTTCGTCAGGTTCTCGGCGACGGGCGGGAAGTTGGCCGCTCGGGGCCACACGTGCATCCACTGTCGCGCCAAAGGATCATTACATGTTAGCCTACTCGTCCTGCGTCCCCGTCTTACGACGACATCGCGCCGGCAGCAGCGGCAACAGCACTAGCGTCCGAGCTAATGGTGGTGCCGATGGTGCCGGCCTTGCGCTGCTGGGCGGCCAGCAGGCGGCGGATGCCGTCCTCGTCGTCCTCGCGCAGCACGAAACTGAAATTTCCGCCGCCCTCGGCCGAGGCGTCGTGCGCCACGTCGGTCCCCGCGCTGTGGCCGTCCCCCTCCTTCTTCGCCTCGGGCCGCACTAGCAAGAAGCTCTCGCTCTCGTTCGCCACGTACGCGGGCACGCGCGCGCGCAGCGTGGCGTCCAGCAGCCGGTTGTTGTCTCGGATCCGCACGGACACGTACTGCCGCGTCACGCTGGCCACCTGGTGCGTAATGGTGCTCACATACTGCTGCAGGAGCTCTTCTGCCGAGCCCGTGTCGCGCACCAGCTTCTCCACGATGAGCTTGAGCCCTTGCGACGTGCGCGCCACGGCGCGGGCCTCGTCGCGACTTGTCGAGGCGATGGTTTCCACGCTGTCCAGATCGTCGCGGAGGGCCTTCACCTCGCCGTTCTGCAGGTCCAGCTGCGCGCGCAGCGCCTCGAGGCTCGGCAGCTCTTCCAATTTCGCGGACAGCTCTTGAGCCTGCGCGCGCTGCTGCTTCCAGGACGCTTCCAGCTCGGCCAAGTGAGTTTGCAGCTTGCTCAGCTGGTCGGTCATCGCGGCGATCGACGACGAGGTCGCCGACGCCGTAGTTTCAAAGTGCGAGCCGCCGAGCTCGCCCTCCACCTGCTGCAGCCACTCCTCCAGCTCGCCGAGCCGAGCGCGCACGCGGCCTTCCAGCGCAATGCGTTGTGATCCCTCGAGACGCAGACGCTCGTCAAAATGCGTGCTGAGTCTCGTGAGCGACGCCTCGTGCTCCTCCGCCAGCGCATTTAACACCGTCGAGAAGGGGAGGCCTGACGCCGACAGGGAATCGCAGTCGCTGGTGGTCTGCTTCTTGTGGTCGATGGAGTCCGACGACGTGGAGGATTCGCCTGCGGGAGGCGACGACGGCGCTGTTGTTTTTGCCGCTTCCGCAATGAGGTCTTCTGCGTGCTTGGTCGCGCTGGCTACGCATGTAGCCTCCACGTCAGCAACCGCTGCAGACAACGATCAAACGGTTGTAGTGCTTCCGTTAATCAACGTCACGACGTCACGACGTGCGGAGAAACAAACACAACGCGCGTACCTGCTTGCACCTTGGCGTCGATTTCTTCATGGAGCGTCTGCACGAGCGTCTTGAGTTGACTGCTCTTGCCATGCTTCCCCACCGGCACGCCGAGCACTTTGGAAATCTGCGCCAGTTGCGACTGGAACGCGCTCTGTCGTCCTTCCAGCGTCGACACTCGGTCCCCCAGTGCGCTCCCCGCGTCGTCCGCCGCCGGCGTCGAATTTGCCTCTTTCTGCGCCGCCACCAGCGCCTGCACCTGTTTCTCGAGCTCAGCCACCCTCCGTTCGCAATGGCACGTCCCGCCAGCACTCTTCGGCGACGTCGTCACTCCCTGTCCCTGCATCTGCAGCAGGATAAAGTCCTGCAGCGCGCGTGCCAGCTCCTTACTCTTGGTCTCCATGTGCTGCCCCGCGTCCATTTCCACGGCGCCAAAAGCCGTGGGCGTCGGCATCGCCGCGCCTTCCCCCGCCAGCGACGGAGCCTGTAGATAGGACAAATAGGACGGCAGCGCTTCCTCCTCTCTCTCCTCCTCCTCTCTCTCCGGTCTGTTCCACAGCAACCTGGCCTTGGCCTCTCCGCTTGAGTACGATCCTATAACTCCATGGTTCTTGGCTCTCGCGCCGCTCTGGAGACCCGGGGGACCTGCGTTCGCCTCGTCCGGAGACGGCGGAGCTTCTGCCGACCTGCTGAACGTCGCGACGTCGCCGGGAGCCGCAGGAAACGCCGACGAACCTGCCGACGCGCCGTCGAACGCCCACAGGCCGCCCGAGGACACGCCGTGCGGCGGGAGATCGCGGCGTCGCTCCTCCAAGCGACTGGTGGCGCTGCTGCGACGGCTGGAGGCGCTCGGGGCGCGTCGCGGGCGCCGCGGGAACAGCAGATCCGCGTCCGGCGCGGAGGTCGAGGGCCACATATTGCGCCTTTCAGAGTGATGGTCGACTGATGCGCGGGATAGTGCCGATTGGATGAAATGCAAAGGGAATTTGGGCCAATAGACACAGATGTAGCCATGTTGGATGGGTTTTTTGTTGAAGTGCGGTTTATGGCACGGAGACGTAGTCACATGCGAGTTGACTCCAGATTGCAGCGCGATCGGTGCCGGATGAGGTGGAGAGTTTGTGGCTGGAGACTGGGGAGGAGCTGGGATGCAAGGCAGAGCCGTAGACGATCCCGTGGACGAGCACATGAGATTCGACGTTGGTGTCCGGGAGGTGAGACGCTGGGTGAGTCAGTGTTAGACTGACGCGACGCACAACTGTGACTTCGCGACCGGAGCGAGGGTGGTAGCCTTCGGCGAATGCGAAGAGATCGAGGATTAGTGATTGACCATCGTCGGACAATGTGCCGGCGTAGTCTCCGATAGACCATCCTCCAGCTAAGCTTCTCTTTACTCGTCGCTTCACTTCCCATTTGACTTGCCGAGTAAATAAGCTGTTCAATTGCCCCAGAAGACGCTGCGTGCAGGAAAAGATGGACAGTCATCTGGATGACGGCACACTCTTGAGTTAAAGATGGTCTCGTACCGTCAAACGCAGGCGACTGTAGCCACTGAGTAAGCGAGTGACCAAATGTACTGGTCAAGAAAGAGACCGCGACGTCTTCGAGCTCTGCTCCAGATCTTGTTGCTGCAGCTCGCAGCAAGTACGAGCTGAAAATATCGGCACTGACCTTCACGTCGTGCAATGATACACACGTGAGGAACTCCCACAAAACAAGTAGATGCAGTCCTTTTCCTTGGTGGCCAAAATCTCGAGCGCAGACCTCTTGCTGCCACGAGCTTGAATCGTCGCCGTCGCCTGAAGTAGATTGATCAATGCCAGAATCATCGCCGTAGCTGCTATTGTTACTCTCGATGCCTGCAGATGATGCAAACTCCGGTTGGTAACAAGAGGCTGTGTGTACATCGCGGTCCTGGTGTTTTCCAGAATGGCCCATCTGGTGCGAAGTATCACACGGTTCGTTATCGGTGACAGTATCCGCAGCTTGACAAATCTGGCGCTCTGAATGTATTTCTTGACTACTGGATGACTTTGTCGATCTGGGAGTCCCGCTCAATTCATCATCAGCGGAGACATTCAGTGCTGGCAATTCAGTTCCATTACTGCTCGCGCCTAACCGTCGAAATGACTTCAATTGGAACGCAGGCGAGGCGTGCCGGGCCAGCACGACTGCGGTTCGCTGATCTGCGGCTTGTGCCTGGTTCTCATTTTCGGAAGATGGTGATGTGCTGAGGTCAAGTGCTTGCTGGAACACGTACACTACGAGATGGTGTGTCATTTCGCGTTGAGTTCGAGTAGTGCTGCTGTCGTAGTTGTAAAACCATTTGGGAAACCTGCTGTTGTTAGCACGTATAGTACTTCATTCTAGGATCCAGTCAATGAAGATTAAGTCAATAAAACACCAGCATTGGCAGGCACAAGCACAGAAGGGAACGACGTCAGCCTTTTTACAAGTTGCACTTCAGCATCCTAGCTGCGTGACCCAAACCACGCAACATTAATTCCGTACCTTCGGCAGCGCCTGTTGCATCACCTCGCTCAGTCTTGTTGCCCGCACCCACACCTCCCCCTTTTTGCTAGACTCGTCTGCATTGGATTCAAACATGCTATCAGGCAGGCTTACACTCTCGCCGATCCGCAGCGTTTTCATGCCTGGAATTGTTATCGTCCCCCGCTGCACCAGTATCACGAAATAAATGTGCCAGACTCGGTGGCCACAGTGGGGCGACACTCGAAGGTTCAAATCGACCGCAAACCAGCACTTCGTCCAAAAGGAACTGCACTCACATCCGTTGAGAAGGTCACTAGCACATGCACCGAGCATCCGCAGTAGCTGCGCTTTGCGTGCTCGGGACAGCAGTGCGGGAAGCACCTCAACAACTACAGCAGCATTGCAATGACGTGTCAGATCTGCGTCACGCGCATTACAGCGGCGTCCCCCGCCAGCATCTCGCCTCACCTTGACACCTCGCTCGCGGTTGCTCCTGTGGACGACGTCTCACAATCGAGTCAGCATGTAGATACCTCCGGCGGTATCCTGTTAGTAGACCGATCCCACCGTGCATACTCCTGTCTGAAGAGCGGGTGCTCGTCCTCGCTGCAGCTCAGCCGCAAGAAGCGACACGACTCCACGCCCACCATCGAGCGTCTCCGTTGTCAAGCCGAGTAGCACCTTGACGGTGCTTGACGGAGTGAGGAACTCCGGCAGGACGTTTCGCCGTTCGTGGCAAAGATAGCAGGCAGGCCAGTTCCAGGCGCAAAAGTCCGGACGGGAACGCGCTGGACCCCTGCGAAGGTCTCCGTCGATCCCTGGAATGCTACTTTCCAGTCCCGCCGATAGTATTTTCGTTCGTCTCAAATGAGAAATCGCATTCGACGCTGCCTTTTATTCCAGTCCAGACCCCAAAAAGACCCCTTCCAGCCCAGAAATACCATCGCAACCTTCATCAACACTGACAAAGCCAACCATTCTCATCCTTAACCACCAACTTCACCCACGAAAAAAGCTACCACCAACACTTAAAAATACTAAACTCCTTCTCAATAACTCTACATAAAGCCAAATCTATTCTCAAAGAAAGCCGATACTCCAACATTTCATAACCTATCAGTAATTCCATGTACCTAAACGATTCCACCGGGGTATCCTATTCCGCAGGGAGCGCATATAAAGTGGCGGGAACTCGCATAGTGTAGCCATTTCCATTATGGCGTCGAGTGGTGACGCGTCTCCTGGCGCTTCGCCGCGCTCTCCTACGGCCGGCAGGTCGCCCCCGCCCCTCGCTCCAGTTGCATCAGCTGCGCCGTCGTCTGGCGCGTCGAGCGACACCCGACTGGCCGCCAACGGGCTCGAGGACAGCGAGAGCGACGGCGACGACGTCGACAACCGCGGACGCAAGCGGCGGCGGCTGCGGCGCGGCGCCCCCGCGGCCGTCGACGCGCCCGCGTCACCGTCGCTGAGGCAGCTGGCGGCCGGCGATGACGACGGCGACGTCGACGGCTTCGTGGTGGGCGACATGGAGCGAGAAGAGGCCGACGGAGCCGACGACTACGGGGAGCAGGCGGAAGAGCTGGACGAGGAGATCGTGGACGAGCTGGACATCCAGGAGAGGGAACGCAGATATTTCTCTGAGGACGAGCTGGACGATGATGTGGATGGAGAAGATCTGGGGGAAAACGCAGAGATGTAGGGTCTTGTAGATGAGTGTTTTTAGTTGGAGAGAGATACTGAAAGTTTGGTTTTTGTTTTTGTTTTTTGTAGGGACTACCGACGCATGGAGACGCTGGATCGATATGATACGACCATGTTGGATACAAGGCAGTACGAGGATATGGATCTGGACACGAGGAGAGCAGTGGAAGATGAACTTAACCGACGAGATGCGAGAGAAGGCAGAATTGCCCAGGTGTTCCAGGAGGACCAGGAGATGGAGGTGGATGACACGCATAGACGCAGGTTCAGACGTCCGCAAGAAGGAGAAGAAGGATACGACGAAAGGGGGGGAGATCTGGACGATGGAGAAGAGCTGGTGAACCTGGAACAGTTCGATGTGCCGCTGAGAGAGTGGATCGCCACGGAACGACCGCGTCTGGAGATTAAGAGACGCTTCCGCAACTTCCTCAACTCGTTCGCGGATGGTAAAGGGAGACTGGTGTATCACGAGAAGATCGTGCAGCTGGCTCAGCGGAACGAGCAGTCGTTGGAGATTGAGATTGGAGATGTGATCCACAGCATGTCCATGGTGGCGGCTTGGTTGGTGGAGGCACCCAAGGATATGCTGGCAATTTTGGACGAGGTGGCGAAGGAAGTTGTACTCGCGCTGTTCCCGTACTACTCAACAATTCATCAGCAGATTTACGTGCGGATTCTTGATTTACCAGGAACGGAAAGGCTTCGCGACTTGCGTACAGCACACTTGAACTTCCTCATCAAGGTGTCAGGTGTGGTAACGAGGCGCACATCGGTTTTCCCGCAGCTTCAGCTTGTTAAAGTGAACTGCCCTGGGTGTGGTGCTGTGCTAGGGCCATTCACACAGCAAAGTCAACAGGAGGTGAAGCTCAATGCCTGTCCAGAGTGCCAATACCGTGGTCATTTCCCTGTCAACAGTGAGCAGACGGTCTACCGCAACTTCCAGAAGATTACATTGCAGGAGTCACCTGGGAGCGTTCCACCTGGTCGTGTACCACGCTCGAAGGACGTCGTGCTTGTTGGTGACCTGATTGATAAAGCTCGCCCTGGTGATGAAATTGCTGTCACGGGCATCTACACGAACACGCCCGACCCGACACTAAACCTTCGTGATGGGTTCCCTGTATTCCGTACTGTGATTGAAGCAAACCACGTTGAAAGGCGAGCAGACGTGCTTGGTAGCCAACTACTTACTGCTGAAGACAAAAAACAGATTTTGCGTCTTGCGAAACAGCCCGATATTGCACAGCGAATTATCAACAGTATTGCTCCATCCATATACGGTCATCAGCAGGTAAAGACAGCATTGGCACTTGCACTTTTTGGCGGAAAACCGAAGTTCATCAAAAACTCGCGTGTCCGAGGCGATTTGAATGTGCTGATGGTCGGAGATCCTGGTACAGCGAAGTCTCAGTTCCTTAAGTTTGCAAAGCAGACTGCACCTCGCGCTGTGTACTCGACAGGTAAAGGTGCTTCAGCTGTGGGTCTAACGGCTGGTGTGTCTCGTGATCCCTTCACGAAGGAGTGGGTCCTACAGGGTGGTGCGTTAGTGTTAGCAGACAAGGGTGTTTGTCTGATCGATGAGTTTGATAAGATGAATGAGCAGGATCGGACGAGTATTCACGAGGCTATGGAGCAACAGAGTATATCAGTCTCCAAGGCTGGTATCGTGACCTCGCTGCAGGCTCGATGCTCTGTTATTGCAGCAGCAAATCCCATTGGTGGTCGTTACAACGCCGCACGAACTTTCGCAGAGAATGTGGAGCTCACGGATCCTATTCTTCAGCGTTTTGATCTTCTGTGTGTGCTGCAAGACAAGGTGGACCCAGTGGACGACGAACGACTGGCAGACTTTGTTGTATCCAGCCACATGCGCAGTAACTCTAAGAAAAAGATAGAAGGTGAAGAGGAGGGTGCCGACGAAGAGGAAGATGAACTTAGTGCGATGACACAGTCAATGCAAGTGGGCGATGGGGATGCGAGTATGACGCTCGACCAAGAGCTGCTGCGGAAGTACATTCTTTACGCGCGCACGTACGTGAACCCCGTGCTCGCTAGCGGACTCGATACCGGAAAGGTGGAAGCCTTTTACGCGCAGCTACGTCGAGCATCTCAGCATACGGGAGCCGTTCCTGTTGCTGTCCGACACCTAGAGTCGCTATTCCGTATGGCCGAGGCACACGCTCGGATTCACCTGCGCGATACTGTGGGAGATGAAGATCTAGCCTTGGCGATCCGAGTACTCACGGAAAGCTTGTGTGACGCTCAGAAGTTTACTTTCAAACGTCAGTGGCGTCGTTTGTTCCGCCCGTACTTGACGTACCGCCAGGACAACAATGTGCTATTGTTGCATGTGCTACATGAGCTTTTCAAGTCGGCACACGCATACCAACAACTGCGCATGCAGACGAATGCGCAGGCAGGCCACCGCAGCCACAAGGAGACGACTCTGACCGTGCTGCGAGACGACCTTCTATCGAAGGCCAAGTCTGTAGGTATCTATGATCTCAGCGAGTTCTATGAGTCAACAGCTTTCACGAAAGCAGGCTTCCGCATCGACGAGGCTACTAACTCCATTATCAAGGATATCTAGGAAGAGGGGACATTACAGCATGTTAATTCATGCACAATATAAAGAGAATCAATTCTTACTGTCAAAGTGTATTGCCGTTGTAGACAACTTCTATACTAGCCCTGGTTAGCCCTTAACTTAACCTCCCATCGCGCGGTCTCGCTTTAAGGGGCAAAGGCCATTGCTACTGCTTCCAAGGCTTGAACACGCCGACATTTGAAGAAAACTCGCAAAGTATTCACTGAGTGTTACTTCAACGCACTTTCAACGGTAACGCTCTTTAGAACAAGGTATGCCATTCTGCCATCATCCTACAACCAATATCAAAACTAGTAGTGCACCCACCGGGCCTCCCGGTGGTCCTGAGGTCAACGAGCCTCGAAGCTACGCACTTGGCATGCGTTCGAGTCCCGCCAGCGCGGGACTTTTCCAACAATCAGTGATCCGAATGATTAGCATTCTTGAAATCAATTTCTCATTCAAAAAAATCACAATCAACATCAGACATCAGAATCATACCTTGAGAATTCAATTGCCAACCCAAGTGAGTAGTACCAGGAATAACCAGTTAATCAGCTCAATTTCCTAGTAGTGCACCCACGAAAAATGTTCGTAATCGTTGTGCACCGAGCGTCAACTGAGAAGGTCTGCCCTACACAGCGATCGCGCCGTTGTTGGCTCGTCCTCGACGCGGTTGCGTGACTTGTCGTGATCACATGCACTGTCTGAACATGAGAAGTCCAGGCTATCCAGCGTCAATTTTGCGTCTGCCATCACGAACTGCAGATCTTGCTTGCTTGTGATTATTCCCGAGGGCAAAGGCAAAATCCATGTGCTCCTTGATACCGAAAAGCCTTCCAGTCTCACATTCGATGAGGAAATTAATCTCCGACAGAACTGCTAGAATGTTGTCTGTGAGAATACGCCGCAGTGATAATCGATTTGATAGATGACGAAAGATGGACTTGAAGGCGGCAGGCGTTATACGCAGCATGCATTTCGCGGACGATTTGATAGCGCACGTGCCTTTTTGACAGTCATATTCAACAGAAAAAATTGTGTGTTGCCGTTACCGTTTCTGGTGGGCAGAGGAAGGTTCAAGCTGTAGCCTCGGCTCATCGCGCACACACAAATATATTCTGCTCTCGACTTCTCATAGCTAAAGATGTCCTCTCAAGCTCCCACCAAGCCCATTGGGACAACATTTTCAAGTCTAGCAAGAGCGGCAAAGTTCGCAAATCGGAAACGGGATGCGGACCAGGTTCGCTGGTTCAAGTAGTGAAGGAGTCTTATCACGTATTTCGTGTTGCGGGGGTTGTTCAAGAGGTTGGACGCAAACGAGTGCTGAATGAAAAGGATTAACGCATTTTTCTCGATAGTGTCATGGATTCTGAAGTGGACGTGGGAAATGGCCTGTGTGGAACCGACGTGATGATGCAGCAGATGATCATGTGCTCAACTTTTATCAAAACAATAATTTGCCTATCAATGCAGTCGTTCGATGTCGTTGCTGCCGAAGATGCAGTAGTGTTGCTACGAAAGCAACGGCGCGTTTTCGGATCCTCCGTAGAACTATTGAGGGGGTATTCCCACACATTATGGGTAACGAGTGCCTTGAGGGGCAAGATATGGAGACAGCAGCTAATATCACGTGCCTAATACTGCTGGTTGCGACCAAATGGAGGAGCAAGTTCACTTTGCTTTTATAGAGAAGCCTAGCGAATGTCAAGAAACGCTGGACATCCCTTTGTCGTCTGAAACTGAGAAGTGCACGTCTACAGACGTTCAAGCAAACGGCCTTCAAACTGACGAAAGCTACTTCAGGTGTTTTCGAGCGGATACAAGTCGGATGCACACGATGAGCTACAGCGTCATCGTGTATATCAAAGTCAACGACTAGAGATCGTGCTCTGGACATTACCGAACGTTGGTGTTTGCTGAGCAAATACTTTTCAGTTCTCAGCTTCCAACAAAAGTCACCCACAGGATGAGATCGTCAGAGAAGTCCGATTCACCCCGGATAAACGACACCCATCGTTACAACTTGGTCTTATGCTATCTCTACTCACTGAGCTGTTATCAATAGCGTAAGCAGCACGAACCCACATGATACCGAGAGACCAGATATCCGCCTTAACTGGGTCGTATAATTCGCCGGCAACGACCTCAGGTGCCATGTAGAGCTCTTTTCCCACGCGATCTACACAACGAGTGTGGACACTTACAGACAGCCCGAAGTCGGAGATCTTGTACTCGTCATTATTCACGAGGACATTCTCAAGTGACAGGTCACGATGTGCGATAGTGTCTACTCACAATATATCATGCAAGTTCCGTCCGTCTTATGAATAGGGGCAACGGTTGAGGCGACAGCATTTTCCAATGCTCTTTTCATGAAGCTGAAATGGTAGCACTTTACCTCTTTCCTGCATGCATAACTCGCCAACTCAACTCATTGACTTTGGATACCCCTGTCAGAAGTGAAAGGCCGAATGGCGTTGGCGCTTGCCATGATTTTTTAAAGTTAAAACAGTTGGCAGCGAGTCGATTGAGTTTGATCAATAGATTGAAGATGACAAGCAAAGCGAGCGAACTCGTGTCGGGCACAATGACGTGTGATAACAAAAAATAAGTATGGAGAACCCCCACTGCATGTGCTCATCGAATCGATTGTTACGAAGACCTAAGTCCAAACTCCACTGAGCAGAACAGGTATCTGGATTATGTGTAAGTGGGTGTCACTGAACGCCTGTGTGGAGCAAAACACGTCGCGGGGGGTAGCAATATGGCCCGTGTAATAATGTACTTCTAATACAACATGTAGACGGCAGCTGTTTCAAATCTGCTCAAGAATGCGGTGATGTTAAAAGCATATCACCAATCCACTTGGAGTGCTGTTTTACGCAACTCAACGTTGCCGACCACAACACTTTTAAAAAACTTAAACAACGTGGTACCAATGTTGAAGCAAAAGTGCACCAATGCCCAGAAAGCTGAATTGTGCCGTGTAGTCAACAATTGGAACCAAGCTTCACTCCGGTCTTCTCCTGATCACTAACCACGGACAGAGACAACCTGGTTTCTTAACAACAATACTTCGAAGTATAACTCAATCTTAACGATAGTAGGAAAACACGAGACAATCCCAATCGGAACTGACGATTAGCTCGAATTTCGATCTAAAATCCTTGTACTTGTGAATGCGTCAACAACAGATAGTATGAAAGTAGCCCAGGAAACTACAAAATACGACAAACAAGGGTTTCATCTCAATGCGCTCGTTCAGAAGCTATCAGACACGTAAACAATGGGGAAAGCGTGACTTTCACAAACAAAGCTCACGTAAGAAGAACCATACCGTGCTTTAAAAGGCATACACATAGAATATAGCAGTGAAAGTTGTTAAGCTCTACAGACTGTGTCATCACCAAGGAAAACAGTGCTAAGTAGATTAGTAGTAGAGCAAATCATTTTTTTTATTTCGATGGACTGGTCCCGCAAGAAGAAAACAATTTGAACTAACAGTTAATCAACCTCGTTTTGCTATCGCGTAACTGGGACAAGAGATACTTGCATCCGGGACGCCTTACAATATGCAGAGAATTTCTGACTTGGTCAATAGGATTCAAACTGTGTCGGTAACGTTAACAATATAGTTTCTCAAAATCTAAGCGCTCGCCTTACCATTGATGCTGGAAAAACTTGATAATAAATGTATTGACGAAACCAGATTTAGATGCTTTGGCTACTTGGCTGCTCGATCTGGTATTGTTCCGAAGATGAACACAACCAAAGCTGAAGTGATATTTAGTGCTAACCATAATTGCAAGTAGATTCAGGCCGCAAAACCATTTACTCGTGGGCGGAATTTACCGGACAACTGTTGGAGCTTTCAGGACGACTATTTTTGAGAGGTCTTACTCTCGCCATGTGGATTAGTTTTTTTTAGATGTGATTCTGTAACCACATTATCACAGGCTGCTTTGGCAGGATAGTTGCCGGCGGCGACGCCGCATTCTATTCCTTATCGTCTCCGTTGGTAGATCAATAATGTCTTTGCATTGCTTAAATACTTCGATAGCCTCATTGAACGCCACTTTGGTCGCTGACAATCCGAGTGTTTGGGCTTTTAGTTCAATTTTTTCATGAAGAACTTCAGCTCGCACAATCGTTTGCGCTGATTGCGATTATTCAACATAGCAATTTGTTTGTATACAGTAGACCCAACGGCATGGGGTCCTTTCCGACTTTGACTTGACCCTGCCCTTGGCGTACAGCTAGTCCTTCAGCAGTGGCGACAGTCTTGGACAGCTATCTCCGACCGCACGCACCTCGTCCTCCAACGTCGTCCCAGCGCCGCGCCCCCCCGGCGCCGTTGCCTGGAGCGTGGCAGCTCCCACCACAGTCTCGGACGAATAGAGTTAACAGCGCCAGGATGCAAACAAACGCAAACGAGCCGTGCGTGATGTCTCCGCCCTCCATCATGAATCCCGGGATGATGCGGTGGAAGCGCGTGTTCTTGTGCCTTCACCTTCCCTTTGCTTCGCAGCTCGCCTGCAGCACGCTAAGCTCTTTTAGTCAAAGATGAAGTAGGCAGTACTGCAAACGGCAATCGCCAGCTACCAATGCAGCGCAGGCGGAATTTGTCGGTCGTGATCGAAGGTTCCTCGTGGAAGAGCTGACATTGTCAACAGACGTGAGTAGATAGAGACGACGACGAATCCAGGCAAGTGGTCCCCATGCAGACACCGCGGAGGCTGATCGCCCACACTCAGGTCCAGATACACCAGGGGCGGTCCGTTGCCCGACCACCTTGCGCTGAAAGCCTTTGAGTTGGCTGCTAAATTTACGGGCAGATAATGCGCGTTTGTTAATGAACATCCAATCCAGAATGCGAGTCGTTGAACTTAAGTAGGAAGCGTGCGAGGTTGGCACTATAACTTCTTAAAAGCTGTTTATATACAGGTACACTGGTACTTTCGTCCTGTAAATTAGACAATTTGCCATTATGACACCATGAGCAAACAAGGCCTCAAAACCTAATTGACCGGCAGCTCAATACTTAGTCACGCAGCAAGTGGAGCATGCAATTAACGTAGCCGAACAAGGTTGTACTCGGGATCTTAAGAAGAGCTACAAGGCAGAAGGAAACGCCGCACTTTAAATCCTGGCGCGAGTCAACAGATAGTGATTCTGTCCGTTGATGCTGTCCCCTTGTTGCCTTCAAAGCGTTCTGCATTGTATTTTTTCAAAATGGGGCAAACCGTTGCTTGTAGAAGGCCTTTAGCACGACGGGCATGTTGGTGCGTTGACGTCGGAGGACTGGAAACTGCGATGGTCGATTTTTAAATTGTTCGGCATGTTTCTAGGAGAAGAAGAAGCTCCATCAGCGAGGAAAAAGGCGTCAAAGTGTCTGTTGAAACTTACGATGAGGTCAGAGAGTGCTGTGCAGACCGAAAACTCAGCTAAAATGAAAATGTAACAAGTATGTTGATCCATATCGATAAGGCTACCCGTCCTCACCATTAAAGCGCCTTGCCGTTGTACACAAGTTGGTTGATCTTTTCTGGCAGCAGTTCTGCCATTTCACTGCAGATAGTGATCTCGGTTTGAAAGCTGCGGCGAAGCTCTTGCCCCTGCGCTCCTGGGTGCTTCTTCTCGTACTTCCGAACAAGCTCCGTAACGGACTCGTGATAAGCTAAGCTCTGGCGCCAATACCCCACCGTCTTGGCCGTGTCGGACGGAAAGATGACTTTACCACAAGCATGAGCTAAACCAAAGTATCCTAGTAGTAGCGTTCTGAACTCTTTCGGCGACATTGTTTCTCCGGGAGGAAGCTGGACCGACTTACCACCGCGCAACACACTGACCCGTGCGGGGTCTTCTTTGGCAGAGCCGTCTGGCTCAGCAGAAGGGTAATAGAGCAGCAGAAACTGCTGGTAACATTGAATTGCCTTGATCACGTACGCCATAGCCTTCTCACCGGATTCCTTGCTCTGCTTCAGCTCGAATACGTCGGCATTCACTTCTGCGCACTCGAAGTAAAGCTCCTGTAAAAGATCACTGAAAGCGCGTTCATTCAGCGTGTCGCCAAGCATCGGTGTTAGCAAAGCCAAACGCCGCCTCTGCATAGCAACTTGCCGCCCTCGAGCTTCTTCAAAAGGAAGCAGCCGCTTGTACAATTCACTTTCACGCTGCAAAAGTCGAACGTGCTGGGTGACGAAACCATCTAACACAAATACTTCTCGGGCACGAGCGCATGCACGAACACCCATCTTGAATACGTCACGGGCTTGGTCAAATGTCTCCACCTTTGATGCTGGCACAAAACCCATTCCAAAACTTTCCGCTCTTGCTGATTTATCGTCACTGGATGGAGCTTGGTGAACCTGAGCTAACTTTTCAAGCGTGGTCTCCATGCTGCTGGGGCGGGGCAGGACACGACCAATCTCTTCAATATTGTAGCCGTCTTTCCTCATGCATGCAAGGTGAAGAGTTAGTACATGGAGCCGACTCCACGTTGAGAAGACCTCAGCCACCAGCAACTTTTGATCTTCATCGTCGTCGTCATTGTCAGTTCCATGATAAAGTAGCATGAACTCACTAGCCTTTAGACAAGTAGCAGCATCTTTGGGATTGTCTGTATCGAGGTAAAACTCGACCAGCTTTAGCGCGTTGCGCACCCATTCGTGTGCCCCAGCAAATTGTGAGGTCTCATTAGTCTCTGCGTCATTCACGCACTGCAACAACTGCAGCTCTAGAGTCGATAAGCAAAACCTCGCCGACTTGTCCGACATGCCCAAGCTTCCATAAACCTGGGCCAAGTAAAAGTGCGTGTGTGTCTGCGCCGCCGCCAACGCATCATCCTGCTTCTCCTTGTACTTTTCACACAGCTGTTGTCCCGCTGAAAGGTAGCACAGTGCTCTCAACGGCCGTGAGCGGTTCGACCAGAGCACTCCCAGCTGATTAAGCAGTTGCGCAACATACACAAGAAACTCCTCGTGCTCTGTCTTCACCTCCACCTGCGGCGCTTCACCCAGCAGCTTCGGAGCCGCCTTCTTAGCCTCCTCGTGACCTTGTGAGCCATCATCCAACGTAATTGCCGTCGTAAACTTCACCAGTTCTGGGAAGAAAAAGTTGCCAGCTTCCTCCAGTGCCGGCTGGGCATCTGCAATAAAAAACACAACACAAAAACACCAGAAATGAGCCGTCTCCCACCTGACAAAGAGCCAAATCACCACGTACTATGTGGCTCCTCCACTGCCAGATACGTAGCACCTATCTTAGCTGCCGCCACAGCTTTTTCCTGTAGAAAATAAGATCCAAAACTATAATTTAGTTTCCCTAGCCAATTTAATATAGTTTCTAGTGGGCTCCACGTACAGCAGGGACCAGCTCCGTGCTCCGCAGCTTCTGCAGAATCTCCAGCACTCGGTACTGAGCTGCGTAGGGCTCCGTCTCGGGGCATTCCTCCTGCAAAAAAGGCAGGAATATTATTTAATTTTAGATGGAGATTCAAAATGAATTTTACTCCGCCGAAACGTGCTTCTTCTAGACAAACGGCACGTCGACGGGTAGAGGAGACGCAGGAGATTCGAACGCACCGCCGCGATGACGTCAAGTTGCCGTATAAGCGCATGGAAGTCCGCCGGAAGGTCGCTCATGCTCGGTATCCTTTGTTAACTTTAGGGGAATAGAAAGGGATAAATGGATAAATGGATAAATGGATCAATGGATAAATGGGTAAAAAGCGGCGACGATTCCGATTTCCTCGGAGCGGAGAAATACTAACAAAACCACCATCAGCGGTTTAAAGTAGTATGCGGAGCTTCGACGGAGCTCTTTGCAAGGGTCCAGCACGTTCCCGGACAGACCTTTTGAGTCTGGAACTGGCTGCTCGCTACCTTTGCCCGAAAACGACAGAAAACGTCGGAGTTCGTCTTCGGCCTCGATGGCACTCGTCAATCGCCATCAAGACGCTTCTCGGTTTGATGGGGACATGGTGCGAGTGCTTTCGTGTCGCTTTTCTTGCGGCTGAGCTGCAGCGAGGACGAGCACCCGCTCTTCAGACAGGAGTATGCACGGTGGGATCGGTCTATTAACAGGATACCGCCGGAGGTGTCTACATGCTGACTCGATTGTGAGACGTCGTCCACAGGAGCAACCGCGAGCGAGGTGTCAAGGTGAGGCGAGACGCTGGCTGGGGACGCCGCTGTAATGCGCGTGACGCAGATCTGACACGTCATTGCAATGCTGCTGTAGTTGTTGAGGTGCTTCCCGCACTGCTGTCCCGAGCACGCAAAGCGCAGCTACTGCGGATGCTCGGTGCATGTGCTAGTGACCTTCTCAACGGATGTGAGTGCAGTTCCTTTGGACGAAGTGCTGGTTTGCGGTCGATTTGAACCTTCGAGTGTCGCCCCACTGTGGCCACCGAGTCTGGCACATTTATTTCGTGATACTGGTGCAGCGGGGGACGATAACAATTCCAGGCATGAAAACGAACGCCCACTGCGGATCGGCGAGAGTGTAAGCCTGCCTGATAGCATGTTTGAATCCAATGCAGACGAGTCTAGCAAAAAGGGGGAGGTGTGGGTGCGGGCAACAAGACTGAGCGAGGTGATGCAACAGGCGCTGCCGAAGGTACGGAATTAATGTTGCGTGGTTTGGGTCACGCAGCTAGGATGCTGAAGTGCAACTTGTAAAAAGGCTGACGTCGTTCCCTTCTGTGCTTGTGCCTGCCAATGCTGGTGTTTTATTGACTTAATCTTCATTGACTGGATCCTAGAATGAAGTACTATACGTGCTAACAACAGCAGGTTTCCCAAATGGTTTTACAACTACGACAGCAGCACTACTCGAACTCAACGCGAAATGACACACCATCTCGTAGTGTACGTGTTCCAGCAAGCACTTGACCTCAGCACATCACCATCTTCCGAAAATGAGAACCAGGCACAAGCCGCAGATCAGCGAACCGCAGTCGTGCTGGCCCGGCACGCCTCGCCTGCGTTCCAATTGAAGTCATTTCGACGGTTAGGCGCGAGCAGTAATGGAACTTGCAGTGAATTGTCAGCAGTGAATGTCTCCGCTGATGATGAATTGAGCGGGACTCCCAGATCGACAAGGTCATCCAGTAGTCAAGAAATACATTCAGAGCGCCAGATTTGTCAAGCTGCGGATACTGTCACCGATAACGAACCGTGTGATACTTCGCACCAGATGGGCCATTCTGGAAAACACCAGGACCGCGATGTACACACAGCCTCTTGTTACCAACCGGAGTTTGCATCATCTGCAGGCATCGAGAGTAACAATAGCAGCTACGGCGATGATTCTGGCGTTGATCAATCTACTTCAGGCGACGGCGACGATTCAAGCTCGTGGCAGCAAGAGGTCTGCGCTCGAGATTTTGGCCACCAAGGAAAAGGACTGCATCTACTTGTTTTGTGGGAGTTCCTCACGTGTGTATCATTGCACGACGTGAAGGTCAGTGCCGATATTTTCAGCTCGTACTTGCTGCGAGCTGCAGCAACAAGATCTGGAGCAGAGCTCGAAGACGTCGCGGTCTCTTTCTTGACCAGTACATTTGGTCACTCGCTTACTCAGTGGCTACAGTCGCCTGCGTTTGACGGTACGAGACCATCTTTAACTCAAGAGTGTGCCGTCATCCAGATGACTGTCCATCTTTTCCTGCACGCAGCGTCTTCTGGGGCAATTGAACAGCTTATTTACTCGGCAAGTCAAATGGGAAGTGAAGCGACGAGTAAAGAGAAGCTTCGTCATCAGTTTACCTCGTTCGTATTAAGACTGCATGATGCAATGGAGGGTATATTACATGAGCTGGCAAGCAAAAGCGGCGATTTGCCGTCCGACAGCCAAGTGGCCTATTTGCCGGTTCTAGTAAGTGACGTGGTGTCGCTTGTGTCTGGCTGTGCTCGGTTTAATGCGATTCAGCCCGACATCACGGCTCTACTCAACTGGGAGCACGCATCTGAGGCACTATCAAATGCACTAGACGAAGCTTTCGCAGCATTTACAGCACACGTTCGAGAAATTATGATCTCATCCACGACTCGAAGTCGTGAAAGTATCCTATCGCAGCAGATCATGTCCAGAACGGAGGGTCGAAACACATTCCGAAGTGTGTTCAGTGGTCGGTGGGTTCTGGAACCTCAGACAGCAAGAGTGCTTGACGTCACGTCCGCGAGGATCCGAGATGCACTCGACAAGTTTCGTTTCATTGCTTAATTCGTCCGCGAGTTCGCCTGTCTCGATGTGGACTTGGAAGACACGACATCCCCGCGTCTGTCATTACGCTCGTGTTTTCCTTCACCGACGACACCGTTAAAGACGCCAAGCATTTTCATCTCAGACGGACGATTGCGCGTGTTTCGTGTGCTGCCCAGTGGCTTGTCGTCCATGATCGCAACAGCTGGAGGATGTCTATCGGAGACTACGCCGGCACATTGTCCGACGATGGTCAATCACTAATCCTCGATCTCTTCGCATTTGCCGAAGGCTATCACCCTCGCTCCGGTCGCGAAGTCACTATAGTTCGCCGCGTCAGCCTGACACTCACACGAGAGCAGGAACTTAGTATAACAGAGCTTTTGAACGGTGTTGAAAGTTCAAAAGACAGCACCATGCTCGATAGCGGAATCGTCTACGGCTCCGCGTTGCACGCAGCCAGTTCTAGTTAAGCTATTTCAGTGTCACGCCACAAACTATTAACTACGTCCAGCACCGATCGCGCTGCAATCTGGAGCCTACTACCGTGGATCCCCCTACTCGAGTTTCAGGCAGAGTACGCATCAAAGTAGTGTCTAGCGTCGCTGTAAGGCGTGTAACGCTAAGTTTGTACTAAATAATTACCAAGTTGGCATAAGAACTAGAGGCGACTACGCTTCAACCGACGTTTGATCCAGCGCGGACTTAGACGCATCTTCCTCTAGTCATATATTCGGCAATTCGTTCTTCTTACGAAACCATCTTCAGGTTACATATCTTCACAGAGCTCAGTTCTACATCTGGGCGGACATTGCCCAGATACAGCACCACATCAACAAATCCAACGTAACGTGAGGCAAATGCATTTAGCTGGAACATTCCGAAACTGCATATAGAATTAGCCTACTCGGCTCGACCGAAGTTACCAGTGCTGCTGCTATATGACGCGAGTAGCCAAACATTCTGAAAAAAAAAAAACTACTTGAAGATCGCGTCTATTTTTAAGCTCTACCTGGCTGCAAAAATACCTGTTGTGGGTCGATTTTAGCCCTGCAGGACCGACTTGAGTCGCGTACTTTAAACTTTTTAGACCGAGAAACAACTGAGTGCATGGATTAATCGAGAAAGTCAAGGAATTGTGCCGCTTTCAACAAACGATTATCATGATGAAGTGTTCTCAAACAAAACGTTCAAAGAGTGGCTCGAGTATCTGCACGATATCAAGACTGAACACCAATATCTCGGACGATATTCTATCGAGAAACTGTGTGTAATTCACGAGTATCAGCAGCGATTATCGCGTGATTGGAGTCATCTTGTTCACGCCGCTGCCAACAATGCTGACGCTGTGGTGTCTTGACTGCATGCCGCTACGTGACCTGAGAGGAGGTGCCAAACACCATGGTACAACCTTCCTCCGATCAATGTTTTCGCACATGGTTATGACGTACATGTTTCTGATGGCTGGCAAGCAGGCCAGCCATTAGGGCTTACCGACAAAAACACCTCGTACACTCACGAGAAGGCGATCAAGATATCGTTGTGCGTAGCAGTGTTACTCGAGCTGTACTGCGTGATGTGGGCGTTCTCGTGGCGCTTTCCAACACTGTTTCGTGAATTCAGCGGTGTGCCAGTGTGGGGAACTCTGACTGTGCTGTTCAACTATATATTCGCAAAGAAGGACTTGACGCGCGTCCTAGGACGTCTCAAGCGATACATTCTAGTCGTTGGTACTCAGGTGGTGCTCCTTTACTTTCTTTTGTTTCTGTCGGTGGGTTTCGCTGCGGTGCCGCTGCTTTTCAAATCGGGATGATTTTGATCTTTCCAGTTGTAAAGCTGACTATCAAGCGCGCGCTGTGGAAGTTCGCGCGCAATTTGGACGACATCAGTGCCGACGTAACGATTTGCATGGTAGAGATCTCGGTTCACTCTATCAGACGGTATGCACGCAATACGTGCAGAACAATATGCTGGCACTGATGATCATGATCATCGATTTCTTGCAAGCTGCGCTAGAAGCCAGTACTTACATGAATCAAGACTACATTGGTGATTCCAAGTCAACCTTGCAGACTGCAATGAAAATCGTTGAGAGCGCTCTTTCACAGGCGTGGTGGAGAGAGCCAAAGATGCTTCATCGCGTAATGAGACCAGCGTGTCCGGTGTTTACACGACATTGCCTTCAGTTGCAAAGGTTACACCACATGTCGCTCCCTTGCGGCTACCGCATCTAAAGTTCGTCCTGATATCGCCAAGCCAAATATCATGCAAAGGATAGGGATATAGCCTTCAATATCGGCCAATCCAGCGAAAGTTTTGCTGGTATTGTAGCACGATTACTCAGAAAAGGTAGAGCCTGGCGCCGTAGGAGGCAGCATCGGGCAAGCTACCGCAAAATGCAGTACATCGCTGATGGAGAACAACCTCGACAACTAAACAAGGTAAACCGCCAGCAGGAAAGGTGGAACATCATCCTCAGAACTACTCCCGATAAATTGTCACGTCACGATAGTAGCAGCAGTCCCAGGGGGTTTGCTCAGAGCGGCGTGAATATTTCTCGGGAGGTGGCGACTTCAGCGCATATCAACGCTGATATGATTCGCCGAGGACGAGCGCGACGACTTCTTGATTTTGGGAATGCGTACTTGGTTCAACCAGAGGTAGCTGATGAGACCGCTTCACAACTTCCGATGGCACCTCCCACGACATATGATTGACTTTTTTACAGCCCGTATTCTGCCCTGACCGGAAGTTTTACCCGGAACTATTCTGTGTGTTTTCCAGAGCCGTCTGACTTGTTGCCCGGACTGGATACAGTTCCTAAGATCACGAAGGTGCAAAGACACCAATATATTTCGACAAGCATGCTCACATTTGTTATAGCGCGAGCAACGCAAGCCGCACTTTCAAATTCAGCGCCACTGAAACAAGCCCATTAGCAGCATCTCCTCGCTATGACATGCTCCGGTTTCCCGGTCACACAGAAGACCAAGCGCGCTCAGCACCGAAAAAAAAAGTTTCGGGCGCGTTGGCCTCGACCATTCGCCTTCCGCAGGAGCAGTTTCTACGTGACGATAGTACTCCTCCAGATACTCCTCCAACCAATTAAGAAGAAGCGGCAGATAGACCTCAACTCCCTGCTCCAAAGAAAAAGAAGACACGAGGCTCTAAATCCTAACCTACGACAGTTTGTATCGACCGTTGCGAAAATGTCCAGTGCGTACGCCCAGCGACAAACTAGTATTATTACGCGAACACCAACACCGAAGACCCCGTCATGACGACAGATAAAGCAGCGCCCTCCCCGGATTGAGCTACCTTTGGCCCCAGATTTGTCTTTATTTGACGCACCTCCTGATTCTGACGATAAGGAAGATGGCACCACCACGGAAGATCTAGCTGAGCAATCTGACGGCTCAATTCCATCTCTTGGTGATGATGACGCTGACTTATCGTCTGAAGATGACGAGACTCAGCTGGTACAACCAACGGCAGAAGACATAGATCAGGAGATTAAAGATCATGCGAACACGTACGACTTCTGCCTTGACTGGAGTGGCGACGAGCTAAGTGATGAGCTAAGTAAGTGATGCAAGCGATTAGTACCTATTCAGCGAGCAGAAAGCAAACGAAGAGTTCATCTTACATGTATGTCTACCTCTATTTATATATCATCTTTTTCTAAGCGCGGTGTCCTTGCCTGCTTAATGTAGTGTTGAAGACGAGCTTCGTGGGGCTATAGTTGCTCCCATTACTCAAACGTGTGACCGGATGTTTGCCCTGACCTGACGATTTGCCCGGAAAAAACATCCGAGGCGGAATACGGGCTGTAAAAACTCTTCGCGATATATAATCTTCCGAATCCTCCAAACGGAACGAGTTCGTCTCTTCGTGTTGTTCTAGAGTTTGCGATCGGTACAAGTCGCGAACCCAATTCGGATTCTTTTGAAGGCACGGCAGATCTTACCAGTCGTGGATCAGTGCCGCAAAGCAACAGTGGTTCTGTACCGCAGACACACATACGTGCTACGACGAAAAATGAGGGCGATGGAATCGTTGTCACGCCCCATGATCCGACGCAAAAACTCGATATCGAACGCGGGGCTGCTAAGTAGACGGTCTAGTCGATCCGTCTTACCTACGTTAGGCCCATTGCGTCGCCAAAAAAGTACGACAATGAATAGCATGCTTTTAGACGGAACTACGCCAGAGCGGTCACCGAGGATGAAGGTAAGCACGACATCGAGCGAAGAAATATCGAAGTCCGCGTGTAGCTATTGACGACATCCTAATTCGACCCAAGGATCAGGCTCGAATCCTTGAACAAACCTTTCAACTCCTTTTCTCCGCTGAAGTCCTGCTCATCGTCGAGTAAATGGAGGTATTTTTGCCAATTCTGTACGCTGCTTGTATTGGCGGTTTCTGGCGCCTCCCGAACGCCAAATTCAACGTCGTTCTCATGAATATGTCGTACAACAGCATGATTCTAGAGTCAATGCTGTACGCGATGCTGGAGATGGCGTCTTTCGTATCTGTTTACCTCTTTATCAAGAGCGGTACGGCATCTCGGCATTGTACCAACTCGCATTTTTGTTGAAATCATACGTCATCACACTGCAGGGTAAACTTGTCGGCTGCTTCATCGTGATCCTCAACTCATCCACACTACACCAAGGTATCGACATCACGTTCCAGTTTAACATGGACGCTTTACTGAAGACACTAAATCCGTATACGACACAAGAAAAAATAAACGCAAGCCTTTAAATGCTTTCCTTCTCCGTGATTCCTCATTGCGTCTACGAAGTTCCGACGATGGCGCACTTCATTCACTTCAACCTGTAGACCACACTTACACAGATTTTGTTTTGTATAAATGCACCCAATTACTGGTACATGAATACAAACTTTAGGGCTGCCCTCAAAATGCCCAACCAAACTCCTTCATACAATTATGGAGTAAAACAGCTTTCCCTAGTGCTGGTTGCGGAGCAATTAGAACCTGCTGGAACTCTTTCGAGTGACTCAGAACCTGCTGCTATGCATAAGACCTCGGCCAACATTGAAGTGGCAGCTCCAAGGCAGCTTCAAGGAACCAAACGAATGAACAAAGACAAAAAGCACCAAGAAAATCGCTCAAAACGTAATGCTACACTACAACTTTTGCAAACCATGATGGCCCTAAATGAAGGCAGCTCTTGTTACCTTCTAAACCGCGGCACCCACTGTTTCGGAGTCAGGATGATCCAGCGCAAAATCGAGGGTGTCACAATACGGCATGTAACAGTAGCCCAGATCAACATCTTTCTCGCCATTCAGACAGTTAGGCTTCTTCAAATGGGTGGGGTTACTTCACGCTGACGCAGTGGCTGCAATGGAAGTTGGTAGTAGATACAATATCATCGACGTGTTAGAGCTTGTGACGCATCTCATTATCGATGCTGTGAAGCTCCCACTTGCTTCGCACCTGTGCTGAACTAGTGTGTCTCGGCTGAACGCCTGCATTCGTTCTCCTCCAGCTTGTTTGCAGAGAACTGTCAAACACAATACCTGCGGCTGGATCACAGTCGCTTCACGACAACTGGATGCTAGGCTTAAACAAAACTCGAACCCTTGACATGTTACACGAGTCCGCTGTGGAAGCGCTGCCTGCAGGGATCTTGGCGTCGCTCAACGTCAGGTGGCCCTCTCTCGTGTCGCCCGGCACTTCACGCGGAAGCCAATAAGACAGTTGTAGACGGCATCGGGGCAGGAGACAGCATGTAGTCGAGATGCTTTTTCAACTTCGTATCGAACCGTGCGAGAGTTTCCAACTCCTCCGAATGGCCCAACACTACGGTCAATTGCCTCAAAGTTTTGAAATGATCGCAAGATAAATGATTTCCTGCGCGCGAACACGATCCATGCAAAAATCATGAGTTTGCCATAATGACACTATGCGCGAACACGGCCTTACTTTTGTGAAGTTGGTGTAGTATTTGTTTTAGGGAGTGTGCATCCATGAGGGTAAGTTACTATCTCCATGAGCCGTGGGTGAAGTTTGCATCGGGGGAGCTGAAGCAACTGGAACTGGGGCTTGAACAACCGGTTGAATCACAGCTTGGAACGGGGCGGTCTCTCGTGGCAATGGAGGGCTTCGAGGTGTGGTCACCGGTAGTGGGGGTGCTGCCGGAACTCTAAGTGTTTGGGCAGAATCCTTATTGCGTCGAGGTGCACTGTTGTTGCCGAAAACGAAAATGGCCAGAGTTTGCATGATGGCCATTGCAATGAGAGCTACGCCCTCGATTATTAGGATGACGTTGTCACTGCAGTTGCATTGCTGGTCTCGAGTTTTACCCAGCAGTGCCGTCATGATGCCACTAACGGCGAAAATGCAGGCACGACCTAGGCGGTATCTCATGAAGCCGAAGAAGAAGAAAAACAGTTCCCACTTGGACTCGCCAAACGTCAGCAAAAGGCCGAAGCACACGCCCAAGAAACAGAGACAGCCGAACTCCGCCTGACTGTCGACAGAGTAGACAGACAACTTTAACGTATTGAAGCCGATGCACGCCACAATGAACAACATAAAGCCCACGATGGCGCTTGCTAGACGCAGGAACCCTTTCGGAGAGATTAACATGGCGATGCTAAGAAATGCGGCGATGAGTGCTTCTTGCTTAATGCCGCGTGCTGTGCCGTCGAGCAGAGGAGAGTTCACAACGGATTGTTGTCTAAAGTTATCGAGCGTGCAGCGGAAAACTGCTCGCGACCCGGGTGAAACGCATTCAGAAACCCCGCGAAGCTACACAAGGGTATCATCGTGAATCCAGAAGTAGCTGCGTCACAACTTCTTGAACGGATTCTTCTCAGAACGTAGAGTGCGCTTGGTGGAGACGATGTACCGTATGTATGCGTCCTCCATCATCTGTCGGGGAGCTATGATGAGGACAGCCTACGCTATGAGTTCATGAATTGTCTGACCATGTGCTGCATTCACTTGATTCACTAGTAGTCTGGATGACTCCCACTTCAGGATCCAGCAGAATGCCCCATCGAACAGCAAAAGAGCTCCACGTGTGACTCATGATCCCAAAATCCTCCCGTTACGACATCAACGACGGCCTCCGGCCAGCTGATGAGTGCCTCGCTCAGCAGTTTCTCTCACTTTCAAATTAGCTGGGATCCGACGACATCATCCTCCAAACTCCATGAAGCTCTCGCACTGCATCGCTCTGGCGACGATTCTGGTGCAGGCTTCAACAGTACTTGGTAACGCGCCAAAGACGCATTTGAATGGCTGGTATCCTTGTGCCGACTACACATTTTCTGATGAGGGTAGTAATGGGGATCTGGCTGCAGAATGTGCTATGTACAACGCACCACTCTGCTACCCAGGCATTTGCGAACCCTCTTCTGAGGCATCTGAATCGACAGTCGACATTTTCGTGAAACGCATTCTTGCTGTGGTGGGGGATCCTGAAACAACAAACAACGTATGGGTTCTACAAGGTGGTCCGGGTGATTCATCTACTGCAATGGAGTCGTTGATGCTAGATTTGTACGACGAGCTCGGAGGTGCGGTCAACATATACACGATGGACCACCGCGGAACTGGCAGAAGTACATTTCTAGACTGTGTAGCAGCGCAAGGCACGACCACAGGCTCACCGAAGGGCCTCAAGCTTGATCCAGCCGAAGTTCCTACTTGCGCACAGGATCTACAATACAAATATGGAGATTTGGCATCTTTCTCCGTCACAAGTGCCGCTACAGATCTAGCAACTTTCATCGCGGAGTATACCAATGGAGCAAACACTACAGTATATGGAGTCAGTTACGGCACAGCTTTAGTGGAGCGCCTCATTCACCTTGAGCCTCCGTCAGTGACAGGGTACGTTCTCGATAGTATTTCCTCTTCTTCTGGAGCACCTGATCGCGAATTCGAGTTTTTCTCGACGTGGAACATTGACTTCGGAGAGATAGCTGACGCATTTTTGGAGCTCTGTGGTGATGATGGAGAATGTTCATCTCGGTTTCAACCGAATGGCTTGGCGAGCACACTTCAGAATCTAATCGTAAAGTTTGACAACGAACCAAACTCTCGATGTGCTGAGCTGATGAACAATATGACCACCGAGGTGAAGAACGAACCACCGTCGCTCATTCTACGGACTGTATTGAGCTCGCTACTGCAGCGCTTAAGTTTACGAAAGCTCATCCCTCCTATCGTTTACCGATTATCCCGCTGCGCAATTGAAGACATGGACGTTCTGGCTCATTTCATTGCGGCCTTTAATGTGGATGCTAACTTCTCCAGCGAGGACGATGCCTTTTACTCGCAGTTGCTTTACTACCTCATTATTTTCTCGGAGATGTGGGAGATGCCTTCCCCTTCAGCCGCTGAAATGAGATCAAGGTTCACTGATGCTAAGATGTCGGACCCTGAAGTGTACTTAAACACCCCAGTATACTGTGCATTTTCAAAAGAAAATTCAACCGTCTGCAACCAGCTCCGTGTGAGCAACTATGCTGGTAACGGCATTGTGTACGAACGTGATCAATACTGGAATAAAAGTGCTTTAATTCCCGAACAAGCCTCAGTACTTCTACTTAACGGTAAACTGGACCCCTTGACACCATACAAATACGCTGAGTATCTATTTGATGCACTGGATGGCAACAACAAGGAACTAATCCTGTTCAACTACTCTGTCCACGATACTGTTTCGTCGACACCCTTGATTGAAGATGGGGACTCGACCAAGACTTGTGGTCTAAAATTGCTCGCATCTTACGTACAGAGTAACGGAGACCTGGCTTTCCTTGACAGATCGTGCTTGGAGGAAATGCCTGGTTTCACATTTGCACTGTCAGCAGAACTGCAGTATCAATTCTTGAGTACAGATGATGCCTACGATGGTCCTTACAATTCTAGCTTGACCACTTCTGTTAGTGAAACAAAGAGCTAAAGAAAATAGACGATATATCGCAAAAATTGAGAAAGATTTCAATGTCTCTTAAACTTTTTCTACGAGAGCAGAGAACATATGCAAAGGAGGAAGGAGAAATTCAAGTGCGTACTTCGAAAGTTTAGTTTTTAACACCTAAGCAATTTCTCTCCTATCGTTCTCGTCGGACGTCTTCTTCGATCCCATAAGTATCTAGATATCTTACGTATCAGTATGAAAAATAGCAGTCGGCAAGCCTGGCTGTGGACGAGCATAAGAATCACGAAAACATCAATGTTGAAACTGGCCTTGACCTTCTTCGACCCGGACATGTCCAGTCTCGTCGGCTCCAGGCGGGCCGATACCAATGCTAACACGACGCCAACGACAACTGTAGTAGACACAGAAGCCGATGAGGACGACTAGAAACCGTCACGGCACTGGTAAGCTTCGCACTCGGTGGCTACTCCTCGTGTTGCCCTGGATCCTGCTGGACCTTGGCTAACTTTTGGCGGTAGTGGCCTTCTTTGTCTCGTGCACGCTGTGAAGTAGAAGCCGACCGTAGGTCTCGTTTTCGTTTTCGTTTTTCAGTGAGGTATACTGTTGTCACTTAACTTTTCTGGGCTAACGACGTAGGTCTCGAACTATCAGCGCAGGCTACGGTATTACTCAGTCTGGGCTGCACTTGTTTTCTGGGAAAGGTACCTACGAGTTGTTCTTTGCTATTTGGTAAGCGCCGACCAAGCCATGATGATTTATGTCGACTTCGTGCTGCGCCACCGATGTCCAGCTTTGGCCTCCATCGAGGGCATTTCCAGACAAATTTCCAACTTTTTTGCACCACCGCCAAACCTCTTACTCAGTGAAGTTTGTAAGGCTGGTACAGTCGAGATGCTCGACTGGATATGGTCTGCTAGCTGCACACGTGCTGAATCGAGAAAGCCCGGATGGACTATCACAAATTTCCTCCGATCCGATCCGCACTACTATCAGTGGCAGTTTTCCCAGTGCCTTGCTGAGTCTGTTCGACGAGGTGATCCAGAAATTGTCAATTGGTTGTTTGCTCATTTTTCTGGATGTGAGGCCACGGCAGATGTGGTTGAGCTTGCTGCAGACGGCGGTCATCTCCACATTTTACGTATCTTGTGGGAGCATCGATCCGGTATTTGCAGCGGTTCGAATCCAGGCGGTGCCAACAAAGAACTTCACACTGATGCGGCATTTTCTCGAAATACATGTTGCGTGAAGTTTAATGATACTCGCTCTGCCGAGCATTGGGGAGAAGATGTGATAAGGAAGTCAATTGATAATGGAGAGTTCATAGAGTGCCTGCAAGACGACCTGCCCCTAGGATATTTAGACCGACAAAGCGCTATAAAATACGCGCTACGAATAGGCAATTTGTGTCTAGCAGAGATGCTGCTACCTGCAGGGGGGTGCATATTGGATTATGGAGCTCTTTGTCCACATCCTGAAGTAATCAAGAGGATGATTGAGTGTGGGTACCAGTGTTGGACTGAAGCCCGCGCTGCAGCGGCAATGGTCGATTTAGCAAAAGCTGGAAATGTAAAGCTAATGAAAGAACTTATTCAGCAGTATTCTCCACCTCAAAAATGCCACGCAAGCTGGACAAAAGCTTGGAAGGATGCCATTTATTCAGCTTGTGAATATGGCAACTTATCGGAATTGCTATGGCTATTAGGACACCCATTATACAGTAACATAGACCAGAGTCATGAAAGAAATGTGGGTTCCTGGCGTGGTTTACTTGATGCTGCTGCTGAAAGAGGTCACGTCGATGTGATGCAGTGTCTTTACGATCAAGGGTTAGTCACTGAATTATCTGGCTGGACTATAACTGCCACTATCCGTAATGGTCAGCTGGGGTCCATGATATGGCTAGTCGACCGCAATTTTATCAGCGGAAAGGAATCCTTCGACGCCGCCATCGAGTCAGCTGCGTTACATGGTCAGCTGAACATTCTGCAATTTCTTATGACGATGAATGTCACGAAAGGGTACTGTAAGCAAAGCGACCAGTCCAGTGCTCGATTGGATGGACATTACGATATCTTTTATCTTGCAGCGGTGGGCGGACATTTACCGGTGCTCAAATGGTTGCAACGAAGCTACCCTGCTCGATGTGAAGAAGGCACCATAGATTGTACAGCACGTGAGGGTCATTTTGAAGCACTCAAGTGGTTGGATGCCACTCGGACGGAGAAGTGCAGAATTGATACGATGATCATGGCTTCTGAACGTGGCCATTTCGCGATCGTAAAATGGTTGTATGAAAAGCATCCTGAATCGCGCACACCTGAAGCCATTGTTGGTGCCATTACATTTGGTCACCTACGGATCGCACACTGGCTGTTCAAAAAGTATCCTCGTTACGTAGTCACTACAGTGAAACCTTACGAAAAATGGGTTAATGATAACATCGTTTCTGGATATCCGTTCGAATCACTTTTGTACACAAGTGAAATTTATCCAATGGTGTTTACCAAGGAGTTCGTTAAGGTTCTCCGCGGAAAATACTCTCCTGGCAATAGAAATACCCCAGATAAGTCTCGAATAATGTGGAGCTGGATCAGAGACAACTGTCGCTGAAAAGGAAAATCTACGATGACGAGTGCAGGACAAACGCGGGATACGTGCAATTCAGCAGGCACAGCAACGAAATTAAAGATCTGGACACTGCTGACCGTTTCTGCATAATTTGATTGTTGCACCTCCATTTCTCTGGGGAATACTTGGCCAAGATTGCTAAAGTGTATACTTGCCACTTCGTTTCAATACTTCGAGATAGTTGTTTTAGGTTCGCACAGGTGTGCACCGCATCCTTTAATGCTTTTATTCTCATAACCGCAGTAAACAAGTCTGCTTTGAAAGCAAAAACGAGAGAGACTAAGGCTTGTATTAGTGCATCCTGCTTCCAGGTGCCCTCAGCTGCGTTGAATAACGTGCAAGCATCTAAGAGTGGCAAGATCCTACATGATACGTACGGCAAGCACATTGAGGTACTACACTTTGATGTCTTGAACCTTTATGCTAGCCTTCATTTCAGTACAGCCGTACATCGACTTCATAACATGGAAAACAGCTTTTTGCTCACATCCCCCGTGAATACAAAGCATTAGCGTTTCCTCTCTTCTCCATCGTCGTCTTCATCATCACTGTCTTCGTCTTGCTCTTCGTCATCGCTGTCCTCTTCATCACTGTCTTCCTCCTCATAATCGTACTCCTCCTCCACCTCCTGACCAGGCAGCGGCAGGTCGTCTAGCACCTCTTCAATCTCCGCGATCACCTCCTTCACCAGCGGCTCCGTGTCATTCGGGAACACAGCGCGCATATCGCCTCGATGATCCACCAAGAACTTGTCAAAGTTCCACCTGTCCACAAAAAACTCCGTCAGCACCCCCCCACGCACCCCCCCCCTTCCAACTGTCACCAGTCCACTCACGTCGGCGCGACTGACGCGCTGTATTTGTCAGCAATTTTCTTGAAAAAAGGATGAGCCTTTTCGCCCGATACTGCCGTCTTCTCAGCGACAACGAACGTCACCCCAGCGTCCACATATCGTTGCAGCACTTCCTGCTTGTCCCCCGGTTCTTGACCTGCAAAGTCATTGGACGGTACCGCCACCACCACAAGTCCGCGGTCGCTGTACTTCTCGTGCAAAGTTTGCAGATCTTTCAATTGGCCGGCGTGACTGCACTTGGACGCCGTGTTGACCACCAGCGCTGCCTTGCGCTGGAAGTCCACGGGCGTCACTTCCCCGCCCCAGGGCTGAATCGTGGCGAACCGCAGCACATTCGCGAACCCGCGCGGCCTGCGAGTTGACGAGAACGACCGACATAGGGGTGATCCCCAGAGCGTCGCGAACACGGGAAGGCGCGAGAGAAGCACCGGGGGCCTCTGCAGCCCGAGCACGCGGCGCCGCAGCATCGACGCAGTCATGACCACAGATGATTAGCAGTGTAGCCATGTATGTGGTGCACGTCATTATGTGCCCACACGAAAGGTGCGTGCACCACATAAAACTAGGCAAGTTGACATGGCTACATTTGTGGTGTGTTTTGTTTTTATTTCTTGGTGGTGTGTGAGGATTTATTGGAGCGTGGTGGGTGTGGTTGAAATTTTAGGATGGCTATTGTAGTAAGAGGGATGTTTTGGAGTTTGGAACTGAAATGTCGTTTCTGAGGATATAGTTGGCGAGAGCGATGGCTGAGCGAAACGTTTGTCTATTTACGCAACTTTAGGTCGTCCTGATTACCGCTTGCTATTAAAAAGCCGACAAGTACTCGTGCCAACTGTCCAAAGCTCCGACTGACTCGGCGATTGCGGTATACTTACACCAATTTTTGTGTCGCTATAAATCGAGATTTCGAGTCTGGCCGCTTTGCTAATTGCACCGGGGCCTTACTAGAAGTACTTTTAGAACCTTCGGGTGAAAGTGACCGGTGCGTTGCTCAATACGTGGCTTGAAGTTGTTTATCTTCGTTGCTCGGCTTGTTTCGCTAAATATATATCCAAGACCGAGCATCGAAGTTGCCAAGACGGCATAAGCACATTTCCCTAGTCAAACAGATTGAAAACAATGGGGGAGGTCAGTCTGAATGGAGACGCTGACGATAATGCAATCGCGACGGAAGTTAAGCTACGCAACAAAACCGCAATGAGCGTAAAACAAACCCGTACGGTATTTTCTGTCTGCGGTCAGCTACGCCAACTCGCAGTTTTCTCTATCGCCGCCATGGGGCTTTGGCCACTGGCACTTCAAGTCATTCTTGCACCAGAAAGCGTATTCGGAGATGGACATGGAGACCGATACGAACAACTTTCCTACTTCGCCTTCGAAAATGATCATTACCAAGTCCTCGAGCCGCGGCAAGTGGAGTGCACTGACCTTCAGACTGTGCTGTTTGGAAGCGTGCCACCCACCCCAACGACAGATCTTGTTCGTTCATTGGCTCAATCAACGTTTGAAAAAGTTCGCTCCCTTGTGGTGGACCAGACAACCGGAGAAAATGTTGGAAAACTCTCTGTGAAGAACGACATTTTCGGACTTTCCATTAACAAAAGTGTTTGTTTCGGTGGGGTGGACGCTGAGGGCGCCATACAGATCGAAGCATTGATCAGCGCGAAAGATTCTGCAGCATTCGGCGTGGACTCTTCCTGTTTACAAAACTCTGCCACACACATGCGTTTTCGTGTCCAGTCGACCGAATTCTATGTTCTCGATACGATGGGAGAGCTGAATCCGTCTCGGACACCAGGTGCTATGCTGATTGTGTCGCTCGTAGGAGATCGTTTGAATCCCGTGGCGAGTTCTTGCTACGATGCAACTCGGAGGTCGCGACACGCAGCAACCGAGGGTGCGTCCGAGTATCGTCGTCTCATATCATTGTACTCGAAACAATTGCTGGTACCAGAAACTTGTGCGGAATTCACGCGCTATGGTGGAAAGCGGGATACGTTTGGGTGTGCATATTCGGCACTAGGCACATCAGGTGCCGTGGCTGACCTAAACAAGGACGGAACTCAGCGCACCTACTCGTTCCCAGCACCATGGCGTATGATTCAGTGCAGCATGTCCGGAGAATGCAGCTCGTTATTGTTTTCGCAGATTTGGTTGTCAGAATGGACATCGGAGGAGACTACGGATGGCGTGGTGTTGCGGCACAATTTTGTGAACCACAAGGTGAACGAGGTAACAGTTGATAGCACTTTTAGTATTCGACTGGTGATTAGTCTGCAGATTCTGGCGCTGGTTGTGACGGCGTACCTGACTAGTGTACGCGGGTGGTACAAAATTCGGTGCTCTCATGTATCGCCATGGGCGACAGCACTGAACGCGACGACGTCGTGCACAATTGCAAAGGTGGTTCGAAGTAGTTACAACTTCATACTGGTCGCCCAAATGGTTTTAGCCATAATGCAATGGCGGAAGCAGTTGTCAATTGACTTATTGGTGGGTGCCGACACGAACCAAGCTTTGCTTCGTGCATTTGGCTGTGGCACACTGGTAGTAGTGCTAGCGATCAATATCGTCTTCGCACGAGCTGGTGACTTGAAGATGCAAGAAATGGAGCCGAGTTTTGCGCACGTACTCGGGTTCTTGGCATCTGTCATGCTGTTTCTAGCCACTCGAACAAGTTCTGTGTCTGTGTCAGCTCGAGCTTTGTTGGCCAAAGGTATGCACTCTGTGTCGCCGAGCGATGTTACGAAGTATTCAGGTTGTCGCGGTTCCTCAGTCTGCGCCGTTGAGGCATCACTGGCAATTTACATGGTTGTTCTTCTCGTTGTTATTGCCGTAACAACGCTTGTTGGGTTGATAGCTCACTCCATGCTGCAATCATCGGTTGGAACAAGTAGGAAGGTCCGAACATGGACAGCCAACTCCAATCGTGCTGAAGTCTCAACGCATATGTGGTCGTCTCCAACGATCAACTCGTTCACGAAATTCCTCGATGATCGCTCTCGCAATACCGACTTGTACGACTGCAGCACTGAGGTTTACGTTCAAGCCACTGGAGATACCGTGCTTTCAACACGTGCGCAACTGGAGGCGTGTGGCTTTGTACAGACGTCGTCGATCCTTTTTCGCTATAGAGATCTGCCATTATTTCTCGTCGCACGCATCTTACCCTTTCAAGTCCTGAATTTCTTCAACATCACAGTGACAACGTACGAGCTTATACACACGACCAATATGTTAGATGGAGTTCCAATCGATCTTGTAGCCGATCAAGTGATTCACACACACTGGTCCAAGCTGAAAGGTGCACGGTTGGCCTGGTTGGAAGTGTACTTTGGCGGAGATGGCGACACTTTTTACCGATCAACATCAAGAAAACAATCTGACCAGAAGGGGTTGGAAACATAGTACGTGCTAGAAAAAAAAGAATAAGAACCACGTTGCGGTACGATGTATTGCGCTGTTTAAAGCTGCTTGATAAAGCTGATAGCCTCTTACCCTATCGTTGTGGTTGGCCAAATCCGCTGACAGTTGCTAAGCATTTTGTAATACATCCGCGTTTGACACTTGTCCACAACTCGAAAGTTGCTTAGAAACGGTACTCAGAACACATTTACATTTGAGTCCACTACTTGCAGGCCAACCATGCTTCGTACTCTGGATCACATGGTTCTCCAATACCTTCACTGATCTGCTTCCTTCGCATTTCGATCGGGTATGGGCTCGTATCACATGCGATGGCCATGAAGCGAGCGTTGTAACACATGGCCTCAACGCCACCATCCGTACACTTTCAATAAAGTGTTCCATTACATTGGGATATCAAGGCCTCACTTGGGGTTTTCTCAAGTTTTCCAGGCATGGTCAAATTAAAACAAGTCGTTTCTTGAAACCTATTAATGATTTCACGTGTTGCAGGCGTCGCCACTTTCTTTGTGCGATTTGTTGGAAGGCAAGTTTGCAGCCGTAGTCCCCCAGAGCGGATGGGCACCGCACAGCGGGTCTTGTAGGTTGCATTCGCTCAGAAAACCATTGCAGCACCAACTTCCTCGATCTGCGAGGGTTAGAGACTGGATGTTGCTGAGTGAGGACAGGTCGGGGAGACTCTCGATCATTGGTAAAGCTACAATTAACAAACGCTCCAGATTTTGCATCGAAAGCAGGAAGTTCAACAAGTGAGGGGAAGACGGCTAAGGTGAGAGACTTTAAATTTGTCAATCCTTTGAACGAGGGAAGGTACTTCATCGAATCAAACATAGCGAAGTGGATAAAGGTCAGAATTCAGATGTTTCTGCTTACGACAGCGCTCTCCCAGTTTGTTTTCGTGTTTACCAGCAACTTCGACTGTCCTGTTGGATTTATGATGGTGGAAAACATCCGATACATGCTCAAGCTGTCGAACGGTACTATCAACGAACTACGGTCAAGGAACGCCCTAGCGAATGAGGCACCGGCATGTCCACCCTATCCACAGGAAAGAACATCAGTCCGAAAGGGACGCATAGCATGAGATCAAACAGCACTGCAATAGTGACGCTTGCATCACGTCCATGATGCCACGCTTGATTGTCTCTTTACTTGTCCTCCCGTGGCCAAGAAGGAGGGCGCATGGGAATTTTTGAAACAGCACCGAGCTAACGAATTTGGCGTTGTAATCGGCAGCAAGTCTTCCGTTGATAATCTTCGGTCATTCACCGAGCGTTGGTACGAACTTCGGCTAAGCGATCGACTATACGCTGCCACTGGGGTTTCGTCACGGGATGCCGGAGACAGGAACAGTTGTATTTTGTCTTCTCGCAGAGCTTCTATTGCTTTATTCATCGACTAACCGAAATGAGCTCTGGAAGTAAAGAAGAAATTTGAGGGACGTAAAGCTCGAACTTGTAAACCGAGCACGTTGTGGTGTGTCTGCATCGGCAGCCAAGATAACGAACCATTTTATACACAATCGATAATCGACATGATTACCTGTAACTCTGTCTGCTCGCGACGTAGGTCGTACTCATTCCATCCAATCGTAGTGATTACCATGAGACAAAAACTCCACAAGAGAGTCACTACGAACGCTCTGCTTCTATAATTTTGTTGCAACGAATGCATTTTTGCGTATGCTTCACCAAAAGCCAAGAGCTTAGCAGGTTCACAATCACAAGTAATGTTCCAAGATGTGCAAGTGGTTTCGTTGCATGTAGCTGAATTTGTAGTGAACTTCCATTGATGAATTACGGATTCTGTGTACAGGGCCCTAGCAGAAGAGGAATGTCGGCTTGGCGGCCTTGGCTTGACACATTCGCTCTGCACGCTTGTTGCCCACAATTCGCTGCATTCGCAAGAGGTCCAAGCGTGTAAACAAAGCAATTGAAGACTTTCCGTCAGTAGTGTCGCCGAAGCCATCGTCGTTGTGTACTGCCGTGTCGCTACTCGGCAGCATGTTCATCATCTCAGGGTAGAAGTCTCCCATGACGGGAAGACCGTACCAAATCAGCTGGTGCACACCTCGAATCTGGTATTGATGATAAAAGTGGAAACGCTCGGTATACAGCATGACGTGGCAGTGCCCGTGGAAGAACGTCGTACGCGCACGAGACACCTGCTTGCTCGTGGTGTACTCACAACACTGTACGCTCCGAATCAGCTTCTTGTTCATCGTGTCGTTGAACAAGTTGCGCACACGCACGTAGTCGAAATATGAGGGGATAAAGATCAGTACGTGCTTCCGGGGATGATCCAGCAGCGGCTCGAACACGTGCTTTTTGAAGTAAGCAAAACGAAGCTCCACTTCGTCCTTCGCAGTGAGCCGCTCTGTGTGGTCTAGATCCACTCGCTGGAAAATCTGTTTAACCTGTGGCACTACCCGTGAAATCGAGGCAGTGCCGTCCGCAGCATCATACCGACGGACATACTTGACTACGCCAGCAATGTTTCGGCAGGTCTTATTCACGAGTGCATTCAACGCTGGCTCCACACCGTGAGCAAACACAACGGTCTGTCTGAAATATGACGCTAGAAACGCCAAGTTCCATTCGCGCACACGGGCAAAGTCAGCGTGGGGGGCCTCCTTTGGCTGTAAGTTCGTGGCACGCAATACAGTTCGCAAGTGTTCCAAGTTCTGCATAGCCATAAGACTGGCCGAGTCAACGATGCACACCTCAATGGTGGACAAGAAATCACTAGACAACTTCACGTCGGAACTAGTCTCCGCTTCGTCAAGCACAGCAACTTCATCTCCAAGCTGTTGGCGAAGTCCAAGAGGTGAGGCAATGATAATGTCTGCATGGTGATACTCACTGTAGAAGCGAACTGCCTTGCGGGAGAAAGAAATGCCCAACTGGAAGCAATCGTCGTTGTTTCCCTCATCAAACACGCGCTGCCACTCCTTCATGCCGCCGTCCTTGGAGGATACATCGTCTTCATCGTCTTCGTCTTTAGCACTACCGAATTCGCCGAAGAATCGATCCTGATTGTGGAACGTATCTACATTGGCTGGCAAAAGCTCCAGCAACTGCTTGACAAACGCCATAGCGGCACTACGCAGTGGGAGCAACACAAGTACGCTAGCACGGCAGAAACCCTGATCGCGGTATTCTTTCTCCTCGTCGTTGTCCTGGTTCTCAGACTTGCCAGACTCGCGCTTCTTAATACGTTCGTTGTTTCGGGTGACCGTGTCGCGTGCTTTCAGAACGTGATTCAGTACGTGCATAGCGCTCAGCTGGCGCAGAGTTGGCGTATTTTCGTAAGTCTGACCCGCGAAAAAGACGTCCGTGTACGCTAACATTTGCTGCGAGAGCGTACGCTCCACCGATCCTGTAGGGAACACTGTGTTCGCATCCAGTCCACGCTGCTTCCACGTTGCCAGTAATCTCGAACGCACGTATGACTTCTTCGATTGGGCCGCTTCCGGAGCTGTCACCACTCCAGCAACTCCCGTGAATTCCGAACCAGCTCCGCTCCGGTACGTCACATCGTACGCGCCCTCGTTCTCTAGTTCCGGCAACTTTACCTTCGCAAACTTTCGGGTCTGTGCGTCAAAGTTCCGCGCGTCCTGTTCCGTGAACGAGCATAACAAGTACCGCCGTCTGTACGGATCTTCTTGCTCTTCTTCCTCGGTCTCCTCCAGTTGTCCCTCGTCGTCCTTCTCCATAGCAGCAACCTGTTCTTCGTCCTCCTTCCCGTCCTCCACCTGTTCTGCTACTTCCTCTTCCTCCTCCTGTTCTTCCTCCTCCTCCTGTTCCTCCACTATCTCTTCCCCATTCTCATCCACCAGCACTTCTTCATACTCCTCTTTCTCTTCCTCCTCCTCCTCTTCAACCTCAGCCGGCTTGAAAGTGTTCACGAACTCATTAAACAGCGAGTTCTTCTTCTTTCCCAGAGCCTCCTCGTCGCTGTCGCTGTCGCTGTCGCTGTCCTCCACCGCCACCTCCTCCATCGTCTGCTGCTCGTCTTCCTCCTCACTCCCGTCCTTGTAAATTGAATTGGCCGTGCGTTCCCACGTGTGCTCGTACTGCTCGCGTTGCCAGCGCTTCTTCTCGTCCACGGAGCTGAAGAATTTGCGCGCTTTGGCTCGCTCCGCGATCTTCTGCGCCTTCCACTGGCCCATCATGGACCCTTTGGAGCCGTTTTTGCGCGGCTTGGGCTCATTTTCGCTCGAAATTGCGCCGCGCTTGGTCTTGGGCTCCGCGTCGTCCCACACGTTGGCCTTGCGCTTCCTGCTGCCCTTCTTCTTGCCTCCTCCCTTGCGTGCGGCCATGGTGCCAATGTGTCAATGTGCCGGTCAATTGCGCCCAACGGCTGAATGGCTGGCCGAGGGAACAGGGCGCTCTAATTGGCGGAAAAGGAGTTTCGGCCAATGAGCGTGCGCGGTGTGCACCACATAAGCGACTTATTTTGGGGGTGATGGGCCCTCGCACCCCTTCGCGCCGGATGGCTACATTTGTGACACATTGGTTTGCGGCGCTGCAGATGGGGACGATGGACGCGGCGGAAGCTCAGCAGATCGCGCAGTGCTTAAGCGACGACGAGGATCAGCAGAGGCAGGCTGCGAGGTTTCAGGCGCCAAAAGGAGAAGACGCAGAGAGCTGGGCCTTGCAGTCTGTCGCGAGTGTGCTGCAGCGAGTTCAAGAAGCTCCGGGCGATGAGTATGTTGAATAGCTGCGGGATGAAGGGCTTTGGTTGTTTAATTAAACGGCTGTGCGTACGCAGAGTCAGTGTGGAGACGCTGGTGCGTCAGCTGGAACGTCTGCCACGAGAGGCACGAGCGCACCAGCTTGTACGACTGCTACTGGAGACACGAGAAGAGTCGATCCCAAAGCAGGCTGTGCTGGGGATCTGGGGCAAGCTTGTAGCGGGGAACAGAGCGAAGAGCGCACCAGCAACTGGTCAGAAGAGTAGAGCGAAGAGTGCAGCTGCAATCCCGATCATCCGCAGCAGACTACTTGAGGTAAAAGGCGACACTATCGCGTTGATTTCTCCTACTACAGCTTACTAATTGCGCTGCTTTGCATCAGTCTAAGCGGAAACAAGCAGAATGCGATCTCAAGCTACTGCAAAACCGAATTTCTTTGCTTCAGGTAAAATTACACGGCTCTGTTCACGTGAAGGCTGTGTCATCTAACAATGCATTACTGGTGTTGGTAATTATCTAGCATGAAGAGTCAAAGGCGTGGAAAAAGATAGCCCAGACGAAGGACAGGGCACAAGAAATCCTCGAGATGCGCTTAGCAAGCTTGCAACGCCAAGAAGAAAAGTCGATGCATGCTGTCGAGCGAGAGCGACAGTCTCGCTCGGCGCAAAAAAAACAGCATAATCTCAAGAAGGAATCTGTGATTAAGAAAAAGCATGCAGCCATTCAAGTGATCTCTAAGAAATATCAAGACGTTGAGCACGTGAAAACAGAGAGCAAGCGGCTTAAAGCAGAGCGTGAACGACTGCAGTTGCTGCAAGTCGAGCGTGCGAGGGCGAAACGGCAAGCTATTAGGAAGCAGGAAGACGCTCTCAAAAAGAAGAAAATGCTCGATCGCCAGCAAGTGGATGAGGAAGCTGCTCTCCGACTAATGAAGAAGGCGATTGCCGAAGAAAGGCAAATCCGTGAGCATCATCTACGCGTTCAAGAAATGGAGGAGGCTGAACGAGCATTGATTCAAAGACTACAAGGCACTCAACTTATTCAACGAGAAGCTTACTCAGTACTGGAGCAAGCACTGCTTCGAACAGACTTAAAACGTGCACACTCTGTTGCACCATTGGGAGACAGATGAGAGCATGTAGGGTATACTAGCGTTAAAATAGTCATAGCAGTTTGATCGTCTTCACTCCTACCAACGTAATTCGTTCAGCTATGCTCTTCGAAGTACGCCAACTATGCCTTGAAACTAGAGATGTGGCCTCAGTGCACAGGTAATTATTTACCAACTATTGAATTGATTTTTTTAAACTCGGCTCAGGAAAATGTGTTTGCCTCATTGGAGGTTTTAGGCTATCATAAATGTTACAGTAAACGCTGCAATCTAGGTACAGCAATCAGCTTGACAGGACGATGATGCGACGATTAGCCGTGATAGAATGCAGACTGGTCTGAGCCATATAACAATTCCGATGTGGAAAATATTATCAATTTGCGTGAGTGGGGTGACTCATCCTAATACCATAGGAACGTTTTCGTGTATACTGAAGATCAGGTTTGAGCTGTGTTTAGCGTTAAGGATCGATATGTTAGGCTACTGGGCCGATGATAACGCTCCACGACTGCAAGGCATGCGTATTAACATGTGCTGCAACTTGAAGTGCAAACTACCACCTACGCCTGGTTGTTTCCCTCCACCATGACTGCTCTTCGCCGAGAATGAGCATGAGTAAAGGTAGAAATAGGCCCAAGTTGCTGCTTGAGCTCCGCACATTCTTGTAGTTGCATTGTAAAACAGTCGTGTATGCTTCCGTCATCGATGTGGACAAGTTATATTTGACGCTCAATCGTGCTCTTTTCCTCTTCACCCACCACTCACTCCCTAATTTGCCGTACTCGTGCCAAGCATCAAACAGATTGACAAAGCTATCGCAAACGTCCAGCCCAGTCGAGTATGTTTTCCGCGTCGTTGCTGCCTCGACATCGCTCATGATGATTTTAAGTCCAACACCAGCAGTGTACCAGATCTACAGGACCAAGTCCATTGGCAACACCAATATCGTGTTGCTTGTGTCTTTGTCTGCAAATTGCTAGTGTGGACTTTGGACGGCCTACTCACAGAGAATTGGTTCCCAGTTTTCTCGACGTTTGTAGCATTTCGCTCATATATATTCTTGTGTTCCTGCGCTACACACCTGACCGCAAAGGGACTTTGAAAGTAATCGCTGTATACGGAGCGGTGGTGTCGAGCATTACACTGTACGCGGTTCTCGGTGGTCTAGGCGTCTTCACAAGCGTGAATAGGAAAATGGTGAACAACATCATGGGTTATATCGCGGTGTGTGTAGCCTTAATTCTCTACAGCTCACCGTTCCTCAAGATCCGTGACGTCGTTAAGTACAAGACGGGAGTCTTCATCCCCATCTATGATTATCACGGGCACATTCAACAACACCATGTGGATTATTTACACGCCCATGGCTGGATTGTGGTTCCTCCTCGTGACCAACGCTTGCTGTGCGGCTTTAGGTCTAGCACTGCTAACTGTGTCCACCCTAGTAAGCATCCACTTGGCTACGGAGCGACTCTGGAGGCATTGGTCGACAACGAAAATGGATACAAGAGTGTTCTGTCGATTTCGGTCCTATAGCACAGTCTGCCCGAACCCAGAAAAGCCAGGGTAACACATTGCGAGATCGCCAGAAGCATCGTTCCCGTAGTCTCGAGAGTTCACAAGCTGAAAACTTCAACAAACTCGACGTCCTCGGGCTTGTAATCTGTGATCAAAACTCGAAATGAATCAATTGGTTTATAACTACAGCCCCCAAGCATTGTTTTGAGGGTTTTCTTTAAAATTTGCCAATCCAACAATGAAAAGCTAATGCTGAATTCACTTTTCCTCATATTGTACTATACGTTCTGGCCTCACCTTCCGCTGAAAACCTATGTAAAAAATCAAACGTCTTCCTCGATCTGGTCAATTTTAAGGTAGTCAAATGGCTGTACGAAAATTATCCGGAGTCGCGCAATCCTGGAGCCATTGTAATCGCGATACGATGTGGTCACTTACGAATCATTTACTGGCTATTGAAAAAGTTTCCTGCATTCACTGCCTTGCCGCCGTACCGCATGCATGACACGACAGGAGTGTTGTCGGGAAATCCAATGGAGACGCTTCTATATCTTAATTCGGCTCACCCACAAGTACTTACTCCGTGGTTAGTTAAGACTATGCGGGAAGATTGTAACAATGCCAGCGTGGATAATGAGAAGACTATAGAAACTATACTGAGGTGGCTCGATGACAACTATCCAAGCGTAGTAGAAGGGAGGAGTGACGTATTGTGAAGCAGTGGCAACGAATACGTTTTTAAATTGACGTTGTCACGTTAATGGAAAAACAAGATTATGCACTTTGATGGAGCATTTTTACCACGGTAGCATCATGAGTTTCGTTGTTATGAAATAAAATGCAGCAGATCACAAAAGAATTGGAACCTGCTTCCTCGTCGGAATAAAAGTTCCGCGACTTCCATGCTTCGGCCATTTAGACAAAGTGTTGTGTACGCGCTCATTCGAACAGAGTAAATACAAAATTTCCTATGGTTTATCGCTCTCTACAGCACAATCGCGCATGACAATTGTCCCTTGAGCTGCTGGTACAGACACTGACACCTCATCTGCTATCGGAACAGTACCTTCAGCAGCTCGGCACATCGCATTAACTGAGCGTTCTTCTCTTCGATTGGCATGAAGCCATTTCAAAGCTTCAAGATGTCCATTACGCGCTGCAGCATCCATGGAATCTGGACCACTTTTCACAGGATTATTGATCTGAAGCCACTCCAGCACAGCTACGTGACCACCGCTCGCTGCCGAGTAAAATTTATCTCGCGTTCTAATCCAGAGCGAGAAGTACGGGTCTTAATGTTTTCGCTTCAGACCTACGGCTTCATGTCCTCGAGGAGTATCCAAACTCCGGAAAAACTGTAAAATGTCCAGACGACCCTTGTCGGCTGCATATTCGACCACTTTTAATAGATGTCTTCAGCACAAAACAAACCATGGTGTACCAGCCATTTCACAAACTCAAGCTGACCTCTAGATATGGTTTCCTGTATAACGTCGGGTGTTAGGCAGGTGATCAGGCCTCGATCGTAGATATTGCATAATGTCCACGTGGCCCCTAGTGGCTACAGCACGGAGAAGCTCCTCACTTGGTTTATACCAATATCCCTGAAAATGCTTCATTGCCTCAAATGTTGGTGCCCCCAAAGGGTGTTCTATCATCCAGGGTAACACCGATTTATGATTGTACTCACATGCCAACCGGAAAGCACTTATCCAAACTTTTTTCCACTCTTTGGGATTCTTTTCGAGCGGAGAGTACAGCTGAAACAGCTGCTGCATGAGATATAAGCTTCCGAGTCTAGCTAGGCCACGAAAAGCTTCTACAGCGAGACTCGCATCCAATAGTATATACCATTCGTCAAACAACCTCGTCACCGCATCAGTATGCGAACAACCAGTGCTGTAGCCTGTGCTGTAACCTGTGCTGTAACCTGTACCTTTGAGCAGTTGCTCCGCAAACGTAAAATTTCCCATGTACAACGAATGTTCTATAGCAATTCGTCGATCTGGTTCGCATAGTTGCATGCCATCGTTTATGCATTGAGCCAGCTCCCCGTTATCAACTGCACGGGTTGTTACGCAATATCCCCAGTCTTCGTCAATCCAGTCATTGAAATCTACTGTGCACGCATTTTGAAGAGCAACAGAATTCACTGGTGATCCTTTCTCGTCGACCTGGCCATCGCCACAACGAATATCAGATCGATGTTCCCACAGAATTCGCAGGACCTGCAGATGGCCGAAGCGTACGGCAGCATGGACAACGTCTCCGGGGGCCTCACAGCCTGAAAAGTGTGTAAACAACCACTTCACGATCCTCACATCACCTCGTTGGGCAGCTTCGTACATCGACCGGACGAACTGCCATCGATAGTAATATAAATCTGACCGTAGGTAGTTGGCAACAGACCACTCGGGCGTTCTTGCTCTGTCGCTCGTGCAGCTGGCTGACCAAATGCAATCTAGCATCTCGACAGTTCCAGACCTACATACGTCACTAAGTAAGAGCCATGGAGGAGGTCCGAGGTAGTTTGATATCGCTTTGCAATGTCTTCAATTGTTCCTAGTGCTGGAAATCGGTGGCGCACAACGAAATCCACAGAGGTGATCATTGTCGTGTGGCAGTAAAACGGAATCTGAGCGACGGGGTTAACTACCGTTCGCGAGAAAGACCATTTAGTTTCGACTGAAATAAAATGATTGAGTAATACTGCAGAATTCTCAGTGACTGGAACGGGTCTATTCGCATTTAGAGAGCAGACATGTTTAACATAAAGAAAAGAAAACGAACTGAAGCTAGTCGTGCCCATCAAACCATAATGACGGCTTTTCTTCTTGTGATGTGACTGAGATCCTTCTCTTCGAGTTCTTGACAGCTTAATCCAAATTTTCATCTTTCACTTATCGATTTGTTCAATCACTAAGTCCTGAGCTGTCCTTCATTATGATCCATGATGAGTTCCAATCATGCTCTGGGATGGCATTTTGTGATAACTACCTTCGTCGGCAAGCGCCGACCCTGATAGTATCTCATGAATTATCTCCGGTCAGACCCAAGTGGATGCTGCTGATGCGCCATCGTAAAACAGTTACTTGGTCCTGTTTTTGGTCATCTGCATGTGTTGCGGATCGTTGATTTTGTAATGAACCCAATATTCTGGTGGCATAGCACCATCTAGACACTCCATTATCGATTGACTTGTGAATCGTAGTGTCTCCCGCAATCCTGGGCGAAATATTATCAAAACATATCGTGTATCTTGCATTGGTGAGATCCAATCTGCGTAAGTGAGACGATAGGCCGGTGTGCATAACAGCATAATATGCTATTATGCACACCAATCAGCATAATAATATTATGCTGAATGGATTTTGCAAAAGAAGGAGTTGAGAACACATGCAACAGCTTATCAGCTAGGGAGTCAAGACGCTTTGGCGCAAGGCTTGGTCTGGCGCATTGCAATCGGCAGGTGAATTACTTCGTATACAGTGCGATACGACTCGTCACTACCTAGTGAAGGAGTGGCAATCTGCATTGAGGCTACGAATGTGCCGTAAATGCCACTGGTTAATTATCGTGCATTGGGATTACTTGAACTTATTGTACTGCAGTCTATCCGACTTCGGCTTGTGGCATTTCCATTCAATCGTCTCAATTATACATTGGCATTCTCCTTCAGTCATAGTCATCGTCGACATCTTCTAAGCGATCATCTTGATCACTTTGCGAGTGAGATGAACATGAATCGTCTGAGCTGGAGGACACGGACACGCGGCGTCGACGTGGTATAGTCTTGCACTTGACCTTACTAGCTGTGCTCACACTCTCTGGATACACACGGCAGCCCTGGTGCAAGCACTCCCTCTGCAGATTCCTGAGATCCTGCATAAATGTCTCCAGAGCTGATGCCTGCAACACTGGCTTTTCAGAGCGATCCTTCACCAGCAACAAGCTATTGAGTTGATCAGCGACGGACTCGCGGAACTCGGGCGTCAGGAATTTTAGTGCCCGACTGGTCGGCGGTATGCTCTCCGGACGATCATACAAAAGCAAACTCATGGCGAGAGAGACATCATTAGTATCCTCTTCCTTTACCTGCACACCACTATCCGTGGTGTGCCGTTTGCGCTTCCCATTTGTCGTGGCCTCCAACGAAGAGCGAAAAACGTGCTGTGCAAGTTCGATTGCTGACACTGGATTCCATCCCTTACGGTCTGGAGTAGCAGATATTTTCGTTTCTGCTACTCCATTGTCGGCAATAGATGAATTAACAGTTTCCTTCTCATCGCTCCCCGAAGTCAAAATATCAATGACGCACAGAATTCGGCAATATAGCACTAATCGTTGCAAGCTCCTCGAACTCGAGCCTGTTTCATCCGTAATGATTGTAGGGTAATGCTGCTCTAGAGCGACCAAGGCTTGTGCCGTCCGAAAGCATCGAATGTGTTCTCGTATCTCATGCCGCAAGGCCAGCGAGTCACGCATGTGCTGCTTCTCAGGCGAACAGAAACTCTCCAGAGACTCTTGAAAGTCCATCTCGTCGCTCTTACTGTCTTCCTCCATATCATCAACGCTGCTCATGCCCAGTGTCACAGTGCTTGCTTCGGCTTCATCATTGCAATCCACCTCCATGCCATCCGATGAAAACCGAGCCTGTCTTGTAGACGTGAGAACACTTTTAAATTCGTTGTAGGCGCTTTCGTACCCATAATGTAAAAAGAAATCCTGCACTAACTCGTGCATCGCAGCCTCATCCTTCTCAGCACCACTAGAGCCGCTACTTTCATTGCGCTTTGCGTGCTCAGTTAGCAGTGCACGCTGTCGATCTTTTCTGATCTGCTGCTCGAAACCGATCAAATCAAACTGAAACTCGTCCGAGTCGAATACGGCACGAATGCTTTCACCAGCGCCGTGGAGACTTACAGATGCATATACCGCCTTCTCTTCTTCCAGCTGACAATCAGCATCTTCCATATCAACGTCGCCAATCCTGTCAAGTTCAGTCCCTTCGCCTCTAGTATTATTCATATCCATGTTGTTCTCGTCTCCGCTGGTTTCCTCCCCCTTTTCGTCACTCTCGTCTTCATCATTGTCTTTTATATCGACTTCTCCAAAATCGTCCAGATCGTACACATCTCTAGCCGCCAACATGCCCATCAGCCGCCCATTCAACGTAAAAAAGAACGTATTCGTGTCGAACAACACGCCGCATCCAACCACGTCGCCAGCTCCATAGCGTTCACATTGCAGGAATTCTCGACCATGGCAGATCACGCGCCCTGTCTTACCCACGTACGCCAGCGAATTGGCAGTCTCTCCCAAATTTCGATGCAAAGTTGTAGGATCCATCAGTCGACTTGTTTCTTTAGCAGTTTGCTCCTCATCAGACGAAGAGTCTGACTCTCCAGCTCCTGCCACATCGGGCAGAATCCTCTGCATCAACTGCTTCACTGCTCGGCGAGACATCCTAGCCTCGATGAGTCCTCCCGATCCCGAAAAACTCGAAAAACACTTGGAATTTCCCCCTGAACCTGAAAATTTCTCCTCTGCCTCATCCAGCACGAAGCCCACAGCCACTTGGTGATTAAATTTCTTCTTCTCGTGACTGCGTCTGAGTCTGCGGCGGTCGATGCGAGACCGCACCTCGTGCATGGTTCTGGAATTTAATGAAAAACTAAAAGTCACAGGTTCCTCCGCCCTGGCACCTGTCAGGTCCCGAATCTGCGCGTCTTCCAGGTCCATCGCCTGCAACTCGGCGCGACGTCTCCAGTCCCTGGCCGTCGCCGCGGCGTCGCGGTCCTGCGCCGCATGGCGCCGAATTGTCGACGACGAATTACGCGACGAATTAGCCGTATGCGTTCTCGGAGGTAGCGAATTCGCCTCTAATTCCGTGGATAAAACCTGCGTCTCGAAGTAGAAGAGCCGCAGCCGCCCCGAGTCGCCGCTGGAGGCCGCGCCGCACACCGATCGGAAGCACGCGGCGTCCGCGTCGTGATTGGCGCGTCCCACGTACGCGGCGGAGCGGCGGTCGGCGTGCAGGCGGCCCTCGAAGGTCACGCAGCGCGGGTCGAAGGCCATCGAGTATCACGTCTGGCAGGGGCTCTGGAATCAGATGCGGCGTCCGCGGCTTTTCTTCGAATGAGGGTCGAGTCTCGGCTAGGTTCGAGGCTGTACCGTGATTGGGCAGAAAATGGCCGGCGACATGCGGGATTGGCTGAAATGGAGAACGCGATGTGATTGGTTGACGAGGTTGAAGTTGAAGTCAAGTGGAGCCATGTTGGGAATGCTTAGGAAGTGGATGGGCTTTGGCGTCTCGAGTAGTGCGGCCATGTCCAAGTTGAAGGTGATGTCGACGCCTTGATGCAGTGTGGGCGAGTTACCGACGACGAAGGCGTTTTTGTCGGTAAGCCCTAGGGCCTGCTTGCCAGCCATCAGAAACATGTACGTCATAACCATGTGCGAAAACATTGATCGAAGGAAGGTTGTACCATGCTGTTTGGCACCTCCTCTCGGGTCACGTAGCGGCATGCAGTCAAGACACCACAGCGTCAGCATCGGTGGCAGCGGCGTGAACAAGATACTCCAATTACGCGATAGATACTGGTTCGCTGCTGATACTCGTGAAATGCACAGAGTTTCTCGATGGAATATCGTCCAAGATATTGATGTTCAGTCTTGATATCATGAAGATGCTCGAGCCATTCTTTGACACGCGCCACTAGAGAACACTTCATCACAACACCCGTCGGTTAAAGGCGGCGGTATATCCCATTAAGCTGATACACGGATAAGTGGGCTTATCGCCCCGATATGCCAAAATACGCAATGCTCGTCGGTCCTGTCGGCGCAGAGCCTACCCATAACAACAACAAGATATTTTGGCGTCCAAATTCCTATAGTTTGGAAATAGCCTACGCTCGTTAAGTGCTTCGTTACGATGCAGAACGTTTGGCTGATCGCTGTCCCAAGGACGTTTGGCTGACCACTGTCCCAATAGTGTCAGGTAGCGCCATGTCGTTCCTCACGTTTTTCGGAAACGTGTGTCCATTAAAGAGGTTTATAGCACTCACTAATGTTGTCTGTAGTTCCACAAATCAGCGAATTCCAACTAAAAACAGTTCGGCGTCCGATCTCGCGGTTCACTTAACTTTAACCGCACCGGGCTAAGCTGTCTGTATTTGGAAAATGCCCACCAGTGTCGTGAATGATATTCAAAGGGGACATGGAAGTACTTTGGTACCAAGGAATCGTTCGTCATGATAAAGCTGGAATTCGTGATAGTCTTCTACGTAAGTCCGCAAGCAATTCGTGGGCAAACTTAATCCTCCAGCATTTAGCTGTTTCGGGAACACCAAATGTTACTATCGTGCTTAGGATTGATTCCACAATGATTGTATCAGTACACCCTAGGAAAAGAGGCATACGCTAAAGCAATATGGGTGCACCCCTTGCGTTAAAGGCTTTTTAGTATGCGTGATTAATACCTATCGGGTCTTAATCGTAGTCCTACGTAAGTATTAACGCAAGCGCGGGTTTTAGAGCTATGAAAATTCCGCAGCATTTTTATCTGCAGACAAATGTCGTTTAAAGAAGCCGCCTTGCATTCTAATTTTTGCAAGCATTTTACGTGGCTTGTACGTCCTCTCCAATTCCGGATGCCCGAAAGTTAGTGCCCTATAAAGAAATATACTTAAAACTGAAGTCTTACCGTTTGGATGGTCCTGAACAGCATGAAAAACTCGTGACTCCAGTAAATAAGCTTTTAAGGTTCGAATACAAATCAAATTATCGTACCGCTCGATCACTTTCGTGTATATTGAGTGTAAAGGATACTTGGAAATTTATAAGACACCAAGACGAATTCGTCTGCCTAAACAAACTGCGAACAATACGAGTAAAACCTTTTTTTACGTTGATTCCAGAAGCAGATTTGGCCAGGTTATCGCTGTAGAATTCAAGCAGATTGACTTTCGCGCTCTCTGTTCATCAGACGTACACGTTGGTTTCGGGATGGATGGCTAAATTCAGAGAAAATCTAAAGTGGTATCATTCGTGTCATCCCTATAATGGTAGCAAAGAGAGATTATTATCTTTTCCAAGACAGCTCGAGTCCGCTGCACACTTTCTGCGCTCGAGTATTGCCTCATAAAGATTAATAATGCCGATGAAGGGACGAGACAGCCCTTCCATGAAGGTTGGTTGGGAAGCAAGTAATATAGATGTCCCCAGCTACCAGTCGCCAACAAATGCAAATCTTCTTAACTCTGCTCGACACATGTCTTCGACCAACCGTGGTCCTGTATTGGTTAAAGGTCTCCCGCCACCCCAGTTATCAGCGATGTTGTCGAAAATTCACCCAGAGGCTAATACTAGCCGAAGAGAAAGCATGGAACGTCGTGAAAGTCGCAGGCCTTCAGCCTTAATGCGTTTTGCTACCGGAATTTCAGCTACGCTACTATCAGCACAAACAAAATCTATGTATCTCCAGGCCCTCTTTGCAGCGGTCGTGTGTATTTGTCTATTGTGGACCGTTTGGCTTATTCTACTTAATCTCGCACCGAACTACACGGTTAATCGCGTCATGAAAACCGAACATTTCGACAATGGTTCCTTCTGGCTGTTTGTAGATCCACCACCGTTAACACTTTGGCTAGCTGTACTTGGTCTATCACTTGTCGGCGTTGGGTACATCGTCATTCTAGTCATGATGATATATCGGCCTAAACTAATAAAGCCTTCGGCACCATCTCCGCGGTCTGTAATAAGAGGAGCCAGCAGTAAACTAGACGCTGCCGACGAAGCCACGCGTAGGACAACATCATCTGCCTTAATAATCGTCAACGATTTGGCAGATGTGGATGGAACATTAAAACGACAAGCTGTGAGTGAAACTACCCTGTTCATGTTCCCGATGACACCTGAGTCATTATAAAAGCTAACGGAGTGAACTTGTTTGGCAACAGAAGCTATGGATGAAGATTGGCGATCTAGCCTTTGAAACGGTGCTCTTGGTTCAAATCTTGGAGGCCGGGTCCCCAGTAGCTATCGTCGGTATTTTCGCATTTGTCGTCTCCTTGAACGCACTCACTTGTGCTATAACAATGTTTCTCCCTTTCGAGCGAATGGGACTGATCGAGATCCTTATTGATCTTCTGTAAGCGTTTATACTATGCGTATATTTCTAAGCGTGTTTTGGACCATTGCACGTGAATACTTGGACTAACACTTGCACTCTGACACTACTGTTTCACGTATTTTAGATTCGATTTGCTTGTAGCTGTTGGATGCCCGATGCTCATACTTGTCTATTGCCTAAATACCTTTAATTTTCCTAGGGATAAATTTGCTATTAACCTGGAAGTATTTCCAGCAGGATGGTTCGAACAGCAGGCAAGTGTTGTGGCTGACCCTACCCAAACTGCCGTCATTTACAAGGCGCTAAAGTCGCTACGAGTTACCTCGATTTTTGAGCTTTTCGCGCGGATGGGAGTTCATATCACCTTATTCCTACGCCTTCGAAAGCTTGCTGAGCTCATACAAGAGCCAAGCAAGCAGAGGATCCGTGTGTATCCAAAGCGCCATCGTCCTGCAGCAGTTTTTTTCGTGGGTTTTGCACTTCTGTTAGTTGTTTTCGTTGAAGAGAGCATGCGCACGTCGACGATCGCATGTGATCCACACCCGGAGTGCATTGTTAACGCGCGCCGCTGGACGATTTTGGAGAGTGGCTCGTTGACGCAATGTCCGTGCTTAATGATGATCGATCGCGATATTGCCCCAAGGACCTACGCCGAGTGGGAGCTACCTAAAAACTTAACAGAAAAGGTGGCTCAGCTAGCCTTGAGCGGGGATCTGCAGACACTGCAGCTGACCAACCGATACTTGCCGGTAGTTCCCGAAGAGCTTCGGCGTTGCAAGGGAATGAGGCATTTGTGAGTTTGTAATAGACCTATTTGGTAGCTCATCTGCCAGTAAAAATTTCTGACGTCGTATTTTGTGCTTGTTCTGCATAGGACGCTGGAATATACGCACACACAGACGCTCCCTGAGTGGATAAAGGAGCTCATCAAGCTCGAGTTTCTGTAAGTACCCTAAACAAGCAGTTGTCACGAACATTGCTAACTAAATGGCTTATGCGATGAAAACAGCCATCTCGAGAGCAAGTTCACGAGCCCATTCGTCACTCTACCAGACGACATGTTCGACGATATGTCATCTTTGACTTTTATTCATCTCGCAGGATTTATACCTATGGCTAGACTTCCATCTTTTCAAGGACTTACAAACCTCAAGTCACTTACGTTGGCAGTTTTCCTCACTTTAGAGGAGATTCCAGCTTTGGATAGTCTCCATCGTCTTGAGCGACTGCTAGTCACCTGCATACCATCCCTCGACAGCCTTCCAGATTTTGCACCACTAAAAAATCTTAAGTCGTTAATACTTACCGATCGAGGCACGTGGTGTTGCAACGGATTCCTAGGAGAATGCGATCTCGATCACGAAATGTGTCAAGTTCATCTTCTCTGGGGTACCCCTGCAGCTACTTGCTTAGCTTCAAGCCGCCAAACGGCTACACCTGAAACTCTTAAGCTCATCTTTAAATTCCCAGAGAACGTTTGTACTGGGCTGTTAAGGCCTGGGTCACTAGAAGGCCCACCAACTGAAGCCATAATGGATCCTTGTAAGGGAACTCTGTACCGCCAATGTGTAGATCCGAGTGGTGTGGAATCAATGTGCTACAACGCCAGATTTATGGGGATCGCGTGCGATACTAATCCTTTCCCCATCAAGATGCGACGGTATCAGATCGCTCGGGGTGTCGGTGATCCGTGTAATCCAGAATACGAAGCTTGGCTCGGGTGCAATTAATGTAAAGAGTACGTTAATAGTTTCTTGAATCCGTAGGGTTTCCTTGTCTTGACTTATCAGCCGAGTCATTGTTGCAAATCTATCGGACTTTTCTGGCTAGTTCACGTTCGCCACTTCCGACACCACCAGCGTCATTGTAGTTTTTTTCCGGCGTATGTGTTACAATATTAGGCGTCGTCGTTTCTTTGGAGTTATCTGTACGGAAATGGCTAGTGAGCGGCGCCTGTCGACTGGATCCTGCGTCCTCCCGCCTCAGCATTCGCTGGACAAAGCGGTTTTTGCCAGAAGCACAACAGTTCTCACATCAAAGATGGAATCTCTTGCCTCGGACCTTCATGAAGTTGTCTCGACCGGATGGACTCGACCCCTGAAGAAAAACAAGGATGGCAAACCTCGCAAGCCTAGAAAAGGATGGGGCCCCTTCCGATCGGTGCTCAATGAACGTTCCGTCGACTTTAACTTGACGCTGGACGTGCAGAATTTGAAGCAGGATGTGGATAATTTGATAGCACTCAAAGATATTTTACGCACCAAAGGACTTGTGCAGCCTCAATCACCCGAAGGCTCGTTGATTCGGATGGTGACGAGCTGCCGGGATAGTTTAGGAGGTTGGACGCAAGCGAGTTTTGAATGAACAGGACCAACAGAGTTTCTTGAACATGGTCATGGACGCTAAAGTTGACGTAGGAAATGATCTTTATGGAACCGAAGTCATGATTCAGCAAATGAAAATGTATTCGACGTTTCTCAGGACTATTCGCCTGACGATGCAGTCATTTGACGTTGTTACTGCTGAAGACTCGGTGGTGATCTCTACTAAAGCAACGCTACGTTTTCAGGTCCTGCGTAGTACGATTGCTGGGATTTTCCCGCATATTATGGGCAACGAGTGGCTTGTGTCGCAGCTTGTGGGCAAGGAGGTGGAGCCGGCGATGGGAATCACGTTCTTTTTCAACTCGGAAGCCAAGTGTTGCAAATATATGGTCGATCTCGATTTTGTTGGGGCTTTCATGAGTATTGTGAAAAATCCCGATGTGGTGAATATGCTGCCTAATCGTGCCTTAATTGCAGATTACTGCATGTTTGGCGTAATCGACGAGCCACTCGAATCCGAAGAGGAAGGTATGCCTACTATGCTTAATGCTGAACAAGTAATTGCTCAGAATACTGGTAACAATGATTTACTCGAGGCGGAGCGCGATCGCCCAGTAGCATGGCACAAGTCACTGGTTTCTTCAAGTTCACGTTCTGAAATTCACAGCTGGGGTATATCTACAGATGTACAGAAAAACTGTCTTCGAGCTGTAGACGACTACTTCCGGGTATTTGCAAACGGATACCAATCAAATATCCATGGAGCGCTTTTCCGCCGTCACTTTGAATCGAATACAAAGGCCGATAGTATAGTAAGTCCTCAGAAAGAGGGAGAACGGTGGGATTTACTCAGTAAATATTTTTCAGAGATCAGGTTCCAACAAAAGGCGGTGCTTCGATCGAATATGGACCCCACATGAAAACTTGCATTATCAAAACCAGTGCGAAATACATGCTGCGCGTAACGACCGCAACGATCAAGTCTGTTTTCCCGCACATTTCAGATTAAACTTGTGTCCGTAGCGTGCTCACAGGAAGCGTTTTGGCTGTCCCATCGCAGATCAAATTCTTTATGGACAACGAAACTGGGCGAATTCTCGGGATTGAAGAGCGTATGGATTTTGCCATCGCGATTGTCAAGCTCGTGAATACCCAAGACCTCCGTCTCGTTATGGCGAACGCACATTCGACGCTGGAAAATTGAATCTCTGGTACACGGCCTTTAGCAATGCCGACTCAGTCATTAATGACGAGTAGCATCTGCACCAGCGATACGAAAAATGTGCATGGCGGATATTCTCAGCTGAGACCAACCGAGACAGTGAGGACGTTGAAATTCTAGTATTGAAGGACAGGAATTGTATCATGAGAACACGTCGTCCTTAAATCAAATCAGTTTCATTGTGAATACTACACTAGCCGTTTTACAATCCAACTTCTAAGGTTAGCTGACTACCCACTCTATATTTTACCCGCTTTTTTCCTTTCAGTAATTAAGACATACTACGAGTCAAAGGCAGTATTGACGATGCTCGGATCGATGAGTGCGGACTCAATGAAGTTTCTGACGTACAGACAATGTCAAATCGTACCCAGAGTTATTCGTCAAGGGAGTACAAATCTAATGGCTTGGCAGCCCCATCGCGGTATCGTCAAGAAGCACAATCACACCACTGGGACCCATGAACTCAAGGAGGAGCCGCACACGAGAAACATTTATTCATTTTGCAGACGGACTATCCCCAATGCTCCCATCCGTTCAAACCAAGTCCGCATATCTGCAGGCACTCTTCACTACTATCATCTTCATTTGTTTACTGTGGACAATCTTAATCACATTATTTACGTTCACACCAAATTATACCATCAACCACCTGATGAACACAGAACACCTTGATAATGGTTCCTTTTGGCTCTGTAGACCCACCGCCATCAATTCGTTGGCTGTCCTTGTGGGGTTTGTCTGCGGTTGCGCTTGGGTACGCCGTTGTTCTTGTGAAAATGATCATCCGGCCGATACGCGTACTCCCAGGCACCTTTACCGTCAATTATGTCGACAAAACTTGTAAGTCGAAGGCACAATAGCTCGGAGGATTTGACACAGAGAAAAACATCAACGTCTAGATGGATGGTTTCGTCTACCATGAAGTCGATCAGCACAGCTCAACAGCACGCCGAGCACTTAAAAAGAGCACCTACCAGCAAGACTGGGGACTATTCTAGAAAAAAACAGACAGCAAGTCTCGACAGATTGCGGTGAGGAGGACAGCTTCATGTGTCTAGATCTAGAGCATCACCAACGTACCTGACACTCTGTAAGCGCCTGATATTTGCTTTGACGACAGAAGATCTGGATGAAGATTGGTGATTGCTTTTTTCCACAATCCTACTCATTTAAGTTCTTGAATCGGGTGCACCAGCAAGTATTGCCGGCATTTTTACAGCAGTTGTTATCTCAAATGCACTCGCATGCACTGCTATGATGTGGCTCCCAATTAGACGGGTGGGGCTTGTGCAAACTCTCGTTGATTTGTTGTACGACGACTAACGACTACTTTGAATGTTAAAATCTGCAGGTTTGACATGCTAATCACTGTTGGGTGTCCCATGCTGGTACTTTTGTTCTGCTTTAATATGTTTTCCTTTCCTAGAGAGAAGCATGCAATCAATACCGAAGTGTTTCCTAGCGGATGGTTCGAGCGGCAAGCTAGTATGGTTGCCGATCCGGTTCAAATTGCTGTTATCCACGACAGCCTGAAATCTCTACGAATCACTTCTCTGCTGGAATTTTTCGCGCGGATGGGGATCCACGCAAGTTTGTTTCTTCGTCTCCGTAAGGTGGTGGAGCTTATCCAATACCCACGAAAGCAGAAAGAGCACGTATATCCAAGTCGTCATCGTCTGGCAGCAGGCCTTTTCCTGGTATATACCGTTCTTTTGATTGCTTTTGTCAAGCAAAGTATGCGTACTTCGACCGCTGCATGCCTTCCTCACTCAGAATGCATCATTAATGCGAGGAGATGGACATTGCTGAAGGAAGGATCGTTGATACTGTGCCCTTGTTTGATGCTGATCGATCGCGACATGAAAGACATACGCGGAGTGGGTAAAACCAAAGGATGTGACGGAAAAAGTGATTCAGCTTTCCGCAACGGGGGACCTTCAGACCTTAAAGCTGACGAATCGATATTTGCCCGTGCTTCCTGGTGTACTCCCGCAGTGCACCAACTTTAACATTTGTACGTACCTGATAAAGCTGCGTATTTTATGGTGCATTTTCTAAGATGTCTATGTAGGACACTAGAGTATACCCACACGTACACACTACCCGACTGGTTCAAAGGGTTTACCAACTTGGAGTTCCTGTACGAAATTGCAGATGCCATACATTTCTTGGGGCCATGCTTACCTGTGTGTTTGTGATTCTGTTGTTTCAGTGTTAGTCACATCGAGAGCAAATTTGCAGCACCTCTAGCTGAACTGCCGGAAGACATATTTGACGACATGGCGTCCGCAAACGTGATACCTGATGACCTCCTCGTGGTTTGTGGGACCTTGACAGTTTAAAATGTCATCGATTGACCCCATAGTCAACCTCTTAATGTCAAACCCAGCCTCCAGCTCTCGGTTAAGCTCCGGTGTATTTTCGGTATACGTCTAGGGTAAGTCGCTGGATAGTAGTTTCTTGATCGTGTCGGGAGCGTGGACAGAAGGTCCCGGAGACGGCCTCCCGACATGGCAGCTAAACGTTTTGTGAGGTGGGGTGGTCGTAGTCACTGATGCAGTGAGGACATCACAGTATTATAAAACTACTTGACTAATTCTTGGGGTTACTTTGACAACAAATGTCCTGTAGTGCTGGCGTGCATTTTCAGACTCATGATCGCGTGGCAGGGAATAAGTTTTAGGATCTGCCTCTGTCGCGGCCAGCAGGGCCACAACGTTGAAACTGAACAGTACGTACAGCTGTAGCGTAGTAGAAGAAGTAGTAAGATGCATCTCAAATGTGGTGGTGCGGGTCGCTCGAAACTGGAAGCGCTCACTTTTCCATTTGCCTCCGATAATACAAGCCTCAAGCAACACCAGTACATCCAAACCATCAAGCACCTAAATTTTATCGCAGTAGCCGCTGCTATCACTCTCCTGGCGGTTGGAGATGCTGCATCAGCAACTGCGACCAGAACTGAGCTGGGAATTGAGAGCTCAAACCTGGATCACGTGTAGAATTCCCTGGTAGAAAACTCAACGAACGGCAAACGACTTCTCCGTAAACACGATGTCGACACAACGGATGATGAGAAAAGGGGTTTCCTTAACGACTTTGCCAAGTCAGACTTTAAGAAAATGCTGAAAAGCGAGAGTTTCAAGCTCAAGATGTTCAAAAAATGGGATGCGTACACCGTTGGGCACATACGTGAAAAGCTGAAAGTAGATCCATATAATCGTCGCTGGGAGCCACTGCTTCTGGACTATCTGAACGTTTACAAGAATGGAGGAGGTGCAGCAGTCAGACATGCCACCAATGGGAAAAACGTGAGGTTTGCAGATCGAGTCTAAACGCGGATGCTTTAAGGATTCGTGAGACGACAATGTGATGTCACGGCGAGTTTATGGTGCTCAAGAGCTGGCACACTCTGCAATTAGACTTTAGCGCAATTTCTGTTCTAAAGACTGGAGTGTAGTTTCATCACCAAGAAAAATTAACGGATCAAATCGGTTCAGTTTTTACATTTCTGTTTTAACTGTGAACACTCTCATCGTTAATAAGGTCCCGAAGAAACTGTGTGTCAGCCTTAGTATTACCTACGAAATTACGTGCATACTCACGTGGAAGAGATTTCATGGGCTGCCCGAAAAAGAAAAAAAAAAAACGGATGCGTCACACAGCCTGGCCATCCGCATGACCTTACCAATGACACTCTCGTCGGTACAATCGATTAGTACATTCTTAAAAATGGGGGTCATTTTACTGAAGTAGTTTTTAAATGGTCTGGAGTACGAATATCGCATTCAAGAAAGCCAAATATTTTATCGGCGCTGATGTCGTTAATGATACCTTCATACGCTTATACGGTAGTCAATCGACCGCATGGCATCTCATTACCAAGAGCCCAAAGATACAGAGCGTTAGCATCGTATCCGATAAAATTTTTTACAGACCTTACCACCGCGAATCTTGGTTTCATTACGCTAAGCGTAGCGATTAAAGATAATGGATGGACCTCCGGCGATGATGGCCTTCATCTTAGCGTAGATATCCTTTTCCTCCCGATCAATAGAATATACCAGTCTCTCCGAGTTGAACTCAAGCAAATTCTTGTATTGAAATCCCCCGAGGGACATATCTTTACGCGCGGAGTTGCACTTCACACAGCTGATCAAGATGTTGCCGTCGATGTGGCCAAGTTTATTGTTGATACGGTCAGCTGGCGGTAGCATAGACCACATATATACTTTTGCTTTTGCAGCAATGTATTTAAGTGCTCAAGTGTCATACCAAATTTTCGCTTTGCCTTAGCATCCGGATTCTTGTACCCTCCCATGCGCTTAGCTGGAAATTGGAATGCGTTAGCCGGCTTCTTATTCGGATATTGGTGATTATTGAAGCAAGTCTGATACATGACCTTCTTCGAAAGACCAGGTAGCGACACCCCATCCGCAAACATATTCAGATCGAAACGCTTGAAAAGTTCTCGTTGAGCCTTGATAGCCTTGATGAATGGGACTACGTCGAGATTGTTGTTAGATTAATAGGTCCTTGATCGATTTCATCTCGTCGTACTCCCACACGAACTTTACTCGTTCGTAGTCATCCTTGGTGATGCTTGTTCCTCGGAGCTTGCTGTCAAAAGCTGACTTAGGTGGGATGGTAGTCTGATTTAGTACATTGAATGCAGTTATGTACTCGTAAGGGAAAAGACCCTTACCAAGACCACAGACACATCTAATTTTGTCACCACATTTACAGCCACCAAGATATGTTGTAAGATATTTATCGTAGCTGGTATCAGCTGGTACATAGTTGCTAATGTCGAGCATTTTCATGTCCGATGTAGCTATGCACATGTAGCTGGGATTCTTGATGACAGATTTAATATTGTCGGTACCGATAACAGCAAACAAATCCTTCTTAATCAAGTTAATATCGTCGACCAGAATTGAATCCGAATGCTGGTACTGCTGTTTCAGTTTCCCGTAATCAGACCTTTGCTTACCAAAGCCAAGACTGCTATGAAAGTCAAAGGAGCTGGCATACTTTCCTTGTTCAATTCAACCCTCGACATCAGACATCTTGTAGGTCTTACCAAGATTGACTCCTGGAATTTCCATACCTGTCAGACCGTGAGCGTTGATGATTTTCTGTAGAAGCGACTTGTACATTTTGACATTGTACTGCTGGATCTTCACGGATACATCACCGATGTATTTGAACATATCCGTAATTAGCATCTTCCGATCATCATTTACAAAGCAACGCACCTCCTCGGTTAAGCTTATCAGTATCAGCTACTGATACAGACACTGGAATGTGTTCGTTCGTGAAGACAGTATTCTCCCCGTGTTGAGTCCCAGTAGGCTTATGGATGGCCTCAAAGTCATAAACGATGAAGTGATCGATGTACTGGTCAGCATTCTGATTGAATACTTCGTAAGCAGTGATCGTATTGCGTTCTGAGCTGGTTTGTAGATAGTTGACTCAGCTGGGAAGCTTTCGATATTCACGAGCTCGCACTGATTCTTTTTGTGGTTTTTAACCCTTTCAGCGCTGACGAAAACCACCACACTTAGGACATTAATACTTAGCCTGAAGCTTATCGATGTTTTTGATGTAAAGAGCATGATTCTCGAACGATAAAATATCCATAGCTTCATACCCCTTGTCCGATCTACGAATGCATCCTACATTTCCAGAAACTACATCCATCTTATATACGTTATTACCAAGTTGGAAGCAGTCTTCAACCTCATCGAGCTGTAGTAGGTCAATGGGCTTGAAACTCCTAAACATGCTCAACGAATATTTAACCCCCTTGAAATAACAGTAGCGCTTGAATGCCTCCTTCACCTGAGCCTGAATTCTACGAGGATCCTTCTTAGGGCTCTGGAATGTATGCCAGGCGATACAGTGGAAGGCGCACTTGTTGTTGGTCTTGGGGAAGTTAATCACATGCTTGTTTTCGCGAATAATCTTAGGGACGACAGCTTCGATATCCCCGAGAGCATGGTCGCGATGGTAGATGAAAATCTTAAATGCAGTGATCGACTTTAGCTTATACCCAGAGCTGGGATAGTTTAGTTTGTTAGCCAACTCCATAGAACGGATTTCCGAAATCACCTTCTTTTGAATATCAGCCTTGCTATTGATAGCAATAGGATTATTAAATACATGAATATTAGCGAGATTGGGTAGAAGTAGCGAGTGTCGTCAGGATCGGTCTTGCTTACAAGTTCGTACCCGAGAGCAATATTTATCTAAACGCACTCGTTTGAGTCGAAAGGACGTTCTCGAGCTTGTTATAGAAATCAGAAGGCTCAACACCCTCGTACAAATGTGATTCCATGTGATTACCATTGTAAAAACGATACTTAGGATCAGCCTTGTAGTCGGGCGACAAGTGTTTCTCAAGGGTTTCAATCGAAACATTGTACTGCTTAGCTACTAATCTCTTGTTGATTAGACGCGAAACAGGTTTGCTAACATAAACCATCTTACCCGTTCTACCACGCACCTTAACACGGTAGCTACTACCCCATTTAATGGCTTGGATATTTAATCTCTTTAATCCTTCGAGCTCGTATGCAAACATGCTGCCTATATATTCTTGGTATATTATTCTTCGTTGATATGACTTTAATAATATTTTGGATCTTGTATCAGGATCGACTTTATATCACTGGCGACTTTTTTCATCTCAAGAAAATAAATTAATCAGCTAAGTTCGGTTTCAGGGCTAAGTTCGTTTTCGCTTTGATTAAGTTCGATTTTGGGCTTGTGCGAATCTGGTCTCTCTCTATTCTTATCGTGGTAGCTCTTCTGATAGGACAATCGCGTTTCGCGTGTGCGCTGGTAGTAGCGCTTCTGTGCTGCTTTACTGCGCTCTTTGTTAGCTTGGTATTGCTCAGGTGAGTATGCCGCCATCTTTATATATTAGTAACTTTATATTTATCAGGAATAACAATTATTGATATCGAAAAAAGTGTGGACCCAAACACACATGTAGGCTACATGATGTAGCATCTAGAACTACGATGAAATGTGCGAATGAATGCCATGGGATCGGATTAACGCCCTTAAACTTTCAGCTAATTTAAAAATGTCAAGCTATCGCAGAATACTTCGGCGAGATTATTAAGACTTTCTGACGTATCGCTCTTGCCATAGTTGTCGATTAACTCCTTCAGCGCCGGGTCCAGCAAAGTGGTCGGAGAGACACTGAGAATGGACCGTGTGAGAATTTCAGCATCGATTTGTTTCAAAGTGGGGCTCGCTTCCATCACTTCCATAAGATCAATCCAGAGAGGCTTTTCCCCATCGAGGATCACATTCGGCACGCGAGGATCTCCATGGACCAGACCATTCTTGTGGAGTTGCCTCAGCATTTCAAAGAGGCTTAGTACTTCGTGTCGTGTCGTCGGTCGAGGCAGAGGTTTCCCCACAGGAGACAGCAATAACGCCGCGCTTTCAGGAGTTTCGATGATCTTTCCCACAGTACTAGCCGTCAAGCCTGTCTGCTGGGCAATTGTCAAGGCCCTTTCCTCTTGATGAAGACGTCCCACCGAACATTTCTCCACAATTTTTAGCGCGAAAACTTTGCCATCCCGCCTAATGACCCTAAATACGCGTCCATGAGCGCCACGGCCGAGAAATGCATCACCCTCCACCACATCAACGCCCAAACACTTGCAGGAAAGGGACAGGCGCGCCACCCATGGAGATATGTTGTCCGTAATAAAGTTCTGAAACAATGATTTCGAGCCCTTGTTGGCCCACATTGCTACTTGAACTTTGACAACAACAGATTCGTGGCTTTTGATTAACCAAAAGGAGCGGCGATCAAAGAGAATAGCGCTTGCTGACGCCTTGGGGCAAAGATTCTGAAGATATCGTACCACTTGACCAAACGCAGCCTCAGTAATACTGAGCTTGCTTTCGAACAAAATGATGCAGTCAAACAATTCTTCTTCTGCTACTCCAAATCGAAATCCATTCGGACGTGACACTCCATCATTTGGTACTGGCTTGCCACGATACATCCCGCGGTGAGTCGCAAACCCATCAGGTTTAAGATCGGTACTCTTGGTCACAAGTGTAGACTGGGACAACCATTGATATCTCTCGCTTTGACGAAGACTAGACCACAGCTGCGTAAGATGGTGCTGAAAAATGGAGTAATAAAGGCGTCGAAAGCAGCCTCATTCCGAATGGCATTGGCTTGAAGCTGAATGTCGGCCGACCAAAATGCTTCCCCATCATCAGTTGGTGGGAGATCAAAGAACATTTTGTCCTTTTTCAATCTTTCTAGCAAAAGTTGACCCAATGACCCGTCAGTGTAGGATTTGCTGTTTTTGTGTGGTAAAGAGGCCGCAAGTTGCTCAAGTCGCATTTCAATCCGCGATTGGCGAACGCTAGCTTGTCGAGCCAACGATAATGCCTCGTGGAACATGTCAACTTGCGCCTGTTGATACGGAACCACCACCAGCACGTGAACTACATCTTCTCCTAGCGAAACACCAGGGCCGAAAAGGTTCCGCTTGCATAGTTTCCACGACGAACGCAGGTGCAAATACGATGAAGTGTCGATTTCGCTCTCAAGCAACGTGTCCAGGTCTTCGTTGTCGAACAGCCACGCGCCGCCCTCCGTCTTCGCTCTTTGTTAGCAAGGTATTGTTCAGGTGAGTACGCCATCTTAGTATATTACTAACTTTATATTTATCAGTAATAAAACAAATAGTTTCACCTTACTTGATTCAATTGGCGCGCGCTCTGTTGATCTTAGTTTCACCGGTAGCTTGACTTTGTGCGGATTACTCTAGATGCTGAGCGGACGATCAGAGATACCTTTCGATGCCATGATTAAGCAGATGAGTGCATGAAAGAAGATCTCAATTAGAAAATAAGCAAAAGGATTGCAACACATATGGAAGATATTTATTGCAGCATCGCGTAAATTTTCCCCACGATTTCTTTCAATCCTTCAATCGATGGCATGGTATCGACGGTACGGAGAGAATACTCATGCTTTCGGACCTTCATGTCTTCACTGATCAAGAACGTCCACTCGAGAAAATTGGTCACGATGCCATACGCCACAGTAAGATCTTCGACATCAGCAAGAGCTTCGAGCCCCGTCACATTCTGAACCAGTCCTTGTAACATATCTTCACGCTTTGCTTGGATAAGTGAAATTCTTTTGGTGCCACGCTTGAGAACAAACTCGAATCGACCTTTCAGGAGCACGTTCTTCCCAACCACGTCTTCTTCGACTAATATGCGGACGTTCTTGAGCAGACGACTGACTGTCTCAAGGATCGGGGCGATAAAAAACAATCTCTTGGCTTCTTTCCCATCCGAGATTTGTCCATAGAGTTCCCGCAAGTCACGAATACGAGCGAGGAGTAGCTCGATGTCGGCATCAGGTATATCGCTTGGTTGAAGGTCGAAATAATCGTCGAAGTTGTAAATAGGTTTGATATCTTCCCAACAAAGACTCGAATAGCCCACAGTCTTGTCGACATCGTGATTTTTCCGCTTTTTGCTTGTTTTCTTGGCGTCTTCACTCGTGGTCTTCTGGTTCGCCTCTTGATTCTTCTGACGAATCATTGCATTGATCGCAGCCCATCGTTTGAGACGTTCGGGGTGCCGGTGTATTGTATTTGGCGGCAAAGAGGGTGCTACGCCGAGAGCCATGGCTGCGGAGCGGTCTTTTTCATCCTTCGGAACCACCACCAGCACGTGAACCACGTCCTCTCCAAGCGAAACGTCTAGCCCAAACAGGTCCGGCTTGTTCAACTTCCACGACCCGCGCAGCTTCTTCATCTTCGATGTGTCAACTTTATTCTGTAACATCTTGTCCAGGTCATCGTCATCTTGCAGCCACGCGCCGCCCTCCGTCTTCGCCAGGCAGAGCTGCAGCTTGTCTGCGTCGATATCCTTTAAGTCGTTCGGGTTCTCCGCCTTGATGACCTTCTTCAAGTGGCCCACCAACTTGTTTTCGTCAATATCGACAGGGAATGCGCTGCCCGCGGCACCGACGACTGCACAGCTAAGCTTCACCATCCCGGCAGATTCTGGAATGAGGAAGAAGGGAGGGAGAATTTCTGGCGTACTTAAGCGGACATGAAGGTGTGTGACATAGATTTTCAACGAATGATGAGACGCCACGTCGCGCTGGTCCGAACTAATCCTTGAGGTAAAAATCTGTTCTTTTGCTTTTATCAATATAGTTTGACCGAAACGCCCTAATATCGATAAGACGTGGCTCTCGCTATAAGATGGTCGAGATGTTGCGTCGTCAAAATAGCAGCTGTTAGATCTCAGTAGTTGAGCGGTTTAAAACTATCCTAATCTCGAAAAGTCGTGGCTCTCGCTCTAAGGTGGTCGAGAGGTTGCGTCGTTCAAATCGCTGCTGTCCCGAAAGAAGGTTTTCAGGAATGTTCTCGGTGGTAATTACGGTAAGAAAAAAAACTGCCGGCGTAATGTTCTAAGTATTACTACTCCCCATTACGGACGTATGTTGAATTTATTGACGGTACTGTACGCGGTACTGGTCGTCCGGAACGGCATCAGAAGTACATGCTCAATGGGCATAAGGTAACACAAAATTGGGAGGTTTTATGAATTGTTTTTGACGAGCTACTTGTTGTGTCTACTGCAGAGAAAGCATGCGCTGAATACCAGTCTGTAATTGCTCCCGAGGGTATTATAATTCACCTAAGTGGCCCATTTCCTGGAACACGCCATGATGCCTATATTCTGCAGCAAAGCGGGCTTCACGAGGCAGCATCTCCATGCCTTAGCGCTGATGGTCACCATTACGTTTTCTATGAAGATCATGCCTACGGGCAGCAACCACATATTGTTGCTCCATTTAAAGGAGCCAAGCTAACAGAAGACGAGCAATTATTCAACAAACGAATGAGCGAAGTACGCGTTAGTGTGGAGTGGGGATTTGGACAAAATTATGCTGTATTGTGCGTTTGTAGATTTCTCGAAAAATCAACAAAGTGTTTCTACAGCGCCTCGGCAAGATGTACGTCATGGGCGCTTTTCTAACAAAAGTACACATATGCAACTACGGTAGCAAAACTTCTGCTTTTTTTGGTTTAAAACCACCAAAAGTATAGGAATATCTAAGCAATGCATAAGCCGTTTTATTGGTTCATCTTCTCTATCAACTTGGACATGAGTCCCATCTGGCTAGCCGTCATTTCCATCAATTTATCTAGCTTGTCCCGGTCCTGCTGCAGGCGCTGTTCTTCTAGCGCAAGCCGGCGCTCTTCCAGGTCAAGCTGTCGCTCGTTTTGCTTCTCGAGAGATACGTGTTTCCGCCTTGGTGTCGAAAACTCGACGAAAGCTCAGTGCTCGACGTTTTCTTCTTTTACTAGGCTGGGGGGTCGAAATCTCACTTTCAGAGCTTCCTGAACGGGGCCTTCGTAAGCCCTCCATCGCGCTCTGAACTACTTCTGCCGAAGCCGACTCGCGGCGTTCGGCCTCCCTTTTCTCCTTTTCTGTCTTGTCAGCCTTGGCTTGTGCGTGCTCATTGTACTTTTGAACAAAAATTATAAGCAGAGATTCTATCACAAGTATTCACTTAAGCTTACCAAAGTCATGCAGTCTGTCAGTAGTTGCTCACGCTCCTCGTAGTCCTCGGCAGAACCCGACGCTCTCAACGAGTCGAGCTCGTTGCGGCGAAATGCCTCTAGGAGAGCATTGAAGCGGCGACGGCAAGCCTTGCCGTCAGGGGTACACGATATGAGCGCAGCCTTGAGTCCTGTGGCGACGCTTGTCCATGCGGCTTGCGTCTCACCATGGCTAGCAGCCCAGGGTCTGTGCTTGAGAGGTTCTTTGAGCAGCATGATGTCACTTGACGGTAGGAAACGGAAGGCCTTCGTGCGCTTACTAATGCTGGGGCTTCTGGCTGGGTTGGGGGTCTCTTCGGCGTTGGCGTCTGCATTAGCCAAGTCGGCACTAAGTAGTCTAGGCCACTCGTTCTTTTGTGATGTGTGGTCACCGTGAGGAGAGAGCTAACGTACATTTCTCTCAGCAAAAAAGACAATGACCAGCCTGCCCTAACCTCGTTTGCCCTCAGCGTTCATTTTCACTGTTTTGAAACAGCTGCACAAGGTCTCTAATAGTCTGGTTTTGGACAGTAACAACTAGAGCATCGTTGACTGTGGATAATTAGTACTAGTATTTTGCTCGATGATGTGATTACAGAACTAAAATGGTCTGGCAGAGTTCTTTGTCGAAATATATTTACTGCAAAATGTCTTACGACTTAATTAAGAGTGGAAGGCGGCTATATGTCTGAGTACAACCAACAAGTGCAACAATTGCGTAAGATTCGAATTACTGGGGATTAAGGGGGCATTTGTTTTCACCTTAAAGGCAAAGCAAAGCTAAAGCTAGCAGGATGTGGCCTTCTGATTTGAAAAAGCGTAAGTCATTTCTGTGCTGTCTCGAGTTTCTTGGCTTTCGCGCTATCCATGATCTGCCTCAGTTGATCATGCTCAAATTGATAGCTCTGTCACCGGCGTTAATGCTGGAATCTGTGGCAGCTGAATTCGATCCCGTCGATGCACTCGTGGTCGCCAGAAAACTGGTAACAATGAGGAAGACGAAGACACAGAGTCGCATGGTGAGTGCTTGGATGCTTGAATTGCTTGTGTGTCGGAGGTCAAGTTGAAAAATGAGGTTTGCTTGGCTGCAGCAAGCCACAACTCTGTGATAGCCTACTTTGTAGAAACCTACTTTGTAGAACAAAAATCGTCTTCGACGCCTATTGAAATAGGCGTTCAAGCTTGGGTAAAGCTGATGGGAGCGTGTCCTATTCTCATGGGAAGACTCGGGAGGAGATTCAGTTTCTTCAAAACGTCCTGCCTAGACGTTTGGTATATTCTCGTCAATGTTCTGGTCATTGCAGTGTAAGGCTTTTGTGCCCAGATCATGAAATCCAACGTCTCCACTGATCGAATAGTACTGGCCTGCAAGATCCCACGCAGGACATTTGCAGACCGTTCTGATCATGAGATCTCATGCTGACATCGACATAGTACCCACGCTGCTTGGCCTAGCGGCGGCTTCTTGCGGCCTCGCTCACTCTTAAACTGACCTTGTCCAAGCATCTCCTACCTTCACCTCGCAGCCTCGATTCGCCATGAAGATTTTTCATCCTTACCTCATTGCCGGTGTTACTGTGGTGAGGCGAGTCCGGGCTTTCCGGGAAAATCCCAGAAATCCCACAAGTCCTCAGCCTCTTCCTGCTCGGTGCCGCAGGTGCCGCAACGGGGCAACCTAGGACACTCTAGGTCTCAGCTCCCAGCCCCAGATCCCAGACTTGGTACTTGAAGCTCAGAACACTCAGCCCCGCAAAGAGCTGAGTGTGGCGTGTGAGCACCTCCTTGTGAATCCCCTTCTTGGTTCTTTTGATCTGTGGCTATGCTACGGGCTCAGAAGGAGTCTGAACCACAGCAGCTGTGCTTGGTCCTTGGAGTCCCAGACGTATCCGAGTCGAGCTTGGTCTCCTGACTTGGCAGGTCTTGGATCCGCACGAGTTTTGATGTCGACCTTGCCCGACTTGCCCCTTGATATGCAGGTAAACGCCACCACACACACCCTTGTCATCTTCTTTTCAGACCCTGGACCTGGGTCTTGACGGCCTCTCCTTCCTCTTGCGGTTCCGGCTCAGACCCGCGTTAGCCTTGCTTCCTCTCTTCTCTTTGACCCATGCCTAGGTCGGGCTGGAGTTGGTCTGGCTTAGACTGGTCCTGATACCCAGCGCACTCCAAACACGCTGTAACCACCGCGGACCACGCCTTTCTTGGGCGAGTACTAGCTCCCGCTTCGCGCAACCCTGGGGGGACTTGTCCCAGACCGCCGCGTTCACAGAGCCCTGCCGAAACCTCAAAGGAGACGCTTGCCCCCCGAAAATATGAAGCACACCTCGGGACCCCGGGGTGTGGGATATGAAGTAGCCCAATCGCTTTCACACCGGAGGCGCGTTACCAGCTTGGGTAATGGAGTTGGATATTTCTGGATGCACCCTTCGACCCGTCGAACCCAGGAAACAAAGGTCTGCGCTCTTCGGGGCAAATTGAACTCTGATTGAATCAAAACATAATGTGCAGAAGCACAGATCTGCCGAATACTAAGACTTCTGCTATTGACTTGGGTACATCTTGACATGGCTTGAAAACGACTTTGCCGATCGGTTGGCTGCGCGGCGGCTTGTTAAAATCTCGGCTGCTGATAGACTCCGGCCGCTGTTAACACCCACTTTGGGCGTGAGGCATCACCGCGACCCGTCGCGCACCTAAGCTGATATATGACGCCAGCCTCAACTTCCTGTGAATCTTCAAGTGGCACCATCGTAAAGGGTTGGGCTCTGAGCAACAAGTCTGAGCATTGAGCCCGGGCACCAACTCGGTCTGTTTAAATGGAATCGGATGCCTTTTGGATTGAAGAACGCACCCCAAATCTACCAAAGACTGCTGGATAATGCACTCTACGGATTTACCCGGATCTCGCGATTTGGATCCAACGAGGATCTGGCGGATCTGGGCCCATGTGCGTCCAGCTCGAGTAGACGGATCTGGGAACCACCACCAATTTCTGGGAAACCATTCCATGCTCGGATCCGGGTCACAGCAACTGGTCTCAGCGCTAACTCCGGGATCTCAGCTTCAAACCTGGGAACCTTCATAGCCGACACGTTCTGGGATCACAGCACCAGGTCTGAGCATCTTCGAAACTAGCCATTTCTGTGATCACAGCATGCGATTTGAGCTCCGCCATGGTGAACTGGATCTGAGACCATCGCCTTGAATCTGGGATCCGGGCTTCAGCATCAACCACAACACCATCACTTCTCGATCTGGGACCTGAGCCTTAGCTCAGCTTCTTGCGTTAAGTCTGGGCCTCAGCCATGCTGAACCTTTCTGGGCGTGGTACGCCGTCCCGGTTATGACTGTGGTTCTGGACTGCCGAGCTGCTATACACGGCGGTCATTCTCGGAGCGGCTGTGGACAGGCTGAATGACGGGTTTCTCAGATAATCTCTGAGCACCTCGTCACATTACTGGTGCCTGCCTTGTCGAAAGCTAGTGCAGTTCAAGTTCCTACTCTAAACGTGTTTGAAAACTTGGTGTGCTCTGGCTCGCCGACCACCCTTGCATCTTTTCCTAGCGACCAATGCGAAGAGTACTATCATGACCAGTGCTGCATTAATGGAAGCTACAGCTACGAAGTCACCCGTGCGGACAGCTATAAAGCGTTCAGCTCTAAAGCGTTCACAGAAGAAATCTTCGGCTTTACGCCGTACTTGATTGTGGAATTGTACGCAGATGGCTCGTCCTGCGGAAGTTTTGAATCTGCCCTAGTTTACTCTGTGGACAGCAAGTGTCATGCAATATCAAGTACCGATACTGGCACCATGGTCCACCTTAACGCCGACAACTCCAGACGATGGCTCAAGCCACTGACGGCTCATGCTCTTAAATCGACAGTTCGACAGCTTCACGAGCGACCAGATTAACACACCAATGTTTGCTTTGAAGGTACATGAAAATGTACAGCAACGTGAAATCAGGGTCGACGACGACAACAACAACGACAGGCATGGGAGAATCGTCAAGAGCTCCAACATACAGCTATTCCGATAGTCACAATTGTTGCGGCGGCTATAGCTCAGCTTGCTACCGCGCAGTAAGAAACTAGTGCGAGGTATCTTGTCTCACTAGTTACAGAGAATTTCATTCGCTTCTTTTAAGAAAGTTAACAACCATAATACACTCGCATTCCTTTAATGACCAAGTCACTTTAAAATGCAGGTGAAATTTTTGTAAGTCCTGAAAGTACAATGGTTCATTGCTTTTGCCTTCGCAAATGTGGTATTCAGGAACGTGTTTACAGTTTCAACGCTTTGTGTAGTTTATTTCAAACTATAGCAGCTATGTGTTCCAAACTGGCACGGTCTCATGGTGCGATCACGAGACCTATTTTCACTTGCTGTTTATCGGTCGATCATCCAACGAAAGAGGTGTACAGCGAAGTTACACGAGGGCTGCAACGTCTCACAGCCAGGTTTGCCAACGCCGAAACCATTTTTGTATCACTGGCTGTTGTTGCTTTCTGTTCCCTAGCTCAAGTACCATTCTTGATCAAGCCAAGCATTCAGCAAGATCGATAATCCGCGATCCAACCTGACACTGTTGTCGCGATGTCATCTACGTCATCGAAATCGTTGGATCACTATGTTGTGTCCGCTGAAGCATTAGAAAGAGACAAGGAAGACAAATCGCTAGACTCTTAAGAATTAGTTTTGCGAGTTGGGCGACTATTGCACGCTACCATAATTGCGAAGGACGTGTCACCAGCGTGCCTCGCAGCAATAGAGCGCATGGCAGTATCGGGTGAGATTCTAGGCTTACAATTTGTGGAGGAGATCAAGCGTAGTGGAGCTCTGACGAAGAGTACGAACAGCAACTGGGGGGATTCTCAGGAGACAATGTTCAGGAGCTTAGTCGAACTGCGAAGACAATGGCAGCTTGTATAGCCGCAACAACAACATCAGAACCTATCGAGGAGTTGATGACCTTGTGGTCGGTGGTTCACGAGGCAATTAGCGATGGTTTCGTCGAGAAAGCAAAGCTGCTCTTTGAAAATATAGCTGCCAACACCCGTGAAGTTCACAACGCACAATCGATCGGCAAGCTGTTAGAAACAGCACTATATTCGTCAAGAGACTTGGCTACAGTTGTCAGCCAAGGGCTTCAAGATGGCATCCACCTGCTGGCTGATGCTGGCGCCCCATTAGCAGAAAGCATGATGAAAGAACTGAGCTCACATCTTCTAGCGATTCATGACGCTCTGTCTGACCAAGACTGGGGTGACTTGTGTTCTCGTTGTTCAGACGCAACTGGGGTCCAGTGGCAAACTCTGTCTGAGTCTGCAGCCAAAGAACGAGAGAGCAGGTGATGTGACGGCCGAAGTAAGTAAAGGGTTCACTTCGCCTTTTAGTAAAGCAATTGCTGCTCAAGGTCTTAGTGGGCTTAGTAGCATCTTCAGCGAGAGCCGAGAAACGGTAGATGAAGCTTTGGATGCGCTTCGAGGAGGCGGTATCGCTGCTGCGGGAACTCTTGCAGCTTGGTTAGCACGAGCTGGAGTTCCGCCACTACTTCGACTGGAGATCGCACGTAGTTCTTTCCAAACGGTGGCGCTCGTCTTCAGCGGACTCTACAACTCGGCTCTTGATTTCATTGCACAACAAAATCTCGCCACCGAAATGAGCCGTTTTCTTGCTGGGGTACGCAGTATCTATGACGTGGTGTTCATTAACGTGCTGGCAGTCGTCGAGGGAGCCTCAATCATGAAATGGTTGAAGGGCTCTTGTTCGCTGCAGTGCAGAATGAACAGTGACTTGTTTGATGAGAACGTTTAGCGTGCTACCTTCCTAGCCTAACACCTACCAAAGTACTGTTCTAGAACTCTGGAAACTTCGACACCAACACTCTCTTATCTTGCGAGTTGCTTTGTACTGTCTGTGACAGAGCAGGTCACGAGCAGATCCTCAACACTCCCCTCAACTCGCATGTTCTTTGATTCCGCTTGCTTCGCGCAATTTCACTAGCTGAGGTGTTGGAATAGGCTTTGTCAAGTAGCCCGCAAGTTGATCTTCAGAAGCCACGTGTTGTAGCAAGATCGTTTTTGCTTCAACATGATCGCGGACAAAGTGTACTCGTAAGTCAATGTGTTTTGCACGCGGGTGTATCTGTGATTGGTTGCAATACTGATTGCTGACTTGTTATCGAGGTACAATGTCGTTGGTTTCTCCACTTTGAATCCCATCTCGAGCAGTAAATAACGCAGCCAAACCACTTCCTGCGTTGCCAGTGCGAGTGACATATATTATGCTTCAGCGGATGAAAGCGCAACAGTGGCCTGGCGTTTGCTTTAGAATACTACAGGCGCACCACCGAGCAGCAACAATACTCCAGACGTTGAACGACGCGTTAGCTTGTCTCCGCCCTAGTTTGCAACAGCAAAGGCCTCCAGCACAAGACGTTTATTACGGCGAAATTGAATTTCACGTGTAGCCGTTCCCTTTAAACAACATAGCACTCGAATAGCAGCATTCCAATGGATCTCGTGTGGGTTGTCAAGAATTTGAGATAAAATCGACAGGGCAACACTGATATCCGGTCTCGTCGCGTTGGCCACGTACAACAACGACCCAATTAGCTCTCGAAACTGAGTGTTACCGCGGTGCATCTCATGCGAGCCATCTTGTGTTAGGTCTTGACCGATAATTAGTGGATTGCGAAAAGCATTGGAGACTTGTTGTCCAAACTTCTCGAGCAAGTACTTGATGAACTGCGTTTGGGGCAGTAAAAGCTCCCCCTTAACAATGTTATACTGGATCTCCATACCAAGGACGAATCGAGCATCTCCAATCGACTTCAATTTAAACTGCGATCCCAATTCTGCACAAATTGCTTCGGCCTCTGCATCCGTTTTGCAGCCAACTAGTAGATCATCTACGTAGAGGATAATGTATACTGGTGACTTGCCAATACGAACGAACATACACGGATCAGCGCGACATTCACGAAAACCCATCTTCTTAAATATAGCACGAATCGTTTGGTACCAGACCGCAGCAGCTTGTTTTAGTCCGTACAAACTGCGTCGCAGTTTACACACCACCCCGGTCTTGGCACGAATCCCTTCTGGAATTGCCATGTACACAACTTCCGTGAGGTTTCCATTGAGAAACGCTGTCTCCACATCATATTGGCGAATCTTCAGTCATTTAAAACAATACACTGACAAAAACACTCGGATCGTGTTGGTGCTTGCAACTGGGAAATATGTGTGGAAGTAGTCAATCCCCTGCGTTTTGTAGGTATCCAAGCGCAACCAGCCGCGCTTTGTAGCGCACAATCTCCCCCTTTTCGTTATATTTGCATGCAAACACCCACTTTGACCCGATAACTTTTACTCCTTGCGGCCTCATGATCAGGTCCCAAGTGTGATTTCTGACGTGTGAGCGGATCTCACTTTGAATCGCTTCCTTCCAATATTTAGCTTCCGAAGAAGCCATCGCTTCAGCGTAGCTTTGAGGTACTTCAGCAGCAGAAAGTGCAATTTCGTACTCATCGAGCCGAGGACGCTTGCTCTCGGGTTCACTAACATCATCATCGCCTTATGCCGAAATAGTCGAGTGTGGTTCACTGGTGAGTAGCGGAATCTCACGACTCAAAGCAGCATCTCCATTTTTATAGATGCGGACGATCTCGCTGTGAAACACTGGTACGACGAGGCACTCCGGAGAAAACAATGCGATTTTCGCGTTCACCATGCGGTACAATGGATCGAGGTGGTTCTGGTCTATCCAGTACTCTGCGATTAAAGATCGTATTATTTACACTTGGTGGTCGGGCAGACTGAACTAGAGCATTATCTACTGCCACTGATTGTCCAGGCCGTCGAGCTGTTGAACGAACCAGTTCGTTGTGATGGAAGTTACTGCGTTGCAGCTCTTGCGAGTTCGTTCTCCCCCCTCCATCACAGCAGGTGAATTCATCGAAGTTGGTACAAGCGCCGTTGGTTCACCTTCCTCATCGACTTCCATGTCATCAGTAGCGTTAGTTTCTGCGACGTCTTCCATGACCACATCATTGGTATTGCTCTCTACACGTCTGGATCCACTAGGCGATTCCGGCATGTTTTCATCGAATTCAAATACAATTTGCCTATTTGGTGAGTAATTCAAATTGTTACCATCGATATTTGTGTACAAGGATGGAGCATGCTCATCCAGTTTCACTGTACGTGTCGTCCCTAAGCGTTCTTCTTCACAATCCCAAACACGATACGCTTTGCTTCCTTCAGCGTACCCGAGAAAAATGCACAGCTTTGATCGCTTCACTTTCTCGACGAAAACATATCCACAGGAGCCGAACACGCGCAAATACGCTAACGACGGTTTGACACCATTCAGAACTTCAAGTGGGTTGGTTTTAGGACGAGCAGTGTTCGGGATGCGATTCACGATGTGTGCGGCTGTCATCAATGCTTCTCCCGACCACTGTTTATCGACTTGCATGTGGTACAACATCGAGCGCGCCATCTCGGTGAGCGTGCGGTTCATGCGCTCTGCTAAACCATTCTGTTGGGGTGAGTACGGGGCACTCGTCTGGTGAATAATCCCTTCCTGTCTGCAAAACGCATCGAATCGTTTGCTGGTGTACTCGCACCGTTATCCGTGCGGATGCACTTGACACGCTGACGATACTGTGTTTTCACCAGTGCTGTAAACTCCACAAAACGTTGAAACACAAGGTTCTTCGACGCGATCAGGTAAACTTGTACGAACCGAGAGAACTCATCAATGAATGTAGCAATGTACGGGTCTCCCCCCTTCGACTTCGGCTTCAACGGACCCATTTACATCGCTGTGTACAATCTTAAATGGAGCGTATGACTTAATAACACTGCCAGACGTTTGCGAAAATGAACTGGTTGACATCTTACCCTTCGCACATCCTTCACAAAGTCCAGTTCCATCGTCATGGCGGATCTTCAAGTCTTCATACGCGACACTAATCACTTTCAGTTTCTTGTCCGTCACGTGGCCCAGCCGTGCGTGCCAAACATCACTACCATGCTCTTGTGAGACGACTGCTTGATTCGCTTCTTCTACCAGAGCAAGTCTCGCCTCCAACGCAAACAACTTACCAATGCGTGGAATTCTCGTAATTGAGCGACCCCTAAACGATAGTACTGCAGTGTCAGCTTCAAAATGCACCCCGACGCCTCTTGCAGTCAACGCAGATATTGACATGAGCTTGCGGTCGAAGTGTGGCACAAACAGCACATCCGTAAGTGTAACCTTCACTCCATCTTCCATGATAAGCTTCACAGACCCAACTCCAGCTGCTCTTAGTCGTTGTCCATTAGCAACGGTGATGTCAATTGGCTCAGTTAATTCTCGAAAATCATCAAAGTCCACTTGGTCTCCCGACATGTGCGAACTAGCACCACTGTCTAAAATCCAAACAACTTTATCAGTCACTAACGTGCTCGTAGCAGAGAATACATATTCATCACTGGAGTTTTCCTTCAAACTTGGACAGTTCGCCTTCTTGTGTCCTTGTTGCTAGCACTCGTAGCACGTTCCTCGGAATTCGCTTTTGCCATTTCCAGCCCAGGGCTGACTACCGCCTCCACGACCACCTCCACGGTTGTATCCACCACGACGCCAGTTTCCTCTTCCGCGGCCACGATTTCTTTGCCCATGAATCGAAGCTCTAAAGGCTTGTTCCTTGGTATCTCTTTTCTGGATCACTTCAGCTTCGCGCCGTAGCATTTCCTTCGTGTCAAGCAGCGTCACGTGCTCTTGTGACTCGATAATACGAACCATTGTATCGTACTCCTGTGGAAAACTACCGAGCAGGATAACAACCTTCTCGTCACCCGTCATTTTATTTTTTTTGGTAAACTACCGAGCAGGATAACAACCTTCTCGTCACCCGTCATTTTTCGTCCACAGCAGCAAGTCGCGCACATAAATCGTCAAAGCGTACAATGTGTGTCATTCATTAGGTCTTCACCAGAACCCAACGTAAATTCATGCAATTGCTTCCTCAGTCGAACGCGATTATGGAGCGACTGCTTCACAAAGAATGCCTTCAAGGACTCCTAGGCCCCCAGCGCCGTGCTTGCCTCTCGTATCATCGACTGGTATGTTGGGCTTAGCATCTTTGCCACCACAGCCAAAGCATTCATATCGGCGACTTTCCATTCATTGGTCTCCCGGAGCACTGCTTCTTCTGGCTTCATGGCGCGCCAACATGGTCTTGTAGCCCCTTCCTCGCTAGTGTCATTCGAGCATTGAACTCCACAGAAAGTAATTTTTATCGGTGAGGATCTCGTTTAGGTTTCTTGCCGTATTTGGGCTCATAACCTGAAATGGTCGAAGGGCTCTTGTTCGCTGCAGTGCAGAATGAACAGTGACTTGTTTGATGAGAACGTTTAGCGTGCTACCTTCCTAGCCTAGCACCTACCAAAGTACTGTTCTAGAACTCTGGAAACTTCGACACCAACACTCTCTTATCTTGCGAGTTGCTTTGTACTGTCTGTGACAGAGCAGGTCACGAGCAGATCCTCAACAAATCAGTCACGCTGTCATGATCGACATTGCAATGTACTTTTTGATTGCTGCTGTTGGGCTGTCTACTTCTTCTACCTTTGGCTTGCAATTTCCGGTCGACACTTGCATCGCCGCGATGATGAGGTGCGTCAGGGTCACGACGCAAAGACCTGGAGTGCGCTAGCAACAAAACAAAACCTAGAGTCGCGATGTTCACATACGTGATAACGGCCTGCCTCACGATCTACTTACCGCTGATACGACTTTGTCTCGAGATCGTTGTGGAGGCAATAACTCATAAACTTGCTAGATCCGGCAACTACTCGGGGTATATGGGCTACACTGGCGGGTCCAGCGGCACTAGTGGAACCTATACTGGCGGCACTGGCAACAGCGGTGGCTACGATGGTGGTGACTCTAGTATCGCACTAGACCCATTGAAAACGCTCAATGTCTCCCAGCTACTGGAGTCATTGAAGATGCTGGAGCAGCACAATCTCGCTGATATTGCCAGTTGAGCTGGAATCCGTGGCATTGTGAAAGTCGTTGTAGTAGCCACCGCTGTTTCCTGCATTGCCATAGCCACCAGCGTTGTGTAATCACTTTATCATTAACGTTGGCGCGTATGCGCGTTCCGGCTATTCCAACAGGAGTGCATCGGACATGGTTGCGGCACGGTTCGAAAACAATGATACAGCTTGGATCATTATCGTTGCTGCTGCCGCTGTTTTACTTGCTACATTTACGCTACCATCACTGTGGTTGCTAGTTTGTGCAATAGCGGAGAATCGCCCTACTGGTTCGCTTGAAAATTCAAATGTCACGTACGACTTGGATGGGGAAGAAGTTCCTTTTAATGACAAGGTGTACGAACGTCTTGTACAACGCGACCCGAATCAGCTTTGATGCCCATATCGGTCGTTGTACGCAGGCTTCGAGCAGTGATGGAGCTACTACAAGGTCCTCTAGCTTCTAATTAAACTGATCCTAGCATTGGTGATTGTTTTTACTGCTAGGGATAACACGTTACTGCGTGCCATCATTTTGGTAGCTTTTTACGCCAGTGTCGTCGCCCTTACAAGTTACAGCACGCCATTCATTGATCCACTCAATAACGTGATGGAGATAAGCAGTAAACTCACTGCTTTGACGACGTGTATCGGTGGGCTTGTTGCTGTGTTCGTCGACTTAGGCCAAAGTACGTCGCGGACACTCGAGATCGTTGCTTTGTCATTGGTACCGCGTATATTGTTAATTTCTTCGTTATGCTGGTGGTTTTCCTGCTGGGCATGCCTGGAGCTAGGCTGTTAAATTTTTTTGCTAGGTTGGGTAACCATTCAGTGATACTTGCCGTAGAATCGACGATGCCCCAGCGAAAAATGTACTACCGCTCTGGGATCCTGAGCGAGAGGCGAAACATCGTGTGTGGCAAGGATTTTGGCGTGCACTGCTGCTTGAGGTAGCGCAGAATACCAGCAAACAGAGTGAAAGCTCCGGTGAAATGGGAATCATTGACAGGCTGACTGCACTTGAGCAAGCTATTGTAGCATCAGGTATCTATCGCATTAGGGCACACTGGCGTAGAGAAGAAGACCAGTACACCACGAAACTTCGGCAAGTGCTGCGTTTAGCTCTAGAAGGCGTAGATGATTACTGGGATGATGCTACGGGAACGCGAGATGGACATCTTGATTCGAAGACGTGCTTTGGAGAGATGTACGTGGTCCCGTATCCTTTCCACTGTGTCGTGGTTTACGATGACTGTACGGATAAAACAATTCTTCGAGACGACATCGACGACAAGAGCAAGGAGTCAAAGCTCGCGAAGCATCTCTTTCTCAACTTTACTCCAGGTATCATGGCCAAGAGAGAGTTGCGGCCAAGTTACGGGTGCTGAGTGACGAAGCAACCAGCATCAATTTCCCATTCTCTAGACTAGGGGGCAAGTCACTGTCCCCGATGGGTTTATCCAAACGACTGACGCCAACGGAATACCCAGACACAACCTCGATTTACAACGGTCAGCTTCATGTGTTACTACACGAATGGCGTTATTGATGTAGGCACGAAAGGTAGTTCACCATCGTTTCCTAAATTTTAAGAATTGAAGGTGAACTAAAAATGACCAGCAAAGACGGGACATGTATACAAGACGTGTATACAGCATTCATGTACGTCACATAGCGAATGTGCACCACACCAGATGTAGCAATCTTTGCTCGCCGTGTACGCCACACCAGCCACTAGTGGCTGCTGCTGCGACCGACCCGTATCATTTTCCGAGCCACTTGATGCGACCGAATGCGACGCTAGCGCGACCGATTCTCCCGCAGTAAATTATTGCTGAATAAAGGTCGGCTACTGCGAAAAACACTGCCGAGGACATGGCCGCGATTGTGGAGCACACGGTGCGGCGTATTTGGTGCGTTGTTGCCGTGAATTTTTTTTTTTTTCGGCGGTTGCATCAGCATGAGCCGAATGTTCATCTGCCGGTGGAAGTTGCTTCAGAGACGGCAGCATTGTCAACAACATGGATTGACCTTGAAGTGGTAGTGGACAAACCGTCCTGGATCGCTGTTCACCCGACTGGAACCAACGCGTTGGCGCAGATACTGCAACATGATCGACGTGAAGCTGCTGGGAACAAGGACAACGGAGACAAAGAGGAGGTAAGTGAGCCATTTGAGCTGTTCCTGGTTCACCGGTTAAATCGCCTTACATCGAGAGTGCTGCTGCTAGCCAAAACGCCTCGAAGATGCGACCGCCGCGCAAGAAACCCCCGGACGCCGCCGACACCCATCAAGACGACCCAGACGCAGACCGTGAAGGTCTCGGCATCTCTGTCGACGTCAGTCTGCCCGCCTACCGAAGATCCGAACCCGGATGCCCCCCTCTTCCCCCGTCCGTCCCGTCATAATGCGTAGCCACCGCGACTGGGACCCGGAGGGCTCGACACTTCACATGGGCTTGGCCACCAAGCTAACAACGATTGCAAAGTATGGAATACCGGGTAGAGCCATATCGGGATAGCTCGGCAGCTGACGTTCGATAACCTGGTCGACGGACATTCTCCTGCAAGATCCGCAAAAAAATGCGAAGGCCAAGTACCGCTTTGGTGACAGCTGGAGGAGCCTGCCGATCGAGACGTCGTCGTCTTCGTAGACTTCGCACTATAATCTGAGGATAGGCACGCATTTGCTTAACCAAGGTTGCACCACCGCCACCGTTACCGACACTGCCAACGCGCCCAGCCAAGAGCGCACGGGTCTCCTCAAAATTCTCGTAAACCGGCCCCAGGCATCTCCAGCAACACTGCCAACCCGAACACCTCCAGCTAAGAGCATGCATAGCTCCTAAAATTCGCATCAAACTGGCCCACGCCACCAGCATCCGCACCAATACTACCAGCCAAGAGCGCACGAGTCTCCTTTAAATTCTCGTCAAACCGGCCCCAGGCATCTCCAGCACCGGCGACACCAGCCCCACCAGAGTCTCCGTTAACGCGAATATCTCTGCTCAAGAGCGCGCATGTTTCCTCGAAATTCTCGTCGAACAGGTCTGAGACATCGATGAGTGCCAGCGCCTGCAGCACCAACCCGAGCAATGAGACCAGTGATAGCAGCGCTAACGGTTCGTACATGCCAATCGACTTTGCATAAACGAAAGTGGCTTTGCAGATCTCTTCAAAGGCAACCATGCGACGCTACGTTCATGCCTCGCTGCGCTCACGCAATCCAGGCGCGCTGCAGCTATCTTTCCTGTTTCAATTTCAACATCATTGCCGAGGCCTGTCACCCGTGGGGGTGGAGGCTGTGTAGTCTCGCATGTGGGCTGCATCGATCGGAAGCCAGCATGTATTAAAACAATGCGTGCTGAGAAGCTAGTAACTGTGACAAAAGCATAGCTATGAAGATAGACCACCTTAGGTGGAACCCTTTCACTGCCAGCGATTTTTTAGAGGTCCGCTGCGAACCTCTATCTCGACCACTAAGCCCACAGCAGTAAAACAAAACAGCGCACCATTTTCCTACCTACGTGGTTCATGAAGTTGTAGAGCGAAGTCACTCACGGTACTGCTTCAAATTTGAAAATCCAAACTGAGAGGCAGAGATGGTTGGCGGACTGGAGGCGCTGGAGGCGTCGCGACAGACGTGCAGCTACTGCGGCGACACACCGTGTGAATGGGAGCAGTACGGCAAGTACATTATCGGCAGCAGGCTCCGGATGCTGACAAGAGAGCGTAAACTGCGTGCTCCGAGGAGAATCAAGAAGGCTCTATCGCAACTCTATTCTTACAGGAAGAACGGGCGTCTGTGCAAGGGGACGCCCATCGAGCTGCCGCTTTGTGTGGAGAAGCAAATAATCGCGACTCAACAGCATTGTCATGTACATCTACTGGGCCAGTCTCCCTCCGTTACGGCAGCTCTAGCTGATCTAGATGCGTGATCGTCTTGTTCTTCAGACGCGTGTGTACAAGCGGGTCTCCCGACTCTTCAGCACATACAGCGTCCATTGCTGATCCAACGTTAGCTGAACCCGACGTAAGAGCGTCTCGGAAGTGAAACGCACTGTAGCACGCGACGTGGAACCCTCGATGGCACCCTGTGCACCCGAACAGAGCCTTCCTCGAAAACCCACGCAGTGAGCAGAGATAACATGCGAGCTTCCCTTTCAAGTGCTTTCTTGAGTTGGGTGTGATTGCATGGGGACTGTCGTCTGGTCCAACAACAAGTAATTTTTCACCGAGGTTGAGTGGAAGGACCCCAAGGAGTTGAATGAGCGTACAAATATGCGTATCCACGATGGCAAGGTTCCCACAACAAACCAAGGGAAATCGTACATCATCCTCCCACACGACATTTTACTGATGAGCGAGTTGAATTGGCTGATTTGGAGCTGCCTGTCGGCGGCGCTCCTTCTGGAGCCGTGATCGCTGTACAGACGTCAACTTCTCCGCTACTCGCCGCTTAAACTCGCGTAGCGACACACGTGCTAACGCATCACCTGCTACCTTTCGGAACAGCGAGAACGCGTTGATGAGTGCGAGATCTAGTGCCCATGTAAGGATATTCATCGAAAGCCGTCTTTCCTTTCGACGGATCGGGTTGGTGCTCCGCAGTTGATCGACTCGGTCAACCCCGTTCATGAATAGGTTGTACGCAACGATAATCGCAGGTACCTGGAAGGTTTTGTGGTGCATGACTTGATCTCCGGTCCACCCCCGAACCGGAGCAAGACCACGACATAGCCTGATTGCTTCCTGCGAGTCACCAGGCAGTACCTCCTGTGAAGGAGTACCCGCCAGATCGTTAGTGTAGAAGATCACGGTTTTCTTGTCTCGAAAGACGAAATATTCAATGCTGCCATGGTTGGTACAACGTACGGCGTCTGTACATGTACAGGAAGTTTTTCTGGGCGCGCTTGTGTTTTTCCTGTTGCTTCTCCCAGTCGGCTGGAACATCGAGGGCCGCGAGAAGCTCCCACAAGCCTTGCTCAGCATTATCTATTCTTTCCTTTGGCGCCTCTAAGCGCTCGGCCATCCACTTGCCTGCAAATTCGGACAGTTCCTAGCATCTTCATTTCGCCGTCCGTAAACGCTGTGAGCGTCTTGGCTAGATTGTGTCGTGTATAGAAATTATCGTAGACGAGCAAGCGGTGCTTATTCGGAGCTGGATACGTCTTGGTGAGGTGACCGCACATCGCCATCCACAACGCGCTAGCATCCTTGCGCTTGATGGAGACGTCATCACGCGCTGGAGTCCTAAACACAGCGGTTCTGAGTGCAGGAAAGATATCTACGTATCTGTCGGCTGGAGTTGTGTTCGTCCGATTGCCAGAACCATTATCCCACACGGAGTAGACATACAAGCTCTCCCAGCCGACAACCGAGTAGAAGCGGCGGATGCCATACTTGTCCGGTTTTGACGGCATGAACGTCCTAGCCAAAGATCGCGCTTTCGTGCGCATCGTATTCTCATCCAGACTCACCGCACCAACCGGTACGGCAATCGATGCAAACTTCTGCTGAATCTGACTCATCAGTCGCCGGCTGTGCCACAAAGGATCCTGCTCTCGCCGGTCGACAGGCACACTTCCCGGTGCATGCACCTGAAACCGGGCTCGGATATGCTCACCGATTCCTCGCCATAGTTTCTACAAAGTCTGATTGCCTTATAAACGGCTTTTTAGACCACAGTTCCTTGATCTCCGTCGAAGGATTAAAGCTCATAGCACTCTCCAAACCGATGTAAGCATCCAGCTCACACACAGTTGCCTCAGTTTGCCCTTTATCTTTGAGCATCTCGTTGGTCCACCAGTGCAAGGAGTTTCGAAACTCACGCGTAAAGAACAGCTAGAACAGCCCTAGCTCACCCCGCTCTTTGAAGGCATGTTTCAGCTCTCCTTCTCGAATTACGTGCAGGCCGCTGTCATGAATAATGCGATTTACGTACTCGTTGCCAGTGCGTCTCTTCAAGGCTGGTAGTGCGGTCTCGCTGTCGGACATGCTGTCCTCGTTCACGACCGCACCTTCACTGGGCTTCGCTTCCTCAGTATCCGACCATTAGAAGTCCCAGTCCGCGTCGGCTGCATCGTCATCGTTTGGTGATGTCCATTGCTCTGCAGGAAGACAGCAAAAATTCGGATGGAGAGTAAAATTGCGGATAGGCGGCAAAATTTGTGCGGTAGAGGTTCCAACCGGGCCTCTAACTGTTGTGGCCTTCACGGTATTGTGTTTGGGATTAGCTGTTAGAGGACCGCTGCGGACCTGTTAGTCGTGGTGAGCTCGACGCGCTACCCTCGTGAAGTGAAATATGGCCAATCATAGACAACTGGTACTGCTGTTAGAGGTCCGCTGCGGACCTTCAAGCTGCCCGGGGATTCCCAGCTAAGCAAAGCAATCTAGTGGAAGCGACATACTTCAAGATCACGCGTTGCCAACGCTTTAAACCCTAAACCCTAAACCCTCAACCATCGTGTGTACGCCACACCAGCCACTAGTGGCCACAGCTTGGACCTGCATGAGCGCGAGCATGCTTCGCGCCTTCCGCGCGCTTCCGCGGGCGCCGCGCGCGCAGCGCGGACTGTTGCGCGGCCTTCACCCGAGTCTGCAGCTGCTCGCGGGCGCCGCGCGCGTGCCGAACGAGCCCGCGCGGCCCGCGCGTAGCCTCCTACAGCCGCGCCACTTCTCTTCCGCAGCTGTAGCGGACGCGCGGGAGCCCGCGGCGCCGCTCGGCGTCAAGTGGCCGTCGGATTTGGCGCGGCGCGTGCACCGCCGCATGCGCAACTTCCCGCGGAACTACGAGGCCAAAGAACTGGCGGTGGAAGCAGGTTTAAACCCGGCGGAATGGGCTTTGGCCGCCTCCAGCTTCCGCAAGTCCTTTCTGGGCGAACCGGCAACGTACTTCGAGGACCAACAAGAGCTCCTGGCATTTGGCAGGGTACTGCTGCTTTTTTTTTCTTCGTGAAAGGAGCTCTAGAAGTTGAGATATTCATTATTTATTGTCGGTGGTGCAGGACCTGGACGACGTCAAGAGACACAACTCTTTCATCTTCTACCCGTACTTCCTGGACTTTGCCAAGGCCAACAATTATTTGCCTACAGACGAGGACAATGATAATGTGTTGTCGCTGCAACAGCTGACGGACTTGAGGCTGCCGCACGAGATGTACCCGTTCGCTACGGCCATGAAGAGGAAGATCATCTACCATGAAGGCCCGACCAACAGTGGCAAGACACATCAAGCTCTGGAGAGACTGAAACAGGCTGGAGAGGACGGGGGAATTTACTGCGGACCGCTGCGTCTGCTGGCACTCGAAATCTTCGAGCGCATGAATGCGGACGGACTCTACACGTCGTTGGTGACGGGGCAGGAGAAGAAGCTGGTGCCGTACTCGACGCACGTGTCGTGCACGGTTGAGATGGCAAACATCAACCGCCCGTGGGATGTGGCGGTGATCGACGAGATCCAGCTGATCGGAGACCCGCAGCGAGGATGGGCGTGGACGCGCGCACTGTTCGGACTTCAGGCCAAGGAGATCCACGTCTGCGGTTCTGGTGAGGCTGTGCACTTGGTGAAGAAGTTTGCAGAGACTACTGGAGACGACTTTGAGCTGCGGTCGTACGAGCGTCGGTCGCCGTTGGAGATCTCGACGACGCACTTGAACAACTACAGCAACATTCGTCCGGGGGACTGTGTAGTGGCGTTCTCGCGACGCGATATCTTCCAGATCAAGCGCGACATTGAGATCAAGACCGGACAGAAGTGCTGCATCATCTACGGCCAGCTGCCACCAGAGACTCGCTCGCAACAGGCCCGTTTGTTCAACGACCGCAACAATGACTTTAACATTCTTGTGGCGTCCGATGCCGTTGGAATGGGCTTGAACCTTAACATTAGGCGTGTCGTGTTCGCGACTGTGAAAAAGTATTCAGGTGGTAGTGGTGGGATGATTGATATCCCTGCATCGCTCGCCAAGCAGATTGCTGGTCGTGCGGGTAGATATGGTAGCGACTTTGCGTCCGGCGAGGCGACATGCCTACTTGAGGAAGATCTGGAGTACCTGAAGGAGTCATACGAGGAAGTGCCTACTCCGCTTACATCAGCAGGCTTATTCCCTTCTTCCGAGCAGATGGAGGAGTTTGCGAAGCAATTGCCTGGAATTACGGATCTGGCGGACCTCGTCGATAAGTATGTGATGCTGGCCCGTCTCGATGGTGACTACTTTATGTGCAATCACCAAGACATGAAGGATGCAGCGACGCTCCTCCGAGACACGGAGCTGACACTGTCGGATCGATTTACGTTCTGTATGTCTCCGGTGAGTCTTCGCAACCCTCTGGCTCGCAAAGTTTTTCTGGAATACGCGCGGGCTCACTCGCTTGGGCAAAGCGTCAAGCTGGATATTTACTTGCCCAAATACGCTCCGAGAACAGCGGAGGCTTTGGGCGACGTAGAAATCAAAGCCAAGATTATCGATCTGTATCTATGGTTATCGTTCCGATTTGAAGACACTTTCATGGAGAAGGACCTAGCTCTAGAGCTGAAGGCAAAGGTGCTTGAACTCGTAGAGCAAGGTCTCGTCAACACGACGTACAACCGCGAGGAGAGGAAGACGCGTTGGTCAAGCGGTGTCGGAAGTGCTCGTCGCTCGACGCCTCGTAAGCAATTCGATGTCGAGCGATTTCGGAGACAGGTTAAAGAAGGCAACAATCGTGACAACAAGAAAAGCGGGAAGACCGATCGGTCTCCCCGACGTGGACAACAGTCGCTGGAAGCATCAGTTGAGACCCCGACGGTCAATTCCGATGGATCCTCGGGTGGTGACATAGAGGAAGAGAAAGACAAAGCCAGCAAATCTTGGACATCCCGAGTATTCAGTCAGTTTCGTTAAACCACCTGAAGATGAGATATAGAGGCATGTAGCAGGATGAACGATCAGAATCAAGCTACACTTTCATAACAATTTGGTTCAGTTTGCAGGCCACGAGTCAATACTTAAGGGAGAACATAGAAACCATTTACGCCGAAGTAACGCAAGAGTTCCTCTGCGGGTGGGTCAGGATTTTACCACCCTGGTAGAGCCAACATTGCGCCTCACTGTCGTATTGGGGGGTGGGTCGTCAGTGCAACAACAATACTATTGAGTCGAAGTATTATAAGCTAACAGTGTGGTGTTTTGCTATGGTGATGCTACGATATGGCGTGGTGCTGAAGGAGTAGAACAGCTGTGTGAAAGTCGAGGATCAACAAACTCTGCTATTGTCTTTGCCATTGGGCTCATTCCTTTTGGTCACACGCGTTAGTTTGAAAAAAATAATTTACGCTACGTAATAGAATGGACAAATAAATTCACTCACAACTTCCATACGGATCGTTTCGTGGATTCTGTAAAAGTTTGACCAACAAATATACTTTCAAAAACGCAGCCCAAAGGGGAAAAAAAATATCATTATGTATTATTCACTAAGACAAACCAAAGGTTTGCTTCAGTGAATTCCAAAGAAATTCAAAAGAAGTCATGCGCAGGAAGATTGATAAGTAGAAGTAGTCTTTACCATCGTATACATTTGAGGATAAATACTCGAAGGAAAAGCAGTAGCTCCAATTTGTTATCAGATGCCCAGTGCCGATTCACTAAGTAAGTGATCGTAAAGAATCCTCACGTCTTTGAATTTGTACTTAGGACAGTTTTTGGACAGTCACAACGCGATACGCAGATGACCATACTTTATAGCTTCGGCAATGGCTTTGGCTGCGCGTGATTACGCACAGCTTTCATACAGCCATTTAACTATCTTAAAACGGCCTCGTTGAGCAGCGCAATACAGCGTATATGACGTGGACCCCTCAATGTGATAGCACAATGCCATTTGTTGTAGCGATATTCGAATAAATCAACACCGCAACATGCATGGCCACGTCGTGGAGGAGAATAGAGTTGATAGAGCTGCTGCATAAGCTCTAAAGTACCAGATTTGGCTAAGCCACACGTCGCGGCTGCAACAAGGGGTTCACTAGCTGACTATACCAAACGTCAAACATCGTCTCAATCGCTTCAGGGTGCGCACGACCAGCATGGTAAGTCGAGATGCACCTCTTTGTGGGATTGAGCAGCTCTTCTGCAAACTGGAGGTAACCCTTTTGTAAGGCGCACTCAATAGCACTCTGTCGATCTCCATCACCAAGTGGCATCCCATCATTCAAACACTCGATGAGCTCTCCGTTATCCACTGCTGCCTCAATCGCATGACGCCCCCAATTCTCAGGAGAACAACTATCATCGAATTGTACAGTACATGACCTTTGTAAAGCAGCAGTGTCCGCGTTTGATATTTCGTCGACAATGGCATGGTCCTCACCAAGTCCAGATTGGTGATCCCACAAGAAGCGTAAAATGTGTAGGTGACCACGGCTCACGGCAGCCCCAACCACATCTCTAGATGCCTCACATCCCGAAAAATGGGTGAATAACCACTTAGCAATCTTCAAGTCGCCGCGCTTAGCAGCTTCGTGAAGAGACTTGGAAAATTGCCACCGATAGTAGTCAGGATCGGACCGGAGGAAGTTCATGAGAGACTAACCCGGTGTTCTCGACTCTGCACTTGTGCAGCTAGCGGCCCAAATCCAGTCTAGTATGTCGGTGGTTCCATAACGACAATCGTCACGCAATGAGAAACATTGTGGAGCTCCAAGAAAGTTTGATATCAGTCTTGCACTATGTGGTGAGCATGGTAGAGATGATGCGCAATGAAGCACCAAGAATAAGATATGGCCTATATCAATCATGACTCCAGGTGGGTGCCGAAGGGAAAAACAAAATAAAGTAACGAGGGGAATCGCTTTCTAGCCATCAATCGCCCTTCAATCACACGTAACTCTCTTTTTGCACATCTAAAGCTGGGTGCTGATTTCTTCTGCCACCTTGTAGCTCGGGGAAATGGCGTCGCCTCCGTCTCTAGTCGTTTTGTTTCAGTCAGTAGGTTCTCTGAGAAAGGGCTCCTCGATTTCTTTTGTAACCTCACTTTCAGTTTTGCAGCGACGAACAATGCTGACCTGTGTTGATGTCGTGCTGCCCAAGTTTTACCATCGAGCGCTGTTCCAGATAGTTGCATAATATTTTGGCAGAAGGGTTTACAACGTTTGTCATGTGGGAAGCCGCCGGAAATGGTCATTTCGAGGTCGTAAAGTGGTTGCACGAAAACCAACCGGGATCTCGCACAGGGAAAGCTATCGCTAGAGCTATTGGGTATGGCCATTTTGAGGATTGCGCATTGGCTATCTAAAAAAAATTCTGATTCTAGTGTCCACGCGGACGCGGTATATTACTACATGGCAAAAAGTAACATACTGTCTTGCAGAGATCAAATCGAATCATTTCTCTTCCTTTACGTTGCTTATCCTCAAGTATTCACCCCCGAGTTTTCCAAAATCTCCAAGGAGAGCATTCAGCTTTGAAGAGAAAATTGTGGCGGTTGTCGGAATGTGCATTAGCTGCAACAGCCTTTTGGAATTGGCTCGATCGTACTTTCGGGCTGAAGAGGACTGCAGATCAAGCTCCTTATGCCAGTATCGTGTTGCTGCTGCCAAATTCAGGAGGACCAGAAGTAAATGCCAGTACACGCAGCAAGTCCTTAAGGTTGTTCCAACACTAGTCGCATTTAATACTGCTCGTGGCATTAAGTGCCCGTTTTGGTGGCTGGAGGTGTAGGCTAGTCTAGTAGAGGCAATACGTTACATTATGGGCAAAACAACTTAAAGAAGCTACGGCGATCGTAGAGCGTAGAGTGAATGAAGTGTAGAAGGGTGAATTAAAGGCATGCTCATGTCATGCTGCTGGCCGATGTGACTGCCTCTATGGCTTCTACCGCCGTCGTGCTGTCGACCTCGTTCGATGTGCAGGAGTCTCCCGACCAACAATCCGCCAAGGAGCAATACATGAGGCTATTCCAGGTAGACCACGTCGTCGATCAGCTTCTGCTTGTCGACGGTGGAGTCGAACACGCTCTTCTTCTTTCATCTTGACACACCACCGGCGTTCTTGAGGGTGCGCCCTTGAGTACACCATGCAAATTGGCCTACCTCCACCTTGTAGAAGAGTGCTCGAGTCCCGTGAATGCAGGGGTGCTACAATAAAGATTGTTTATTGATTGGCATCTTCGTTTTGGAGCAAGAAATTATTTAAGCAATCTTCACACTGATGCTTGCAATTGTTTGCACCTTTCTACTTATCTGCTACATGTTGTTGTCTTTAGCACGGATTCCTGTAGAGCAACTTGTCGATATCGGCGGTCTTCATTGCCGGTTCGTGATTGTTAAAGCGAAACTAAAATCGGAGACTACTAATATGAGCCGCTGGAGGTTCTATCAGGAGTAGGAGTTGGCGCAAAAGACCACAAGAGATGATAACAATGGCAATTGTCTCTTGATATAGTGGGCATTGGGGATGGGGCAACAAAGCTGGAAAAGTAGCTGCATCAGCTCTGCCTTTTCCAATCCCTTCGTCATATATTCAGCACGAGTAAATTGGCACTTGGCATCGTATAAGGAATTAGAGATACTGTTCTTCCTTCGCGTGGCTTATCCTCAAGTGTAAACGACTGATTGTGATCAGCTCCTTCCCAAGCATTTTCACTACTACGTCTATCCATCAATTTGGTGCATTAGCTCGAGTAGAACTTCTTTTTCACGGACGCAACTGCAAGAAAAGTAGCCCAAGTTTCTACTAAAGAAATTTCCATGAGCATCGTCACCAGATATTCACACAAGTGCATCATATAAATGTTATCGTACAATAGTGTTAACGTTTTCTCAAAATGTTCTCCAAGACAACGAGAAGCAATGGTCAGGGAATGGCTACAATATTGAGCATTGTGGTGACAACGTTCGATTGGACACAGCAGCTCGTCCTGGCCTCGTCGCCCAAGTCAAACTGAGCGTCGGAACCACCAAAGCGTTTTGTCGTTTATGATGTGTTCGTGCTGCCGTGAGCCGTGGTCACCTACACGTTTTACGCTTCTTGTGGGATCACCAATCTGGACTTGGTGAGGACCATGCCATTGTCGACGAAATATCAAACGCGGACACTGCTGCTTTACAAAGGTCATGTACTGTGCAATTCGATGATAGTTGTTCTCCTGAGAATTGGGGGCGTCATGCGATTGAGGCAGCAGTAGATAACGGAGAGCTCATCGAGTGTTTGAATGATGGGATGCCACTTGGTGATGGAGATCGACAGAGTGCTATTGAGTGCGCCTTACAAAAGGGTTACCTCCAGTTTGCAGAAGAGCTGCTCAATCCCACAAAGAGGTGCATCTCGACTTACCATGCTGGTCGTGCACACCCTGAAGCGATTGAGACGATGTTTGACGTTTGGTATAGTCAGCTAGTGAACCCCTTGTTGCAGCCGCGATGTGTGGTTTAGCCAAATCTGGTACTTTAGAGCTTATGCAGCAGCTCTATCAGCTCTATTCTCCACTTGAAGCGCATCAAGAAATTTGGAAACAGGCTTGGCGTTGCGCATTGGGATCAGCATGTGAGTCCGGCAATTTGTCGACATTGCAGTGGTTGTTGGAGCATCCATTAGGTCGTGAAGAATGCGAGTATATGAAAACTATTCGGGGGTCCTGTGGCCGTAGCCTTTTCGACACTGCAGCCGCTCAGGGCCACGTGGGCATATTGTAATACGAGGGCTTGCAAAGTTGGCATGGTTTACTATCAGCAAAATTGTCCGTGGAAGTCACGTCAAAACCCTTAAATGGTTGATAGACCACGATCTAGTCAACGACGATTACGTATATCGGATTGCTATCTCCGCAGCACGGTATGGCCGTGTGGACGTCTTACAGCTGATTGAGAGTATGGTTTCTTCTGGAAGAAATGAAGCTGTCGTGCTCAAAAGAGAGTCTCTGTTGTGGTCGAACGTGCTACATAATTAGCTTTATGCTGCAGTTCACGGCGGTCATATAGCGGTACTTGAATGGCTTCAGGCAAACCAGCCTATACAATGCCATTCACGGGACGCAGAAGTGCACGCCAACTGCGATGTGTCGGGCAGCAGACCTAGGCGATCTGGATACAGTTAAGTGGCTGAATGAACACTACCCCGAGTCACGAAAAGACATAGCCATTATCAGAGCCATTAGTCGTGGTCACCTCCATGCCGCGTTATGGCTGCACGGTGTATATCCCGAATTTATTGAAAGCGAGTACTCAAGGCTGTTTGAGAAGTTCTTCCTAATGTGTTTGCACTGGCCTCTGGAAAACAGTTCGAGGCGCTTCTCTTTCTTCATGTGATTTACCCTAAAGTATTAACCCCCTGGTTTGTTTAACTGGTTCGAAAGACATATTTAACGTATGAGAAAGACTTCCACGCATCGATTTTGTTACGTTGGCTCGATCGTAACTTCCCCAGCACAGAATCAATTACGACCGAGACAGAAACTTAGGTTCACCAGTGGTTTAGCTTCATTTTTAACCGTATCCAGAACAAGCGACATGAAGCGAAGAATATAACTCACTATGCAATACTGGGGATTTGATTATGTTGGGTTTGCTGTTAGATCGAAAACTGTCTGGAAGACACAATTAAAGTTGGGATCACCGATTGCGGCCTTCGTTATAAATATCCACCATGCATCAACGGCACACACCACTCTGAGCAGCTTGCACAACATGAACCGTTTGTTCAAGCTGGGCACAAAATACGGCGAAGCCAGTTGGTAATTCAATACCACGATTATCGATTTTATCTCTACGCCTTTGGTTCCGAGGTAAGGATCTGGAGTAAGCAAGGTATGTGAATGAATACAAAATAGAAGAGAGAGGCACGAGAGTCGAGAGGTGCCGGAGGGGTTTAATCAGCCCCACGGTCCTACATCAAATGGCGTGATTTTTAAAAAAAAAAAAAAAAATCACGCCATTTGATGTTCTCAAACTTTTTCAGAAGAGTCTCGCATAGACAGCAACGCATTTTCCTCTTCCCATCAAGTCGATTCCTAGCTAGTCTGTTCGCTTGGTTTCAATTAAGGTGCAAACGGATCGTGCCTTTATTTTTCATTTCACCGCCACACAAGGCTATGGTGATTTAGTTTTACGGAGCCAATGCCCAGCATTGGCAAGCATCAGTCATATTTCCACGTCGATTTCCAACTTCCTTGGATGTCCTCCGCGTCTCTCGCTCAGTGAGGCATGTCGCTCTGGAACAGTCGAGATATTAGATTGGATACGGGCCGCTAGCTGCACAACTGCCGACGCAAGAGTGCCGGTGTTGTCCCTGAACAATTACCAACGGTCGGATCCAGACTACTATCGCTGCCATTTTATGAAATCGCTTAATGAAGCTGCTGCGCGAAGTGATACAAAGATTGTTGAGTGGCTATTTGCTCACTTTTCCGGTTGCGAGGCTTCGAAAACGTAGTTTATCCTGCATTGCGTGCCGTGTATTATGACTGTTGTGGGACCATCGTAGCGGCCAGACCAATACGAAAGAAGAACCGCACGAGAAACCGTGTACGTTGTGGTTCTGCACAAGTGTTTGCTCTGCTGAAAAATGGGAAGACACTGTGATACGCAATTCAATTGGTAATGGAGAGTTTATCACGTGACTGAATGATAGCATGACGCTAGGGAATTGTTATCATCAAAACGCTATTGAATATGCCTTGCGAATTGGCTACTTCGAGCTGCAGCAGAACTGCTGAGAAACCTACAAGAAAATGCGTATCAGGCTACCGTATTAACTCTCCACTGTATTTTTAAGTTAAATGAACATTTTGGCGTAAATGCAATGGTTGGTTTAGCGAGCACAGGAAGCCTGGAGCACTTACAACAGCTCTATCAGCTATTTCCTCCACTTCAAGAAGACCACATTATTTGGAAGGAAACGTGGGGCGGTGCATTGCAATCAGCTTGTGAGTATGATAATATGTCCGCATTACGATGGTTGATGGAACATCCTTTGGGTCGTGGAGTAGACAAGAACAATGTAGCTTTGGGTCACTGCTATCATATTGCAATTGCTAAGAGTCACGTTCGAGTGATGAAATATCTCAACGAAACAACACACCTCATAGTAGCATGGCTTACAAATACATCGATCCGCCACGGTAACTCCGAATCTTTGAGGTGGTGTGTAGACCACGACTTGGTTAACGACCAAGAAGCTTTCAGCTCCATTATCGATTACGCTGCGTTGAATGGCCGCTTGGATATCCTCCAGTTCTTTTAGAAAATGGATCAGTCTAGAGGATATGAAATCGCTGGGCTTAAAAGAAGACGCACGGCTTAAAAATTTTCGTTGTGGGGTGGAAAGCGGAATGCATTTTATAAAGCCGCAGAAGGCGGTCACGTAGATTTGCTTGAATTGCTACATGCAAATTATCCCAAGAAATGCCAGAAGAATACCATAGAACTTGCAGCTTGGGTGGGGCATCTAGATGTGCGAAATGGTTACATTCTCATGGGACGCGTCAAGGACAGCTCCGCCTTATACGGTGCATACAGGGCAGGATGTGGCTCTCCACGTGCTGATACAACGGGAAGTAACTAATATGCTCATACAGGCCCCATCAAAGTTGTCCAAGCTCCAGCATCGTTACAAAATTAGTGAACTTTGCTTAGTTATAATCCCAGTTCGCCCCGAACGAGAGAACCACTAATCTGGGTAAGACATACAGGCACTAATTGTCAATGCGGTCAGATACATACTCAAACGTTGGTGAGCTTTCACTTATCCTACACCATCTATGCTCGGCCTCGAGACCTCGAAAAACTGCGGGGTGAACGCGAGAGGGTAAACCTCGTGAAGATAGAGCAGTGGTTCGAATTCTTTTTCGGAAGACAATAGTCCTCCGTCTTTCATGCACTGCAGTACAGTGTTTGCATCAGCAAGGTAACCAGGCCCGATAACCAGTACGCGATCTGCACGCGACCGTATCCAATGGCTTTCACGATAGCTTCATCCGTGCGAGATCGGGGGCGCTGCTCGTACAACCATTTGACGATCTCGACATGACCCTTTTCAGCAGCCTGACACATGGTAGACTTTGTACACCCTTCCGTCGCCATATTCGCACACTATTATGAAACAGACACATACTCGCACACTATTATGAAACAGATTCATACTCTGACGACGCTCGTTCATCCACCTCGCATCTCAGTTGCTACTGCCTCTACACGTCGTTCAGCCTTGACGTTCCGCCAACGATTTCCTATCCACCTGTAGGCAAGCAGAGATAAAGATGGGGGTCGACCGTGCAACAGTAATCCGTGAACTTGTAGTAGTTATCTTGATGCCGCATCTTACAGAAATGACAGAAACTACTGTCGTGTGCAGATTTTCTAGCGTGCAGGGGTCTTCGTTCTGTGCATAGTATTTGCCCTGTCGGCAAGTGCATAGTATTTGCCCTGTCGGCAAATACTATGCAGAGAACAAGGTCCCTGGTACGCTAGCGTTTATGTTGCCGGGTAACATTCACCGGAAGTTTTGTCCTTGTGGTCCAAAGGAAATCCATCTCGCCAAATTAATCCCGAACAGGAAGCAGTCCCCTACGAGAAGCTTGGGGTAATTCTGCTTAGTGGGGCGAATAACATCAGTTCCTGCGGCGTTAAAAAAATCGTTGAGATTTAGAGGAGTAGATCTCATTCCTGACATGCTTTTCTGGCTTTAACCTAAAGTTTAACTAAATTGCGGCTACGCGCTCCTCATTGGAATTTTCGGCTTCATATAAATCCATGTAATGGTTAATAACTACTACACTGATAACCACTGGTTATCTGCAGTGGTGCCTGCGATGTGAACTGTCAAGGTCTCAAGATCTAGAGATAACATTTTGCTAGTGAGCTATGCAGGAAACAGATTGTGGCCCTTTCTGTTTCTCAATCCGTAGACGGCAAGCCGAGGAAGAAGCGTTAAGAAGTCAAAAGTGTTTTGCTTTTTTTTTATTGTGGGTGCTAGACGAACTCGAGGTAAGGATCACTTCGTTGTGGTCGGTTCTTCAGCCCATGATGTCAGGTCTTTCGGGCTAATAATTAATTGCCTGTGGAAACATTTTCAGCTATCTTCCACGGTAGGGAAAGTACGATCCAGCCAACGTACTACGAACACATCCTGCGTGCCTAAATACCGTCGTGACACCTCGCCTCGGAGAAGCTGAAGAAACGATGACGTGAACACTTCAGGATAAACGACGTTTAAAAAGAGGAGCATATGGAACGATTTCTTGGAAGACCAATAACAACGGGTTAGCTTACTGTTGTCAACACGGTAACGGGGATATTTCTTTGACAGCCAGTACGCGATGGCCAAGTGCCCACAATTGATAGCCTTCAAAATTGTTTCATCTGTCCGCAACTCCGGTTGATGTTCAAACAGCCATTTGACTGTCTCGAAGTGTCCTTCTTCAACGACGCTATGTAACATGTGTGGCCAGCATCTTTCCGTCCGGTTTGCATGAAGCCATTTCAACGCGTCAAGATGTCCCCTTATCGCTGCAATTTCCATGGCGTCTTTTGAGTTGTTCAGATCACAGTTTTCCTGCAACCATTCGAACGCAGCTACATTACCACCTTCGGCTGCTAAGCGAAGTCTGTCTCGCGTTCCAGGGTACCATGCAACATACGTGCCTGATCGCTTTCGCTTAATCCCGGTAGCTTCATATCCACGAGTGGCACCTAATGTTTTTATGTACTCCAGAATATCCAAGCGACCATACTCTGCGGCTTTATCGACTACAAAGCTAAATTGTCGTGGGGTAAGGATCAAATCGTGGTCTACACACCATCTCACCGAATCCAGTTTCCCATTTTGAATAATCTCTTCTATAACCCACAACTTCCCGTTGAAATATCCGTGATCGTAGAAATACCCCATCACATCAATACTACCCTCGGCTACAACTCTGAGAAGCCGATCGCAACCCCGGGATTCAGGATTGTTTACCAAATTATAACATGTTTCACGACCTAGTGGATGTTCCATTAACCAGTGAATGACGGGTAAGCTGCCGCAGTCACAGGCCCAATATAATCCACCACGCCAAGCATCTTCCCAAACATTTTGATCCTCTTGAAGCGGCGAATAGAGCTGATAAAGCTGCTGCATGAGCTCTAAAGTACCAGATTTTGCTAAACCACACATCGCGGCTGCAGCAAGGGTTTCACCCAAATGACTATACCAAACGTCAAACATCGTCTCAATCGCTTCAGGGTGCGCACGACCAGCATGGTAAGTCGAGATGCACCTCTTTGTGGGATTGAGCAGCTCTTCTGCAAACTGGAGGTAACCCTTTTGTAAAGCGCACTCAATAGCACTCTGTCGATCTCCATCACCAAGTGGCATCCCATCATTCAAACACTCGATGAGCTCTCCGTTATCCACTGCTGCCTTAATCGCATGACGCCCCCAATTCTCAGGAGAACAACTATCAACGAATTGTACAGTACATGACCTTTGTAAAGCAGCAGTGTCCGCGTTTGATATTTTGTCGACAATGGCATGGTCCTCACCAAGTCCAGATCGGTGATCCCACAAGAAGCGTAAGATGTGTAGGTGACCACGGCTCACGGCAGCACCAACCACATCTCTAGATGCCTCACATCCCGAAAAATGGGTGAATAACCACTTAGCAATCTTCAAGTCGCCGCGCTCAGCAGCTTCTTGGAGAGACTTGGAAAATTGCCATCGATAGTAGTCAGGATCGGACCGGAGGAAGTTCATGAGAGACCAACCCGGTGTTCTCGACTCCGCACTTGTGCAGCTAGCGGCCCAAATCCAATCTAAGAGGTCAATTGTTCCTAAACGGCACGCTTCGTTGAGTGGGAGATATGGTTGGGGTCCAAGAAAGTTTGAAATTGATTTTGAACTGCGCTCGATGGTTTCCAAGGCTGGGCATCGGTTCCTTAGCACGTAATAAACACGGGTGAGCATGAAGTTTGGTGGCGTGGGGATATGGTGAAAAGAAAACTAAAGGACGGGCGGCGGGATGTGGCGGGGAATAGTTATATCTTTCACGTCAAAGCCCAGCAGTGGATAGAACCTCACCTGACAGATGAAAAATTGACTTTGCATGTGACGGTAAGAGAAAGGTAGTGAGCGAAAGCGATTTAAAAATGTTCTGTTTTAGTAAGCTAGACTAGCGTTTTTTTTTTCAGGAGAAATCCGCAAATTTTTTTCAGGAGAACTCCGCAGTTACTGAAGATTCACGCCGGGGGTGACCACTGCAGCAAACGTTGACGGGTACTCTGCTGCTGCGTGCTCAGACAAAATGGCGTGTTCTCGAATCACAGCGGCAAGTACTTCGCGGCGCGTCACCATTCCGCGTTGAGATTCCACTTCTCGCAGCTGGCGCTCCATGATGGCGCTGAAGAGTAATTCATCGTTAATTGGCGTTCCGCTGATAATCGGCGGTGCTGTAGCATTCACCAGTCGCTGCCGAGAAGCAGCATCGGCCACGGGATGCAGAGCAGGGTAAGTCTTCGCGTACATCTTGGCTCTGCAGTTGAAATCGACGAATGAAAGAAACATGGGTGATCTGGGACAGAATATCAGCGCTCGGATCCGGGACGAGGCGAGCTATCTCATAACGGTCTCAATTTCACAGCACTAGAGCGTCACTCGAAGAAAAAGAGAAATAATATGTAGAGCATGGAAATGAGCCATTAACTATTGAGTCGAAACATATTGTGCCAGCTCGCATTCTTTGCTATGCTCATCACCGGAATCGACTGTTCTCATTGCGTGTTTGTAGCTGGCGTGACAACTGCAGCGATCGTAACTGGGTACTCTGCAGCAGCGTGCTCCGTCAAGACGGCATGTCCCCGAATCACGGCAGCAAAAAGTTCTTGACGCGTCACGGATCCTCGCTGAGCTTCGACTTCACGAAGTTGACGCTCCATCCTGACGCAGAATAACAATTCATCATCAAGTGGTGTTCCAGCGAGAATCGGTGGCGCCGAAGCATGCATCAATCGCTGTCGGGCTTCTGGATCAGCAACGGGCGGCAACGACCGATACGTTCTGGAGTACAGGAACATGTCTTGATGCTGGTCGTGGGCCTTTGCGCACTGCAAATTGACAAGTGAGGTCGGAGGTTCATTTCTCTGAGCATGGGATAACAAGCATCAGCCACTACTCGACAGTGTCAGCCACCACGCCTCCTACCACAAGTATAAAAATCACAGCTAGAACTTGGCCAGTCGTTTGTGCATGTGTGCTTTCTTGTAGTATATTTCTACTAGGTACTTAACGTCGCTACTGTGCCTTCTCCCGCGGCCGCAACGCTCCCGACACTTGTTCGCGCAGCAACATCTTGGTGCGAGGAGCCCAACACATACAAAATCAAAATAGATGCCACGCGCCGGCCTGCAGCAGTCTGCCACTCTGTCGGTCTCGCTTCATCGTCCACTAGCTTTTCATCTCAACTTGCTAGAATCCAAGTCACGACATCCAACTGCGCGAATTCGACGACCAAACAGCAGATAAAACTTGGCGACACGCAGCAGGTGCGTAGGTGGGTAGATAAGCTTACACGACGCCCCCACTGGGTTGCCGACCGAGCAAAGAGTGGTTTTTGCGCTGTTCGCTATAGCTCGGGTACACTGCCTCACTGTCATTGCTGTTGGTCCGACTGAGTCCGTTCGCGGACGGCGCTGCCAACGGCACATTGCCGACCTGTTGCTGGTACCCCATCGGCTTCGGTGCCGCGTTTTGATTGCCATACGCATTGGCGTACGGCTGCATGTTCTGCGGAGTTGTGTACGGTTGTCCCGAGTTCGGATTGTACTGCGCCGGCGTCGGAGCCTGTCCGTAAGCCTGTTGCGCGGTGTTCACGCCGAATCCTCCGGCCGACTCCGTGCGCACAAACTGTGTGTGAGCATCAGCCTCCATGCTCTGCTGCATTGCAATGGCCAAGTCCCGCTCGTACTCCTTCCTGAAGTACCTAATTTTCTCGGCGCGGCCGGCCGAACTCAAATATCCCGTGATGGAGAGAATAATAACCGAAGCCAGACACACCCAAAAGCTATAGCCGTAGAACCAGCAGTGCCACTTGGTGTTGTTGGCCTTGCAGCTCGTGTAGGCCGAGTTGATGGTGTCGATCTCGTACAATGTCTGTTGCAGTAGTGCTCCCCAGATCACCAGCGACACTGCCAGCAGCAATGCTAAAAATATCCATTGCAACATACACAATCCGTCAGTCTTCCGTTTTGCACTGCAAAAAACGCAAAATGAGCGCAAAATGGCAAAAACTTACACCCAACCAACGTGCAAAAGGAAACCACGCGCTCCATGTACCCGGCCGAGGGGTTGTACACGGCGCCAATTGCCGTGAGAAGACCCACCACGGAGACTGCGGCGCCCGTGGCAGTGGTGGCCTGCACCGACTTCATCCGTTTGCCGCAAAGAACCTCGTGGAAGTCCGCGCCGTCCCCAAGCATGTAGTTGGGCGTGGTGTAGTTCTCCACGCAAAAGTCCGAGTATTGCAGCACCGTGGCGGACGCGTAGAACGGCGACTCCAGCGCGTTGGTCGAGTAGAACGCGAAGAGTCCGTACCCCTGGTACACGTTGTTGCCGTCGCGGCGGTAGTGCTGCTGGAACCAGGCCGGGTAGACCATGGCGTAGAACGCCGTGCCCACCGACACGAGGGAGAGGAACACCGCTGCAAAAGGTTGCGGTCACGTTAGCGCTTTGCGTTTTGCGTTTTGCGCTTTGCGCTTTGCATTTTGCATTTTGCATTTGCACGTACTGAGGAGGGTGTTTTTCATGATCATGGTGGCGAACGGGCGCGGCCGAGTGCAAAACGCAAAAACTTGGGAGAAAGCGGGGGGCCACGCGGTTGCCGAGTGAGGTCTGCGCCTGTAGCAAGTCGCGGGTGCGTGCGACACCACTACAGGAGAAGTGCCTCGGCCGGAGCGCAAGGACTGCGTTTGTCGAAATATAGAGCGGCTGGCGGCGATTTCGCAAAACGCTTGACTGGTGCTCGGTATGCGATTCGCAAACTTAGAGATTGCAGAGCGGACTGCCAAACTGACTGGATTTCGCACACCAGCGACCAGAGAACGGGCCGAAGGGGGGGGGGAACATCAAACGATGATAGGTGCAAACCGCCTCGGCGCAAAAGGAGGTGGGATGCAGGTGGCTGACAGATATCAGGCATACTCACTGCAAGTGGAAAAGGGAATCAGCACTCGCTTTTGAGAAGGTATCGCCGAATCATTTCTGACGGAGCACCGTGTTCTGCGCGCACGGACTGTCCTTCACTGACGGTAAAGACCACCGCCTGGTCTAGCGAAAGCGCCGCTGTCTCGCTCTGATCTCGTTCGCTCGAGCTGCAACTGCACAACACCTCGCTGTCTGTCTGTCATCGGGGCGACAAGATCGTCGTGATCCTTTCCATCACTAAAGTCGCCATGGCCATCGCGAGCGCAACGGTATCTGCCACCTTCGCCCTTGTGGCAAGCGCGTTTACGGACGGGGCGAAACTAGATTCTGCTCAGAGTCCAACGTCCGTAGACCGACCAAATCCTCCGCAGTGGCTACCGCGTCGGCAGCCCAACCGCTCACCTTTTTCTCAGCACCATTGGCAATGCCTCGAGTGCCAAGTCCTCCATTGCAAGCAGCTGGCAGTGGATACCGTGGGCACAGCGTGGATGGCCCCACAGCTCGCCGCTCTCCCGCTGGTCGACGTCATGATGGGCCTTCACGACGGACATGCCCCGACTCAAGCTTTTTGGGCTGTTTAAGTGTCGCCCTTCACTAACCGCCGCAGCGATAGACTGTAAGGTAAAAGCTGCGGCTTTAGACGAAGGCTGTCTGACTCTCTGAAGGAGTCAGAAATGTAGCCATGTCAACTTCAACGTATTGCAGCGCAAGTAGCCATTCATTGAGTCATCTACGCTCTACGGATCTCTTCACAAGTGCGTTACAACAGTAAAGGATGGAGTTATGGTATCGCGTTGGCGATCAGCGCTGCACCGACCAGAGGAAGGTGCAGGACACGGGGCTGTGGTCACTGCCACGCAGCTCGTCGTTTAGCGACCGGTAATTGTCGCGCACAGCTTCGGGGCTAAAGCTGCTGATGCCTCGACTCGCGTCCGAACACGCGGCCTGCTCCACCTTGAGGCAGTTTTCCCATGGAGTGTGCGCACGAGAGCAATACAGAATACGGTCGCACCAGCCTGGGACGCGCTCGCGCAACCGCCCTCCTTTGTAGAACGGCTCGCGGTAGGTCGTCTGGTACACGTGCTGAGCCCAGCGAGTATCTCTCCCTGTTCCGGTGGTGGAGCCGCTTAAAGGCAACCGTGATCGACACGCTACCTTCTTGTAAGTGGGGTAGAACGTGGGCCACTTTGCCGGCTCGCGGAACGCTTTCAGCCCTCGCACGTGCTCGAGATCGTCGGCCATACTGTCATAGTGGTCATGTAGCTCTTGCAGTCGCCCTGCACTCAGCAAACGCAGCACTTCGTCGCCGTCCAACGATTGAATTCGGTAGTTGAAGTCGCCCATCCAGATCACGTGGTCACTGCAAGTGGCCAAGGTGGAGTCACCTGATGCTGCGTCCTTGGTGGGCGCGAGAGACCGAGGAAGTTCACGAGCAAGTTTGTCAAGCTGGCGACGTCGTCGCTCGATCCGATTAGCTTCGAGATGACAGTTCACAAATGTAAGAGTCTGTGGATCACCGGCCACGCGAATTGTGACTGCAATGCCGCCTTTGGAGCCGGTAAATTTGTGCGAGCCTGCTGCTATCGCCTCAATACGCCCGTGAAGGTGGTTCGCATAGTACACTGAAAGTCCTGTCGACTTTCGTCGGATGAGCGCGTGATCGCCGTGGCCCCGGATTTCTTTTTCCTCGCCCTCCTTGTTCCACCACAAGCATCCCAAGCTACTATCTGTCGTCGTGTGCGGGGCTGAATGCGGTGCAGTGGGCACCTCGTCGATGCAAGAAAAGCTCGCATGGGGACTGTTGATGCTGTACGCACTTGTAGAATTGGGACTACAAATACTGCAAGCCACGTCGCAGCCACAAAAACTAGTTAACCCCAGAGAACTGCCAAAATCTGACGACTCGTACGTTCGAAGATGTCGGCATTCATCTTCACGACTTCTACTTCGAAGCCATCGCCGTTTTGGGGTCATCACCAGGCGCCTGTAGATTTGCTCGGAGGATTGCAAGGTTCCTGGTGTCGGCTGTTGCTTGAGTCGCGCAAGAACTGCTGCATGTAAATGTTTGGTAACTTTTTCTTGAGTACCAATGACATAGATATCGTATCCAAGAGGAAGGAGTTCGTGTAGTTCCTCGGCAGCAAGATCATCACCAATGTATTGGCCTCGTCGTTGATGAGCAAACGGGTCCTCTGCTGCCATATTCCAAGTCGCAACAAATATTCGTAGAGGAATTTTTGGTGGTATCGGGCGAGGAGATGGTGGAGGTCCAGGGCAAGTCTCCGGCGTCAAAGCGAAGATCATGTCTTCGTCAAAGTCATCGTCGTCGTCGTCAAATGCAGGTTCTCCTGCAGCTTTCTCTTCTTTTGGCTCGACAGTATCGTTCACGATCACGCTATTGCAATTGGAAGCAGCATTGCTGTCAGGCACCAACTCCTCAGCTTCGCGGTCGCCCTCAACGACATCAGCAGCTACAATTTGTGTGTTTACCCTCACTGGGAGGGACTGAAAGCGAGGTGCGAGTGGCTCAACCCGGCACCTTGATTCTAGACTTTTTCGCAGCTCGTCGTGCTGAGACTTCTCGATCTCAACCTCGATTGCTTCCTCACTAGCTTCTTCGATCTTCAAACTGTCAAGGCTTTCGTTGTCGAATTGGTTGCTGTCCGTACTCCCTTGACGTCGAATGTACTCTTCCCACTCTGCTTCTGCGTCGCTGTCATCGAACGGAACTTCGTTGCACCAGCCTTTTGAAGGCTTCGAAGCCGCAGGGTCATATCGGCCTATTCTCAAGCCCAACAGCGACGGCATCACACTACAGACTTCGATCGAAATATGCCTGCTCTGTCAGTGAATGGGTGCCCCATGCCATCGTCCCATGATCGACGACTAGCCAAGCAGCAACGGACAAGGCATCCAGCGATCTCGCTATTTCAAGGAAGAGAGACCCCAGCAGCAGCGGCACTTGCTGTATGGAGGGCACCTTCCCACTAGATCTCTCTAGCGCTGCAAATACACGTTGAGCATTGCATGGGATGAACGTCTTGCACTCGTTGCAGCACCAATTTGACTTGACTCCATTGAAACTTCTCTGAATCTGTCGCTAGGCATCGCAGTCCGTAAGCTGCAGCTTCAGTGGTTATACTTCTTTGTATCGCATCACATTAGAATAACGAGCATGAGGTTCACCTTACGTCGTGAACACCCACCATAGCTTTACGCAAGTGCAGATCGTGGCACGGCAGAATCAACGCATACCCGTTTCCGACACGAAGCAATTCATCATCCACTCTAGTTGTTGTTGGTTTGCCTCATCGCTGTTTACCTACGAACTGTGCATCGTGAAAGCGCCGTGGTCTCGACACTTTGTTGAATTGGGACTTCCAGTCTGTGTTTGGGAATGATGTAGTCGGACATCGACTTGTTGTGGTCGTCGCTGAGACGAAGGCGCGCGATGAATACCTAGAAGATAACGTGCCAGCACCAACGCGAATTCCTGCGGCGCGTGTGCACGCTGGATCGAAAGTGTCAACCTGCTCGATCCGAGATCCGACACTGAACTTACTTCCTCATCGGCTGCCTGCCTGACCATCCGTGCTAACAACTTTGTCGTCGTGGGGTCACTTCTGGCCACCACACGCTAGCTCTTTACCGACGTGTGGAGTACCGCAGCATGTTCCTGTTGTCCAAGCGTATCCTCTGGAATTTGTTGGAACCAACTAACATGTCGTCAGAGAACTTTAGCAGACAGAGCGTTGGTATGAGCAATGATCGGGTTCAAAGTCTTGCACTTCGAAGAATTCGTTTACTCCCTTTTCCGAGTACCATGAAAACGAAAACCTTGGACAACCATGGCGACAAACAGCACGATGTCCAACAACCAACAAAAGGAAGGTGAGTTGTGACTTCACGGTTCGTGGGTACTTGCATCTACGGTGCCGTGTTACTCGCAAGTCTAGCGTGGCACTATCGCGAAAGCCCCGTCCTTCCTGTTCGGACAACCGAAACCAAAGTCTGAAACCAAGCAGGTTGGTCATGGCCAGTAGTGCCTGTTGCCACGCTCCGGGACCTCATCTGAATCAAGCCATCCCCTGACCTCTACTAGATATACCATCACTGCAAACGCTCTCTCGACGTTGGTCCGATGACATAGAAGGTTGGGTGGACGAGCGAGAAACCAATTTTCGACGACCAACATTTCGGGATGTTCCCTAGCAAACAGGAAGCTCCGCAGCATGGCAGACCCAGTCTTCTGCCACCGCGTCTACCTAGACTACACAGTCATCCAAGCGGCTTAGGCAGAACCGTTCACTTTGAAAACCACAACGACGATGACTCAGGCCGATATCACGATTCACTGACATTAGCAGGTGCGAGTTCAGAGCGGCAGCGCTTTCATTCTCTGCACGACCGACCCAGAGGTAGGTCGCTCGAAGAAGAAGCAACTTCTCTACGTACGGCGTTGCCAGGCTTGGCGACACTCATGACGCCAAACCAGCGTGTGCATGAGAACGAAAGTCTTCATCCTCAAAGCGGAGATTTAAGTCATGCTGGAGATCAGACCCAGCGATTGCAGCTTCCAGGAGTCGTGCAGGACCATGTCCGAGCGCAGACCTTAGCCCAGGTTTACACTCAGGCATACCCCGTTGTTTCTGCAGCATCACCGACAGCGGCTTCAAGCCTACTGCCAAACCGGAGTTTGGTATCAGCACCACTTTCAGGATTGTCAGCTTTTGCGGATCCTGACCTCGTTGGAATGCGAAATCTCCGCTATGGCACCTCTCCAAGCCATCGCTCCTCGAGTCGCTGGTCACCATACGCCTCAGCCTCGATCTCTGTCGGCAGACCGATCTCGAGTGAGGCTAGCCAAGCGAATTTAATTCCGTACAATGATGAGATCGATGGAGCCAAACAAAGCCATCGGAGGCGACGTACAAGCCCAAGGCGACGACTTGCAGCATCCAAAGCACGTGCCCGCGCATTGCAGATGGCTATGGATGGCCAGCCTGTTGGAATTGTAAACCGCTTTGAAAACGATCAAACAATGTTTCAGCGCCAAGAAAAAAAGGTTGCATCGACCTTGCTTGTAGCCCCACCACCGATGATATCGCTTGGACGCTCGTTGCCTATGTCACTGCGTTCGCCATCACCAGCACTTGTTGATGAGTCTGACACGAGTCCAACCAAGAAAAATTCGCGATACTTGCGTGAAAAAGTGGATCGACGTACAATCCTGGCACGTCTTGACCGCGGAGAGAAGCAGTCTGCTCTCGCCAAAGAGTTTCGTGTCACGCGTGCAGCCATTTGCCATTTAAACGAGCACCGTGATCTTGTTCTTTCGCGTCAGCACGAAGACCCACTAGCCAAATATCCTAAAAAGGCAAAGCGCAAACAGGGATCTGAAGATGAGGCAGAGATTGAAGATGGAGAATTATCGCAACAGAATGGATCAAACCGGGTATCGCTTCTTTTATCTGCTGCTGTTTCTCCATCAGCTGAAGATTCACAAGCTTCTAGCCAACCGGAGGCAGTTCACGCGGTGGCATTGCAGCCAGCGGAGCGACTGATTCCTTTGCTCTTGAGCGGAGAAACTACTGATGCAGATTTTCGTCGATATTGTGATCGTCTGATGACCATGGTTGTCGAGGAGGTGCTTGCTTGGGCACACACTGAAGCTCGCACCAATTTGACAGCACGAGCTACACCATGCGGCGTGTCAATCGCACCGGGAGGTTCCCCGATGCTCTCCATTTTCCAGGCACTCGAGCCAGAGCTGCCGACTGGGCACATCAAGCACAACCTTCCTCCAACCGGTTCTCCAGTCGCAGTGGTGCTGGACCTTCCTTCTGCAATTGCGTCGCACAATGTCTGTTTGTTCTACGCATTCACGGACGAAGTGGGTGGTGTGCGCGTAGCCAAAAGCATTCGTGAATTGCTCGATCGAGGAGCAGTGGAAGAGCTACTATGTCTGGTTACACTGGCAGTATCAGCTTTTACTGTTGGTGAATTGCAGCGTGCACATCCAAGCCTACGCATTGCTGCTGCCCATGTTGAAAGCAAAGAAGACATCGACGATTGGCTTCAGCAGAGCAACGACATTGAAAATGAGCAACGCTACCAGAACAACAATGCTGGTGAGCCCTCGACAGCGTCTTCTCGCTTGCAATTGCTAGCAAGCCGAGTAGCCGAAATCTACTGAGTAAAATACCCAACTCGACACGGTAGGCACACAAAAATTGCCGCCATAAATTCTGCTTAAAATTCATACCAACAACACAGTCGTCAAGAATTCGTTTCTCGTTGAGTAGTACGTACCAGTCGTCGCTGGTCATAATCGTACCATGACGCATCACTAAATGAGTGTGAGACGTCCGGTATACGATTGCAGGTGCCAACGAAGCTGCCGGCAGCGTAAGCAACATGGGATGCTCGTTGATAAATAGAGAACCGTCAACTGAAACCTACAAGAACTGCAGCACGGGACGATGCAGTCCTTGCAGTTCTATCACCACCCACGCAAAATCAACCATGTCGAGAAGGCATCAACGGACCTCGACCAGGTTTTCATGGCGCGCATTACAGCGCCATCTTATCGCTTGGGCATCCTTCCATTGAAAATCCACAGCGCACGCGAGAAACGGCAGTCGACCGAAGCTCACGGCTGCGCCAACGATATGCGCTTTGTTAATTGCTCGTCTGACAAGAGTTCGGATAGTGGCGGTCGTTTTTGACTAAAATTGTGGTCGGAGTCATGGACAGGAGAGCGCTTGCTTGCTCGCGTGGAAAGGGTCTGCTAGCAGGGTCAGCGGGGTTGCCATCATCCTCCACTAAATTGGCGTGGTTGCGCTTTCATGGCGGTCAGACCAGGAGAGTGAGAAAGCTTCGAGTTCAGACGGAGACCGGGAGTTTCGACGGAGCGTTTCGAGTATCTCACTTGCATGAGACTTCGGGATGGATGTCGCACCATTTTATCCACGCTCGAGATGCTTGCAGCGGGCGAATCTGGTCGATGGTGCAGTTTAGACCACCGCTTCGTTGGTGGCGATGCAAATAACAACCGTGGCGTTGGTAAGACTCGTCGTTCCTCGGTTCTTTTCTTTGGCGCCGCGAACTCACATGGGCTCTCCACAGCAAGCCTCGAACATCAATGTTAACCCGAGAACTGCAACAACTCCAGCATCGTTCCGCTTAGTATCTCTTGAAACCCCTACCACGCGCTTTGTATGTCTGACAGGTTCCAGAAATTCACGAAAACCGCTATGGCAGAAACCGCTTCCACTTGCCCCATCTTGCCTCGCGACGATGCTTCGATGCTTCTTCATTCATTATTTATCCATCTAGGAGCCACAGCACAGCTGACGACGTTTGACGCGTTCCGAGTTGCACTTTCGTTTCCACTCCATCAAACACCGATGTCCCCAAACGATCGTCCTGGCAACTCCTTATCTCCACTTGTTGGTCTGCCCGAGTCTCCGATTGCGAAGAGCGACTTTCAACTGTATCTGCACCCTCGACAACCTTTTATTCGATATGACCGCCACCGGCGTCGTCCGATTAGCTCCCTCCCAGGTCAAGGTAACGTGACGAAGCTCCCGGGCGTAGCAACATTGCTCAGACGACATAACGCGATGCAAAGCAAGGGACTCATCTCGTCCGTGCCCGTGCCCGTACCGGATTCTGACTACGACTTGAACGCTCGACACTCCATCGGTTCGAATAGCAGTTTTGAATGTTGGACACCTCGACGATTTGCAGGAACTTCAGGCAATGCCACTTCTCCGGATTCAAAATGGATGCCGTTGGCAGCAGCTCTCGTGTCAACACGTACTCGACTGAATGAATGGAGCAATAATCCCAACAGCTATGACTCTAAAAGCAGTGATAGTTACAGTTGGTCGGAAGGTAGCACGGCGTCTTCTCCTGTCGTACGGTCTCCCGAATCTGTTCGATCCACCACCACCGAATCACGACCTAAAAGCTCACGGTATCTTCGCGAAATTGATCGTCGCCGTATTTTGATGCGTATCGCCCAGGGAGAAAAGCAGTCAGCACTCGCCAAGGAGTATCATGTCAGCCGAGCCGCTATTTGTAATCTCAACAAGCACCGTGCTGAGGTACTCTCACGAAATCACGAGCATCCACTAGCTAAGCACCCGAAGCGCAGAATGCTGAGCAAAGCTAGAGTGGCGGACAGCCCAGCGGCATCATCAGATTCTAGCAGCCTATAAACGATTAATTCTTCAGCACTTATCTATCTACCTGCGACCTACGTCAATATTAGTCTTCGATAGAGAAGAGTACTAACCTTAAATTAATGGTAGCAAACCAGCATAGCAGTAGCTACGTACGGTTTTAGCTTGAACATACTTAGCTCTCCTTACCAACTCTCAGACAGCGAGACTTCATCCAACGCATGAAAGCTAATTACACCCGCGCGTATTTTCATTCCGAACTTGCCATATCTTCACTCAGCTTGCCTTGTCAATAGCACCAGAAGTTGAGGTCCAATTATGGGGAATCCGAGTACGGTACTGAACGAAGGCTGAAACCATCACCCATCCATGTAAGGATTGAAGGATTGTTTGGCTAAGCAAACAAATGTATCTTCCTGTGGCTGTCCTCAGAGAAGGCAGCCTTTTCACCATAGACAACCGTACCTTCAGTCCAGATATGATAGCGTGCACCTTCAGGAAAGTTGTGCCTGTCAGCAATAACTACAGCCTGCGTTCATCGCTCCTCGGCTTCGAATAAAAGCTTGCTGGTAAACACCAGCCGGTTGACTACTAAGGCACAAATCCGACAATAGCAAAAGCAAATGAAACTCACGACACGTTGCACATAAGACAAGTATCTTGTGATTCGGACGACGTAGGCAGGGTGAGCCACCCACCCCTCCGCTTTTATCCACCATGGAGCTCTCAAGACTCGACTGCACTTGCACACGCCATTTCCAGTCGCTCTTGCAGCTCTCTCAACTTCTCTCCCTTATGCTTTACGCGCCTCCGGCACACGGAGCTGCACGCGAACAGCGTGCTGTCCCATCATAGTGATCACCGACTGCTTGTTCTGCTGGAACTCCGCCCTACAAATAAGAACAAAAAAAAAAAAAAACTCAGCATTCCCTTCACCCACAACCTTAAAGTAATAATAAAAAACATACTGCATCTTCTTGATTTCGCGCTGAGTCTCCTCCTCCAAGATGCTCGGGTCATCTCCCATCAACTAAAACAATTATAAAAAAAAAAAACTTGTCAGAGCCGGAATTTCCCTCTCCCACAGCGACGTTTTCCTCACGTCGGTGTTGCCGTTCATCTGGAAGGTGCGCTCCATCTGCTTGCGGTAGGCCGTGATCTCGGCCTCGGCCTCCAGCTTGGCCTGCTTGAGCCGCTCGCCGCGTTCTGCACATTCCACGGCGTAGGGAAAAGTTGTATTAATTTTTATCGCTATTTTCTCTTAGTAGAGGGGCGGGGCGTGCCTTGGCGCGCCTCGCTGATGATCTTGGAGGCCTTGGTCTCGGCCGCCATGAGCTCCTTGATGCTCTGGTTCGCCGCCATTTCGTTCGGATCTTTGCGCTTAGAATCAATTCGGAGTATGGAGCTGGAGCGGATTTAATTTATGTTTAGAGGGCGGGGATTGGTGGAAAAGTGGAGGCTGAAGGAGACGATTGGTGGAAAAGGTTGATCAGATCTTTAGAAGGGCAATTGGAGGAAGTAATGGAAACATGTCCATGTGAGGTGGACGTTGTAGTGGCAGGCTGCAATGCGGACGGGAAGCTTCGTTCGCTTCGAACGTGACGAGTTCAGTCGCCGATTTTGAGATGCAGTGGAGCTAGTGCAGCGTCGGGTTGCCAACGTCCACTTTTTCCCACTGAGAGAGCAGCGTGATGTCGTTCTCGAGGTCGGTGATGCGAGCCTTGAGCTCCTCGAGCTCCGCCGGGTTGTGCTTGCGCTGCTTGCTCAGCATCTCTACGCGAGCCCAGTACCGCTTCTGCCAGATGTTGCTGTACGTCGGGTCCTGCAGTCGTAGCGAAAGTGTTAGCGACATGTCCAGTGCACACTCACTACGTCGTTGCACATACCTTCTTCGTGATGGTGTAGTAGAACGAGTTGCCCAACACAGCAGTAAAGCCGATGAAGTACGTGATAGGCTCCATGACGTCCCACGAGTACACGTCCCAGACGCAGTACATGAGCGCGCCGTAAAAGCCCGTGAGTCCGGTGAGCCCCACCCACTTCTGCGCGTTCGGCATGCGGCGCGCCGCCATGTGCACCTCGTTCTCCACCTGCTGCAGCTTCTTGAGCGAGCTGTGGAGCTCAGCCAGCTGCCGCTCCTTCACCTTGCGGTCGTGCTTGATGTTGTACAGCTCCGAGTCCAGCGAGTTCTGCAGCGTCAGCACACTCTCCAAGCTCTGCACAAGCAGCACACAACAAAACAAAAGTTCACCATGAGTCCCCACTTCAACAACTTCAACTTCATCAAAATAAAACTGAAAAAAAAAAACTCACATAAGGTCTCAGGATCACAGCATTCTCCAGCTGCGGGTTCCTGGACCGATCAAAGTGCACCACAAGGTTCCGGCGCTGCAGCTCGCGCAGCCACTTGGTGGCTATGGCCTCCTCGGCGCCGGCATTGTGGCACATCCTGTAAAACTCCTTCAGCGGCAACTAATACCCCCCCAAATACCTCAATTAGCGGTCATCCCCTAGCCCAGTACCTCATTTAGCACGTACAATGAGGCGCGGGTCTTTCTCGATCTCCGCCTTGACCGTAGCGAAGGCCACGCTCTCCTCCCGCGCGCGGCGGTCGTCAATCGTAGCCTCGTCGCTCTCCACCAGCACGTTCACGTGGTTCAGCCGCAGACAAAACGGCATCGACGTGAGCTCCCCCAGCCGCACCGTGCGCGCCAGTTTAGTGCCGTCGGGCGTGGCCACCTCCACGGTCTTCAGCGAGGCATCGGCGTGTCGCACCGCCTCAATGAGGCTCTCCACGGTGGCGCCGGCGTCGCCCAGCCCCAGCCGCGTGAGCCCCTTTTGGCCCGGCAGCGGCAGCAGCACCTCGAGGTGGCCCGGCGCTTTCGCCTCATTCCGCACGCTTATTTGAGGCGCGTTGGCGCCCCGTGAGTGCAGCGCCGACGCCGGCCCCGCGTGCGAGCGCTCGGCCGCGCGCGTCCGCAGAGACCCAGAGCTCGAGTGGAAGAGCGCGGGGGCGAAGCGCGCGCTCGGCGCGCGCAGCCGCAGCAGCGCGCGGGACGCCCGGACGGCCATGCTGCACGCTGACGATCCGACGCTTTTTTTTTTTTTTGAGGCGAAGTCACGGGAAAGCCCAATTTAGGGGAGAGAAGATGACCCAAAATAGCGTACTTTTTGGGGAGGAAACTGAGATGGCTACATCATGTTGAAGGGAAATGCCACTGTGAATCGACTGATTGGAAGCGGCTTTTGATAATTTCTTTAGCTGTGTTTGGATGCATGTTTAAGTTTGGTGCCGTGACCGACACGTGCTTTGATGGTGTGAGAACGAAAGTGGCTAGGTTGATGGAGTATTTCGAGCTGTAAGAATGGTTCTGATGTGGTTATTGAAAATTCACGTACACTAGCTTGAACACTATTGATAATATTGGTTTAGTCCAGATCACATCGGTTGACTACATTGAAAGGAAGCAGGTTCAAATGAGGTCAGGTGTGGTTTGCGCTGGTTTTAAGTCTCTACGATACCGTTCATGACGAGCTGGTCGAGGTGTCGAGAGGAACAACCTGGGCCGCACGCCAAAATCAGGAATCGTCCGTATCAGCACTGGTGGATGGCGTGTTGTCTCTCGTGTACAGTGAGGCCCGTTATTGTGCGCTTCGGCCTGCGATGTCCGCTTTGCTTATGGGTCAGCAGACTCCAGGATCCACTTCCGACGCCCTGAACCACGCCTTTCAGGTGTTTATGGCACAGATCCGGGAGGCAATGATTGCCGGTTCGACCCAACATCACGGAATCGGACGACGGCAGCAACAACGTGCGTCTGAAAGCACCGTTACAGCATCTGAAAGTATGTGTGGGAGTGGTTGGAATCATCTGTGGCTGATCAAACCTGCCTCCATTGAGCTGGTTGACGTGGAATCGGAACGGGTGCGAGATTGTCGCTACGATCTCTGCCTCGTCAGTGTCATGCAGCTTGTCTCCGAGTTGGGCTGCGTGGATCTCCATCTAGATGATGCGCAAACCACTTTGTCGTTGCGATCAGCTCTTCCATTATCAAATGACACATATGGAACGCGTATGGAGCTGGTTTTGGACGGACGGCTGCGTGTCTTTCGAGTGCTGCCGAGCGGTGTGTCGTCCATGATCCCCTTGGCTGGTGGATGGTGTGTGGGTGACTACGCTGCTGCGTTGGCCTCCGATCGCAGATCAGTGTCTATTGACATGTTTGGTTTGACCGAGGAAAAGGTGACAATCATTGCTGACCGCTCAAGCGGTCAAGTGATCAGCCAGGAGGAAATTCATTAAGAATATGGTTATCGCTCTGTGTCCAACGTACGTCGGGTCCGTTTATCGATTGAACTTGATCCAGAATTTTGTCGTGGAAATAGATCAACCAGTCGAGAGGCTAGTGTGAAAGTGCACGGAACGGTGAGCAGCTCGACGTACAGACCCCTGCGATCGTCTCCCACGCAAGAATGGTTCAAATTGTCGGAGATGCCAAGTTCTAGTCGAGCGGCGATCTGGAATGAGCTGGACTGGAGACCGCTGCTCGAGTTGCAGGCACGATACGTCTCTATACGAGATTGCGATGGCGTGACTTCCTCTTGAAGTTGAGCAAGTATGGTATCACGGCTTCGCTATGTCGGTTTGCTCTTGAAATTGGATGTCAAGTTCTCTATCGTATTCTCATACACGTAGAGAAGCCTTGGTGCAGGTGAGGTAAGAATATTTTCTATTCATCAGAACCCACTCGGTTAAATGCTCTTGCAAATGGTCAAGTCGACACCAATCATCGGCACCAACGCTCCCGGGAGCAGTATTGAGTCTCACGCGTCAGGCCGGTTCAACCGCAGTCCACATCAACTTGGCAACGACGATTTTGAGTTAGCCTCGGCTGCAATCTATGGCCTTTAGCCTTTTAGCATTCGTTTACTAGCTAAAACGCTCGAAATTAATCCACACAGAATACGATTTCCTGCAGTGAGCCCGTTTGTTTGCCTCACCTCTCCTTCACCTGCTCAACCGTCCAGGACGTTATTCACAAAACATTGACAACTATTTATCGAACATTTGACAACAATCTTGTACTCAACCCAAATCACACATCCACACAAGGTGGCGTCCCGTACCAACGCCATAAGTAGCTCACCATACGTGCCACCAGATCAACACCAAGCTGGCACAAGATGCAATTGTCGAGACAGCAGTCAATGCCGAAAGAGGCCCCACGAAGCCGGCCTCCAAGCCTCATGCGTCTGGTGCTCTCTGATCGAGCAGTGACCACACCTGAAACGACCGTCCGCCGATCTTGGCATCTGCTCGACAATGTCAATAGACGCATGCTGGTGTTTGAGTTGGTGCTTTTGTCCGGTCCAGCAACGGTGTGTACAGAATAAACGACATCGCTCACAGCGACGATCTCGAGGTTTGTTGGCGCGAGTGGTATGTTCGGTTCGTCAGATATGGTCCCTGGCAAAACTCGTTTTACGTACTTTGCAGCTGTATCCGCGGCAGCTACAGTCGAATTAAGGCTACCCTCACTCATGTCTACATTTTTCAGAACTGCTAGTGCGGAGCTGTAACGTCGACTGTCAAGCTGAGTTCCTGTCTCAAAGTCTTCCGTAATCAGCTCCAGGGCAATATACACGAAGCAAGCCGAATTTAAAGGAAGATTGAGCTGGGATCTTACGTCGCAATTAAACAATGCTTTTCATGAAATTTTTGATGTCCGATATAGATACCAATGCTTGAGCCACATCTAGTGCAACCATTGCCAAGGTTATCGTGATGCTATTGGAACTCTGCATCGAGCTTGAGACGTACAGAGCATTGAAAACGTCGACATTAATAATCATAATCTGCGGTAGCAATTCAAACTTAGATCCCAACGTTGAACTGATTAGGGTTTTGGCCAGAATTTTTATAATGGGGAGCAGCATGGTGTAGTATCTTTGGCCGGACTCCCCCACGCAAGTGAATCCATAAAAGTATAATGGATGACAAACGTGAGCAGAATCTGGCAACAAAGGACAATGATCGCACTTATCAGCTCCCACAATAAAGCTCGATCTTGGCGCAGCCTTCGGCCAAAGAACAGCACAAAGCAGATAACTAGTGTAGTAAACCATACTGGGATTCCAAAACTAATTGGAACGGCAAAGGAAATCCTATGAAACTTGATATGATCAACCTGTATGTCGTGGATGTTAGCGTGGCAACTACTGACGGAACGGCCAATTGTACTGATGTCATGTGTAATCGTGGAACGTTTAAATGTATTTGCTCCATGAAAGTCCGCGTAAGTAGCACTACGAGCACGCAGTTACGGATCCAGAACATATAATTGGTACTGGATCCTGCTCCCGGTGGATCCAATGGAGCAGCATCAACCAGCGTTAAGATCAGAAGACATGGGAAGGGCACAATAGAAGGCATTACGAGAGCTCGAAAGGCTGAAATCGAGTTGTGGTATTCGTTGAATTTGTGCATCCGGTCTGCCGAGTAGTGTCCACGCAGCTCGATTTGAAAGCTGACAAAAAACTTAGCAGTTCGGCGCAAGAAGTGGCGAGGTTTCCTCATTGCTGACTTTTTCCGCTCAGGGTGTTCTGCTGACTCACGGCTTGTTATAAAATGACGGGTAATGTGAGCTCTTGTTCGCAAGTTCAGCTCGAAGAGTTAAGACGAATGAAAATAGTCATCACTATCACTTTATATTTACCAGACACGTGAGCATTTCACGACGTTGGTAGGAACATCTTGAGAAGGGGTCAGAAACGGCAAATACGGCTATGTACAGTCTCCAAGTGTTGGTAGCTCTTTCCCATAAAACATTGCATCGTGGTTTCTCCACAAATTCATTACAGCCCACGAACACAGACGACCAATGCTTGGTTCTACTAAGAGAATACAAAAGCTTGTCAATCCTCAACACCGCCGCGAATTTACCTGTGGATAGGGTTTATTAAGTACAAATATGCCATTGATCGTAGCATTCATGGCGTCAAACGTCGACCACGTTTTTATTTTTGATCCTTGAAAACATATCACTTCAAATGGGTATTTTTCGAAAGAGTCGCGCTTTCTTTCTGTTGAGTGCGCGCATTCGAAGTACAGAGAAATTTACCTGCAAATTTCTTGCGAAAAGATTTCAGCCTGAAGCACTTCATAACTTAAGCCGTGTTCGCGCATAGTGTCATTATGGCAAAATCGTGATTTTCCTTCGCGGCCAGAATTTACCTCCAATTATGGCTGTCGTCAAAATATCATTTTTGCATCGACCGTGTTCGCGCGCGGGAAAACCTTCTTTTGCGATCACTTCAAAACTTTGAGGTAGCTCGGCGAGTTCCTCTCTTTTGTCAGATATACTGTTAAGGCGTACCGCGGGTGCGTATCACCGGATACCTAGCTCGTAGGCGTCTTTGCTTGTAGGTAGCTGACCAAACGGGGACAAATTCAAATTCAAAAGACATGCTGTTGCTTCTCCTACTAGTTGCTGTGATTCGCTTAGGCATCAAAGGACGGAAAACGCTTAATGCTTCTTTTTTCTCAATCGGCCAGGTACCACCAAGCTTGCACCTGTTTATAACGGCTTTGCATGGGTGAGCCTCACACCTCAAGTTCATCAATACGCCAGCAGTGCTCACCATCAGGGATTGATAGTAGTTCAGAAAAATTGTAACAAGGTCGTGCCAGCGGCTCAAGGAAGCTCTGAAATTATGGGGTTGGGCTGGTAATGCTAGAATAAGTAAAAGATTTCCATCACTCGCCGGATAGATCTGTTTCAGGCACAGCAAGGCGTTCGATCCGATACCTCTGGTCGGGGCAGCAGGCGCTCCACCCCGTTAACTATACACGCTTCATGGCCAGGTGCTCCAGTAGCAGGAGCACCTGGCCATGAAGCGTGCGGAAGCGGTAGACCAAGCGTTTGATCATCAGCTCACCGCTCTCAGGCATCTTGGTGTTGCGGCGACCCGTATTGCCAGACGCACACCTCCTGCTCTAGCTTGGTCTGCAGCAAAGCGTTTAGCGTTCTGCAGGCACATACGTTTGTGGCTGCCCACGGCATCATTCTACCACAGCCTGCTTGGTCGTGAGGGCAGCAGCTCTACCTGTGGCCGGTACGGGTAACATTCACCTTCAGAATCGCTTTGACAGGGGGATCCTGTAGTGGCGCTTGAATTGGATCTAGCGCCAGCTAATCGGTATTTGGCAGGTTCGTGACTGCTCTTTTGGCAATATTTGGCAGCCGCCTGCGGAAGTGTTGCCGCGGTCGTACTGTATTGGCGCTCAAATTAAAATAAGAGCCAGCAAAAGTTCTCAAGTTCTACTGCCCCAAACCCATTTAAACACTTGTCATGTAAATGACTTGTCAATTTAATTCTACACGCACACGTCATGTCCGGAAGGGGCCAAGGTGCGGAAGGGCTTGGCCAAGGTGCAAAACGTCATCGCAAGATACTACGGGCATGGAAATAATTAGCACAATTGATGTCCATTAACGAATGATACAGGACCCATGGCCACCTGAATGTGGACTGGCGAGTGACGCCAAATAGCGACGATCGGCCTGTTTAAATACCGCCACTTTACCGTGATGCAGGGGCGAGCAAGTCCGACGCGAGCTTGGCGAGCGTCTGCATGGTGGCGTAGTCCTTGGTGGAGATATTATTGTGCGAGACGCCATCCAGTGCACAGAGGTTCCCGACCACTTCGCCAGTTGGTGCATGCAGCGGGAAGCCGGCGTAAAACTTGACGCCCAGGTCGTCCACACACGGCATCTTGGAAAAGCGCATGTCGCGTTGTGGGTTCTTGATCACGAGGGGTTTCTCGGCGTACACGGAGTGCATGCAAGGCACTTCGTTGCGCGGGAGTAGCTGCGCCTCGGCCGGGAGATTGTAGTTGCCCACGGCATGGAAGTGTTTGTCGTCGATCATGGATACGACGCCGATCGGACAGCCCAAACGTTTGGCTGCTACCTGCGCGATCAGGTCCAAGGCAGAGCGATCGTAGTCGGACTGCAGTGCTCCAGAGCTTTGAACGAATTCGACACGGCGAGCGTCTTTTTGTGCCTCAGGCATCGGTGCCAAGGGAACGTCTTCGTTCGACACCTTGGACGCGTCGAATTGGTACTTGTAGTCGCGAGTGCGGTCACTGAGTCACTGACGGAGCTCGAGTCGCGAGTGCGGTCACTGAGTCACTGACGGAGCTCGATTTAACGCTGGACTTAAGGCGCGATTTGGCGAGCTCTTCATTCAATTGGTTTTCGATATTCGCCATAACCCGCTGAACCTGTATCTGTTTGGTAGAGCTTTTGGTCGTGCGTGCTTCATTCGTGGCCTCTGACGAAGTCGACGAGGCAGGGCTAGCTTTGGGGGCTCCTACAAGTGTGCTCAGTATCTCCAACGCACGACTACGCGTCTCTGGGTCCTCCGAGCACAGCTGCTCCGTCAAGTTTTCGTCCTCAGGTTTTACCGTTGCGTCCCCATTTTCATCGCTACTTGAGCTCAAGATCGAGCTATCGTCTGGTATCCAAGCATCAGATGGAGTCTCCACAATAATGGGCCCTAACGCTGACAGCAAATCTTCGTCGTCAAACTTGCAATCGTCGACTCGCGTTATGCACATTCGACAGCATCGATTTTTGCGGATCTCCCCGATGCTTGCCTCCACCTCATACAGCCCAGAACAGTCTCCGCACACCATGTGCCCGCACAATTGGCAGTAGAAGTCGCGGCGAAAGAAGCGGAAAGTCCTGTTGCAGATCAAGCAACGTTTTTCCAGCAGCGGGTCCGCGTATTCTTGTGGAAAGTATATGAACGACTGGAAGCCAAGTTGCCGTCGACGAATGACCCGTTCAAAGTTTGACAGCGACTCGGTTAGCATCCGCATGATATACCGCGCCTCCGGGTTCATTACAGTCACGCGACGCCGTGCCAGGTCTACCGCTTGCGTTATCGGTTTCGGGCTCCTTGTTGGAAAAGGCGGATGGTAGTTTATCAGAAGCATATGCGTGTGCGAAAATTTGAGTATGCTGGCGGTGGCTGCCGCCCGAGCTCGGAGTAAACTGCAAATCGAAGCCAATACCAATGTGGTCGATTTCGCGTTTCAACGGCGAGCACTCGGTGCGTGGAAATACCTGGTCGTGAACGTGTTTTGGCGCAGTCTTCATCAAATGAACTGCTCGTTTCTTACTAGGATACTGATGGGTATACGTTGAAAACAGGAGCTGCTGGATTCGATTGTGGTGACACCGTATCCGTTGCTGCAAGCCCACATTGGGACGCATTGTTGCAGATGTGACTGTGATCAAATCGTGTCGACGAGCGAGGTCATCTTCTTTTTCTGTCGATACCTGAAATTTGGTTTGAGACCTAGCATCGAATGCTACTTGCTGGTCAAATAACACGTCACCTCGCTTGAACTGTTTTCCGCACAGAGATTTCATTGTGGAGTCGTACACGTTGGAGTTTTGATGCAGCAGCACACTTAACGCTTCATTCAAGTGGCACCGGAGTTCTGTTTTGGCCGCTACAGAATGCAATATATCGGGATCATTGCCTGCGTTCTCAGACGTGTGGTAAGGCTTCATTTCTGCTAGATGCACGCCTCCTTTTCCCGTGTAATGCTTCCATCGGCCACCTTTTGCGTTGTTCCGAACAGCTGCGTTTAGTTTTGGCATTGTGGCGATAACGTCGTTGTAAATTTCCTGGTCTGAGAGCACGAGCTTCTGGTGAGTGGTATCAGGGCTACCGATTATTAAACCGTTGCCAATTTCGTCGAAGCTGGCCGATCTACTTCTCGAGTTGGAGTCGGCGGAGTGGGGGTTGTGATCGCTTGGCTGACTTGCAGGGCTTGGACGAGAGTACGCCCATGAGTATACAGATCTCCTAGAGTTCATCGTTCACCCTTCCGTGGAAATAAGGCCGTCGACTCTCGCGTCTGTCAAGTTTAAAAGTGAGAGCTTGATTCGTATTTGCGGTCCGGCGGTGGGAAGACGACACTCCGGCTGGTTGATGCATATGACCGGTCAGGGATCCAAGCGCGATTGTGACTTTCCACGTGTGGCTTGTGGCAACTTGACAAACACAAAATTTGCTCTGTTCGCCACCCTGGAACTCCGCACATCTTCTGCTGCCACAGATTAGTCCACCTGGCCTACCAGTCTCCCGCTACAGCATTTCGTCCTGCAGGCCACGCTTAAGTTTACCGATCGAAAGCAGCTCGGCTGAATAGTCGGTAAAATACACTGGATGCCACCATAAACAGTTTCGAAACCCCGCGCGAGCGATTTGCTTTAACATCACGGCGCGATCCATCTGGACGATGCCGCATAACCACCTGCGTCCATAGAGAAATCGCCGCTGAGCCACGAAGACAGGTCTATTACATTTCTGCGATTTTTAAAACAGCGGAAACTATTCTCACCTTGACCAATACGTTGCTCGTCGTCCCTTGGTCAACTTGTATAGACAACGCTTTCAATTCTTTCTCACAAAAAATTACAACGCTACACCGCGGCAACGCGACACTTTAAGTAGTTGGCACGTCCGCGAAAACAATCCTATCCACAATGCTTGAACGCGTAATCTCAGTTTCCTGAATAGGCATTACAGTATGCCTAATCAAATCTGTCAAAGGCAACTTCAACTAGACCAATAGGTTCTTATGTACTCCACACCATTTGATGTACCAGTACGTAAATCTAACACGTATGCGCTCCATAGAGAATATAGGAGAAATATATAAATTGAATATCTCTAATGCGACTCCCCGCTCTGCTGCTGCTGGCGCCTCTCGCGGCTGAGGCCGCGGCCTCCGCGGTGTCCACGGAGCGCTTGGACCGCTGCGCCTCCTTCGGCTTTGACGCGGACGCGCTGGACTGTCGACTTTGCGGCGACCTGTCGACCTTCCTGGAGCCTGCTAAGTCGACGTCGAAGACCAAGGCGAAGGCTGTCGACTTAGTGACGGAAGAGTGCCGCGACTGCTGCTCGGACATGTCCAAAATGCTGGAGGCCGAGGGGCGCCGCTTCCCCAAAGTTGTTCTGGCAGTAAGTCGACGTCGACTTAAGCGGCACCCGAAAGTGGCGAACTTCGTGGAGCACCAGGCCGAGCAGATTAAGAGGCTGGAGGTGCAAGAGACCGACCCCAGACTGCCCATGCTGCAATTCTTCGATGAGGATGGAGAGAAGGTCGAGGAGATCAGGTGCGTTGTTTGTTTTCTTCCTTTTTTTTTCTTTTTTGTGATGTAAACTTATGTTTTCGTTGCAGTGTGGCCCATTGGGATGAAGACTCCATTGCCGAGTTCATCGAGAATAAGTTGCTGCCTGAGGAGACGGAGGGTGAAGGAGAAGTGATCGAGGAGGTAGTGGAGGAAGTTGTGGAGATGGAAGTGGAGGCAGACAAGCCGTAATGTGGAAAGTTGCAAACACGAGTTGTGAGAATGGACAAGAAATGAAGTGAAGATGAAGTGGTGGCGCTTTGTTGACGAACGGGTGCTTGGTTTTGTGTTCTTGTACTAATCCTGTTCTTCTGGACGCTCGGACCTGTCGGAATCGGCTGAGCTTCGACTGGAGCTAGGTGCTCGAGATGAAGATGGCTGCTGCTGCTGCTGAATTCGAGGCGTTTGTGATGTTAGGTTGATCTGGTAATGCGGCTTCTTTCTCAGGTTACTCGGTCGACAAGGATGACGAAGAACGTTCCCCGTCGTCGAAGTTTCACTTACAGCGCTCAGACTTCCCTGCCCTTCAACAGAGGGCTTGCTACTGCTGTCCTCAACATCATCGTGTGCCGCTTCCGGGACTTGCAGGTCGTCCTCGCAGTAGATGCGCAAGATACGTGAAGTAAGCGCAGGCAACGGAACAAATCGATGGAAAGCCTGCAGCATGTCAAACTCTTCCTTGGACAGGACCATCTCGCACTCAGCAGCAGAGAGCTCAACGTCAGCATCATCGCTGCCTGCAGCGCCTTCGCCGCGGATTTCTCGCGCGCTCCTCATCGCCATTTAAACAGTGATCTTTTGGCTTTCATGCAAGGTTGGCATGCTCCGTATTTATCTTCATGCGATGTACTCATGATCATGTCCAATGCCGATGCAGATGTATAGATAGCGGCTGCAGACGAGAGTGAGCTTTTATCATGTAGCTGCAACATGCATAATCTCTCACCCCGGCAGCACTATGATTATTTTCCTAGAGGGAAAGCTATATGCTTCATTATTATTTTCATTTATTGCATGTTTCTAGGCTATCTGGGTTGTGTGTGGAGCTCGGAAGAAGCGGCGCTTTGCATCAAACGGGAATAGGAAGGTCAAGCTCTTCGGACCTTTTGCTTCTTGCTCGTTCAGTGCTCGGGTAATTCTCTGTGCAAGTAACTGCGATGGGTATTCCACAAGGTGATAGGTTGCCGTGCAGAGCAACAGGATGAGGCCGAACCGGCAAAACAAGCGGTCGTAATACATACTGGGTTCCTTGCCGTATATATCGCTGAAGACCACGAAGCTGTGCAGTAAATACACCGAGAAGCTGATCTTGCCCCAGTACCGAAGCACACTCCATTCAAACATTGCCGAGATGCAAGATGGCAAAAGCATTTCAATCACGATAACAAGGGTAACAGGAACACTGATAAACGGGAAGCCTCCTTCGTCGTGCTCTCGCTTGTGCACCCAATGAAAGAACATCGTGGGTTCTGCGGGCTGACCGGGTTGAGAGTTTCTGCGGAAGCACACACTGAGGATCAATGTGACTGCAGCGTACTCGACGGCTCGGATCGCGAGTTTGTGCAACCGACTAAACTCAAACCCGGTCGACTTCATCCACATGTCAGTCTTCACAAACAAAGCAGCGGCCATGGAACCAGCGAGGAACGTGGGGAGGTGGGGCATGAGTGGGGAGTGACTTGATCGACGTTCATGCCAGCCAGCGTACACAATCCACATGTAGAGCGGTATGAAGGGCACCCACCAAAATCGTCGCAGGTTAAGCACTCCAAGAACAAACACTGGAAGGCAAAAGTAGTACGAGATTTCCAGTGGCAGCGTCCAGAAGACAAAGTACCGGTGCGGAAAGCTGAATGTAAGCACCTTCAACAAGTCAAAATGACCACGTTCTTTCACGAGGAAGTACTGCTTTTTCTCCTCGAATGGTAGTAACCAAATGACGAAGACGACCGTGGCGAAAAGCGGGTACACTCGGAAGAACCGTTTGGAAAAGTAGTCTGCTAGGCTGAATGCCCACTTCCGGTAACTTGCATTCTGTGCTAGCATACGGATACTCTTCTTCATGAAGAGCATCGTGAGCAGGAATGACGATAGCACGAAGAAAGTGTCCACCGCGCAGGCCCCCAAGTCGAGATCGTGCAAGTATTCTCTCGTGTGTTGGCTCACGACCAAGATTGCAGCAAGACCTCGGACGCCATCAAGAAAGAGAATTTTTGCAGGTGCTGGAGCTGGCTTTGAAGGTTTTGCTACCTTGGAAGAAGTCTCAACAAGCTGTTGAGTATCTACGGCGTCATGAATTTGGAGCGGGATTTCATCTAACGCTGAGGTTCCGTCGTTTGTCTTGTGGCAGTCGTAGCCGCTAGTCTGATCACACACGCCATGTCGAAACATAGCGCACCAAAACACTGATAGCCGTGCTGGACCTGGCCGAATCTGAAATGAAGTGTCAACGAGCTTGGTGCGCTGGTGCTAGAGGATTGGATCAGTGTTAGCAAGTTCGCGCACCTTTGGCAAGTTTGAACATCGCAGGTCACCGTTACCTACGAGTCTCGCCAAGCACTGCAAGCTATTAGCTCGGTGACAGGTATTAAGATCACACGTCCCAGATTGGACTACGAAGTTTAGACGCTGGAAATACTGCAACGACTGGGACGTGACTTCGCCGAAAGCGGTTTTGAATGAGCCAAGCCAGACGGAATCCAAGGGTAATGGCAGCTTAGAAACTACTAGGATTTGACAATGAATCGAAGCTATCGGACGAGATAGCATTCGCCAGGTATCTATGATAGTGAATGTGTCAATACGACGCAAATTCCCTACTACTCTTACTTGAGGTCACGCGCATTTCATGATTCGGCTGAGTCGTGCGAGTTTTATAGTTCAAGGCTGGGTGAGATTGTTCGCTGGACATGGCTACTCGATCCCAAGACTCGTTCCAAGAGCTCCTAGAATCTTGTTTTTGTTTACCTAGGGGTTTCAGCTTACCTCCAACGACGATAACGGCCGCGGTCTCGGTGGCCTCAAACAGTTCGCGATTTTAATTAAGGCAAATAGCACGCCGGCGAGTTACTAAGCCTCGTACAGCTTCAGCTTTCGATAAAATCCCGTGTTTGGCTGCGCTTGAGGCTGCACAAGCTGTAATTTCTGAAGTGCATTCGAGAGCGTCAACGATTGACGAGCAATTATGTACGCGAGAACAATTGTTGCAGATCGTGAGCTGCCCATAAAGCAGTGGACAAGTACCTTCCCGCCTGCTGCGAACGCGCTACAAGTTGTAACAAGAACTTGTCATTTCATGTTGTCGTACTCAATCTACCGTCAGTAGTAATACTTAGAACATTACGCCGGCAATTTTTTTCCTTACCGTAATTTACCACCGAGAACATTCCTGAAACCTTTTTTCGGGACAGCAGCGATTTCAACCACCTTAGAGCGCCTTTACAAAATTAGGGTAGTTTTAGAATCGCTCAACTGCTGAGATCTAACAGCTGTTGGGTTTAAAGACGCAACCTCTCGACCACCTTAGAGCGAGAGCCACGTCTTTCGGATCTTAGGGCGTTTCGGCCGCCAACGTTCAATAGAACATTACGCCGGCAAATTTTTACCTAAGGATTAGTTCGGACCAGCGCGACGTGGCGTCTCATCATTGGTTGAAAATCTATGTCACACACCTTCATGTCCCGCTTAAGTACGCCAGAAATTCTCCCTCCTTTCTTCCTCATTCCAGAATCTGCCGGCTCGAGGAAAGATGGTGAAGCTTGGCTTCTTTCCCATCCGAGATTTGTCCATAGAGTTCCCGCAAGTCAGCAATACGAGCGAGGAGTAGCTCGATGTCAGCATCAGGAATATCGCTGGGTTGAAGGTCGTAAGAATCGTCGAAGTTGTAAATAGGTTTGATATCTTCCCAACAAAGACTCGAATAGCCCACAGTCTTGTCGACATCGTGGTTTTTTCCGCTTTTTGCTTGTTTTCTTGGCGTCTTCACTCGTGGTCTTCTGGTTCGCCTCTTGATTCTTCTGACGAATCATTGCATTGATTGCAGCCCATCGCTTGAGACGTTCGGGGTGACGATGCATTGCCGCCGGTGGAGCAGCCGAGGCATCTCCAACACCCTTCGGAGCCACCACCAGCACGTGGATCGTCCTCTTCGTCGGAGCATCACCAAACAAGTCACCAATCTCGTCTGCTGGATCCATTTCCACGTCCAGCAGTGCCTTATCTAGCTCGGGAACACCCCCACTCCGCATAGCAATCACGGCAGGATCCTTCGACTTCAGCCACGCGCCGTCTTTCTTCGCCAGGAAGAGCTGCAGGCGAGATGCAACGACGCTCCTGAATTTATCGTCGCGTATAAACATATCTTTGATTTTCTCCCAGATCGCGTCCTTCAACGCTGAAACCGACTCATCATCGTCGATCTTCACCTCGAACGCGCTGCCCGCCACACCAACGATCGCACAGAAGAGTTGTTTTTTATCGCCCCGATCCTTGAGACAGTCAGTCGTCTGCTGAAGAACGTCCGCATATTAGTCGAAGAAGACGTGGTTGGGAAGAACGTGCTCCTGAAAGGTCGATTCGAGTTTGTGCTCAAGCGTGGCACCAAAAGAATTTCACTTATCCAAGCAAAGCGTGAAGATATGCTACAAGGACTGGTTCAGAATGTGACGGGGCTCGAAGCTCTTGCTGATGTCGAAGATCTTACTGTGGCGTATGGCATCGTGACCAATTTTCTCGAGTGGACGTTCTTGATCAGTGAAGACATGAAGGTCCGAAAGCATGAGTATTCTCTCCGTACCGTCGATACCATGCCATCGATTGAAGGATTGAAAGAAATCGTGGGGAAAATTTACGCAATGCTGCATATCTCCCATATGTGTTGCAATCCTTTTGCTTATTTTCTAATTGAGATCTTCTTACATGCACTCATCTGCTTAATCATGGCATCGAAAGGTATATCTGATCGTCCGCTCAACGATAGCACTTAAGAGCATCTAGAGTAATCCGCACAAAGTCAAGCTACCGGTGAAACTAAGATCAACAGAGCGCGCGCCAATTGAATCAAGTAAGGTGAAACTATTTGTTTTATTACTGATAAATATAAAGTTAGTAATATACTAAGATGGCGTACTCACCTGAACAATACCTTGCTAACAAAGAGCGAATCAAGGCCACACAAAAGCGCTACTATCACGACGCTCGTTTGTCATACCAAAAAAGAGCTACGACGATAAGAATAGAGAGCAGATCCGTGCTCGCAACCAAAACCGAACTTAGCGAATCTGAAAGCGAACTTAATAATGAAACCGAACTTAATTAATTAATAATTTTTTTCTCAATAAAAAGTCAATCCCAAAAAAGTCAATGACACTGGCTTGAAACCTCCAAAAAGGTATAAGCCAAATATTTTAATTAATTAATTTCATAATATTTTGTAAATGACTAAGATATAAAGTCGATCCTGCTACAAGGTCAAATAATTATAAAGTCATATCTACGGAGAATAATATAGCCAAGCATATATAGGCAACGTGTTTGCATACGAACTCGAAGGATTAAAGAGATTAAATATCCAACCTATCAAATGGGGTAGTAGCTACCGTGTTAAAGTGCGTGGTAAAACGGGCAAGATAGTTTATGTTTGCAAAATTGTTTCGCGTCTAATCAACAAGAGATTAGTAGCTAAGCAGTACAATGTTTCGATTGAACCCTTGAGAGACACTTGTCGCCCGACTACAAGGCTGATCCTAAGTATCGTTGTTACAATGGTAATCACATGGAATCACATTTGTACGAGGGTGTTGAGCCTTCTGATTTCTACAACAAGCTCGAAAACGTCCTTTCGACTCAAACGAGTGCGTTTAAGATAAATATTGCTCTCGGGTACGAACTTGTAAGCAAGACCGATCCTGACGACACTCGCTACTTCTACCAAAATCTCGCTAATACTCATGTATTCAATAATTCTATTGCTATTAATAGCAAGGCTGATATTCAAAAGAAGGTGATTTCGGAAATCCGTTCTATGGAGTTGGCTGACAAACTGAATTACCCCAGCTCTGGATATAAGCTCAAGGCTATCACTGCGTTCAAGATTTTTATCTACCATCGCGAGCATTCTCTCGGAGATAGCGAAGCTGTCGTCCCTAAGATTATTCGCGAAAACAAGCATGTGATCAACTTCCCTAAGACTAACAACAAGTGCGTCTTCCACTGTATTGCATGGCATACATTCCAGAGCCCTAAGAAGGATCCTCGAAGAATTCAGGCTCAGGTGAAGGAGGCATTCAAGCGCTACTGTTCTTTCAAGGGGATTAAATATTCGTTGCGCCTGTTTAGGAGTTTCAAGCCCATTGACCTACACAGCTCGATGAGGTTGAAGACTGCTTCAAACTTGGTATTAACGTATATAAGATGGATGTAGTTTCTGGAAATGTAGGATGCATTTGTAGATCGGACAAGGGGTATGAAGCAATGAATATTTTATCCTTCGAGTATCATGCTCTTTACATCAAAAACATCGATAAGCTTCAGGCTAAGTATCAATGTCCTAAGTGTGGTGGTTTTCGTCAGCGCTGAAAGGGTTAAAAACCACAAAAAGAATCAGTGCGAGCTCGTGAATATCGAAAGCTTCCCAGCTGAGTCAACTATCTACAAACCAGCTCAGAACGCAATACGATCACTGCTTACGAAGTATTCAATCAAGAATGCTGACCAGTACATCGATCACTTCATCGTTTATGACTTTGAGGCCATCCTTAAGCCTACTGCGACTCAACACGGGGAGAATACTGTCTTCACGAACGAACACATTCCAGTGTCTGTATCAGTAGCTGATACTGATAAGCTTAACCGAGGAGGTGCGTTGCTTTGTAATGATGATCGGAAGATGCTAATTACGGATATGTTCAAATACATCGGTGATGTATCCGTGAAGATCCAGCAGTACAATGTCAATAAGTACAAGTCGCTTCTACAGAAAATCATCAACGCTCACGGTCTGACAGGTATGGAAATTCCAGGAGTCAATCTTGGTAAGACCTACAAGATGTCTGATGTCGAGGGTTGAATTGAACAAGGAAAGTATGCCAGCTCCTTTGACTTTCATAGCAGTCTTGGCTTTGGTAAGCAAAGGTCTGATTACGGGAAACTGAAACAGCAGTACCAGCATTCGGATTCAATTCTGGTCGACGATATTAACTTGATTAAGAAGGATTTGTTCGCTGTTATCGGTACCGACAACATCAAATCTGTTATCAAGAATCCCAGCTACATGTGCATAGCTACATCGGACATGAAAATGCTCGATATTAGCAACTATGTACCGGTTGGCATTAGCTACGATAAGTATCTTACGACATATCTCGGTGGCTGCAAATGTGGTGACAAAATTAGATGTGTCTGTGGTCTTGGCAAAGCTATTTTCCCGTATGAGTACATCACCGCGTTCAATGTACTCAACCAGACTACTATCCCGCCCAAGTCAGCTTTTGACAGCAAGCTCCGTGGAACAAGCATCACCGATGATGACTACGAGCGAGTGAAGTTCGTGTGGGGGTACTATGGGATGAAATCCATCAAGGACCTACTGGTCTGATACAACAACCTCGATGTAGTTCCATTTATCAAGCCCAGCGCGAGCTATTTATGCGTTTCGATCTGGATATGTTCTCGGATGGAGTGTCTCTACCGAGAAGTTATGCATCAGACCTGCTTCAACAATCTCCAATATCCGGATAAGGCACCTGCTAACGCATTCCAATTTCCAGCTCAGCGTATGGGCGGCTACAAGAGTCAGGATGCTAAGGCAAAGCGGGAATTTGGTTTGACACTTAATCACTTGGATACATTGCTGCAAAAGCAAAAGTATTTGTGTGGTTTATGCTACTGCCAGCTGACCGCCGATACCGCTTCAGCAGATCGTATCAACAACAAGCTTGGACACATCGATGGCAACATATTGGTCAGTTGTATCAAGTGCAACACCGGCCGTAAGGACATGTCGCTCAAGGGATTCCGCTATAAGAAGTTGCTTGAGCTCAACTCGGACAGGTTGGGGTATAGCATTGATAAGGAGGAAAAATACATCTACGCTAAGATGAAAGCCAACATTGCTGGAGGCCCATCTATTATCTTCAATCGCTACGCTAAGCGTAATGAAACGAAGATTCGCGGTGATAAGGTCTGTAAGAAAATGATCGGATACGATGCTAACGCTCTATACCTGTGGGCACTTGGTAATGAGATGCCATGCGGTCGATTGACTACAGTGGAAGCGTATGAAGGTATCATCGACGATATCAAGGCCGATAAAATATTTGGCTTTCTCGAGTGTGATATTCACACACCAGAGAACCTCAAACAGTACTTTGGCGAGATGACTCCAATTTTCAAGAATGTACTGATCGACTGTACAAATGAGAGCGTCATTGATAAGCACATGTTCGATCACAATGAGGCGCGCAAGCAAGCCGAGCAAAGCCAGCTCGCAAGTTGATTGGTAGCTACTTTGGTGAAAATATCCTTTTCTATACTCCATTACTCAAATGGTACCTTTTTCCATGGTATGGAGATCATTAAGACCTACAGCGTTATCAAGGCCAACTCTCACAAGGCATTTGCACCATTTATGGAGGCTGTATTAAATGCTCGACGAGAGGGTGATGTTGATAAGTCTAAGGCGATGATTGCTGAGATGATGAAACTGGTAGGCAACAGTGCTTTTGGTCGATCTGGAATGGACAAGAGCAAGCACAAAGAGGTTAAGTATGAGTCGAGCGACAAAGCTATTCAGAACAAGATCGAACACTTTACGTTCCATGGTCTCGAAGAGCTTAATGATGCGTGTGAAATCACGATGAAGAAGCGCTGACTCAATAATAAGAACCAGCAACGATGAAAAAACCTTGATGCCAATATTAAAATACTAAATCAGGTCATCCTTAAGTCTGCTCATTATATTAACCGTCAAAGTAGTGAGGAGTATGATCACGATGATAATTTGCAAAAACTTCACGATGACTCAGAGGCAGCTTTTCAAGCATATGGCGAGGCTCAGAAGCGCTATGAGGAAGCTAAAAAGGCAGTGAAGGGGTCAAACTCAAAATCAGCAAGATCAGCGTTGAAGGCAGCGACATCAACAATGAAAGCGACAAAGGCAGTCTATTCGGCGAAGTCGAAGCAATACACTCAAGCTGTACCTGGAAAAACAGATGTAGAAGACTTTAATGACCGACAAGATCAACGAAGGGTAAAAGGGGTTACTGGGAGTGGCTTGAAGGGGCGTGGTCTAAGAGGTGCTGGTGTTGCTCCATTGGAAGGTGCAGTTCGTCGCGGAAGAACCTATAATCTCAACGAGATCCAGGGTTTAGCAACTCCGTCAGCATATACCTATAAGCAGCTCGGTAGCAAGTACATCCGTTTGCCTGATCTGGATGCCAAAACGCTCGTGATTGTACAGCCCAACCGACGCAAATGCGGACCTAAGTGCCAGATCAGCAATAGTCTCCAAACCATGATTAGAACCCTTGTGTACAAGAACCATATCGACCAAGCCGCTTACGATAAGCTCAGTATCGATGATAAAAGCTGTTCAAGGAGATCCTTGCGATCACTCATCTTCAGTACTCATTTCATGATAAACTTACAGATCCTCTGGAGATTCTTCGTGCTGAGTATGATAAGCTGAAAGGAGAGATGGAGTTACGGAATGACAATCCAAGTATCATCAGCAGCTCAAGTCTCTCACAGTAGATATGTACAGCAATCGAATGATTGGCGATAAAGAATTTAAGGAAATTATCACGCGTATATTATAAACAATGTTCTTCTTCAACCCATGCATTATTTCCAGCTCAGCTGGTAGCTATGGCGACAATAGCGATCTTATCGTTGCTGAGCTCAAATTCATTATGAAGAATCTCATCATCAATGACCGCCCACAGAAGACTCAGGCAGCTGTTTGGGCTAATGACCTTGAGAAGTCTATCAGGAAGGTTGATGCATCGACTCAGACAGAGGGTGGTCGCATGTGGGCTTACCAGCCCAAGAAAAAAAGACTGTGAAGACGTTCGCTATCTAAGCAATACCGCTTCGTACAAGCCTATTTGCATACCCTCGATAGACCGAAATTTTTTTGTCGCTGATAGAAGCCTCAAGTATGGCAGACTCTCCTTCGGGGGTTTGGGTGGGGAGGAAAACACTATCGCCAAGAACAATAATTTTATCAGCTTGGAGCATGGTCGATCCCACAATCTGATTCGGTGCATCGGTAGTCAAATTGGTTTTGAGCTCTTTAGTCGGTAGGCAACCCATGGTTATATATAACTACCAAAGATATCTTTTCGATAGAAGTTCGGCATTATACGGAGGATAATCAACTTTGTGTCGTAGATAGTATCTCCTACGGCGCTCTGGATCGTTGTGATCAAGGTGTGAGTACGCTTTCAAAGGGGTTTGATCACGATAATGAGCATAGCCTCTCGCACCAAAATCAATCTTTCGTAGCTTTCCAGTATCAAGTCTGATCCATACTCGATATTTCTTCGTTGCTAACGGACTGATTTCCCAATGCTCTATACGCATGATATCTATAATCACTCAGAGACAATTGAGCGTAGTTCGTCTATTTGCCGCTGGAGATCTTCAATCTCAGTCATCAGATGTTGAATCATTTTCATGTTATAAGCACTAATCCGGCTGTAATCAACGTTGAGTTGTTGCCTACCAGGTTCAAGCACTGGGTCTTCTCCTTCTTCGATGTCATCGCGATAGAAGACACTGATCAAATCGGTAAGATGAGCTTTGACAAGGTCTTGAGCGATGAGGCCTACTTCTTGCCCAGGGCGATTCTCCGATTCGATCCAGTCATACAGTTTGACCTCACATTGATCATAGAGACGCTTGATTCGATCGAGTGGCGCAATCTGGATGTTCTTCTTCAGTCTGCGATCGCTCGTCATCGCCATGGCGGTACAGGCAATGTATCCGCTAAATATACCAGCGACGCTGTTTGATATTGGTCCTAATGCCGACTCTGTTGCTCCAGAGTCAGTACGGAGGCGATACACAGTAAAGCCGCCTGCTCCAAACACATATGTGTTGCTCCCTACGATATGTAAAGGCGCGCTCGGTGTTGTAGTACCAACTCCTAAACGCCCTGTAGTAGTTAGGATCATCGCCGTCGAGTTATTAATACCAAAACGAAGATCGTTATTAGTGTAATTACCTATCCATGTGGCATTGCTGGGTGTGGAATTAGTACCATTATGGACCTGAATTTGGAACTGAACGGGAGTAATATTCGATCCCGAAAACGTAAGCATTCGCGTATAACTGCCATCTAAATATGATAATCCAGACCCCTTTATCGAGAAATACTCATTCGTTGCTGTAGAGTTGATACCGAGCTCTGTCAGCGATCCTACTTTCGTAATTTGCGATTGGTTGCCATATGCTAAGAACCTATTGATGAACCCATCGCAATCGATTTTTCCTGTCGTAATAGGCTTGATCAGAGAGCTCGGGACGCTGGTCAGAAAACTCGATAGATCGTAATAAGTAGAGCCCTGGCTTAGATTTGTACAAGTGATTGTGGTTGCTGATAAAGTGTTCAGATTGCTGATGTTCAGACTGGAATCACATGAAAGAAATTTATGTGCCGTAGCGCTGCCGAAACTAAACTCCGGATATGTATTGTAGGAGACTCAAATCGTACGTATTCCCGTTCTGGCGATATTCCCGACAATCGACAATCGATGTAGCTTGAAGCACCTGTTATCGATATCGAGCGCGATGATCCATAGAACGATAAATTTCCAACCGAAGTGATATTCGGTTGAGAAGCTGTTTGTAGCGTGCCAGTAAGGTTAGTGGCACTTAGCGATGAAATGCCGGAGATATTACCTGAAGCACCCAGAACAAGGGCAGATCCTATCGATGCCGTTCCTGGCACTACTCCGCTTAGGTAACTCATCCTGTAATCATCCTTACTTAAATACAGAGTTTGCGCGTAATCAAAGGTTAGATAACCACTGGCGTCCAATGTCAAATAGAACGCTGGGTTGTAGATCGATGATTGGAAAGTTGGTTGTGGATATGAAAAACCAGAACTCATTTTGTTTAATCCTATATAGATTCAGCTATTTTCAATCATGAGTGGTATTCCAAACTACGGTGGTTCTCTACCGAAAAAATACAAGTCAGCCGCTATGGGTGAAATCCCAGCACTTGACATAAAAGAGTTATTTAGAATGGTGGTCCTTGGTCCATCGTTCAGTGGGAAGAACAATTTATGTATGTTCATACTCAAAGATTCCCCTCACGTATTTGATCATCTAACGATTATTGCTCGTAACCCGCACCAAGAACTGTACGAATATTTGCGCGATAAGCTCGATGGATTCATTACCTTCGCTGACCCTGATACTCCACCAAGCGTTGATCAGGTGCGACATACTCCAATCAGTTCGAACAAGCTTGAGCTCGTCATCATAGACGACTACAGCAGCGATAAGCTACTTCAGAAGAATATCTTCTCACATTACTACACCAGGGGCCGCCACTTCAAATTGAGTACCATATTCCTAAGCCACAGCTACTTTGCTACTGATAAGATGATTCGCTTGAATTCGGAGTATGTAGCGATCCTAAAGGCTAATTCAAAGCGTGATTTTCAGATGGTTGTGAAAGACGTCAATATCAAGGCCGTTGATGAACGATCAATCGTCTATTACTACAATAAAGCCACGGAGCTCAAAGGCCAAATGTTCGCTCATAGATTCAGTCAAAGGTCAAATCAGATACAACTTCGATAGACCAATTACGATTGAAGACTAATTCCAATTTATCGATCGGAATTATGGTTAGAATCATATACTAATCATTATGGCAAGCTTTTTGAAACTTGACTCTACAAATCTCGTTCAAGATGGATACAATTCAACTTGGAAGTATTCGTTTCCTGGTTCGGCTGCTGACTTCCGTGATGTAGCTTGTGCTGTTCAAAGCATTAGCATGTACAACTCCGAATACAATATCGATGCTGCTCAGTTCTCTAACAATAGCTTTAAAATTGAAGTTCCAACCGCTGGAACCATATCCACTGTATCTGTTAGCTTACCTGATGGTCATTACAGCTATACTGATATCAATCGAAGTATCCAGACTGCTCTCGTCAATGCTGGAGCGTATTTGATCAATCCATCTGGGGAAAATGTTTTCTACATCCAATTATCAGAGAACAGTGTGTATTATGCTGGTCAGTTTGATTTCAGCCCTACACCATCGTCTCTACCTACTGCTGGTGGTACTTGGACAAGACCCGCGACAGGATTGTACTCTTCTGGAGGTACTGGTTTGCCGACTACTACTCGCGTTCCTCGTCTGATCATTGATAACGCCTCTTTTGGAAAGGTAGTAGGGCTGACTGCTGGTACGTATCCTTCTACCTCAGCGACTGTTGCAAGTGCTCAGCTCTCGAATATCATTCCTCAGATTCACCCTACTTCATCCTACATTGTCAGATGCGATCTTATCAAAAATGAGTATGTAGTATCTGGTGATATTCTGAGTGCATTCGATCGAGGTGATGCTCAGGTAGGTCAGCTAATTTCATACAAACCGAGTCAGTATGCTTGGATGAACTGTCTCAACGGCTCGCGTACCTCAATCACGATCAGTATCTACAATCAGAATGATCAGAAGGTCAAGTTCCGTGATACGTCAGTATCAATCATGCTACTATTGAAACCAAAAAAATAGGTAGGGTAATACTACTTTTTTTTTAATTAAAAACTCATAATCGAAATGAACCAGCTTGCATAGACTTCTTCCTCATAGCTCGAATCTTAGCCATATGATCCTTCGCTTCTTGAGAGCCGGTCGCTTACCCTTAGCTACACCAACACCATAGCGACGACGTACTTCACCACGTACCGATTTGATAAGTGTTTCGTGCTCAGGCTTCGATGCCTTACTCAGTAGAAACTTCTCTCCAGCATCAACTGTATCGGTTAAAACTCCTTTGCGTTTTGCATAGGATAGAGCATGCTTTGCTGTCTTCCTGACATCTGCAATTGATAGACGACCATCTTCTTTCTCCACATCGCTGTCAGAGTCGTATATACCGACTCCTGTCAATGACTTAATTGCTGCTCTAGCTGGGATTGCGGCTTGAGGAGCTCCAAATGCCGTTGCAAGAGCTGGTACTGCCGCATCGAGTCCTTTGCTGAGTAATCCACTATCTCTTACAAATTTGAACGCGGAGGATAGACCAGACTTAATCTTACCCCAAATAGAGCCTCCTTGAGCGCGCTTATAACCCTTCTTAATTTCATGTCTGGTAATTTCAAGACGTACACCGCGGCCTACCTTGCGAGCTTTGATCGCCTTCTCATAAGAGCCTGGATGAAGATGGATAACAGAGCCACTACCCTTGAGTTGATCAGCTGTCAGACTTAGCTTACCAGTCTTGAAAGCTTTGGTTAGCTTGGCCGCTGGCACATCGCTTGAAATAGTTAGTTCGCGATACATTATTGCTATATAGCTTGAAACATTTTATGAAAGAATTGTTAAATTTAGATCTTTAAATCGATTTAGGAGATTCATCTTATTGTTTTGCTTACAATATAACCAGAGCATACACCATATTCCACAATAATTGCCATACGTACCTTGGTATTGCTTGGGGTTGTATTTCCCGATACCATACTTAGTTGGTGCTGCCTCACCCATACTATCGAAGAATTCGCCATCATGAACAGCCTGCCAGTGTCCTACATCAAGATTAGGAGGTCTAAGCAAAATCAGATATGTACCTTTCTTTGGGAGCGGCTTCGTTATCTCACTTGATTCAAAGATATCATCGAGATGTACCCCAATACGCTTGGCAAGTCCAATTAGATTATGATCGGATGTGATAGGCTTGACGAGCTCCATAATAATTAATTTTGAGAAAGTATATTACATGTCATATAGAATCTCAACAATGAGTGAAACTCAACTATCTGACCCGTATTTGTACCAGAGTTCCCTCAAGAGCGACCCGGAGATCAAGGTATTCTCTGGCAAGCGCGTCCCCTTCGTTATCGACATTAACCAGGGTTCGTACCAAAATGGTGTTATTACTATCGACGCAACTGCTCAGCTAAACAGAAGTGAGGGATTTGCTTGTCTCCGTGATGCGTACATCATGCTTCCATACAAGGTATCGATGAAGAATACGCATGCCACTAATGCTCAGAGTGCTGCTAACCGATTTTGTGTCAGTCTAAAGTGTGGCAACTTTAACGTCATCGATTCGATGTCGCTTGAACTCAATGGTAAGACCATTGTCTCCATGGCAGATTAGAAGCTGTTCTGGAACAATATCCGTGCTCAGACCGGGTACAGCCCTCAGTATGTTGAGAAGCATGGTGCTGAATCGTTTCTATACCCGGATGCTGCTCAATCAACCAAGTACAGCGCTACGGCCGCTTCTACTGGAGACGGGTATTCGAATAACGCGGCAATCTCTACCTCATTCCAGGCTGGTGTAATTTCTCTACTGCGTCGGTTGCAAATGATGGATTTGCGAGGCGTCTTCTATCAAACCCTCCAAATGCTGGAGCTGACTCATTTACGTCGTGGCCGTCTACTGGTGCTGCTTCTGCCACCACTACCATTGCTAATCAGCTTGGGCGTGGTGCGTTCGTAGCAGGTGCTGGTACAGCTGGCTCTATTATGGGTACATGGAATTACATGCTCAAAATCAAACTCGTTGACTTACATCCGATCTTCAAAGAGCTTGATCTTATGGCTAACCCACAAATTCGTCTACGTTTCCGTGTAAATCAGGGTACTTCAGCTAATGATATTGATAGCTCCAGTAGAATGACGCTAACGAGTACTACACTTTCGAGTGGTAATGTATGTCCGGTGATGGTTGCTTCTGCGGTCAGTCCAAACCCTATGTATAGTGTAATTTCTGGTGTTGGTTCCTTGGCCGTTTCTTGGGGTGCTGTTGTAAATGCGCTTGAGCCTACAATTGATGGAACCTACATGCCTTTCACTACGTCTCGTCTATACGTTCCTTTCGTTCATATGGAGAACCCTCAGGCTATCATCTCTAAGCCGGTTAAGAAGGTCCGCTACAACGACTGTTATGCGCAGTGGTTTTACCGGCGCGCAGGTACCGGAAAGCAATCGACTCAGCTTAATGCCGCATTTGACCTACAACTATCCGCATCTGTTAAGAACGCTAAGTATGTCATTCTTCTTCCATTCGCTGAGCAGACTGGTAGTTTTGCTTCTGGAGCTGTACAGCAATTTCAGAGTCCTTTCGACTCGGCGCCTTGGACGCTCCACCCCGGTAGTTCTATTCGAAACTTCAACGTTCGTATCGGCTCGCAACAATGCTTTGATATTAGTCATGATTACGATTTTCAACAGTTTGCTAACGAGGTCTCTAAAATTGCTTCGATTAACGGTGATCTGACTCCTGAGCTCGTGAATGGACTTCTTGACTATCAGACGTGGTCGCTAACGAACCGTGTTCTAATTGCTGATGTAAGTCGTCTAACCCAACGTGATTTTCCGCAGGCCATTCAGATCCAATGAACAAACGCTGGATGCCAGGGTACTAACATGCTCGTATTGGTTGTGAGCGAACAAGAGCTAACGCTGGATCGCTTAACCGGCGAGATTCTTGATTTTACCACAGCTTAGTAGAAAACCTTTAGTTTTCATTTGATTGAACAAAAAAAATATGAATGGTTTAGTGGTGATCAGCTAACCATTGAGGATGGACTTTTGATTTCCGAACATGGTATGATTTATTAGCTTCCTGGTACGATCCACCACATTCACATTCAATGACAGCATTTCGCCGAGCTTTTAGAGCTTCTTTACGAGCTCTATCAGCATCTTCGCGGGCTTTATCACCGATATTTCTGTCATAGGAATACAAATATTTTTTTATATCTCTTAATTAAGTTCCTTGAGTAGCTTAGGACACTTCTCAATGACGGATTCGCTCTTGCGGAGGTAATCGATATAACCGGGATCCATTCGACTGATCTGTTTGAGAGTCTTACCACGATATTTCCCCAAGTCATCATATATGAGTTATCATTGTTGAGAAACTTGGAGTGTAAGAAGATTTTGATTTCCTCACTAATATTTAGACTGGGTTGGTTGAATACCCATCGACAATAACCAGAGTCAGAAGCATATACTTCTTCGATTGGCTTGTCCTTGTATTTTCCGAAAGTGAGTTCGTACGACATGTTATGAGTTAGTGTATCTATATACATACCCCTTTTAATTTTTTGAGAAAAAATTAATTAATTCTGAAATTCTGACGAAACCTGTGAGAATTAAAATTATTTTCTGAATTTTAGATAATTTTTTGTCGTCTATCTCGCCAACTGAGCGGTCCCCCCCCCCCCTAAGATCCGAAAGACGTGGCTCTCGCTCTAAGGTGGTCGAGAGGTTGCGTCGTTGAAATCGTCCCGAAAGAAGGTTTCAGGAATGTTCTCGGTGGTAAATTACGGTAAGGAAAAAAATTGCCGGCGTAATGTTCTAAGTATTACTACTACCGTCGGCCTGGAAGTGATGGGATTCGATTATGGTTCTTCCTTCTAGGTTTGAGTATTTTGCAGGTCCTGGAGGGGACAACGCAAACGCAATGCGTATGCTTTCTTGATCCGGTTCCGATGGATTTTGTCATGTACACCATCGATTCAGCGAAGCATTTGTTCGAATAGGACACAAACAACTCGGGTTCCACCGGCATCCCAAAATTCATACCTGGTTCTTAGCGCTCTAGTCTCTGGGACGGGTCAACTCCAAAACGATGAGTATCGCAGCAGTAGGCGATTTCGTACCAGCTCCTAACATGGCTGTGCGCCAGATCAATGACGCCCTTCAACTTCTTGACATGGACGAAGTCTGGACCTTGCTTCGCCAAAACGGTGGTAGAGATCCTGACCCGATTGAAGTGTGCGCGGCTTCGCTTGACGACTGGAACTGCTACGTGCATTCTGACAGTCAGCTGTTGAGGCCTCATTTCATGGATTGGCATGACAACAAGATTTGGATTGTGGAGGTTCCTAGTACTCTTCACGCAGAAACTGTCATGGCTGTTGTTAAGGGGATGCTACGTGCGACAGGAACACTAGGTGACCATCTTAAGGCGTCAGCAGATTCCCACAATGACCAGCCCTTACCAGGCGAACGAAAATTGAGCAGGATTGCTCCTTCGGTCCTCATAGCAATATTGGAGCCATTCTACCACGCAAACTGGCGCAGTTTTTTCGTAAGTTTCATACCGTGAAAGTGGAGGTTGGTATTTCTCAGTCGTGCCACGGTTTAGATGGCAAAGCGGCACTTTGGAAGAGATACCCTGGAGTGGAGTATGTGCTCTCGGTCAAGCTGTCACCAAATCTACGGGTCCGCGAGTATCGGTTGGAGCAGCGTGTGAATGGACAATTTCCTGGTAATAACGATGCTAATCGCGCCCCCATTTTGCCCATTGGCGCGAATGCCATCCTAGAATTTGACGCCCATCGACTTCTAGGACTTCCAGCAAATGCTGCTTTGCCTGCCGGGTTTAATGACCCAGTTCGGTTGAATCTCTTCGAAGGATTGAGATCATCCTTGCAGATGATGTTGCTGTACAAGGCGGGAATAACCAAGATAATGACCAAGATGACGATCAAGGTCCAGGAAATGCTCAAGCTTGTGGTCAAAATGCTGCGCACCAGCTCACTGGGAGACGTCGTCCAAGGCCGGCTCCGCAAAACACCCCCGCACGCCGTCTTCGACCACGACACACGTAAAATCGCATCAAGCACACAATCGTTTAGAAGTACATCAGCGCCCACACAAGCGCATCCAACCAGCGAATTCGAGATTCTCTGACGCCTTCGGGGGTCCAGATGCAGCTTCAATGTAGCTTTTCTTTTCTTACCAGAGTAGAGAAACGATTTCAGTTAGTTTTTCTTAAGAACTTGGTACTACTAAGCAAAGAATAACTGACAGTGCCAAAGATTTATCATCCTGGATATCCATGCAATGTCCATGTAATCTTGTGGGGTAAATACAAAAAAAAAATGCCATCAGAAAAAGAAAAATGCTCCTCGGCCGATATCTCTTATGATTGGGCCTCACTTTGAGGCTTTGGGCCTGCTCCACAGTTTTCCGCATGGAAGTGTAGATTCCGCGTAGAAACTTACCGGTTGATGACACTGGTGACGCCAATATAGTTGCTCTGCCAGCATCATAGATCTGACCCACATGGCAAATGAACATGGATCCCCGTGTAGTTTGTCAGTCCGATTTGGGTCACTCGCGTTTCCCACGGAGCGCGCAGGTGTGTCGTAAAACTGCAATTTAACTCATGGCACCGCGTCGATTTGGAACTACGTGGTGTCCGCAAGATGTCGAAAGTGATCACTTTCGCAGAATAAGTTGAAACGCCAGCTAATAGTTGTGAGCCAAATCTGCGAAAACATTTTCATGAAACTGCAGCGCTGTTGGGTGTCGCCCAAACTACTGCGATTGTCCTCACAAATAACTACATTCGTTGGTAGCGAGTGTTTTTAAAAAATCAACAGCAAGCCAGTGTATTCTATCTCCGAGTTCGGTATACCCTCCCGCCTAACTGTTTCGTCGCTTCTGTGCAGCTTCAAATGCAAGTAGCTCTTGATAAAACCCCGTGTTTGGCTGCGCTTGAGGCCGCACAAGCCGTAATTTGCGAAGTGCGTCTGAGAGCGTCAAAGATTGACGAGCGATCATGTACGCGAGAACAATTGTTGCAGATCGTGAGCGGCCCATAAAGCAGTGGACAAGCACCTTCCCGCTTGCTGCGAACGCGCTACAAGTTGCAACACAACTAATTAGCTCTTGCTTTCAGACTCCACAGTCCATACTTATCGCTGCTCTCACTTGTCGATAAAGGCCAGAGCCTCGTCAAAGAAGTCCGAAATATGCACCGAGCTCAAATCAGCCACCTCCAGCCGCAAGTACGTGAACTCGTCAGGAAACCTGATGCAGCAATTGTGCAGAACCTCGTCAGTCTACCAGCCCTGCGTAACCAACATCCTCCATTTTCACGCACTTCTGCTGCAGTGTCGGGGACACGCATACAATGTGCGTGATCCCCGCCTGCTTCAGTGCCTCCAAGTTGTTTGCCGCGCCGTAAGAACCGATGAACAGTCCGGGTACTGCTTCCACCTCCACCTAGTCAACGTGTCAGCAATGATGACTGCCACCACCAATACGTTTATCTTTGCAAGGAGTTGCAGCGTCCTCCTCCTCGATCGTTGAGGGCCAAATGCACCGTCATGTGTTCAATCTTACCGGGTGATTATCATGGCTCTCGAAAGCCTTGGCCATCAACGCCTCGCGGAACTTGCGGAACCCGGTGGTGGATGTGCTCGTAGTCGACTTCTTTGTCCCAGCCATTTGGTCTGCGCATGCGGAGTCAGAATGTGGCGCAGACGTCTCGTAAGCCGGCTGGGCCGCGTGAGACCCAGCAGATGCAGCCGCTGAAGCCTTGCTAGTCGCAGTCTCCATCGCGCCCAAGCAAAAGCCGGCCGCTGGTGTGTGACAAGAGTTTTACATACACAGCGAAGGCACCAGCGCCACCGTAGCTGCCGAGTTTAGTGCTACGTCGGACTCGTGCTCACTAGGATGAGCATGAAGAAGTGGTCGCCGAGACTTTACATTAGATGGGGTGGTAGCAGAGACAATTGGCAATGAACGGAGACTGTAGATGGTAAGGAACTAGTAGTAGCAAAAGTATGCAAGAGGCCGAGAGCAGTCGACTAGAAGAAGAACTGACGATGAGAATGAAAAAGTTTTTGGACGAAGACGATGAGGTAATTGCTTAAGAAGACTGTAAGATAAAGAGGAGGTTGTATGCAAGAGGCCAGCTTACTATATTATGGTTATTACGCCTTCCTTCTATCCAAGAATTCAAAACAAGCAATGTACGACCGTGTTCGGAAGTGGTTTATATGCCGTCAGCCGTGAGCTTGACGGGCACTGCAGAGACTGCAGCGGTGGGGGCGGGGACGGGTGGCAGTTGAGTCGCCTGCTGCAGTTGCTGCAGCTGCTGCGCCTGCATTTGCTCTTGCTGCTGGCGCTGCGCCGTGAGCAGGTTGTGGTGCATCCGGCAGTAGCCCTGCTTGACTTGGCCGTTCTTGGTGCATTGGCCGTAGCGGCAGCGGCGAGCGCCGCCGTGCATCTTGCACACGCCGCGCCACTGCGCCGACTTCTTGCAACCCTCAATGCGGCAGCGGCGGCCACCTCCGTGCAGCACGCAGTGGCCCCCACCCTGGTCGCTCGTGGTGCAGCCTGGCGTAGTGCAACGCCGACCTCCGCCGTGAGCCTTGCACAGACCGCGCGACCGGATGCCCTTGGTGCAGCCCTCGACCTTGCAAATGCGTGTGGCCGTGGTTCGCTTCTTGCGGGGAAGAATTGGAGGCGGAATCATTGCACCGGCGGCGGCAGCAGCGGAGATCGAATACGCGCCACCCATGGCAGGAACCGGAAGTGTGCCGGGTAGTACGCTACGGTCTTGAGTAGGGAACATCGGAGCGACCGGAGCGGAGTTTAACGGCGAAGGTGTCTGTGCCATCGTTAGGAGCATGTCTGCTGGTGCGTTGGTCATTCCCATCGCGTTGCTGTAGAAGGCCGGAGTCTGTGACACCGCTGCGTTCATGTCCGTGGAGTGCATCGGCGACGCGAACAGGAGCTGTAGTCCTGGCACTTGCTGGCGAGGCTGCGTTCCGTGGTGCGCGTGCACTGGCGTTTGTCCGGGCATCTCCTGCAGCACTTCGCGTAGCATCTGCGCGTCCATGACAAGGTCCTCGTCGTTCGAGCGCGGCATCGGCTCGCTGTGTTGCAGCACGAGCGGGTGGAGTGCAGGCTGCTGTTGCTGCTGCTGCTGCTGCTGCTGCTGCTGCTGCTGCTGCTGCGGGTGCAGGTAGTCACCAAGCACCATTGGCGCGCCGGAGCTGTAGGTCGGCGCACTCCACGGCGCGGCCGCCGAAGTGGTCTGCGCGTCACGCGGAGGCAGAAGCTGCTGCGAGTAGTATCCGGTCGGAGTGGACAGGCTGCCGGGCTGTCGCGGAGGCAGGTTGTCGCCGACATAGTAGTTGTTGGTGTGCTGGTCCAGCGTGAAGCTGGGCAGCGGCTGCGACGTGATGGTGGTGGCGTCCGTGGGGTTGGTCGTGATGCTCGTGGGCGACGACCACTGCTCCTCCGAACGCATTGGGTCCTCTGCGGATGGCGGGGCTTTGAGCTGCGTGAGGAAGCTTGAGAACTGAAGCTCGGCGGGGCCGTTGCGCTCGGCAGTTGGTACCATGAGGAGTGGTCACTGCGTGTGGGTTGTAAGCAAGATTGCTTATGCCGAGCGAAATGGGAAGTGCGGATGGTGCAGCGCCACCAAAGCCGAGCCGAGCAGCGTGTTTGGTTGTCTGCTGTTACGAACGTTGGGCGCTCTTCTATCTTGCTCGGGGAATCGGTGATACAGACTTGGCTAAGAAGAGAGACATACGGTGGCCGCCTTCGGTGCGGGGCGCGTGTGTAGCACGAGGAACCAGTGGAGATGCTTGAAGCGAGACGCCGGATGTCTCGCAACCAAGCGCGCGCGCCGGTCTCTCGCTTGGGAAGTTCATTCGGGGAGAAAGACCGAGCAGCCTCGAGCGCTCGCCCCGTTTTCACGATTTGGCCCGAAGAGAGACAGACTCGGCCTTTGCCGCGCCGCTGTGCCGCCGCTTGGCTCACAGCGCCGCGATCGAGCAGCGCAACCCAACGCCAACGAGTTTGCGATTACCAGGCTTCGCCTCTACATGCAGGTATCTCCGTGCCGCGAGATCGGATTCGCCTCTTGTTGGCGATACCCGGCGACACCCGGGGGTGGCCGCTTGTCGTCGCGAGGGCCACGGTCTCCGGCGTCCACCTTTTTGGGCTCAGCTTGAAGGCGGCGGGCGGCAGATGCCCGGCTCGCAAAGGATTTGAGCCGGAAGCCACCGAGCTCTCCTCTTTCGTGACAACGCTATGCTAGTGGTGTCGGCGCGTGCATGTTGGACTCGCCGCGCCACGCTGGACTTGCTGATCCCGGCGCCGAAGTGTCGTGCAACGGGGCTGACGGCCGCGCAGGCTCCATCTCCACCCTGCGTTGGAACGAGCAGCATATAACTAGATTCCCCCGCGCCAACCTGCACTTGTGCCGGAGCGTGCACCGACGTCTCCTAGCCAAAAGCTCGCGTAAAAGCGGCCGGGGCCTTCTGAGAGCAGTAATGGCGGCTTTTGACACGCGCGCGGACTATGCAGGTCCGGCTGTCGGCCGATTTGTGGGCCGGCGGGGGCGGACCAACGTAGAGGGCGGTGCTCCCCCGAAACGCGACCGAGCTCTGCAACGGCAGCAATAATCACCGCGAAAAACGCGCACGCTGAGGTGAAAGAGGCGGTGAAGGGGAGATCGGGGCGTGTGTGGCTCGGCGAGGCCTTCGACGTGAGCCCTTGCATAGCCCGCGGCGCGAGTGTCCGTTCAAGCGGACGAGAACGATGTTAAACGTGCACGTAGGCAACAACTTTCTGCCTTTCGACAGTTCGACGCAGCGTGACTACAGCCCTGCTTTAGTAGTGAAATGAAAACTTAATGTCACTGATGAAATCGGTGGTCTAGCCTGCCGCGGTCCCGATTGCAGCGACTGCGACGGAATCCGTTGGTGATCAGTGTGCGCGTTGGCCTCGCTCAGCTGCGGTCTCAGCTGAGCGTCTTGCGTATCGCTGCTCCTCGAGTGCAGAGGAGAACCTCCCGTTAACGCAGAGCGGACCGGCATCGTCCGACTTGGGGCACGGTGGGATGGCGGCTCGGCAGCTCGTGCTGCCTCGACGCGGGGCGCGTTGGCTAATGCGAGCCGCTTGTGGCCCGCAGCCTTCGGGTCGTGTCTCTCGACGGACACACTGGAGAAAAGGTGCGCGTCAACTTGAGCACGAGGCTGCCCCGAGCTACTTTCTCTGCATACGCGGGCGCAGAGTCGACGTCGAAGCGGGACGAAATGCGAGAGACCTGCATGAAAAAGATGAGGGCCGGCCGCTTCGAGCGGTGAGGTGAGTAAGCCGCGGCGTCCTGCAAATTTGCACATCGATCGGCCGGGTGTAGCAGCTGAGTCAGCCGGTTGAAGCGCTCGGAGATACTAGGTGCCCGATCGGCATGCTACGTCGCAGCGCGTGCTGCTGGAGCTCGCCGGGCTTCGGCGGCGCTCGCAGACGCGGCAAAGCCGGCGAAAGCCTTGGCATGACGATGTCCGGGTCGACAACGGGACGTCGTCTTGAACCTCACCGGCAGCACGACGCCCCGTCGCCGTGCCCCAGTGCACATCCGGACATCCCGGGCCTATCCGCGTGAACGAGCCGGAGGCGCTGCTTGATGATCACAATCGGCCCGAGGTGTGCTGGGCCTCGTTTCTCCGCGGCAGTTTGTGGCGGTGCGCTGCTCGGTGGCAGCCTTTTCACTGAGGGGCATCCGCTGCACTGCCGCGAGAAATAACACCCCGTTGTTGACAGGCAAAGCGAGTGGCCCGTGCCGCTCTCGTCGCGTTGTCTGCTCTCGATCAGGATGAGCCCATTGCTGCGAGAGCACTCACGGCGGCGTCGCCTTGAGCCACGACGCTGCGTGACATAAGCACCGACAAATTTCCAACGGCGGGCTGCGTCGCAGACGAACACCGATGCCGATCTCGTTTGCTCGGCGTGTCCCGAGCTCGAACAACGAGAAAGATGTGAGCCCGCAACGAAAACCGATCTTAGGTCTGGGTTGCGCCGTCGTCCATATGAGCACCAGCGACAGATGCTTGAGCAATAACGACGTGAATGGATCGCAAAGAGACACTTCGACATGCTTGTGAAGCTAACGGAGCCATCTGCGTGCTTGCGCGTGGGACTCATTTCGATGGAGCTTATGGCACGCGACTCGCATTAACTGCTACGCGACGCCGCGGCGTGTCCCGACCAGTCTGAGACTACTGGACGTGTGTGCACTTGCTTACTTGCTTGTTGACGGTGCAAAGGCTAAGAAATTCGTGACATGCGTAAGACCAACTGAAGATGGTGCGCTGCGGTCTCGACAACGTGCCTTGTCGGCATTTGAGTGCGTGACCAAACCGCCCCATCAAGTCCGTTGACACGAGTGCGTTCGGAGTGGAAAGCCTTAGAGCGAGAGGAAAGAGTGAGGACATCTTTGCACGACGCCGAGGTCCACAGCGTAGATTCATCTTAGTCCAAGCACCACCGACGATAGTGCACGCACATTAGTGTTTCACGCAGAGAGCTTGACTCCGGGCCCGTGTCGGCCCCACACGTTACCTGGCCGCCGTCCGGTCGAGAGGATCTGCCACGATTTGGATTGTGGTGGTTCGATCTGATCACTCCGACTTGCCAACGTACTTCCTCTGCAGCTTTCGAACCTTTTGCCAACTCCGTACTTGCGGACAGTCGCTGTGTGCGTTGTACATGCACAGATAGAAAGCCTAGTGCGATGCGATGAAGAAGAAAGACACGTTTACTTCGAAGGTCGACACGCATTTCCTCAAGTGTATATAAACCTCCACATTGGACGGACCTCCTACCACGACGAAAGTGTGCTTTTCGCACTGAGCAAACGTAGGGAATCTCCTCCCACGACACAAAGTCCGCGCCGTACACACAGCACGAGTCCGTACCACATCGTTCACTTCAGCAGATAACCCTTGTGTCGATGAATCCAACGTCACTCGTGCGGATAACAACATCTATCGTGAATGTCTGGTCGTCGGCCACCCCATAGCTTAAGTACCTCGCATGGTGGGGGATCGGTAGAGCAGCGAGCGACTTTCATCGGTACATTATTAGACCGTTGTCGACCATCCCGGATATTACTGTAGAAGCGGCAGTTAGCTCGACCATACCATATCGCTGGAGTCCATGAGCCCTAATTCGTCCGAAGACAGCGTAAGTTTTCTTGCTGAGCGCCCCCCACCCACCCCCACCCCACACACACACACACGCAATAGGAATGTGCTGCTCGAAAAAAATTGTATCGGTCGACGATCGAGTGCGTTGTCTGAACTAGCAGGCAATTGTTCGGTTATCTTCAAACTATAACTTTAGTAGATTGTGTTCACGCGAAAAATATCAATTTCAAAACTTCGTCTCCTTTGTCAAGTATGCAGTTGCTTTAACTGCAAACTAGCGATTCGATTAAGGATCACGCAACAGCAACGGTGTAAGCGTCTGCTGAGGCATACTATCCATACATGAGGACTGTTGTTATGCGTGGTTCACAGGTCACCGAGCCAAAAGAGCGGGGTGCCCTAAAATGAATGGGACATGAGGCTCGTACACTGACTTACAATGAATTTGGTTTTTGTTGTGGTTTTGGCGACTACGCCCGAGGTAGCTCACGACACTGCTCCACCATTTACAACTAGAGCGAGTCTGCACTTATACGATACAATAATTGCTTCTACGCCGGCACACTCATCGCACGTTCTAGCTTTGGATCCCAGTATTACTACACATCTTGACGAAAGCCTCATCCCAGTACTTTTGATACTAGTACGTTAAAAACTTCAAAAGGGCCACGCTTTCTCAAGCTTGGTTTCAAAATCGGTGCTGATAAATGGGACATTGGTTTTTTCAAAGTCGGTCGTGCTGAGTGCCGACGGAGCCTCATCCGTTAGTTGGTTCCACATGATCAGATCTTGAGACTCAACTCTTATTATCGTCTCCTGCAAGAAAGGTAACCCAAACACCCCGAGGGAATGATACAACATGATGTTAGAATCGATGATGGCATGCTCGGGTGGAGGTGCTTGCTTCTCGTAGTCGCTATCGGATGTTGATGTTGATAGTCCACAATCTTTGGCTCCTCTAACGCCGGGTTATCAATCCACACCACAGCATTTGCCAAGTCATGACGTCGTGAAGGAAAACTGTCCCAAAAGCCCTTTGGAAAATACCAAGCGTACATATAGCCCAAACATCGTTGTACCATGTAGCACGGGCGTAAACCTGCGAGCCCAAGGGAGGGTCTACGCAGTCACTGGTCCCTCCGGTTGGTTTGAGCCCGCCACTAGCTTCACCAGCAGTGTTTACTGCAGGGTATGAAGCACAACCGTTTTGATGTGAAGCAATGGCTTGAACTTGACTGGGTTTAAAAGAGCAGGGTACGTGTTGAAGGCACAAGTACGATAAGCTTTACATTAATTGAATAATAGCATTTTACACGGTGAACCTTTAACAATGAGGCAATTCAATACGAAGTTAAAGTACGGAGGAGAGGGAGATAACTAGCAAAGTTCATCAAAGTCAAACAATTGATTATCTAGAAGTAATCTGGTTGTCGGCGTCACGTGATCGTTTTCAATTGGAAATCGAGAGAAATTACAGAATTCTTAAACAATCGAGAAACATCACCTAAGTTCCCTACAACACGCAGCATCGGTGTTAAAAGGTCTGATCGGCTTTGAATGCAGCCTACTTGCCCATCTGCATCATCCCATTCGAAATACACTGAGCCTTGCATGATAATTCGTTCACCGAGCAGTTTGTCCACAACCTGCGAGTTTACACTGTTGTGGTTGTCATCTTTTCTTACCAACTGAGGGAACACGTTGCGTAGCGTTTGCTCAGTTGTCTTAAAGCTCGTTGTCGTCGTCACGACGAGAGAACCTCTCGAAGTCTTCTGTATGCCTTCGATCTTAACCTCCAAATCGCCAAATAATGCCGAAAGTGATCTCCAATTACTCACTATCGCCTCCACGCCATATCGAGCGTTGAACATGACATCCAAAATCATCGTGGATCGAAGGAAATCTATCTGCTTTGTAGAGTCTTCTGATTTCGATTGAATGCCATGACGGAAGAGGTGGAAATACTCGATGATAACGTTCCATGCATTTTCTTTGACGGGAGGCATAACTGGAGCTGGAGCACCGTAGCGGAGCTTCACGAGCGTCATGATTTCTCGAAGCTCTTGGGTTTTCTTCTCCAGGTTGAGCATCTCTTGATGCTTTTTTTTCCTGTATCTGATCTTTGTTTGTCACCGACGCTCTCGTATTTGCTTCCGCTCGTTGATAATCATTTCGATCATTTTGCGTTCATCGACCTTTATGGATTTTGTTGGCCTGATGGCCCCAGAATCCGACTCTAGGCTGTCTTCGAGCGCATCCCAGGGTCATTTTGAAGGCTGCCTTGTGTGGTTTCGCGTCTTCACAGACTACCGTTCCTGTACCAGTTGAGACGTCTGGTGTTTCGCGCGTTGATCGTTGAAAACACTCGATCGACGTCTGAAGCCTTGTACGACTCTACCAATTACAGCTTCACTTAGTTGTTGGCTGTTTGGCGGACACAGAGTAGAGGAGTGCATCGTGTTTGTTTGTGCACTTGTGAAATTTGTTAATGAGCCCAGGTGCATCTGCCGAGTACATGTACCAAGCGTAAGGGCCCTTCCTATCCGGTGCTGAGAGGAGCAGAGGTGAAAACCTACCAGAGGCGGTAATCTACTAATTCTTTGCGTGATTATTCCTCTCAGCGATCGATTTGATGAGGCTAATGATTCTTGATGTGTGGTTTGTCTAGAAGTGACGCGGGTGTGGCCTATAGAAACGTTATGGAAAGAGCTTGCAATCAGAGGAAGCGTTATCGCGGCAGGAAAGTGGACCATACGAAGCGTTATTCTCATGCGTGGAAGAGAAGCGATCTCTCACGAAACGTGAAGAAGCGTTATTTCACCATGTGGTAGCAGGCGTCACCTCAAGAGCCGATATCTTACCATGCGGCAGGAGGAAGGTGTGACCCGAGGAAGCGTTATACCGTATTGTCATGAGGTAGATATTACCTGAAGAAGCGAAATTTCACCAACTCAAGAAGCATTATGTTACTATTCAGTAGGATATGCAACCTGGAGAAGCGTTATTGCGTCATTGCGGTAGGAGGAGTATGGAACCTCGAAAAGCGGTATCTTATCATCATCATGCGATACTTCGTCAAATCTAGTTTTTAATAAAGCTCACGATGACAGCGCTTCCGCATAACAATTGCTGGTTGGTGCATACCTTTAAATGCTACGACGTACGTGTACTGTATTGAAGAATACCATTTGGATATACATATTTTCGTGCGAGGCGAATTGACATCCATGTTCATGCTAGACAAACAGTTTCTTTTTAGTCGTCATTTGTCATTTTATGAACATTCGGCAAGGTTTAGCGATGATTGTGAGGATGCGATACCTTACATGAACGCCTTATGATAATTTGCAGTGTCCTACGTACGGTACATGTATTCCGCAGTCACTACTTATGCGCTTCCACAACACGGGGGAAAAACTCACTAATCTATGATACGGCTCACGATCTGTTAGCCTTATTTCAAACCGGATCTTGATATATAAACTGCTGGCTCCACCGTTCGCAACGTTCTCGTGGAATCTAAGAGAATGCTCGTTGTTAATGCTATTCATATTCCTATTCGCCACGATAAGTTCACATCCGGCGATACCAAACGAACGATGACTCTTCGATTGATTGTTGCTATCATCGTCATTTCTCTTTTGCCTGCCGATGTCGACTCCATTGATCATGACAGCGTGCAGCCATTTCCTCAGCCAAAACCCGTTACAATATCTGAAAAAGCTGGCTAGTTATTCTCCTAAACAGGAAAACATGCGCACAAGCATTGTTTGCCTATTTACCACGCTACCCATCAGGATACCGGCATCAAGTCCATCTTCGAGCCCACAAAACACAGTGGTAGAACTATGAACTTTTCAGTGCAGACTTCAGAGTTCGAAAGTGTGCCAATCTAAAACCTGATCAGTATCCTGAAAAACGTTATGGGGTGCGTATCGTAGGATATGACATATGTTCTTGTTCTCTTAAACATGCATCGACACTTTCCAATTTTGACTAGAGTCGTTGACTCGCGCCACGGCATCAAATATGCTCTGCCACTGCACGATCCTTTTCCAGTACCGAAGCCCAAGAAAAACGGCTTCGACACCCCCTCTCCGCCCTGCGCAAACCTCTCATAATTTCACTTTTTTATATTCCTCGTCAGCCTCCAACCAGCAAGACCAGCATCTATGATCTTCCGTGTGCTTTTTTTTTTTTTTTTTGGTCACCCTCGCGGCTTCATTTTCTGTAGCAAATGGAATCTCTATCGACCATGCAAAGTGACTCCGATAGATCAACCTGAGCCTGTCCCAATTTCTGAGAAGGCCGCGGTCAAGCTTAAACCGATGCTTTCGGTTGCTCGTGGGTGTGATTCATACGCTGCCGTAAACGCCGCCGGCGACACTAGTGGCGGGCTCAAGCCGTCCGGAGGGATCTCTGGATGCGAAAGGTCTACCTATTGGGCTCGCAGGTGTACGGGCGATCTGCATGGTACAACGACATGTACGCGATCATGTACGCTTGGTACTTTCCGAAAGGCTTCTACACTAGTATCCCGTCCAGGCGCCACGACTGGGCAAGTATCATTGTATGGATCGACAACCCGGACGTGGAATCACCACAACTGAAGGTACCGAGTACAGAAAGCATGATTCTCTGCCAGGCTGGGCTCTCGCCTACAATGCCGTCAGGGTACACCACGTTTTGACAGCACTATTTGGCTCTGCGTGCATGGAATACACCGCGATGGGAGGAGACTTCCAGGATCTCATCATGTGGGACCAACTCCCTGACGCCGCTCGAGCTGCCCTAAACGACAGCTCAAATTGGGGACGCGCTGAAGTGCCATTCAGTGACGAGAATTTCGAGGACAGACTCGAAAGCGGGTATCCGTTTTAGTTTTTGGTAGCCAAAGTTCTTGAAAGTGTTGGGGAAACAAATCATGTGCCATTCGCATGGTCCTTAATCAGTTTCTCGCGTGCTTGTGGCTCTTTCAGGCGTTACCACATCAAAGTTGTTGCCACAACAACCAACAAAACCCCTCCAATAAATATAGTGGCTTCAACTACTGGAGTTTCTCTTCACTCCTCGTTCAAAACACTCTTGGAACGAAGTATGGGTAGCGCTGCATCCACCAGCAGCGATGGCGAAGGTGGTAGACCACGCGCAGTGATGGTGTGTCACTCGTCTCAAGAGCTTTCATTAAGAAACCTCCTTCTCACAGCTCGAGGTAGCGGTGACGTGAGCGATATTGATGACATCGTGATCGTGACGGACTCCTTTCCACGAGAACGCCAGCAACGAGCAGACTTGCTATCGCGAGCACAGGCAGCCTTCGTAGCAGTGGACCCCATGCTTCAACGCAGCCCCAATCTCATTGAAACTTTGTCGTATCTCAAGGACCAGCGGAAGACTGTCATATCCGGCCCGTTGACATTCTTTTCTCGGCCATCGGGGGCAATCGGCGCAGTATGCCTCGCGCTTAGTCAATGGGACCCATTACTGTTTGCGGAGTCGGAGCGGTTTGCTTATTGGGCAGAGAAGTATAAACTCCTAGCTCGTTCGGAGGCAGACGAGGGCAATAATCACCCAGACATTAGCGTTGACACTCCTGGAGCGGTCGACACCACGTCATCTCCAAAGACATTCTTTGTGTACTGCACAGATGCCGATGGACATGCCAATAGCATTGTCGAAAAGTTTGCCCACACCAATCCAGCTCCTGGTGGGGTTTCCTTACTGGGTGAGGTCACTCATTGCCAGCACAACCTCGAAAAAGACCTTGCTGCACTCCGCGCTGCAAATGTTGTTTCCTTTGTTATCACAGAAGCTTGTACGGCCAACGATGACGGAGCGAGAGACTTTCGACAACTATTTGAACATGCATTGGCATGGGGCAAGCCATTCCTCCCCATTAAAGAGCAACGTGTATTCCTTAGCGGATGGCTGGCCTTAGCAATGGCAGGTCGACTTTGGTATCAAGTAGATGCGACGAACCTTGAGCTCGTGGACACTCCGTACGCGAACATTACCGACTGTCCGTGCAAAGTGAAGGACTCGTGTCTGGCGACGGACTTTGTTGTGTGTGCAAATGGTCTCCTAGCAGCACCGCAGCGAACGCTAGAGCGTTCACAAGTTACATCACGCGAGGAAGCTACGATGCGGATTGCCAAAGAACGAGCGCAGATCCTTGGTCTTCCTGCTGAGGCGGTGGAATCATTGTGCCGTCGAGTTGAAGAACTTGTGAACTCTTTTTCTAACGACGACGACTGCGAAAGTAAAAATTTGGCTGAGCTGCATGACGCTTTCGGAGTGTCTACAACCCGCGAAGCTGTCGAAGCCGAAGCCACTGACCCGCTCCAGCAGCCACAGCCAGAAGACCTGCTACCACCAGAGGAAACAGAGGAGAGTAAGACGCTGGAGCCTCTCTCAGGGATCCACTACGAAGTCACTCGCTTGGGTTTTGCGCCTCCGCCTGCTGTGCTAGATGAAGACGGAGTACCGATTGTGGGACTGCAGCTGGATGCGATGTTTTCATACCAATGGGGATCACAACGGACCGTCCTGGATATCCACCAACAAGGCCAGGTGCACAACTTGCGAGCTTGGTTCGACGTGTATGGCCATATGCAGGGCAACGTCAACTCTGCGATGGCTGCAGCGGTAGAAAGCGTAGCCTGCATGGTAGTTTTCCTTACAAAAGCGTATCTCGGGTCTGTTAACTGCCGCCTCGAGTTTGCCTACGCTGCGCGCTGCCGAAAGCCAATGATATTTGCTTTTCTGGAGGACCCGGAGACACTGGAGCTTCCAGACTGGGTTCTCAACGTTGCGGGAACGGCGCAATTCAACGTGTACCCGAGCGTAATTCGTGAAGATGCAGCTGAACCGAGTCGCGTGCTTGCTCTGGACATGTGCTCTGAGCGCGTGCGTGGAGTCCCCATGACGGATGTGCTGTTCGGAGCAATCCGTAGACTGGCTGCTTGGCGAGCAAACTCACCGCTGTCGATCGTTTACGATGGCAGTCTCCTCCTTTATGCAACAACAAGCGCTCTCCAGCACGCACTAACTGGCACCAGCAGCAGTGAAGTAAGTGCGGAGTGTCCGAAGCCAACATTGTGCACGCGGTGTGGCGCAGCTTTCTCTCCAGACATTCCAGCAAGTCTTGAGGGCTGCCGTCGACACAATGCGTACTACCTTGGTGGGTCTTTGCTTGCAGGAAGGTGGGTCTGCTGCCAGGAGACAAACTCCGATGGTCCTGGATGCCACCCAGCACGGCACATGATTGCCGAGCGCACATGGACAATGAATCCCTCCTATGGCACGTACACATATGAGCCCAACCCGTAGTTGCACAGGTAAAACCACGCAAAAAATCAATATCAATGGCCCCAGTGGCCACCTACATGTTGCTTAGACTCTAGATGAATGTCTAACCCACATCAATTAGTTGCGTAGCTGCGGGGCTAGTCGGTCAAGGAATGCCAATTCGGCTTCAACATCCGCCGATGGATGCACCTGTTCCCAAACTTTTAATACCCGTAGTGCTCGCGCAATTTCACTGTACGCGCCAGGACCAAGTTGTGTCTGCACGACCTTACCATCCACCCGACGACACCGGTTGGGATTCTTTTGAGATTCTACGTCGCCCTTGACGTACGAAGTTGCCAAAGCCAAATATGCCTTCAGCATAGTTTCCTCTTCATCGGCCTTTTTGTCGTCTGCATCGTCAAAGCTGCGAGCGGATGCCAAGATAGTCAGGGCTGGAGCGACCACGGAGTAGTACTGCGTCATCCACATGAAGCGCTTCAGTCGGTGCTTTACACTTGCACGCGTAACGCTAGTAGCTGTTTTGAGCTCACGCTGAGCCTCTGGGTACGTTGCGACTGCTTCAATGATTAGGGCCACTCGCTTTCCTGCTGGTTTGGGCCATTTAACATGCACCTTTAGCATTTCCACGACCTCAGTTGTATCGAGCGCAGCAGCAATCTCATCCCGTCGATCAAGAAACTCGAACGAGCTCTCAACGATCTCCTGCTCCGTAACATCTTTAAACTCTTCGGGGACTGGAGGACTTAGGCTGGGATCATCATCCCGGACAATAACAGGTAATTCTGGCAAAAAGAGAGGCGTTAAGATTGCCGCTGTCGCCTCCACATTCGAGATATCACATTTTGCCATCGCTCGTCGGCTGTGTTGTAAGTAGTGGAGGGTGTGGAGCGCGCGTTTCTGGATAGACTCAGTCCACTCACGCGGAGGATACCGGAAGTCGCTGTCTTCTACCTCTTCCATATTTTCTCCCTCGCCCATTTTGCCCGCCTTATCGTTAAACACCAACTCTAGTAAATCAAACTTCCGCAGCAAATTAAATGCTCGTGCTGGATCCTTGCCAGACAACATCTTGCGCACCTCAATCCCGATCCGTTCGCGGCTAACCTTCCGTCTCATGGCCCCAACAATCTCTCTCTGTTCTAGCACCGCCTTCTCCAGCGCCGGATCCAACGTAAAGCCAAACTCACACGCGAATCTTAACGCTCTCAAGACTCTCAACGGGTCATCCAAAAACGTCTGCACTGGTTCTTTCGGTGTGCGAATCACGCCTGCCTTTAAGTCCTCCACGCCGCGACCTGTAAAGTCCTCTACCTCTCGTGTATGAAGGTTGTAGAACAGTGCGTTGATCGTCAAATCCCTTCTACTCGCGTCGTCTTCTGGCGTCGCGAACTTCACTTCGGGTACTCGACTGTCGTTCGTGTACTCCTCCGCTCGGAGGTGCACCAAGTCCACCGTGGACCCTTCGATCGTCACCGTGGCCACCTCCAGGTGCTTCGACTTGTCCGAATTAGCCTTAACCACCCCCACGGAGCTGGGCGGCAACTTCCTCTCTCGCTGGAATTTCGTGATGTATCGCGCGAACTTGGCGCCCATCAAGTTGTCCAGCGCGATGTCAATGTCCTCGCTCTCGGCGCCGCGCAACTTGTCCCGCACCCATCCGCCGGCCACGCGCAGCTGCGTCGACGGCGTGTACAGCGTCTGGATGTACTCGAGGAAGGAGAAGAGCGAGTCCTCGGCGGGGGTCAATGCGATCGCGTTTGGCGACAGATCTCGGCGGGCGCTGAGCGGTGCATCGCCGTTCTTGGACCCAGAGGTAGAGGAGACGCCGGCGCTGCTGCTGGCGAAAGGGGGCCGACTGAATCGCGCGTGGAGACGCACACGACGCGTGAGAAGAGACCGCATGACGGTCCTGGATGAGCAGGATGCAGCTCGATCGACGTGTGGCTGGAAACACTATGTTCACCACCCTAACTTGGTGTGGCCCACACGGTCATGATAAGAATACGGCAATAGAAACCGTAAAATTGAGGCTAATTCTCCAGTCTTTTCGATACGACAGGATTTTGTGCATAGTACAACACGCGTCAAAAGTGACTGCTCGCTGTATACCCCGAAAGTGAGCGCCAGGTACTACACGACGAGCACCAAAACCGTCTTGCTGGCCGTAGAGCGGGCGGTGCTTCTTGCTGCGCGGCTGTGGCGGACAAGGAGCTGTCGGCATCGGTCTCGGCGTCGTCGTTTTGCCCATTTTGCTGCCCGCTCGCGGTCGGACGGAAAATTTGCTTCCCGACTCTGGAGCCCATAGCCCCGCCGCTCGAGGCGGCGACCATCTCGCGATCGGTCTCGGAGCCCCAAGGCGCCGGGTTTCTATGCTCGCAGCGTTACGATGGTCGATGCTGCGCGCAGAACGCGGCGCGCTTCAAAGCGCAGGCTCGGCGAAGCGCCCAAAGACGCTCGATCGCCCTGTCCGCAGCACCGCTTTCGCGTGGTTTCCGACCAGCCATATGGGCGCCCAATTGCCGCGGCGGAGCACCGAAAGACCCAAACGCTGCCAGCCTCAAGCCGTGCGTCCAGAAGTCTCAGACGGAGCTGTCACCGCGGGTGGCTGCGGCGGCGATGGTTGGCGTCAGTAGAAGCAGGATCCGCCATGGCCGCTATTCGCGCAGCCAGTCGTCGGTCCGTCTCAGACTTGTGCCCAGTCCACTTAGTCAGTAAGACTGGCGACAACAGCCTGTCAACGACCGTTCGACCGTAAAGAAACTATCGCTTCTCGCCTCGCAAGTAAACACTCGCATCTACACAAGCGAGAATACGCGCTCGCCACGAGCAGAACCTCCTCAACACGTTGCCCATTTCGCGCCAAAAAAGGTCTCGCTCGCCATCTGGTGTGCACGAAATGCAGCCGATTCGCTAACTCTTCAGTTCAGCATTCACAGGGTACCATCTCTCGCAGGTCAAAATACACAGCATCAACACCAGCACCCCTCCTATTCCTCGCATCCACTCTGACAGGTCACAATTGCCGACCCACAAATGGCCGCGCAGAGCCGAGCCGCCCCATCGAAAACGTTGATCCCAGCAGGAGTGCAGTAGAGGCGGCGACGATGTCTTGTCCTTCGCCATGGGCCAGAGACTCTTTCGGCCCCAAGCCCCGCGATGCCGCTGCGCCGGACCTTGCGGGCGCTGGCCATGGGCCTGGCGGTCTGCCGCGTGGAGGGCGCGGCGCTCACCGACGCGCGCGGCCTCGAGTTCGTCACGCAGGACGCCTTCTGCGCCTACCACTGCAGCGCGACGCACGTGGCGCAGGCCTACCGCCACCTGAGCGAGCGCAACGAGTGTCTGGAGCACAACTGCGGGCGCTTTCTGGAGCAGAACGCAGGACGCACGCGGCGGCGACTGCGACCGACCTTCGGGTTCAGCGACAGCAACAGCACCAACCAGTCCGCCGTTGTCGGCGACGTCCACGCCAACAGCGACGACGGCAAGGGCGTGACCATCATCAGCGTCGTGGCGTGCGCCAGCGTGACCGACGTGACGCTAAGTATCGGCGACCCCGAGGCCGACGAGTTCGCCGGCTTCTATCAAGCTTTCTCGACCGCCTATGACGCCATGCTCGCCGGCGATAATGCCACGTACGATGCATGTCAGCTGCAGTTCCTGCAGAAGGAGCTGCTGGCCAACTACTCCACAGGTCTGGACGACGAAGCCGACGTGATGGAAATCAAACCGTCGCTCATCAAGCTGAACGCGACGAGCAACGAGCTTAAATGTTTGAAGAGCATCAGGGAGATTTGGCCTGCTGATAGTGAAAGCCACACGCCGTTTCTAACGAGAAGCGACCAGGACGATGCGTCGGCAACTGTGATGCTGGTGCACGTGAATGCAGCGGTTGGACACGATATTCTAGCGCTGGAATGTGTGGAGAGTGTGACTGTGTTGCCGGCGATTCTGAAGCTGATGCCCTTCGCGAAGAGCTCGTACGCGCTTTCGAAGGACTCGAGCAAGTCGAAAGAGGGACCGGCGCTAGAGATCAGGTTAGCCAAGGTGGTGAACACGACGCAGGCGTTGACGAAGCTAGCGGCTCGTGTCACCAAGGCGACGGGGATTAAGAATTTGCTGACGTCACAGAGCTCTACAGCAGAAGTAGGAGGTGTGTTACTGCAGGCTGCGGTGGACGACTACGATACTTGGACGCAGGCACTGGCTATTGTTCTGGACGACGAGGCTGTCGAGTGGGTGGACTTGCAGCAGACCGTCAAGACCGGTGCACTCCAGTCTTTAAAGACGCCGGCGCTCGAGCAGCGTATGCTTCGCCATCGATTTGTTGAGGAAACGGAACTGGCAGAGGTGGCAGTGCAGCACACGAGCCGGCGCCTAGACAACTACGCTCAGGACCTCGTCGGAGTGAACATTATGCAGGAGCACAACATCACTGGTAGCTCCATTATTGTAGGTATCACGGACACAGGACTGTACATCGATCACGATCAGTTCGACCAGGAGTCGAGAAACATGTATGACGACGAGGACTTGACAGCACGCAAGGTCATTTACTACCAGACGTTTGCGAACGACGTCGACGAGGCGGAGGGTGTCACGTGCGGCCACGGAACACACGTGTCTGGCATTCTAGCGGGAAGCTCTTACAGCCAACAACACAGCAACCTTGGTATTGCCTCTAGCGCACGCATTGCGTTCATGGACATCGGTAAGCAGGACTCAACATGCGCTGGAACTAGCGGCTGTGACGTATCGCTTGAGACACCTGGTGAGGTTACCAACCTCATGAAGGCCCAAGTGGCCGCAGGCGCCAAAATCTTTTCGTTCTCGTGGGGAACGGGAGCAAACGATTACAACACTCAGACTGAGCAAGTCGATGAGTACATTTACGACAACCCGGAGATTCTTATTGTCGTCGCAGCAGGAAACAGCGGCGAAAGCGGAAGCTACACTATCAGTAGCCCATCGGGCGCTAAGAACGTCATCTCAGTTGGCGCCAGCCTGAATGCTGCGGCGTCGTTCTCCTCGACTCCGTGCCAGTCGGTGCTGAATGAAAACACAGTTGCGTCGTTTTCCTCCATTGGGCCCACACTGGATGGACGACAAAAGCCTGACCTCGTGGCCCCAGGAATGTCAATCACTTCTTCTCAGTCCGAGAAACCGGGATCCACGACGAAGTCTTCGTCTGTATGTTCGTTGCAGGGAACTTCGCAGGCCACACCCGTCATTGCTGGCATGGCTGTGCTGATCTACGAGTGGCTTCGCGATGGTTGGTGGAAGAACGGCGAGCCTGATCCGGCCTACGGCATGGACACCATTCCAGCTTCGCTGATTAAGGCTCTGCTGTTGCACAGTGGAGAGGCGATGTCTCGCCGTCTTATCGAGCCCAGTTCTGGTGTTACGTCCTGTGTGGCGCTGGAGGCTGCCGCAAAAACATTGACATCGTACCCTGACTTCAACCAAGGCTATGGCAAGCCAACAATGCTCAACTTGGTTTCGTTCCTGGGTGATAACAATTCGTCATCGTCGTCATCGACCAGCAGCAACACTATCTACTTCTTTCCTAACTCTTCGTCAGGCTCGGAGCCCAGTGTGACGGAAGGCAGCGAAGTGACTTTCCACTTCATGCTAACGGCGAGCGTGAACCTGCGTGTTACGGTGGTGTGGACGGATCCGCCTGGATCCGTGGGCAGCAAGGCTACCCTTCAGAATGACCTGGATTTGACGCTGAAGGTGGCGAACACTAGCGCTGTCTTTTACCCGTTGTCTGGCAACGGCTCTCGCGACTCGGTGAACAACGTGGAGATGGTTGAGGTTTCTTATGAAGACGTGCTTAAGGCTGTCACGGAAGCTGGCATGGTGGTTGAGGACGGATTCATTTACGTCCAAGCGGTTGTTAGCGGCCACAGTGTCAAGGCTGGCGAAAACGCCACTACTACAGGCCAGAAGTTCTCGATCGTGGCTTCCTCGACGCCATCGTCTACTTCGTTAAGTTCCGCGGACGCTGGAGACTCTGCTTTCTGGCAGCCATGGATGACGATCGGCGCCATTGTTGTGTGCACATTGGCTTTGCTGTTTGTCATTGCTCTGGTGTGGCGCATGCGCGTGACGATGAAGGCGGACAACCTCAAGGCCGACCACGGCACACCATCAGCTGCCGCTGCACTCACTGGTGCGGCTGGCAAGAGAAAACTTAGTCGTCGGGAACGAAACAAGAAGGCGAACGAGGAACGCATTAGTCAGCCGCATATCCATCCGAACTACCGCAACGTGGATGCTGGAGGCAGCAGGCGTCCTGCTCTAGAGCAGCCCATCGGCAGCGGACGAGGCGCCGCTCCATTTGATCCTTCAGCTGCTGCTGTGCGCGAGCCTAGTCGTCGCGCTGCTGCTGCGTTTGATCCATCTGCTGCTGTCACACGTGAACCAAGTCGACGAGCTGCTGCTCCGTTAGAACCACCCCTGCCTACTTCAGTGCGGAAAACTAGTCGTCGTGCTGCTGCTGCCTTGCATACTGATGGCAGTAACCGTGGCCAAGAACGCAAACGCAGTGATGGCAGCGATCGAGAACGCAAGCGCAGTGATCGGAAACGCGAGCGCAGCGATCGAAGTGATCGTCCTGAAAGCGATCGAGGTCACGAACGGAGACAAGAGCGCAGCGATCGCAGTGATCGCCCTGGAAGTGATCGAGGCCAAGAACGAAAGCGGGAGCGCAGTGACCGCAGCGATCGTCCCGGAAGTGACCGGGGTCGCGAACGGGAACGTAGTGCACGGAAAAATGAACCCGCAAAAGCGCACTCTTCGCGACGTAACAAGCCTGCGATCATCTTGTACGAGTGAAGGACGCTATGTAGATAGTGTGAGCTTGATGTGAGAGAACGTTGTGCCGTCTTGTCGTTCATCCAGATCGGCGCGTGATAGAAGACCGCCGCGCCTAGCTCCTAGTGAATTATGGTAATTGTCAACATGTGAAAAGTTTTGTTCTGGATATGCTCATGAGCGCCGGTTCTTACCATTCACTTGCTTTATTGTCTTGTTATCATTCGCTTTGAAACACAAACGTCTACGATCGTGGTTACAGATTTTCTCTAGCTCTGAACTCGACCATTGCAAGCAATAAAAGCTTAACGACATGGGCTACATTCGAGAAGTCACACACCGTTCTTGAGGAGTTGAAAGCCTAGGAAGAAAACGCTGTAAGCTCCAAGACTTGCTTTATTGATCTTGGAGTATTTGGGTAACAAAACTTGGCACCCAGGCGATGTGGACGTTGGTTCGTGAAGGATGATCGACTAAGGGAAATACTTAGAATCACGTGCATGCTCGACATGAGGATGGCCAAAGTTCCCCAAATGTATGTTTCTTGATTGATTGGGTTCCTGGCTTGGTAGGTAAGACAACTACTAGGATGACCTCGTCCTCAATCTTCTTTGTTTCTGCGGAGCACGTAGAGGCTCGTTTGCAAACGGCCCATTCAGAAGCAGATCGAGAGGATACGATTACTCCAAGTTGCCACACACAAACGCAACGCGCTGCTTCAACGCGACCAATTGATTTATTTCGCATAGATCGGGCCGCGGTTTGTGCCTGCAGCGGCTCAAGGCACTCGCTACTGTAGAGCCTAGCAGCTAGACTTTTCGCCGTCAAGACCGGCATGATCGATCAGCAGTGATTGACGATCGTCAAAATTCGACCGGCTTTGTCGGCGACCGATTACTCCAAGCAATTCAGCCGGGAAAAGCTCCGTGACACCGCGACAAGGGAATCCCTCGTTCGAGACTCTCAACTTCAGAGATGCAGCCCAATATTTGTCTCGAGATTCCAAGCGCCCAAGGCCCGGATTCATGCCGCATGCGGTGCGAAATGGTGGCACCACCTACCAAGTCGAGGTCGACATCACTGAATTAACGTTATTAACACAATCAACACAATCTTAGTCGAAATGCCTACGTTGAAGTGCACCCTCGCAAAAAAAAAACTGGGCAATTTATGCCGCCGGCAGTCCTTGCTGGCAAGACCAGCACTGCAGTCACGCCAAACTGCCACGATGGTCACCTTCACGCTGCTTGCTTTGCTTTCCTGTCGCAATGGACCGATCTATGTGAAATAAATCAAATGGACGAGTCCGCTGGCGTGCAAGTGCGCTGCTGCGGCAGCTTGCCGTAATCGCCGATGGCGCCGAGTTAACGTTGTGTCCACCGCACATCCTTATTGCTGAGAGGTAGAGCCGTGCAGAAGACACAGCAACGGTATCGAGAAAAGCAACGTACCCGTCCTCCAAGCACCTGCGCATCGGATGGAGGTGAATGCTCTTTGCAGACACGACATCAACGGCATGTAGTTCAACATGCATCAGACAGCACAATTGTGACCTCGGAACATCTCCACCTCAGTTTTCAATTGGACTTCCAACGCACAAGTTAACTCCCACACCACTGCATCCACCACTAAGTCACCCGGCCACCCAACCAACATGTCACCTCACCCTAACGACGTGTACAACGAGGTCTCCACGCCGAAGGCTGATGTCTCCTTCGACGAAGCCAACAAGGCCGCCGCGCTCTTGATTAAGCCCAACCGTATCCTCTACACGAGTGTTCTGCTGTCGCTGCTGCAACCCTTCCAGAGCGGTTGGTCGACCTCACAGCTCAACTTGTCCGACTACAACGACACCGACGAGTGCAATGCTCGCCCTGTCGTCCCGGGCACCTGCACACTCTTCAGCGGCCACTCCAAGCTGGAGTGGACATTCGCCGTGAACGCTTGGATCTTCGGTGCCATGTGCGGCAGTCTGCTGTGCGGCTACTTCAGCGATATGATGGGCCGCAAGAAGCTGCTCTTTTTCAACTGCTTCTTCATGATCGGCGGTGCCGTGATTCAGGCGTCTGTCTCAAACGTGTGGCCATTTGCTGTCGGTCGTGCAGTCTCCGGTATTGCTTCGGGTGCCGCCACCGGCACCATTGGCGCGTACGTGAACGAGCTGTCACCACCCCACCTTCGCAGCCACCTTGGCCTCGGTCTGCAGATCTCCACTACCATCGGCATCTTGGTGCCTGCCATTTGTTTCTTCTTCGCTGACAGTGGCGATGGATGGCGCTACATGGCCGGATTCCCCATCGTCTTGGCTGTGATCTTCATGGTGCTGTCGCCATCGATGTCTGTCGAGAGCCCTGCGTGGCTACTGATGAAGAACCGGCGCGAGGAGGCCAAGCAGGTCATCACGCGCCTGTACGGCGAAGAGCACGTGCACACAGCTCTGGGTTGGCTCGAGGCGTCGAAGCGGCCGGAAGAAGCTGAAGCAGGATACTCGGCCAATGCTGAACCTGCTGAGTCCATCTTGTCGCCGAAGTACCGCCTGCAGTTCCTCGGTGCACTTTTGCTCTCCTGCACTCAGCAGCTTTCCGGTATCAACGCTGTGTTTTACTACTCGGGTGACATCTTCTCGGACGCCGGTATCGATGACTCGCGCATCGGCACTCTCATCATCGACTTCATCAATATCTGGCCGGCCTTCTTCACGGGTGTGTTGTCCACGCGCTTCGGCAACCGCAACATGATCCTCTGGGGCATCGCCGGCATGGTTGTCATGTCCATTGGTATGACCGTCGCCTTCCTCGTGGACGTGTCGGAGCTCTCAATTGTCTTCACTGCGCTGTACGTTATCGTCTTTGGCGTGACATTAGGCCCTCTCGTCTGGGTCATGACGGCCGACATGTTCCCTGACTCGGTGCGAGCCAGTGCTTCCTCCATCTGCATTGGCGCCAACTGGCTGTGCAACCTCATCGTCGGTGTCGGCTACCCGTACCTGGCTGACGAGCTAGACGACTGGAGCTACACACCTTTCACGGTTTTCCTGATCATCTTTTACTTCCTCTCTCTCAAACTTGTACCTGAGACGTCGGGCAAGACTGGAGAGGAGATTCAGGCAGAATATGAAGAGCGTCGCCGTCGCTAATTTCTCGAGTGTGTAGCTCTGTATGTTGTTGCATTTTTTTAAGACTACAATTTAGTTTTCAATTTCAGCAATTCCTTGGCAATTGTCTTTTTTTTTAATGTCCAGAGATCGACTACGAAGTATTTTTTTTAGTAGTATTACTACAACCTACTTGGCTTAACCTGTTGAAGACCGTGAAATGAATCTGGTTAATACGCTGGAAGATACAAAACGAGATGTCCATAACTAACTTCGTATTTTTCTTGGGCTTTTGCAAGATAGTTATCGTAAGAAATAAGCAATTGTAGTAAAAGCTTCAAGGCTAAGGCAAATATAAATGTAAAAGAAGTAGTTTGGAAAAGCAACAACCAAATAAAAAAGGTAAAAGAGAAAAGCACAATGAATGCTTGCACGACAATGCTACCAACTAGTCGTGCCTAAATTACAGGTGCTTCGCACGCATCGTCGCCGACATGTCCGGCTTCGACAGCTCCGGCACAAACGGCACCAGCGAGTCAATCTCAGCCTTCACCTCGGGAGTGATCTTCTCCACCGCCGCCAATGCCTTGAGGTTCTGCTCGAGCTGCGGGAGGGTCTTCGCGCCGATCATGACCGTCGACACGTTCTCGTTGCTCACACACCAAGCAAGAGCGAGCTCGGCCAGCGAGATGCCGAGCTTGTCTGCCACCGGCTTGAGCTTGTCGGCCTTCACAACGCGCTCGGCAAAGTCTGGCGAGAACGCCTTGAACAAGGGGTTCTCCATGCGCGAGCCCTCAGGCGTGCCAGCGCTGTACTTACCCGTCAAGGCTCCGTACGCGAGAGGCGACCACGTCGTCAGACCCAGCTTGTACTTCTTGTACAGGTCAACGTACTCAAACTCGACCTTGGAGCGGTCCAAGATGCTGTAGATGGTCTGCTCCACAACCGGGCGGATCAGTCCAAGTCGGTCAGCGATTTCGCACGCCTCGATGATCTGGGCAGAGGACCACTGGCTGGTGCCCCAGTAGAAGGCCCAGCCTTGGTTGATCACGAAGTTCATGGCTCGGACGGTCTCCTCAATGGGCGTGTAGGGGTCAGGGCGGTGGCAGAAGATGACGTCCACGTAGTCCTGGTCCAGTCTCTTCAGCGACGCCTTCGTGCCCTCGACAATGTGCTTGCGGCTCAGACCCTGTTCATTGGGACCGGACTCTCCGCCGAACCCATTCGTTCCGAAGTAGATCTTGGTGGTGATGACCAGGTCCTCCCTGCTCCAAGTGCCCTCTTCGACTCCCTTCTTGATGGCCGCGCCCATGTTCTTCTCGGCGAGGCCTGCGCCGTATGCCTCGGCATTGTCGAAAAAGTTGACCCCGTGCTCGAACGCGAGCTTCATCATCTCGTACCAAGCGTCCGCCGTGTACTTGTCGTTGACGTCCATCCAGCTGCCCAGCGAGAGCTTGGAGACCAGCAGACCCGAGTTGCCCAGGAAGCGGTAGGTCATGCCAGCAGACTTGTTGTCGGAGGAAGCAGGAGCCATAGTGGAAGAGTTGGTGCTGGAGTGGTGCGTAGTTGTCGGTGAATTCCGAAATGAGCCCGAGCTTCTGCTTGTCACGCGCAATGCCGGACTCTTAGATCGCATGACGTCAGTCCGGAGGATTACGTAAAGTCGATGGAGTGGGGTCAAGTAATCCTGCTTGGACTCCGCTTCCACTTGGCCGGAAGGCCGTGCAAAGTCATTTCTCGACTCAAAAGCGGTTAAGCAATCCGTGATCGGGGCTGCTCACGCTTATAACTTGCGCGTGACGAATGCACGCGCCACGTACGAATCGCCCGACCGGTTAAGTAATCCACATGTCTACTGACGTTCGCGTAAAAAAACAGAGGCTCAAACGTGCATACAATAGACCAAATAAAAGAATAAACAAGCTGCAAACTACATTCCTCGTCCGATGACTTTCCTACCTTTTACTTGTGATCGAAAGCTGCGCCTTCGTAGTCGTAAGACTCCATCGTAATCTTGCCTTCCTAACTTGACGTTCTCGACTAAGTACGCTACCATTCGTGTAAGTACGACCAACCTGGGGTCGCCATCGCACGATCGTCGGCATGGCGAGCAAGCGCAGCAAGTCGTCGGGGGAGGCCCCAGCGGCCCGTTCCTTCCCTTTGTTGTCGGTGGTGGTAGGGCTGGTGGCTGTGATAGCAGCTGCGTGGGTCGTGGTGGACCCTTCGGAACTTCAAGGGCGAGTACGGTACCTAGTGTCCACCTATGGGGGTGTCGCGCTGAGCGAGACAGTTCCGGCCGGCGTGGACTGCAGCCGGGCCCAGCAGTTCTTGACTGACGTGCTGCCCGTGGAAGGCTTCCACGTCTTGTGCATCAAGAAGAAGACGGAGGGAGAGGGTCTGGCGACGTAAGTGACTCTTTTTTTTGGTTTGGTCTGTTTTGCGCTCAAGTTGCGGATGTGGACGGTTGGGGACGCTTTTGTGCAGGTTGGACATTACGGCCTATAAGAATGGCAATGCACCTTCAACGACGCTCCAGAGCTTGGCGGAGGTGGACGATCTGAAGAAAAAGCTCGAGACGACGTTGCAGATTGAAGCACCAAAAGACGAGGTCGCGCTCAAGTTCAAGCAGCCGTACGCGTTCTTCTCCACGGACGGCAAGAGGCTGGAGAAAGTGGACGAGATGATCAACCAGATCGTCTTTCTTTTTGAGGGAGGACAGTTCATCTGGCCTGGCATCCGCATCGGACACAAGACAGTTGTCAAGGATGTCGCTGGAAAAGGCGACGTAGTGCTCGAGACGCTGAGTATGACCCCTCTTGTTTTTAGTGTGGAGGAGTTTCTAAAGGACGACGAGATCGATGTGATCATGGAATTGTCGTTGGAGCACTTGCAGCCCTCGACAGTGACGCTGATGGACGGACACGAAAATCGTGCCTCCACGGATTGGCGCACGAGCACGACGTACTTCCTCTCATCAGACAAGCATCCGAAGATCCAAGAAATTGATCAGCGAGTGGCAGACCTGACGAAGGTCCCAGTCGAGCACCAGGAAGACGTGCAGGTTCTTCGCTACGAGGAAACACAGAAGTACGATCACCACACAGACTATTTCCCCGTGGAGCACCACAAGAACTCGCCGCACGTGCTGGAAAATATTGAGTACGGATTCAAAAACCGCATGATCACGGTCTTTTGGTACATGTCTGACGTGGCAAAGGGCGGCCACACCATTTTTCCGCGAGCTGGCGGAGCGCCGCGGCCAACGTCAATGAAAGACTGCACAAAGGGACTGAAGGTGCCGCCGAAAAAACGAAAAGTTATTGTTTTCTACAGCATGTTGCCTAGTGGTGAAGGTGATCCGATGAGCCTTCATGGAGGATGCCCTGTTGAAGAAGGTGTAAAATATTCTGGGAACAAATGGGTTTGGAACAAGGCGAGGTGAACGTGGCTTTGGCAGGCAAGCAACGATTGCACTTGACAACGTGCGTATATTTGTGTGAATTCGAGGTGCGTTGCAATTGTAAAACTCGGTCGCTGCTAAAAAAAAAAATAAGAAAGAAGGCAACATGTGGTTGCGGTGTCCTCACAAATAAAATGATTGCTTAATCTGCTTCATGAAGTAAAGTCAATTCAGGTAACTGAAAAAGAAGTTCGGAAAGTCAATTTCTGGGGACATAGGCTGCACTGCTGCGCAGTTCATAGTCGTAAATTTTGGCAAACGCATGCATGCTTGTGATACATTTTGTCGACGCAATTTAAAAATCCATCTCTTTCTTCAAGGATCTGACGATTAGCTTTAACTTATGATAAGCACGTATCTAAGTAGTGTCCTTAAAGTCGAGCTAGTTGCTGAGTTATGGACACCTGTTGGTGTCCATAACATTTTGTGGCGCGGTGTACCACACTAACATTTTTTCCTGCAGTAAATACGTAGCCGAAACCGTGCAGAATATCAATTCTGTGTGTGTGTATCTATGCACAATTCTGGCATCGTTGTGCGCTATGCCGACGCGTTCAAAGTAGAGATAAGGCGAAGTAAATGTATACAATTTACGCGAAGTATCCTTCAATAGCTTTCCAGCTGCACCATTGCAGTTTGAGAAATACCTCTCAGAAATGTTCACTAACTACTCTACAAGCTGGAAGAACTCGGCGTAGTGAGCAACTCAAACACCCGACAACCCCCCCGTTTTGTTGTGAACTGAGCATCGCAGCATATCTCCAGCACCCGGCAGAATAAGTAAAACCGAACTTGCAACAATTATTGTCAGGTCATGACGATGACCGGATCGGCGATTTGATTGTTTTCTTCACGTTATACGTTTTACTTTAAAACGTGAAGAAAACAATCAAATCGCTGTAGAGGCTGACTGGAGGTGACAAATGAGTCTTTGTACTGACGGCGAGTATATACCCATCGACTAAGTTATTGAGGAATTGATGTTGTCTTCTCTAGACATTCCAAAGCGTTTGCCAATTTTCTTTTCACGTATTCAAGCTCACCAATGTTCCGTGTTCATGTTCAGCGTTAGCATGTGTTGAGGAGGCAGTTCCAGAATAAATTCAAGTTTTCTTGGGCCTCCACCAAGTCTCTTATCGAGCGATGTTTGTCGTTTTGGGACCATCGGTATGCTAAATTGGGTTTGGGTTGCTAGCTGCACAAGTGCAGAGTCGAGAACACCGGGTTGGTCTCCTCGATCGGATCCTGACTACTATCGGTGACATTTGCAGAGTCTCTTCGCGAAGCTGCTAAGCGTGGAGATTTAAAATTGTGGAGTGGTTATTCAGCCATTTTTTGGGTTGTTAGGCGTCGGCAAGTGCGGTGTTGGCTGCTTAAAGTAGTGGTCATCTGCATATTTTACGAGTTTTGTGGGAACATCGATCTGGGCATCTTCCTGAAGTGACCGAGACCTACAAAAGTTCAAAACTGGGCCCTTCTACTTACCAGACTACGTGTTCGGTACACTTTGATAATACGTGTTCGGCCGGGAACTGGGGACCTACCGTGATTCGCAACACAATATAAAACGGAGAGTTCGTCGAGTGTTTGAACGATGGAATGCCTCTTGGTGACAATGATCGACAGAGTGCTATTGAGTACAGTCTGGAAGAAGGCTTCTTTAAACTTGCAGAGGAGATGGTTAACCGCACTACTAAGAGCATATCGAGCTATCATCCAGGTTGCGTGCAACTTGAAACGATCGAGAGGATGTTTGACATTTGGTACGACAAGTTAGGGAAGACCTTCGCCGCGTTCGCTGTTTGTGGTCTAGCAAAATCGGGCATTTTGGAGCTCATACAGCATCTCTTCCAGCTGTATTCTCCACTTAACAAGATTAAACAATAATTTGATAGTATACTTGGAGGCGTGCATTACTCTCAGCATGTGAGGACGGTCACGCATCCATACTGCAGTGGCTATTGGAACGTCGATTGGGTTACGAAGCAAGGGGGCTGCTGAATTGCAGCGGGGACTGGGACACGCTTTTCAATGTTGCAGCATCTCGTGGTCATCTGGACATACTGCAGTATTACTACAAACACAGACTCAACACTAGATTGGAATCAGGCACAACCCAGGAATAGTCAGTAATGGGCATCTGAACGCCTTTAAATGGTTTGTAAACCATGAATTGGTCAACAAAAAACAGTTTTAGTTGCTGCTATCGCGTCTGCATTACGATATGGCCGATTGGACTTTCTAAATCTTGTTATAACTATGAATTTCTCCGGAGAGTATGAAGCTGTTAAAGTTAAACGACGGCGAATGGGCAAGTTTTTTCACTTGTATGATTGGCTGCAAAATCCATATTAATATGCGTCCATGGGTGATAATATAGTTGTGTTCGAATGGCTGCAGGAAAATTTGCCTGGGAAATGTCATGACAACACGATGACACCTACAGCTAGAATGGGGCATTTTGATGCCTTGAAATGGCTGAACAGCAAGCAAGCAGGAGATTGTTCGCGGATGGCGATGTGTAAAGCGGCTCAATATGGTCATACCCAGACAGTTTAATGGTTGTATGAAAACCGCCCAGAGTCGAAGCCATTGTCAAGGCCATCGATTATGGTCACCTACAGATCGCGTTCTCGTTATCTGAAAAAAACTCTTAATTTTGTGTCGGGGCCTACTTAAGATTGTTTAAGGACATGTTCGTTTGGGTGACTAGAAAACAGTTTGAAAACTATTTTATCTGCACGCAATTTACGCTCAAGTTTTTTACCCCCTCGTCATTGAGTTTCACTGAAAGAAACTGTTTCAGCGAAATCCAAGCTTTCACGCGTCAATTTTGGTGCGTTGGCTGGAGCACAATTTCCCCAGCTATGGTCAACACACAAACTATTAAACGATCCACGACCGCTTACACAAAATTGGTTAAGCATGGACCTTAGTATGGTGTAATTTATCGAGGGCATAACATGCTCATAATGACAGCTGTGAGCTACAGCGGCAACGAACTTTGGCTCGAATTAGTGACAGAAAAAGAGAGCTTTGTCGCTTAGGTGGACCCCCCGTGCTGACAAATTCCTCGTTAGATAAACCATTTTACTACTGCTTTTCTAATCCTGCTCTAGTTTTTTTTGTAATGTGACCATACTGTGGAGCTTAACGATGTTTTCTTCGAGGAGCTTCAGCAAATGACTCTAGTCGAAATATCAAGCAAAATGAAGCTGTATTTCATGTGAAAGCGCGTAGGAACGTACGGGCCACTACCAGAAATTAAAAACTGAGACCGCTGCTACAGTGTACAATTTGCATAGGTGCTCGCAACCCCCGCGGTGTGTAAATTCAAGTCACTTGTCGTTGTAGTTTTTCAACTCCAGCTTACGTTTGTGCTCGTCCACCTTCTCCCTGACAACGCGATCCACCAGCTTCGGGGTCACAACCACTTCATCCTGTGCGTAAACGATGCTCTGCATGTATAACATCATTTTCGCAATCTCACGGCCGCTCATACCGGTCGTCATCTCTCCATACTGGGCCATAACGTTCACGTCAAGGACAGGAGGTAAAACACTGACAGCGGCTTTGTCTGGTTTACCCATCAAGCTTGAACTGTTTGGCGAAACAGGTGGAGCAGCAAGCGGGGCGACGTACTCATTGAAATACATCTGCAAAAGCCTCACACGCTCTTTAGCCTCCGGCAAGTCGAAGTGAAGTGTATCGTCGATTCGATCAGTCACGGCTGTATCGAGGTCCTCCGGTCTATTTGTTGCAACAACTAGCATAAACTTCTTGGACTGTGTGCCCGTGTGATACAGCAGTGCGTTCAGCGCATTTCGCATAGCCTCACTCATGTGGGTCTTTCGCGTCGCTCGGCAGCCGAGAAAAGCTTCAGCTTCATCAATAAAAATCAGCACGCCACGAGGAGACGAGTTGGCCCATTTAAAGAGTGCATGAAGCTCTGTTACAGCATCAGAGCCCAGTGGCCCCACATCACCACCACTTAAAATCGCATAGTCCATGCCGGATGCTCGAGCTAATCGTTTGGCGACCATTGTTTTGCCCGTTCCAGGAGGTCCGTAGAGAAGAAGATGGCGATAAGGTGCACCGTGGAGCATAGCATTACGAGTCGACCTGGCGATTTCGAATACACGGGTCTCCAATGCATTGCGAAGTACGACGTCAGCAAGTTCGTTTTGTCCTTTTGCCGCATTTCGCCGGAGCCACGAAGTCAAGAAGCCGAAAGCACCTGATGATCGCGATGTTTCGCGTACAAGTGATGGTTTTCCAAGCCTCTGCTCGATTAGTTTACCCACAATCCGAATGACCTCTCTGCTGAGGTAGATGCCAGCCGCAAGTGCCACGAATCCACCAACAAACTTTGTGAGCTTTTGTTTGTCGGCTAGAAGCACTGATATACCTTGACCTATATTGTCAAAAGTCGACTGCAGAGCTTGCATTAATTTGATTCGATCAGCCTCTAGTCGCTGTTGAAGCTGTGCCATCTCGATATCCTGATTTGCTCGCTGTTGTCGAATGCGACCATCAACATCAATAGCAGCTTTCTCCAGCGTCGTATTGCGTTCTAACAAAGCGCGAGCGTGGTCCGCCTCCAGTTGTTTTTCCTTTAAAACCTCCTCGGTTTCACGTCGTGCACGTTCAATGCGGATATTAGACTCCTCCTGCAGCTGTACCAGATCTCTGTTCTGATCACGCCTGGCAATATCTTCTTCTTGCATCCGCTTCTGTTCTAACGCATGTTTCTCATTCTCCACTTGCAGTTCGTGATCTCTCTTCAAGTCTAGTGTCTTCCTCTCCTCTTTACCACGCACACGTGCCTCCTCAATTAGTTTCTCCGTCTTTGCCAACTCTGCCTCTGCAATCAGCCGCTTCTGCACGAGTTGTTCACTCGCCTCTTGCTCTAAGTATCCTTGCAGCTCATCAATCTTCCCCTGCTGCACCACTGTGAGTTGACGCAATGCAAAAATCTCCTCCTCCTGAGTTCTCAGGTTCAAAATGAGCTGCTGGGTAGCTCCCAATGTATGCATGTAGAGCGCATCCTTGTCCACCACGTGGAAGTCCTGCAATGCAATTTTGCCTCGTCCGTCTCGGTCGAACACAAAGCGTTCCGGCAGCACTTGCACGACTTCGGGAGCTAGAGTTCTTAGCTCGGGGCCTAGAATGCCCAGCTGCGTAGTTCGGCCTTCCACCGAGTCGTACTTGAACTCGTACCGTTTGAGAACGAGTTTGCTCAGCAATTCCAGACTTTCGGATAGATTGGCTGCTTGTACATTCTGTAGTGCGTCCTTGTACTGCTCCACCGTCACGTTGGCCGTGAATCCGCCGCCTCGTCGAGAATTCCGGAACGAGTTTCGGCCTGCCAAGACCGAAGGTGACAAACTGACAATTGCAATGGCAACTAAAGTCAGCCATTGCCACGGAGTTCTCCTTGTCATGACAAATGGGTTTGTGAAGGAAATGACGTCGAGGTGGTGAGTGAGGGGGAATGTGCCAAGCGCGACTTGAGCGATGCCCCTTCGGAAGATCCGCACAAGATACTTTTTTCGAGGAATTCGTTCTACGGTTTTTTAGAACGCTCGATGCATATGAGAGCACTATACATGTCCTCATGGACAAATGTGGACATGAATAGGTCAGATAGAGCAATCTGACAGCGAAGCGTAACATATTGGAGCGGCAGACTCAATTACGCTTCGTGCGCAGCCTCCATAATCAGCTTCGACAACGTAAGCCGAATCGTAACCTACATTTTACTCGTAAGCACTCACTGTCGAGGAGCTCAAGCAAGAGGGCAGCACGCTGATCGTTCACTTTTGAATTTGCCTCACAGCCGACAACAGCTAAACTCATTGCCAAGCACTATGCCGTACGCCCGCATCACGAGTAACATCCCGAAGGACAGTGTGAACGCTGTCGAAGTGAGCTCCGCAATTGCCAAGACTTTGAACGAAGCGTGGGGAGTGCCTACCGAATTCATGATGGTCCAGTTGGAGCTGGGAGTGCCCGTGCTCCTTAACTTGAACGATGAGGTCAATTCAGTGTACATGTACATGCATGCATAAGAGCAGCAGATCTGACCCTGTCCTTTGTATCGGCTGCAGCCCGCGGTGTTTGTGCACGCACGCACGATTGGCCTCGACCTCGAGCGAAACCCCAAGACCATTGCGTCTCTGACCAAGACGGTGTCGGGTTTTCCTTGTATTGCTGTAGGGGATGGAACTCTTGTGTCGCCTTCAGCCGATGAGGGACACGATTTCTAGCAGCCCAGCCTTGAAAATCGATATGAGTGATGCAGTACTAGCCGAGCTTGAGATGACCGCTGCGACCTTGTACATGCGAACGGATTCGTTGTTCCCGCAGTTGCATGGCCAACCTACAATCTCGTTCACGAGTCAAGACAAGCGTGGAGATCCCCTTGGCACCTACATTGAGACTATGACAACCACACCGATGAACTGCCCTTTGCACTTGGCAGCGGATATTTTGTGGAGAGGAACGACAAAACAGTCCAATGACCCGGAGAAAGTGCCACGATTTGTAAGTATTGCCGAGTATGATGAGGCTCACGCGTTCGTTAAACTAACTGGTCATTGTGTGTTTCGATGGGCTAGGTACGGGCTAAGTGCTACGATACAATGGCTAGAAGTTGCAAGCTCGATATGTTCAACACTGTTCGTATCGACGGACTAAATTTTGTGCGACGCTATGTAGAGGCAGAGCGTGTTGTGCTTATCAGCGCCGCATCATGGTTCCTGCCTGAGGGATTTCATTTCCAAGATAATGTGTGGACAATCGTCACTAGATCACCAGCCGACCCTCAAAATGGCTCCGTTGTTCAAAGTTTTTGCCAATTTGGAGCTCGAGCTTCAGGATTTTCATCAATGCCGCCAGAGACTGTTGCTCAAGCCCAGGAATACGTTCGAAGTACTGTAGGAACAAAACTTCGACACCTCCAAGAGATGCAACAGAAATTCTTGCTAGAAAATGCATCGCTACCGGTTGGGGTCTGTTAGTGAAGCTCTCTGATAAATATTGTGTGCGAAATGACTTCCTTTTATTGAACAATCAGACGCATGCTACTTTTTTTTTTTCTACAAACACAAGCATCTCCTGGATATTTGAAACGCTTCTAGTGGCCTCGCCTGATGTCTCTGCCCACCAGCAAGAGCGGTAGTTCAAATTCACCCGTTTTGATATTCTCTGCTATGTATTTTTTTCCTCTTTCTTCTCAATCAAGGCCGAGTCTCAACCAATAGGGACTGTATCAGTTGAGTTATCGCCAAGCTCGTCCGCCTGAAAAGTAGTTTGATAGCCAAGTACGTGATGCATGAATTGAGAATCAAGTCGTGGTGGAAAAGCGTACGCTCTAGTTTTTGTGAAGTTTTGCCAGTAAGTGTTTCTTGCTGCTACGAAGAACTAACGTTATGCTCCTACTAGCTAGCACTCGCAACTCGTCCGCCGCTCTTACTCTGCTCCTTCTGCTTCTCGTCGACCCGCTCCTCCGACTTCGGATCGTACGGCAAAAACTCCGTGTACCCTTCCGCCCCCTTGTCAGCGTCGTAGAAGAACTCGTAGGCGAGCGGACCAGCTAGCGGCCAATCGTTCTTAAAGCGCTCGACCAAGTCCGGGTTCGTCATGAACAATTGTCCAAACCCCACGAGGTCGACCGCCCCGGAGTGCACGGCACCCTCGGCCAGTTCACGGTTGTAGCGCCACATGGTCATGACTGGGCGTTTGAACAGCGTCTTGATTTCGAACTGCGTGAACGTTCTGCACTTGTGGTGATTCTCCTTTCCCAGTCCGATGTGGTCGGGCGTGGCGAGGTAGCAGAGTCCCATTTTGCCCGTTTCCGCGAACACGTAGGAGAACATTTCGTAGTTGTCGTCGCTGCCGGATCCGCCGAAGTTGGTGTTGGGGGCGAGACGCAGACCGATGCGGTCAGCGGGGAACACCGTGGTGAGAACCTCGATGACCTCGCGCAGGAACCGGAATCGGTTCTCGAAGGAGCCGCCGTATTCGTCGGTGCGTTTGTTCAAGGACGATTGCAAGAACTCGTCGATGAGAAATCCGACGCTGGCAAGGATGTCAACGCCGTCGAACCCAGCGGCTTTTGCACGTTCGGCACATGTCCGGAAATCGTCCACGGCCTGTTTCACCTCGTCCAGCGTCATGGCACGGCTCGTGACGAAGTTGGTGTGCTTGCCGTTGATGTCGCGCGTTCGACCTCCTTCGTGGCGTGACGAGGAGCAGGAGATCACCTCGTTGGTGTCCGGGTGGTACGACGGGTGTGATTGACGTCCGGCGTGCCAAAGCTGCAGGAAGATTTTGCCTCCGTTCGCGTGCACGGCGTCGACCACCTTGCGCCAGCCTTCTTGCTGCTCGTCGGTGTACAGGCCCGGCGTGCCATACCATCCATACCCTCGCGCACTGACAGCACAGCCCTCGGTGATAATGAGACCGGCCGATGCGCGTTGCTTGTAATAAATGACGTTGTTGTCGCTGGGAGCGCGCGTCTTGATATCCGCTCGAGCGCGAGTTACCGGACTGTGCACGATGCGGTTCTTAAGGGTGAGACCCGGAGCCAATTCGATAGGCGAAAAGAGCTTGTAGTCGGGGAGGAGGTCCGTAACAGTGGCCATCGTAGTTCAGGTGGTGTTTGCTTGTTTGCCTGCTGGTGGTGAGGAAGTATTTTGTGAAGTGAGAGAAAGTTGGGTCGGTTGAGTCAGTTATGGGGTGACGCACTTGACCAGCGCAAGCCTTGGTGTTACGATTCATCGGCTTGGCATCACGACTCATCGGGCTCGGCGTCGGAGTAGGCGATACGTAAACTTGGATGCGAGAAACTCCACAGCACTCCACAGCGTGGGGTCAAACTACCGTACACCATAAAGCACAGGGCTAGTCGTGCTTAGCCAAGGATTGCGTTACGTGGTTCTGGATAATTAGTCACGGTTTTCAAATCTGGGAATCAACACACGCAGCGTAACATGGACTTAATGTGCTAATAGTTGTTTGAGAGTTGTTTTCTGAAAATTGTTGGTGTGTTTTTTTTTTCTTGCAGTAGAAATGCGGATTTTGTTTATCATGCGGGTTTTACGGTATTAAGTATTGGCTTGCGCTAGGCTCGACTTTTGTGTTTTAGTTTGTGCGTCGTGTATCCACCATATAAGGCTTTGGGGTCTTACTAGAGAGGATGAAAAATGTTCGGCTGAAGATGAGTAGACATACCACAAATCAGATTAGTATTCTTGCAAAAACCAACTTTCGCAAACTGCTGCTGCGTGTGTTGATTCCCAGATTTGAAAACCGTGACTAATTATCCAGAACCACGTAACGCAATCCTTGGCTAAGCACGACTAGCCCTGTGCTTTATGGTGTACGGTAGTTTGACCCCACGCTGTGGAGTGCTGTGGAGTTTCTCGCATCCAAGTTTACGTATCGCCTACTCCGACGCCGAGCCCGATGAGTCGTGATGCCAAGCCGATGAATCGTAACACCAAGGCTTGCGCTGGTCAAGTGCGTCACCCCATAACTGACTCAACCGACCCAACTTTCTCTCACTTCACAAAATACTTCCTCACCACCAGCAGGCAAACAAGCAAACACCACCTGAACTACGATGGCCACTGTTACGGACCTCCTCCCCGACTACAAGCTCTTTTCGCCTATCGAATTGGCTCCGGGTCTCACCCTTAAGAACCGCATCGTGCACAGTCCGGTAACTCGCGCTCGAGCGGATATCAAGACGCGCGCTCCCAGCGACAACAACGTCATTTATTACAAGCAACGCGCATCGGCCGGTCTCATTATCACCGAGGGCTGTGCTGTCAGTGCGCGAGGGTATGGATGGTATGGCACGCCGGGCCTGTACACCGACGAGCAGCAAGAAGGCTGGCGCAAGGTGGTCGACGCCGTGCACGCGAACGGAGGCAAAATCTTCCTGCAGCTTTGGCACGCCGGACGTCAATCACACCCGTCGTACCACCCGGACACCAACGAGGTGATCTCCTGCTCCTCGTCACGCCACGAAGGAGGTCGAACGCGCGACATCAACGGCAAGCACACCAACTTCGTCACGAGCCGTGCCATGACGCTGGACGAGGTGAAACAGGCCGTGGACGATTTCCGGACATGTGCCGAACGTGCAAAAGCCGCTGGGTTCGACGGCGTTGACATCCTTGCCAGCGTCGGATTTCTCATCGACGAGTTCTTGCAATCGTCCTTGAACAAACGCACCGACGAATACGGCGGCTCCTTCGAGAACCGATTCCGGTTCCTGCGCGAGGTCATCGAGGTTCTCACCACGGTGTTCCCCGCTGACCGCATCGGTCTGCGTCTCGCCCCCAACACCAACTTCGGCGGATCCGGCAGCGACGACAACTACGAAATGTTCTCCTACGTGTTCGCGGAAACGGGCAAAATGGGACTCTGCTACCTCGCCACGCCCGACCACATCGGACTGGGAAAGGAGAATCACCACAAGTGCAGAACGTTCTCGCAGTTCGAAATCAAGACGCTGTTCAAACGCCCAGTCATGACCATGTGGCGCTACAACCGTGAACTGGCCGAGGGTGCCGTGCACTCCGGGGCGGTCGACCTCGTGGGGTTTGGACAATTGTTCATGACGAACCCGGACTTGGTCGAGCGCTTTAAGAACGATTGGCCGCTAGCTGGTCCGCTCGCCTACGAGTTCTTCTACGACGCTGACAAGGGGGCGGAAGGGTACACGGAGTTTTTGCCGTACGATCCGAAGTCGGAGGAGCGGGTCGACGAGAAGCAGAAGGAGCAGAGTAAGAGCGGCGGACGAGTTGCGAGTGCTAGCTAGTAGGAGCATAACGTTAGTTCTTCGTAGCAGCAAGAAACACTTACTGGCAAAACTTCACAAAAACTAGAGCGTACGCTTTTCCACCACGACTTGATTCTTAACTCATGCATTGCATGCTTAGCTCTCAAGCTACGTTTTTTGCTGCCCAGCTTGGTATTAACGCACCTGATACTGAATAACAAACTTGATCTTGATTGAGACTCAGTAAGAACAGTGGAAGAAAAATACAGGGGAGTAAAATGAGAAAAAAGGACAAATAGTTAGTTTTGGTTTTAAGGAATAATTAGATCGGTGTTGCAACTTTTCGTGGAGCGTGTTTAATTTTTGTACTGAAAGAGAAGATATATGATCTAAGCGAGTCGGCAGGAATTTACAAGCCTTTCTGTATGTGAATAATAGTACAGTTTTTTCTTTGAAGAGGTATCATAAAAGAATATGAATATGAGTTCTACAGATTCACATTGAACGGTTTTAAAACCCACGTGCACCTTCAATATAACACCTTCAATTTATCTAACAAAAAGTATCCACTGAACTGGTACTTGGAAGGTTGTCGAGGGACTGGTTAGAGTTAGCAGCGATAGGTCACAAACTCCTCTCCGCATGGCAACCTAGATGCTTTTTTTTTCGTGATGTGAAACTAGAAAATTTCACTACTTCGTTTGTATTCTGCGTTAGACTTATCCAGGATACTACTTGCGGACGTTCGTAGGTTCAACCCTCGATACTTATTCCTCCTTGAGATCCATGCCGGGAGGGACGACAACGTTGCCGTTGTTTCCCCAATAACCGAGTTGGACGTCCTACAGGACGACGTAAATGCGCTGAGCTGGGACCTTTAGCTGCTCCGATACGATCTTGGTCAGCTCCGCAATGACAATTGGTTTGTTCTCGTGGTCGACACGAATCGTACTGGCGTGCACATATGCCGCTGGCTGCAGCAAAAACCGGCTTAGAATTTACAGCATCTAACCCAACATGTGTGAATACTCGTACCTCGTCATTTAAGTTCAGGAGCATGGGTCTAGCTGAACCATCCACACAGCAACAGGGACCTTCCACACATCGGCCAAAGTCTTGGCCACTGCGGAACTCACTTCGACAGCGTTCACACCGTCCTTGGAAACGTTGGTCGTGATGCGTGCGTACGGTGTCAGATCATCTACAAGCGTTTGCTGGTACTTGAATCAACCTGAGTGAGATAAATTCGTGAACTAATTTTTGGAGACTCTTTACCGGAACGGATAAACTATCTGTGGATAATACGACAGAAACTCTTTTAGAAGACCAGAAAACGAGCACTACGTAGTAAATCTCAAACGAGAAAACCACAAACTTGGTAATAAATTCATTTCAACCATAGTTAGCTTCACGTAAATGTGCATGCTTCAATACTAAAACCTAGCAAGGTCATTCTGTCTCGCTCACGTACCGTACCGTAAGCGGATATGTAATCTGAAATCCGTTGTGAGCGCTTCAGGGCAGCCAAACGAGCACTTCGAACACAACACATTGAGACAACAACTCCCTGCTACTGCTTCGCCCTAAAAGAGCGATTTCGTGTGAAAGAGTAAAAGTGCTCCACCAGCTACGACGTGAGGAAGCTATTTTTTTTATTTTGTAACTTCCCTCACAGCAACAGCAAGAACATCCAAAAACCAAACCCAACAACCAAGCACCATGCCGTACGCACGCATCACGACCAACGTTTCCAAGGACGGTGTGAACGCTTTCGAAGTGAGCTCCGCAGTGGCCAAGACTTTGGAGGAGGTGTGGGGAATCCCTGCCGCCGTCTCGATGGTTCAGCTGGACCTGGGAGTCCCCATGCTGCTGCACTTGAACAACGAGGTACGAATATTCACTATGCATGTAGAGCCTACAACCTGCTAAGGCTGACCTGGCTGGGTCGTTATTGCAGCCCGCGGCATTTGTGAACGCATACCCGATTGGGCTCGACCGCAAACTCAACCCGAAGGCCATCGCCGCGCTGACCACGACCGTGTCGGAGCAGCTGAAGGTTCCTGCTGAGCGCATCTACGTCGTCCTGGGGAGCGTCGAGGTCGGCTACTGGGGAAGTGGTCGTCCCGCCTGGCATAGAGCTCCGTGAAGACTAGATACATCGCGAAGGTAGATATGCCACAGATATACCACGAACGTGTGCGGGTAGTGAAACCAAGGCAGAAAAAGTAATGGTTTCTTGCTATGTCAATCGTTGCAAGTAAGTCTTTCGTGTCCAAGCTGAAAGGTGTTTTCGAAACGAAAACGGATGGCAAGCTCGCAACCTTGCGGAAGAATTCAGAGGTCATTGCTTCCTTGGGAAAGAGCCCCACTGTCAAAAGGGTGGGTGCTGCAATGGAGAAGAATCCTCATTACCTACAGGACCGTGAAAAAAACTGGCAAAATAGCCCGGCGTAATTAAACTCGCATAGGAGCTCAAGAAGAACCCCGTTCACTTCTCCAAAAAAGAAGTTCCAAATCTCCGTGCGGCTGTAGCGAGAGATCCTACGATAGCCAAAACACTAGACAACATCTTCGACATGATGGATCGAGGCGTGCAACGCGGGATGGCTTTCGGGATTGCGTTCATGATGCTCGCGATGGTGTGTGGGGTATTGCAACTGCAGTTCCTTCCATTTCAAACCTACAACAACGTTCTAGAGGGCGCATGCCGCAACGCGACAAGACTAATCCACCCTTTCTTCTGGTCTTGCACACGGTGAAAACCCAAAAAGTCATGTTTCCATGTCGCCGCCGACGTGACGTCGACAGCCCTATCTGGCTATAATACTGGGCGCTTACATGGTGAGCTCCATGATGGCGTTGACGATGTCGTTGTCGTTGGAGCGCAGCGCGGCCACGGCCTTGGCCTTGCTGACGCCGGCCTGGCTCATGACCAGCTGGATGTCCTTGGCGTCGATGCCCGAGTCGTCGACCTCGGCGTCGTCCTCGTCGGCGGGCTCGGCGGCGGGCGCGGCGGCGTCAGCGGCGGGGGCCTCGGCGGCGGGCGCCTTGAACTGCTGCGCGGCCAGCGACTGCGCCTGCGCGTTGAGGTCCTCGATCTTGGCCTCGCCGAAGATGACGTAGGTCTCGCTGACCGTGGACTTGAACACGTCGGGCTTGGAGATGACGAACAGCACGTTCTTGTTCTTCTTGATGGTGACGCGGATGATGCCGCCCACGGGCTTCATGCCGAGCTTCTGCATGGCCTTGCGCGACTTCTTCTCGGAGCGGTTGTGCTTGCCCTTCTCGGCGTCGGCGGCGTCGGGCGCCTCCTCGAGCGCCGGGATCTCGTCGTCCGAGTCCACGTCCTCATGGTGGTGCTCGTGGTCGTGGTCGTGCTCGTGGTCGTGCGTGTGGTCGTGCTCGGGGTGCGCCATGGTGCTCGGGAGAAGACTCTTTGGGGATTGACACCTACTTTCGAGGAGCTACGCGCCTGGACCAGTCATGACGGGCTTGTATTGAAAGGCGCAACTGTGCTACGGCATGTGGTGTGGGCCACATATGAACGCGGATTGGGGCGAGAGCGAACCTGTCGTCTGGGATATTTCCGTGGGGAGCTCTATTGAGAGCGGGATTGTAGACGAGCATGCGACGTGTGACGAGGATGGAGGTGGAGATGGCGAGGGGCGAGCGCCGCGGAGCATGGACGGCGGTGTTTCTAAGCTTTTTTTCTTTTGCTCTCTCTGTTATTAGACCACTAGAAGCTGTATGCAGGCTGACGGCCGGACGGCCGCCAGCCAGCCAGCCAGCCGACCGTCCTAGGCGTCGATGGGGACGATGTCCGTGACGCGCAGCACCGTGACCTGGCGGCGGAAGCCGTTCCAGCGGCGGTAGTTCTTTCGGCGCTTCTTCTTGAACACGTCGATCTTGGCGTCCAGCGTCTGCTCCTCCACGCGCGCGCGCACCTTGGCGCCCTCCACGAGCGGCCGGCCCACGATGGTCTGGTTCACGTTGCCCAGCAGCAGCACCTCGTCGATGTCCACGATCTCGCCCACCTTGGCGTGCTTGATCTTCTCGGCGATCACCACGTCGCCCTGCGCCACCTTGTACTGCGTGCCGGCCAGCTTCACCACGGCGAAGTAGTCCTCGGGCTGGAGGGCGTCGGCCGTCACCGGGTGGTCCACCACCGAGAACTTGGGCGCGCGCGGCTCGGGGGGCGTCGCCGCGGAGAAGGCGCGCGTCGCCAGCGCCGCCGGTCGCCGCGCGCACGCGCGCAGGCTGCGCGTCAGAGCCAGAGACGCCATGGCGCTTCACTATGGGGAATGGGCGGCCACGGTCGATTGTGTGGCCCGCGCGGGTTTTACGTGGACGTGGTGTGGCGCGCGTGTACCCCACTCCAATGTGGTGTGGCGGAACATCACTCACGCACCCCCCAAAGCCCACCCCGAGCGCCCCCCACATACAAACTGACGGGGAGGGCGCACTATTATAACAGCGCGCGGCCATGAAGACGGACAAGCCCGGCAAGAAGAAGGGCCGGCGCGACGCCTTCGACGCCGTGGACAAGCGCATCCAGATCCCCGTGGCCACGCGCATGAAGATGCAGATGAACCTCAAGATGAACGCGGGCGCCGAGGACGCGCGCCTGCTGCGCTCGGGCATCGACCAGTACCGCTCGCTGCAGCACCTCAATACAGGCGCGCACTCGAATACAAGCGCCCACTCCAATACAAGGCGGGCCACTACTGAGCGCGCCGTGGAGCGCGGCGTCGCCCTCATGGAACGGCGGCAGTTCGGCGCCGCGGTGCCCTACTTCACGGAGGCCTTGGAGGCCTCGGCGGCGTCTTCTGGGACGCCGGAACTCGGCGTGGTTAAGCTGTACCACCAGCGAGGACTGTGCTACTTGGCAGCGCAGAAGTACAAGCCGGCGATCGAAGACCTTTCCAGAGTCATGCACATGACTCCCAAGAGTGCAGAGCTCTATGCCAAACGTGGCAAAGCTTATGCTGCTCTTGGAGAACACCATGCTGCCATGCTGGACTACAATGAAGCTATTAACCTTGCTGCCACGCAGGGGTTACTTCACGACTGTGGAGGCGTGGACCTTGCTAGCGATGGGTCTTCGAGTTTCCAGGGCAGTGCCAGTCTCGTGCAGTTGAGAGGGCTGTATTTGGCGAGAGCGAAGGTGTACAAGGCGATGAACAACATTACACATGCGTTGGAGGATTTGGCACACGCGGAAAATTCGGCGGGAGGACATCGAGATCTGGAGCTCTTTTACGAACGAGCACAACTTTATTTGCAGTGTCATCAGGAAGCTTTGGCGCTGCAGGACTTTGACAGGTTTCTAGAGCTGCAAGAAGAAGCAGAGGAAAGTCGACATTTCGACGCATCTGGAGGTGTAGGGGGACTCGCGGGGTTTGGAGCACCGCAGGAGATGGAGGCGGAGCCTAAAGCTCGGATGCTGGATGTATTGCTTGAACGAGCCAAGTTGCTGCAGCGTATGGCGCTGGAGGAAGATGCTAGGGAACGGAAAGATGCAGAACTTGCAGCAGTGGAACAGGGACAGGGAACGCAGGGATCGAAAAGGAGCCCGAAGACAGGAAAAAACGGATCCAAACTAGCATACACATCGGTTCCGCCGAAGCCAGAACCATACCGAGGGATTGAGTCGCGGCGGCTTGAGAAGCGCGCGCTGCACGATTATTCCAGGGCGTTAGAATTAGAGTCAAGCAACGCGGAAACACTCCGTATGCGCGGGGAGGCCTTCATGCATCTTGCCCGGTATGACGACGCGTTGGCGGATTTTGCTAGTGCGCTGGAATTAGATCCACATGATTTTCAGGTGCGCATGGCTCGTGCAAAGCTGTTCCGCCAACGCGGAGACTTGAGAGGTGCAGTCGAGGAAGTCACAGCAGTGCTTCGTGTTAATGGCTTTTTCATTAATGGGCTAAAGTTGCGAGCACAGCTCTACGAAGAGCTTGGCGCAATTGAAGACGCAGAAAAGGACTATTCGTCCATTATTCACGCTCACTTTGATAAGCCCGGTATTGAGGATGCTGCTGCTTCCGGCAAAGTTACGATGGAGCTTGCGTCTGGTGGAACCTTAAATCTTGGTGGTCACGGAGGGAAATCTTCAAACACGGCAGGAAAAAATGGGAAAGCCGGCGGTGGCGGGAAGATAACAAGTGAAGTGGCTGCGCAAGCGTTACTTTGTCGTGCACGATTACGGCTGGCTAGCGAGCAGTTTGATGCAGCGGAGGAAGACTACAAGGCAATTCTGAAGTCGTTCGCGAATAATATGGAGGCACAGTTGGAATTACAGGAGACTCGTGAACGAAAGGTCGCTTTCGAAGAGCAAAAGCAACGTGAGGCTGTTGCTTGGCTCGAGCAGAACGCTGATGAGATTGACGGCGCTGGGGTGTTAAATGCTAACAACAGTAATCCTACGTCTGGGAAGAACAAGAAGAAGAAAAAGAAGAAAAAGAAAAAGTCGAGCAACAATAGTGCTGCTAATACCAACTCCAGTGGTAAGCCACCTGCTGGCTATGTATTGCTGGAAGATGAAGAAGAGATGCTTCAGCAGCAGCAGGAGAAAAGGGAGAAAGAGGAGAGGGAGAAAGAGGAGCGACAACGAATACAACAGCAACAGAAACAGGAAGAGCGTCAGCATAAGCAAACACAGGTAAAAGATACGCAGGGCGAAAAGAAGGAGCCCAAGACTCGGTCGAAGGAGAATCCAGCTCCGCCTGCGGCCTTGGAGAAGGTACCAGAACTTGACCAGGAAACTCTAACTAGCGAGGCAGAAAAGCTTTTGGACTGCAAGCTTATTGAGGAAGAGCAATCAGAATCAGTGGCAACGGAAGTATCCGAAGATATCGTGGATTTAGATAAAAACGACGAAGACCAGGAATCACCTTCCAGTAAAATCGAACAGGTTGTGGATAGTTTTCAAGAAGGCACCGAGGAGCACGAACAAAGTCCGCCTGCTGTTGTCATCACACCGCCTTCAGTGGTTGTGGCGAATGTGATGACGCGAGATGAAGCGTGGGAAAGCATGTGGGACGAGGAGGCTGATGAACCATTGGAAGCTGGGGCAGTTAGGATACGGATCCGAGCACAATCCAGTGAAATTGTCGAGGACGAGATGGAGAACGAAGTGTCTAGAACTCGTGGTAGTTTAGCTGGCGAGGTTCAGAACGATTCGCAGGCTGAGCTGGAAATGTCAGATGCTATAGAAGCACCTGCTGCTAGTGGAGACGAGGAAGGCAACGATGAGGCATCAGGAAGCAGTGATGATGGTAAGGATAGTCAGGGAAAGGCGAAGGCCGTCCTTGTCGACGAGAAATACCTGAAGAAGCGTGAAAAACAATTGAAAAAGCTGCGCGCGAGCCTTCAGAATGCATCGGATGAACGCGACAAAAGTGCTATTGACGAGGCGTTGGCCCGTGCTGAGCGTAAGCAGATGAGTGACGCACTACAGGAAGACATTCAGCGTGCTCGCGATGTACTAGCTGATATGGCACGAGAGGCCCAACGGTTGCGTGAAGCCTTACCTCCTGCTGGGCCTGTTTCAAGCCCTACTTCAGGCTCTGAGCACGGTAGAATGCATTTGCATACAGTGGCGTCGACAACATCCCCGTCAAGTGCAAGTTCTGGGAACTCGAAGCCGCCGTCTCTTGTGATACGGCCGATCGCGTATGGACAAGCCTTGCAAGCTGCAGAGCAGCACCAGCAGCAACTTCGAGTGCATCAGAAGCTGATTGAGGAGAAAGATGCCGAAATTGCGAAACTCAAGCAGCTTTTAGCGCAAAAGGAGCAAAGTACTGATATTTCCACACCCAAAGAGGATTCACGGAGCGTTGAGGCTCGCGCTTATGCAAAGGCTGCAGCCTTGGCTCGCCGAGTAGCACGTTTGCGCAACCAGTTTCCAGTCCAAGGAGCAGCAGCACGCCAAGCCGAAGCGCTGGTTGAGTGGATGGGTCCTAGCGATGCTGCGGACCGGGTTCGTCAGCAAGTTCTCTCTTTTGTGCAGCGGGTAATAACTGCGCATTTTCCGCTTGCTGCAGCGCCACTCTTTTTCGCTACTGGATCGTATCCCATGAAGACGTACCTTCCGGGGTCGGATTTGGATGTATGTTTGCTGGTTCCTAAGGAGCTGGAGTCGGCATGGTATTACATTGTCACGCAGGCGCTATGTATTGCTGGAGGGAGTGGTGGGGCAGGTACTGTGTTGGATGTCGGAAATCCGGGTGGCTCTGTAGATGGAAGCGGTAGCAGTTCACCTGCTGGACCTGGCACTGGTTCTGCAAGTGGTGGTCCTTTGCTGCTGACGAATACCGTTCGCAATGTGACCTTCATTAATGCCGATGTTCGAGTAGTGAAGTGTACAGTAGACAACATCCCGGTGGATTTTACGGCAAATCGGGTAGGGGCATTAGGGGCCGTGCGGTTGCTTGATGCCATGGCGGTTCGTGTAGGACGGCAGCACTTGTTCAAGAAGAGCCTCATACTCATCAAGGCCTGGTGCACACATGAATCCAGCCCTTTCATGCAGGCGGCGTCAGCGGAGAATGGCGGATTAGGACCGTCACTTGTTCCAGGGAGCACGCCGTCAAGTGTGATGGGAGCAAGTCATGGCGCACTGTCGACATACGCGGTGAACACGATCGTAATGGCGCTTTTCAACCAGCACGGCGACGCTCTCACTCACCCGCTGCAGGCATTATATTTGTTCCTGGATCGATTGGCAGAGTTTCCTTGGCATGAGTCTGCTCTGACACTGCATGGTGCAGTACCGCTGAGTCGGTTGGCAACCACGTCATTGAACGTAACCACTCCATCGAAGTCGAAACTTAAAGCCGCTAAGCTGGATGCCGGGGACGTTGAGGCCATTCGTGACACACTGGCCGACCAATTCGGCGCGTTTGATGCTGCGTTAAAAAGTAGCAAGGGTGCTCCGACTGGCTTGTTTCCCATCCGTGCTTGCAACATCGTTGATCCGCTTGACGACAAGAACAACCTTGCGCGCAGTGTATCGGCGGAGGGATTCCCTGTCATGAAGCGTGCATTCCGGCTGGCAAGGGATCAGCTAGCTGCGATGCTAGCGCCTCGGTCGTATCACAGGGATGATGATGCTGAGCTTTTGAGTGAGGAAACGGGTAATGATGTAGGTATGGCGTTTTTCGCGCGGTGCTGGCAGCTCTACGGCCGCGGTGACGGGTGGAGACCAGACTTGCTGATCCACCCGAGACAGATCTGGCATGGCAAGGCAGCTTCGACATCGAGCTCAGGTTCCGCGAAGAAAGGCAAGGTGTCACCACGCCCTCGAGCAGCTTCTGCTTCTCCTGCCGTTGGTGGGAACGCACAGCAAGCAAGTGACGAGGACGAGGACCGCCGCTGGGAATCGTTGCTGCCATCGTTGGACGCAGGAGCTGTCAACGCATTGTTGCTCCAGCACCAGCAACTGCAACAGCAAGCCGCGGCTGCTGCTGCTGCGTACCATGGCACTATGATTGCGTATCAGCAGCCGTTCTTTCCGCCTCCGCAGCAGCAACACGGACCCCCTATCGGCTCCCCCGGAGGCCCCGCACCCGCTGGACCAGTCGTCATGGCTAACGGAGTTAGTGCAGGACCTGTCCAGGTTGGACCAGGGCCTGCAGGAGTCGAACAGGGTCCATACTTTCAGCCTACGCTGCGCCGGCCGTACGGAAGTCCCGGTGGCAGCAGTCAACGCAGCAAGTCTCCACCGCCGACTACAAGAGGGCCTGTAAACGGGAAGACCACGCCCATGGGAAGTCGTCGGTTCGACTCGGCTTCGCCGCAGCGCACGTAAGATATATAGACAACATAGGTAGCAAAGGGAGATGCAGGTTGAGCGAACTTCGCCCCTATTTATTCAAACTTAGAGCCTGGCTTTCTTCCACTTTGACGGTCCTGTTCCTGTGGTACTAGCATCTGCCTTGGCCTTGTTAGCCTTGCTCTGCTGTTTGTTTTGACGCTTCTTCATCTTAACGGCATCACGTCGCTTGCGTTTGTAGTCTAATGTGAGCTTCTTCCGCCGCTCGGGCCAGTCTTGTACTTCTTCGCCTCCGATAAAGGTCCGACCGAAAGCCAGGAAGTCTTCCAAACTCTTTTTGGCGCGCTTCTTAGTCAGCGCAGCCTTGTCCTGGTCTTCATTAGCCTCAGCGTCATCACCAGCTTCACTGTCTGTAGCCATAGCCTCATCATGGTCATCTGTGGGGTGGAAACCTTGCGAGAAAGCCCAATCTCCTGCTGGAGTCTCATCGTGCTGTTCCTGCTCGTCTTCAAGAAGTTGTTCGCCCATTGCAGCCAGCGGTTTGTCCTCGCCAACTGGGAAAGAAAACAGCGAACTGAGCTTGAATGGAGCTTCTGAGCCAGTTTCAGTAGCAGCAGCACCAAAGCCAAACACACCATCGAGGGCAGCTTCACCCTCTTCACCATCTTCAGAATTCTTACGTACACGCGAAAAAAGGTTGCTGAGGTCGCCTGTGGTCGAGAAGAATCGGTCACCGCCCGTCGGGATCTCCTTCTCTTCGCGCTTGGTTGAAGCTGTCACCGCCTCCTCCTCCATCTGTGCTCCTGATGAAGCAGATGTCATCGGGATCTCAAACTCGCGGCACGCATGGACATCACGCGGGTCATAGCGCTTCAGCTCTCCCATCCAGGCAGCTTCCTTGAGGGGGTCCTTTGGAGCACGCTGCTCCTGCATTCTTCTCTGCAAACGCGTCACGTCCACATCCGGGAAGAGTTTGGACACCACACGAAGTGCAGCTTCTTCCTCTTCACGCATCTCGCGAGCATGCCGAGCGGCCTCCTCAGGGTTCTCTTCCTCCAGGAAACTCTGCAGCTCTGCAATAGCCTCCTCGTCGATCTCCTTCTCGTCCTCCTCCTCCACGTCGTTACCGCCGTACTCGTTGGCTTCCTCTTCCAAGAATCGGGCATCCAGACGGAAACGAGAGTCTCCTCCAAAACGCTTCTGCATCTCGAACAGCTTTTTACCCTTCTCACCAACAAATTCCGGTCGAAGGGCGAACGCAGCCTGCGCCTCCGCATCCGCCGCAGCGTCCGCATTGTCTCCGTCTGTGAAGTCAAACGTCTTACGTTTTCCAAGGCCCTGTTCTCCTTCATCTTCATCATCGCTCGAGTCCATCCAGTTCGAGACCACTCCACCTTCCTCCTCCTTCTCCTCGGGCTCCTGCTCATTACCACTGTCATCGAACGTGATTTTCTTGTTCCCCACCGCCTCGCCGATCGCCGGAATCACCACCTTCTCCTCCTTCTTCCGCTGCTGCTTGGCTTCCAACGCTGCCAGACGTCTGGCATTCATCTCCTCCTTGCTCAACTCTTTCTTTTCCTGTGGCTCGCTTTCCATCTCGTTCGCTGCCTCCTCCTCCATCTGCCTCACAAAAGCTTCTACATCATCCTCACCCAAAGCCTCGTCATCTCCCGTCTCCTCATCTCCTTCTTCTTCTTCCTCCTCCTCCTCCTCACTCTTCTGTTCTCCTTCTTCACTCTGTTCCTCTTCAGACGTCTCCGTGTCCGTCTGCACTTGTTCCTTCTCTTCTTCCTTCTCATCTTCTTCAATTTTAATTTCCTTCTCGTCTGGAAATTTCGTTTTTCTCTTTCCTTTAAATTTCACCGCCAGCTTCATCGGCTGCATCTTCTCCGCGGGCGTATTCAATTCCCTCATCTTCTCTTCTCTCTGCTCCACCACCCGTTTCTTCTTCTCTTCTTCTTCTTCTCGTTCATTCTGCAATTGCAGCTCGTAGTGCGGCCGCGCGGGCTCCACCTTCAGCACACATCCGCGCCACTTGGTGCGGTGGTAGGTGCGCTGCAGCTTCTCGCTCTGGGCCGCGGCCGCCGCGCCGCGCAGCGTCAGGTACGCGAACCCGCGGGCCGTCCCGCAGCCCGCGGGTTTGGGCGCGGGCAGCGTCACGTCCTGCAGCTCGCAGTCTGCGCCAATCACGAAGCGGCCGAAGCGCTCGCGAAGCTCCTGCGGCCGAGCGTCGGCCGGCAGGCCGCCCACATACACGCGCACAGCGCCTTCCTCCATGGCGTCAATGGCTAATGCTACTGCGTCAATAGTATTGACTGGTGCGGCGGCAGACGGAGCGCGGATTGGTTGAAAAGAAAAGGAAGCTATCATTGGATGAAATGGAAAAGTGACATTCAGGAGGATTGGCTGAAATATAAAAGCGATGGGATTGGCGGGGAAGATGCAGAAACGTGATTGGATGGATAGGTTGAAGTTGAAGAGAAGGATAGTTTCATACTTTCTTCTCGACGAGAACGTTGAGCTTCAGTTGGAAACTTGCAGATTAGGGAAAACAGGCGAGGGACGATGGCACGGACGAAGCAGACAAAGCGAGAGTAATGCGGGCGACACAACGAGCTGTAAATGATGGAAGGAGCAAGGTTGTGAGCGCAGGAAATGAGGTCTTTAACAAAATGGGGCCGTTTGGGGTCCGGACGAGGTGCTGATACCGTTAGAAGACGGCTGCAGACAGATCAGCAGCTTACTGGCAAAAGTCGGTACCAATCCATGAGAGTTCTCGTTTAGAGGCGTGGCGCAGACACTACCAGCGGTGCCAGCGCTTTTTGTGAACGGGGTGGGGCCCATTTCGGTACCGTCGTGTCCTGAGCAGGCCGAGAAATTGGTGACGAAGTGTGAAGAGTCCATGCCTGAACAAAATCTCGCCGGGAGGAACCAGAGCGCCCGCGCGAGCTGGCAATTGCAATCTGACCAAGCGGAGGTAAAAAATCCTTTGTGGCACTCGGGGATAGAGGCAATAAGCACAGTTATGGCTGACAAACTAGGGTATAAGGGAGTGCAGATGCAGTGCAAACTGTACAAATTGCTGTTGTATGGAGAAGAAGGTCACGTTGAGAGGCAACAGAATACAGAGAGAGATCACGGGATGGTGGCGACGCTCGTCGTACAGTTGCCGAGTTTGCACGAAGGTGGGGATTTAGTCGTGTATTGTGACGGAGAAGCAAAATATCGCTATGATTTTGGCAAGACGGAAGAAACGGCAGCGTATCTAACGCACTATGCGGTTCACGATGCTCAGGCAGAATATGCGTTGAAGAAAGTGATGAAACAATTTCGCATTGTTCTTGTTTATTCGGTTTGTTTGCCATCGACAATGTGGCATTTAACGGGAAATGATTGCAGCTTTTTTGAGTAAGGAGTTAAGTGGTGTGATAAGTACTTCGAAAGATGTTGGTGCTTCGTTTGCGCTGTTGTTAGAGCACGGCTACACTTCGAAAAGTATTCAAAAGTTGGGCTCTGAAGTCCTGAAAGGTGTCGATCGCAGAAGCCTCCAGACTCTGCAGGAGGCTAACAGTAGTGTAACTGATTGGAAAGGGCTACATTTCTTTCTTGCACAGCTAAACTATGACGTTTGCTACTACGATGAGGGCGACTCATGGGTAGAGAATAATCGTTACGAGTCAATTATCTGGTATTCTCTGCGTGGGCTAAAGCTTGGGAACTCCCCGGGATCTGGATTGCACTTGAATGTGCTAAATCCTGGCGCCGTAACACTTTCAGATCTTTGGACGTCACATGGAACCACTAGGTGTGAAAGTTATGTTGGTAATGAAGGAGTGATAAAGAGCACTGCGTATTCTCGCCTCGGGATCGTGGCATGGCCCGTAGAGCATGCTGTAAAATATGCACTCCGATTAATCAGCCTGGATGCGGCTCTTGAAGTCCTACATAATCAACGCCCACTTCACTCCGTGCGATTTCATCGACGATGTGGCAGTGGCGTTGGGTACGGAAAAAAACTCCTCTCGAGCAAAGGCTGTTTCAACTAGGTTTTGCCAAGTCCTATGCGAGCTGTTGGTGGAGGCCGGTGAACCTTTACTCGTCACAAGTTTTTCAGCGTTTGTGTGCCCACTGTGGACAACTTCAACAAAAAGAATCAGCTTGCCTCTGCCTTAACCTCACTTGTTCGTAAATTCAACTGGGGCGACGTTGGCCACGCCTTCATGAAGGCATTAAGCAAACCTGGCGATGATCTAACAATATTAAAAACTGAAGATTATCGCATGCAGATTGCGCTGATGATTGTTGATGGCCTTGAAGGTGGGGCTGCTTAAGAAGAGCTGCTACAAAGGGCCGTAGCGGAGGCTGTGCAACTTTGCCAAGAAAGTTTGTGCTCGTCCAAGGGAATCAGTCTGCTTTGGAAATGGACTCTTCGTAGCGAAGATGCTACAACTTTTGATAAGATGGCGGCAAAATTTAAGCGCACGAAACCTGAGCTACTGCAGCCAGTTATCGCTGAATTTTCGGGGCAAATCAACACTATCGACCGATCCAGCAATAAGTTTGCTGTACTCGCATTAATCACGACCAAGAGAATGGAATGGCTAAAGGAAAAACTGCAGGCGATGGGTAAAACATTCTCTTGGGAAATGCCGGACGCATGCTTCAAAGATTACGCAACGATACAGGCATTTCTACGAGGCCCCAGAGCATCCATGAACACCATTGGGGTGTGCCAGTTTAATAGCGTGTACCATGCTCGCAACTACGCTAAAATGTGGATGCGTGAGAAGCAGATTAACGCTTCATTTGAGGCACAGGTCTGGGGTCAAGATACGCATGTGGTCACAAAAACGCAGAAGTGGTTTTCTGAGAATCAAAAGAAGCTGCTATCGTAAAAACCTGAGTTGGAGGCTTTGAAAGAGCGTTTTGGTGAAGATAGACCCAGAAAGCGAGCACGTCACGATTAAGCGACGCACTGCCGCTGCAACCTAATTCGTGGTTTTGGGAATGAAAAGGAACTTGACGTACGTTGAGATCGGCGTTCACCTGGTCCAGAGCCTGCAGCAACGGGTGCGCCGGGGGGGGTAGTAAATAGCAGCAACGTAGAGTTAGTCACTGCGACGCGAGGATCGCAGGGAGCGTCCGCTGGCACAGGGAGGAGGGCGAGACGCACCTTCGAGTCCGTCATGATGATTCTCGGTAGAACAATGCAGCTCAATTTCCATGAGAGTGATAATTACTCGAAAAACACTTTTGATCTCGAAAAGCGCAAACTGGCAACCTGTTTGTTGTTGTGCGACCTCATATTTTTTGAGAAGAACCAGCGTAACATTGCCTACAAAGTCCATCCAGGTTCGTGGAAATATTCAATTATCAAATAGTTCAAGGTGACTGGCAAGAATGGTTTGTCGCCCTAGACCCATGTAGCAAACTGGGGTTGCATCCGGGAAACTCAAATCTTGTTTTCACTCCTAATGACACTTCTGATTGAAATTGACGTGGCGACTATCTAAGCCTTTGCTGTTTTCTTAATGTTTGCTGTCCTTATTCCCGAACTTCCTCGTTCTCTTGCATACTCAATTCAAGTTACCAATTTGACGCTTCTGATGACACGGATGGCCTCTTTCGCTCTCACCTCGGCCTGGTGTCGACCACCTCGCTTGCGCAACACACTACAAGCGGGTGGATGACGACCACTATGGCAGACGTCGAGAAAATATGCTGTTCCAGGCACTGGGTAATCAGAGCACGTACAGTCCTGGGGTGGACACTCTACTCTGCATCCGTAGCGTCACCCAACTGCAAACGAAGAGCGCTACCACTAGTTGATACAGCTCCCACCTGTGTCAACTACAATTTCGACTTCCAGGCTGGCACTGGGTACGACTTCACTGTGAGCGCCTGCCCACTAGACTTGCCCAACACGCTTGGTCAGTGCCCTGACGATGCTTTCCGATGCTTAAACGGCGGCGTCTTTGACATTTACATCTCTTCGCAGCCGAGATCGAGCACACTTAAACTGACATCGATCGCTCGTCAAGAAGATGTTGACCCGTTCGCCGTTACCATTAATTAACGCTGTAATTCGTGAAAAGCATAGCGTGTAGTGTCGTTCTCCGATTTTCAACCGGCATTAGGAACGAGGCAGCCATGAGATAACCAAAGAAGACATGTGTCGTTAACTTGCACTGCTAGTCAATTTGTAGCAATGATGGGTATTGATCCGGCAGTTAGACTACACAATTGCTTCTTCGCAGTTGCAAACGAGGTTCAGATATGGCGCGGCAAAAGTTCACGTTCAAACGCTTGCGGATGGATTTGGATGAAAATGCGTTTGAAGAAAGCGATGGGTTTGACTTTGAGAGTGAAGAGGAAGATGAGATCGAGACGCAGACAGTGTCAGCACTGGCAGCTGTAGAAATACCAGAAAGGAACTTCACGGTCGCGAACGCACAGGAACGAGTTGTTAGTGATGGTAAGGCTTCGATGCAGCCAACCGGCAAGCGTGAACGGGGTACCGGGCCCTGGGAATTGCAAGGCCAGCGGAAGAAACAACGGATCGAACCTGAAGATGATCAAAACAACGCTGGAACTGGTATAAAGCCGTGGGGGTCATGGCTGGACCAACCAGACTATGCTCAAAGCCCTACGCTACCCCCTGTACTAAGACATGCTGCTGCAAATTCGACGAAGACGGGTAGAAAGCTGGGTCGTGGAGCTGGCTTAATGATTTCAAGCGATGCAGTATCAGCGAACATTAGTAGGGGTTGCGCAAAGCTAACACGAATGGTATCAGCAAACTCGGCGTGCCCAAGGCTTCTTGTGATGAGAGGAGATCCAACCGACTGGAGCACTGCAGCTATCGTGAACGATGCAAACAGTATGCTGCGGCACGATTGTGGTTTGGGGGCGGCGATTGTTCGCAAAGGAGGTTTCGAGATTCAACGTCAGAGCACTGCTTGGATCTACTACCACGGAGAAGTTCGCGTCGGGTCCGCAATGTGGACAACTGCGGGCAAGCTTTCGAGCAACTTCATTATCCACGCAGTCGGTCCCGATGTAAGTCACCTCCGATGGCCAACCCCAAGGCACCAAGCGGAGCTTCGCCGAGCCGTTCGAAGTGCTCTCAATGTGGCTGACAATCTAGGTGTGACATCGGTGACAATCCCCGCCATTTCCACAGGACCTGCTCGCTATCCAAAGTATCTCGCTGCTCGAGAAATTGTGTCCGAGTGCTTACAGTTCTGCGACGACAACCTATCGACTACGCTGCGCCTTATCGTGCTAATGAACGAGGAAGAAGTTACCACCTCGATTTTGTCGCAGGCAATGAAGGAAGAGAAGAAGCAGCGCCAAATGCTGCGGCAAGGGTCAAGTATCGTCGATGTATCTGATGCTCACACGCATTACGCTTGAATTTTATTTTGACGGCAATATCCATCATCTCGAGACTGCTTTGTGAAGGAACAAAAGGAAAGAAAAGCAGGAACGGATGCAATAGGGTCACGAATTTATGCACTCTATGAAGAGAAGACGGACGTATCGTGTGTCTTGCAGTTTCAGTGCAGCTTATCATATTTTTTGATCAATATGACACTCGAAAACAGGCTGGATGAAGCAGAAGTCACTTTACGTCACTGCGTGTCAGGACTACTGATCGAGCTGATGCCCGTGTGTCTTGGTTCACTTCTTTCTCCGTGTTGAGCGCTTCGTAGTCATCATGGCTTGAGCGATTTTGCTTTTATCGCTATTCCATCCACCTACGCTTCGTCATCTCTGGCCCCACACGTTGGGCACTTTAGTGCTTCGTTAAGCCTGGGGAGAATGCACTCGTCATGAAATCGATGCCCGCAGTGAAGTTGTATCACGTACACATTGCGCTCGGGCATGCGTAGTCCGCATAGTTCGCAGCGGAGATTTTCCTCCACATCGCTCTTCTGGTCAATGCTCACCTCAGGATCATCCTGATAGTTTTCCTCGCCTTCCTGGACGCTGACAAATGAATGTCGGCAAGGACTTGGACTTCTCGACCTTGCTGACCTTAGCGCAGCCGCAGTGACAGTGGCTGCATCTCGTGCCATTGCTCGAGCTAGAACTCGCTTATCGTCGACAACTTGACCGTAGACAAAGTCTAAAAACTCCGATGTTACACCGGACGAAAGTACCGGACATGCTTGGTTCTGTCGCGAGCACAAGAACACCTGGACAGTCTGCATAACATGAGTAAGGGCTTCTCGTCGATGCGCCACCAATCGCTTGGTCGAGTCCCACCAGTGTGGCAGCAACTTGGTGCTCCTGGCCGGGAAGTAGCTCGTCAAGAAGCTCTCGAGCCACGGACAGCCAGCATTGCACACGTGGCCATGACGCAATGCACCTAGCAGTCTCTCTTGAAAGACATGATACTCGTCGAAGGACCTGTGCATTCTCCACACGGCGTGTGCGCCTGCATGACGCACAGTCATGACATAGCGGACATCGCCCACTGGTCTCGAACCCGTTGAGATGGTGATCTCCACTTGCTCAATCTGCTGGATGCGGAGCTGCGTCGCCACGTCCAGACTACTGCAATCAAGGTGGAACGATCGTGTTCGACGTGAATTTACACACGGTGAAGATGAAGACTCCGGTTCTGCCAGCGACTGTCGTCGACTATGGCGAACTCGACCGCCGGTAGAACTTCGCTGGTACATTGCAACGAGGTCTGCGCGTCCGAAGGTCCGATGGGTTGTGAGTTGACGGCCGCGTTGATTGTCCGTCGACTCCGAAGGGCACAATCCCTACGCGTATCTAGACCAAGTTGAAGTGGTCTTGTGACATCCATGCCGGATCGGCCGGAGTGATCACGGCATTTAGGCGATCGGCCTTGCTTCCATGAGTCGGAAGGCGTCGTCGCTCGCTCGGAACCAGGTGCATCCTTGTGGATATGACACCCGACCGGTGCGTTTATTGACATGCCATCGCACGAAAAGGATGTTGAAAGTCCGTGTGAACTTTCGTGGTAGAAGTCGCTCGAGCAGCAAAAGCACCACGTCCTGAGCTTGGTACACGTGCTCGCCGTAGAAGAGGAACCCAGTAAGCAGAATGGCCTCGACGGTCGAACAGCGCCGACCTTCATACGTCGTGTACGCGATGTCACCGCAGTCCGTGAAGAGCCTGGAGAACGGCGCACCAAGGCAATGTCGCTCAAAGCTTGTTAACGGCGGCAGTGGTTGTCCGTCACGGAAGATGCACGACACGGAGGGACCAAGCTTTGGTTTGACAGGATCGTTGTCTCCTGCTTCCGGTTTGATGGAGGGTCCGAAGCCGGTGATCCTTGGTCGACGAAATGTCGGCCTCGAGGTGGCTTTGAGGAAGTCTTTTGGCGGTCCCGTGGTGTCATGCGGGGCTACCGAGCGCATGCTTGGACTGGATGCCTGTTTTGATCTCAACGCGACGGGCTTCCCACTGTGCGTGCTTCAGAGTCAAGTGCGAGACGACCCCAGCAACAGCACCTAATGCCAACGATGCCGCAATTGCTATGAGCACCAGATTGTGCTTGAATACGATGCACGAGTCGCTGAGATTACACATGGCTGCGCCTCGAGCGGTTGTCTTTCGCAGGAGCTCGCCGTTCTGGTTCAGGATGAACACCAACGATGTCTGACGCACACTGTACAATGCAAATGTTGTGAAGAACGTGACGATGACTTGCATGGTCTCCCACGTGAGACGGAAGTGGCGATCGAGTTGCTGCTCACCTGAACGGGCTTTTAACAAGTTCACGAACGAGTAAGAGAAGGCGAAAAAAGAGAACGCGAGGTTTGTCAGCGCCTCGGTCGTCAAAGTCCCAGTGGCAAGTCCCAGGTAGTACAAATCCGAGTTCATAATGAGGTGGTACATGACCTGCGCGAGGTAGAGCACTTGCATTCGACCATTCTGACATCGATACGCCCAGATTTGCGTGAGCAGCACGGATCGCTTGTGGGACATCACCTGGTAAAGACTAATGACGCCCATGACGAGCATCTGGGCCACAACCAAGCCAGGAAGCATACTGAGCTTCACCCTGTCGGCAAATCGGCTACGAAATACGTTGATAGCCATCGTAAGCCGATCCTCGACGCTGGGATCCACCTCTGCAACGAATTCCCACAGAGAATTGTAGTAGTTGTGCACGCACACATCTCCTGTCGAGCAAACAGGAAGATCGTCGGGAGCTTGCAGCATCAGTCCGTAGTTCACCCAGTGCTGATTGATTGAACACTCGTTTTCGATGTAAACACCAGAAGTGTTCACCTCGCGGACGCGGCATCCGCCGAAGTATCCATGAAACAGTGGTTGGAGAACTTTACCATAGTCTTCAGGCGTCGCAATGGTTCGGGACACTTGAGGAAGACTGCTTACAAAGCTGTACGGGAACAATCTGAGAAAATCTGGCACCACTGCTAGCAGATCGGTGCCGTCCGTTGCAAGTGCGAGCCTGGATCCAACAAGGTCGCTGTTCGACACGTTGGGTCTGCACTCGGTTTTCTCGGGAAATACTGTAAAGTCTGCAACAGAGACAGCTGAGAAATCGAGGCTTGCTTTGGCTGTAGGGAACTTGAACAACCTTAAGTGTGCTTCAAGAACCCAATCTGTGGTGCATTGAACGACGGTCTTCACAGCTATCTCCACCTCCAGTAGCACCTGCGGGATCACTGAGAGCTTTAGAGTCTCCACAACATCCAGGACCATCTGCGGTTTGCCTTTGAACGTCGTGATCGGTGAGCCCCACTCGTCGAAGCCACTCATGCAGACTGTACCATCATTTTCTAGCGCATCTGCAAGATCAAGCGCATCCGTGCTCAGCTGTGAGTAGTTTGAGAAATCCATGGTGTACAAGTTTTCGAACAACGGCTTGCTCATGAGTGCTTCTTGTCCAAAGAACGACATCTGCAGGACGGCATTCCGACAACCGATTTGGCAACCCGTGCACCCACCGATCATCACTGCATCCTCAGCGCTGAAGGCGAAGTAACTGTCTTCAGACCCGATGAACATCCTTCCCGATGTAATGTACTTGGTCAACCCGAAGACCATGAGTAGCATCAAGGGGGCCACTACCACACGACCGACCACCGCAACGACCGCTAAGACCGTCCCGAAAGTCAAGCCGGGCCGTCGTGCATGAATGGCATCGCGTTGTTGAGCGCTGAAATGGGTCGACGGCGACACGGGGGTCGCCATTCACGTGTCTGCCACCGCAGGACCGCGCCTTCAATGTCATCAGAGTCGACTAGCACGTTTCAAGTGCTGTACCGCCCAAAAAAAGCTTGTAGATTTCATCAACCATGACGTCGACCAACTAACTCGATAGAGGAAGTATGTACGGCGTATGCGATGTGTCCAAGCAACGAAACAGCTATTGAAACGATGAGCACCATCCTGCAAAGCGCATTGCTTCGAGTGTGCCTGAGCATGAGAAGCCCGTGTGCATAGCTATTCGGCTAATTCGATGGTGTACTGAGTACGATCTCTGACGCTCGCAAGGTGCTGATCCAGCAAAAGGTTGCGGCGGCATGCGGCTGATAGCGATCAAGTGTCGACACTTCCAGCTGACGAGAGTGAAGCTGATCGCTTGAAATGGTGCCACGCAACTCGTGTCGAGCGAGCTTTGAGCTGCAGCTCCATACATCATGAAAGATGAGAACCGGTAGGTAGGCATGCTGCGCCATGCCCTCAATCGCTTAACGGGGCGTTATCGCCACGAAGGCGAAAGTCTCCGATCTTCACATTCCGGATACGCCTGACTTGTTGGCGAGAGCTGCACGCCTCGGACAACCGCAAACGGGGCGACAACGCATCGAGGTCACGCTTGCCCTGATGATGTCGAGCGACGCGCGGCCACCTCGCGGATCCACTGGTCAGGATACCATCCCGAGATCAGGATGTCTGTCTGCGCCGAACGCGGTTGTGGACCTCGTCCTCTGTCTGCAGGCACAACAGGACGGCGTTGCTTGCCTGTCGATGTCGCAGCGGCGAAGTCCCGGGCGAATTTGCCACAAGTCAATACGCACAGTGCGGCCCCAATACGCACAGTGCAGGCCAGCGCTCATGAGCTTGGACAGGCACATGGTTGTTGACTCAGCGTGCTGAGTCAGGCCAGGGCACATCGCTGTGCTCGACTCCCGAGGGGAGTCGAGCACAGCGATGTGCCCCGCGAGCCGAGAAAGCAGAGATCGTGTAATGGCGAGCTTGCTGCGGAGGAAGGCCAAGTCCCCTGCAGTGCCGTAATATAGTTGTAGACGTTCGAATTGGCAAGATGGACAACTTGTTGTAGAAGTTAGCACCGCGCGACCGTGTCCTTGCAGCCTCTCTAGAGGTTGTTGCCGTGTTGTCAAGCGAGGCGATTTGAACGCTACCTTTCCCCGGGCAATGTCCCGAAGCATCGGAAAGCCTCGAGTCGTCGTCGGCACGATGTCAACACTTGCTCGTTATCGGCGAAATGGGGCAAGGTGGTGGCTGTGAGTCAGGTTCCGGGGACGGAAGATGCAGAACAAGATGGGGTCTACTAGATATATGCGCGGGCGTAACGTGCGTTAACATGACCCCCTTCCTCGCGCCAAGCTCATGAGCCATCCGCGTGATACCCAAAATCTCGCAGTAGCTCGGCGTTGGGACGACGACCATCGGTCCGCGGATGCCAGGTTTCTGTAAGAAGATGATGGTAATGCCTGGAAAGCAGACGCGTTGTATCTTGCAAACGCGTCTGCTTCGTACCTCGGTCTCGACGAACGAGTGGCACGGACGCGAGGCCAAGACCAGAGAGGTCGATCGCAGCGTGCAAGTTCCAAGGAGAAGCGCTGCCATGGAGAGGTTGCTGCCTCTCCCATTTTGATCCTTGCCGCTTATACTGATTGCAGCGCACTTCCCAATGCATTCCCAGACGAAGAGCAAAGCTCGTGTCCTAGTACGCCAAGCGTGTTCTTGAAAAGATTCCAGTGCAAAGCTTTACAGCGGATCCTTGATCGCAAACTCGCACGAAAGGGCGATGCATGCCAACACGCTGCAAGCGCAGACGCGCTAAGACGCAGCTTACACGAGTCCGCTTCAAGGCGGACCGTACCCAAGCTCCTCCTTTGATTAACACCGCCGGCAAGTACGCCACGAGCTGGCAGCCAAGTCGGCGCTGCTTTAACTTCCTTACCACCTCCCATATCGTCCGTATTCATGTTCACCGCGAACGCAGTTAAAGACGCCGACTGACTTCATGGGCATCGCTCTCGAATCGACAATTCGTCACGTCCTGACAAGCAAGTGTCCTTGCCCCGAAACCCGCCGCGTGAGTGCCTCTCAAGCTGTTTTCATGGCGCTTTCGGCGGCCAGGCGGCAGCGCGAGCCGCAGTGTCCGAGCGCAGAAAGGAGCAGCAAGCTCCCCTCTCACTCTCGCGCGAGCCTTTCGGTGCAATCCGTGACTCGGGCCGATGCAATCCGTGACATAGTCTGAGCCATCCGACAGCAGTTGTCAAAGTCTCAGCTGACCCGGCCCCTCCTTTGAAAATCACTTTTGAATTCGGCTCCGAGCTGCCAAGGCGTGTCTTTACGGGCTCTTCCAGCTCGAGCTGCTCAGCTTTCTGCCGCGCGTGCCACTCACAGAGCCTTTCTCCTCCATGGTGGTGCCCCACACGCCCCTGGTTGCATATCAGAGACCGTCGATTCCATTCCGCTCGCTGCCGGTCGCCACGCCACTCCCCACTCTGTCTTCCCCCGCCTTCCAGCTCCCGAGCATCGTCATGATGAACCAGGACGACGCCGCAGAGAACTCGAGCTCGTCCGCGAACCAGGACGCACGCCACAAGGCCGCACTCTCATTCATCTTGTCGTCGTCCGACTCCGAGTCTGAGACGGACTCGCCCAAGTCCAAGAAGCGCGACTCGGTGAGCGAGCCCACCATCGCCAAGCGTAGACGCAGCTTCACCTCCCCGTCGATCTTCTCGACAGCTCCAACGCCGTCTTCAACTGCCAAGCCGGCGGCTACCAAGAAAGGCAGCAAGTTCTGCACGGTTGAAGGCTGCACGAGTCGTGCCAAGCATGCCAAGCGCTGTTGGAAGCATGGCGGCTGGGTGCGGTGCAAGATTCCAGATTGCAACAACCGTGCCAAGTCCAAGGGCGTGTGTTGGTCGCACGGTGGAGGCACCGTGTGCTCGTTCGAGAGTTGCGATACCATTGCTGTATCCAATGGTTTCTGCTGGGCTCACGGAGGAGGTAAACGCTGTCAGGTTCCCAATTGCTCCAAGCCAGCGTATGAGCGAACGCAGAACTACTGCCAGACGCATTATGAAGAGTTCGGCGCCAGCGCCGACTCCAAACTAGCTAACTAGTTTCCAAGAAGTCGTTAGCGATAGATAGTATATGTATAACCAAGAAAGCGAGGCAACGTAGCCTCTTGTCCACTGTATGCAATTGCGTCGAGGTGTTCAATTCATGAGAGGCTCACTTACTGCTACTGATCCACGACCACCTCCATTGCCCGCTACGCTGGCAGGGTCCATCTACACATGTCCTCCCACGCGGTCTTTGTTATTCGATGAGTCAACATGCCCTCCGCTTCAGACATTACAACCAAGTTAGTGCTCGGGTAGTGTCCGTTCCAGGATAGCATGCAGCAGAACTTGCATCGATGCCCGGGAGCTCGCGTACTTGAGCCGAGCGACCAACACGCTCGAGCGACGTCCAGAGCTGCTTCGTGGCGTCAATATCGTGTTCCTTCTCCTGCAGCGGCTGCAGCATTAGCAACTCGAATGCAACGTCGATACGCAGCTCGTTTGGTGCCGCCAGAACAAACGCGCGAATCGACCACCGCGGCGGCAGACGCGTACCTGTACGAGCAAGCATACAGTGGCCGATCTATCGACTAACTCGCATGAGGACTCATGGCGACGCTCTTGAAGACCACATGTATTGCAGAGAACGGTTGAGTATTTGGCGCGGCACCAAGCTGCAACGCCGACTGCGGCGCCACCAGGGGATCTTGCGATGTGTCCGAGGCGAGAGCAAGACGCACGTCGCGCGCTGAGCAGCGCCCCCACCATTCTCCTCGCGTTGGGCGTTGCGTCATCCCGCGGGCTAGTCCATGTAGTGCAAGTCCGGACATAGCACAACGAGTGGGCCGGCAGGAACTGCAACAACCACCACACGATGACAGCTCCTGGAAACCAAGAACATCTCTGTGCTTTCGAGTCGACGGCACGACTCTCGAGCAAGCGATTGCGAGCGCAAGCAAGCTCGAACTCGCAAGAGAGAGACACCATCACGACAAGCATCCTGCCTTGTGTATGTGTTGGTGTCGCGTCGAAACAGAAGCGAGCTACCACATTTACGCTGCGCCAGCGTAATCTCCGCTGCGTTCGAGGGCCACCTCTACATGAAGCTATCCAAATCGCCCACGGCCATCACGGCGCGAGCGGATTCCTTGACTCGACTTCTAGCGGCTTGTTACGGCTCCTTGATTGTTCTCAAGAGTCGAGCGGGAATTGGAGGCAAGTATTCCGAGGACACGTACACTTCTGCTGCAACGTGGCGACGCTGCTGCTTGTCAATGCCGACGGCGATATCAGGACTCCTGATTCAGGAGGCACATTGTAGCGACAAAGACCTCGCTCGCGGCATGAGTCAACGTAGTCCAGGCACCGCGGAGACCAACTCAGCTCATCATTATCCTCTCGCACCGAAACCTTATTCCGACTGTCGCTCGCCGCACACGTGGACGTGCCTTCCCCTTTGCACTCCTGCTGGGATGCCCGAACGCTGCGCTGCTCAAAGACGGCTCGCCGATGGATGCTATGTCGCTTTTGCCTTGTCAAGCGCAGCACGGATCGACAACCGCCTCCGCTCTGTTTCGACAATATCGTCGAGCGATTTGAGGCTTACTCAGCAGTAAGGCGCGTTGAAGTGGATAGCCCCAGTGGAAGGTCCGACACTGCACGCGCAGTCATCGCGGGGCTGCTTCGCGTGCGTGAGTCAAGTTTTGCGGCGCCGAGCTCCAAAGCCCGACAGCTGCAGCACCAGCGAGCGATAGAGAAGGTCTCCGCTTGCAGCAGATACCGGACGATCACAGGTTACTGCGTTGCGCCACGGGAGCTGAAGTGAGCCCTCACGGAAACGCTACGCCTGACCATCAGCTCGCCATGTCCACTGATGCCAGCTTGTGCCGCGCATCAATCGCTTCTTGCGTCTCGGTGGCGATACGCCGCCGATACCCGACAGACGGCGTGTCAGCTAAGTAAGCAAGCGCGACTGCCGCTGCTGCTGGCGCGTCATGTTGAAGGCGACAGATCGCGAGCACAATTCAAGTCTCGCCGGATGGGGCCGACGAGCGACTGCTTCAACGCCTGCTTGCGCCGCAGCGGGCGACTGCCATCGACCAGAGGGCGTTCAGCACTGCTGACTGGCAGCTGATGCCTATAAGCCTTGACAAAGCATCGAGAGGACGTAAACTGCGGCACGACGACCGCCATAAGCTCGTCTCCGGTAGCGGATGGCACTGCAGAGAAGCGGCTATGAAAGACCCAACACGAGCTCGGTGTTTGCGCGACTCTCGATGGACAGGAAACCCTGCACTGTGTACAATCAAGGGGAGACGATTGCCATGATCGGCGCGAGGAGAAACAAAATATTTGTTGGAACAGCGCAATGTAGACTAACGGCGTAAGTAGTATCTCCCACGCTTCCGACGACTGTAAATGCGTGCATCCTGTTGGCACTCAGTCGTTCAAACGTCGATGATCACAGTCACAGCCTTCAACGCTTTTTCTGTTGCGCACTTCAAGATATGCTGCCTCAACATGGCTCAGCACGAGAACGTCGCGGGATGCAAGCGCTGGGATGCAAACAGACCAAGATCCACGTTGCAGAAGTGTTGTGATTTGGTCGTCGGACTTCGAAGTCCGTTTTTAGGGAATAGCGCTGACGAAAGACTTTGACAGCTGAAAGGCATTGATTGTTGCTCCGTTGGCACATGTTCTGCGCCATCGCGGGGCCTTGGTTGATTCACGATGCGTCGTGACCACGACGACAGCTCCTGCCTGACCTGGACAGGAAGTGATTGCCCTTACCACCCACCGAGTCAACGGTGGTCGCCAACTCGAGAGTCCTTCCCACCCGAAAGGCGCCAGGATCTCTCGACACGCCCGACAACCCGTCGACGCCTCTCGAGCCACAGTGCCTCCGCCCCGAGACGAAGGTCACGCGTATGTGCCTGCAAGCTGTTTTCACTGCACGCCGACATTGCCCGCCCTTGTCACCCCCGCTTGGCGGAGATCATGCTTGCGGGCAGCACCTGTCGCCGAGCACATGGCACTCACGTCTCACCTCCTCGACGCGGAGCTCTTCCAACGGTATCCCTTTCTCTCTCTGCGGGGCTTTCGGTGCAATCCCGGCGACATAGTCCGAGCTGCCGCGCAGGTCAGACTCGGTCTCTCACGCCCATCCGTCACTCACTTGCCAAGTCTCGGGTCGATCCCCATCGAGTCACTTTCAGATTTGCCTCACCTGCGAACGAACGCTCGCGTGTTGGTCTCCACAGCCGACTCACGAGAAGCGATCGCCTCACGTTTTTCTGCAAGAGAGAAGCTGGCCTGTCCGTTCCTGTCGTTGCCATCACAGGATCGAGCAGCCCCTCTCTTGTTGCGATGGATGCTGCTCGCGACAAGCTAACGCTGGCGCACCCGTCGACCACCTTGAGCAACCCGAGCAACGTCATCACGCCTAGTGCTATGCCAATTGTCGGACCATTCCGGAATTTCGCCGCTGGGCCCACCGTGTCGCCAGCCTCGCGGATCGCAACTACCTCCATCATGCAGCAGCAGCAGCTCTCCGAAAACTCTAGCGACCTCGCCAACGCCGCGACTGACGCCAAGGATAAAGCTGCGCTTTCCTTTATCCTGTCTTCCTCCGATTCCGAATCAGATACGGAAGATGGATCCTCCAAGAAGCACGGGTCTATTAGCGGCAGCACCACCTCCAAACGGAAGCGCACTGTAGTGCCGTCGACGTCGGAAGCAGCAGCACCAGCAACAGTCAGGAAGGGAAGCAAGTTTTGCACCGTTGAAGGCTGCACCAGTCGAGCCAAGCATGCCAAGCGCTGTTGGAAGCACGGCGGCTCCGTCAAGTGTAAGGTTCCGGACTGCATTAATCGCGCCAAGTCCAAGGGCGTGTGCTGGTCGCACGGTGGAGGCACTGTGTGCTCGTTTGAGAACTGCGATACGATCGCAGTCTCGAACGGATTTTGCTGGGCCCATGGGGGTGGCAAGCGGTGCCAGGTGCCCAACTGCTCCAAGCCAGCGTATGAACGAACGCAGAATTTTTGCCAGGCCCACTACGAAGAGGTTGGTGGCGCGGCTGGCACTGGAACAGGCTAAGTGTACTTCGGTGGAGTCGTTAGAATTAGTCGAGTTAAGTTGTCTGGTGCGGTCTACACTGTAGTAATGAAATGAAAGCAATCGTATGAAGAAGCAGCCTAGCTTTCTTGTCATTGCTCGGGGAACGGGCAAATGAAATTATGTAAGAACGAGACGTGAAAGTTATAGCGTCGAATGTATCACGCTTTACACCAAGACGGTCAAATGGTCCTGGCAATCGCGGTCGGAATAGTGCTTTACCTCAGCAACCGAAAGCTGCACAGCAACACTGACTAAGATACATTTCGATGGAGAAAACCTACACAACGCTGTCACTGCTATACAGCCGATACATTTCGATGGGGAAACCCCACGCAACGCTGTCACTACTCTAGCCGGTTGGTCGGTAGAGGCGTGCCTGTGCGGGGCGGAGGGCTGGTGGGTGTGAAGAGCAACTGGACAAAACAACCCGCCTGAGCAGTTAGACTCTAACCGTTAGAGCACTCCTCTATCAGTGACATCCTCACCAACAGTTTGCGCATGTAAACCTCGTTACGGCACGGTGGTCTAATCAACGGATCGCACAGGACCCGTACCAACGCGAGGGAACTCTCAACTGAAAAGATGCGTAGCTCAGATGCACAGTCCACTTTTGACAGCTGAAGCGGTATCCATCCTGATGCCGCTCTCGGCTGGTGGCCCGACACGGTCATCCTTTTGCAGGTGGATGACCATGTCGAGGGCAACCGTATGTTGTTCTTATCAGACGCCGAGAGCAGATCCAATGTGATGGCCACACGCTGTCTCAAACTCAACGAGTTCCGCGGGCTTCTTCGAGTCCGACAACGACAGCAGCAGTGGTCTCCTTAGTTTAGAATGTCGGCTTCAGCAGGACATACCACAACTCTCTTACGCTGAAGTTCGTATACTCACATACACGTGACTGGTAGTAAGTGTAGTCGGCGGTCTTCTCTCATGATTCGATTCAAGACTCAGTTATTGCCAACGCGTTGTTGCCTCACTGTTCGCGAAGTCGAGCGAGGCTTACAGTCGCGTAGGATCAAGGCACATATTGCAGGAAAATGGTCCGTCTGTAGACAATCCTGCATCCACCGAAAGGAGACTCAACTCGGACCAAAGCATCTATGTTTTTTGCGCTACTCGCGCAGTCACCATCCAATGTGGCATCAAAGGTGGAGTACTCGCTGTTGGTGTCAGCATTGACAAACCCTTTGCATTCAAGAAGTAGCCCCTAACGCTTGCAGGCATCTCCGTTGTTTGAATTTGCAGCACCATGTGGGTGCCAACGCATTCTGCCGTTTGAGACAAATTTAGCGCCAAAACTTCATCAGATCTCGCAGACAACTGGAACAATGTAGAGTCGAGTCGTAGCGAAATGCACCGTAGCATTGAGCCATAGCGAAATGAACGCAGTCGCCGTCCAAGTTGCACCAACCGCGCAGGCCACTTCAACGTCGAGTTTTGTCCAATGCTGCTGTCGCTCGTTAGCGATTCGCTGAAAAGGGCCGGCCTATTTATAGCGTGCGTGAGACACGCGCAAGATCTCGATCTTGCGGCGGTTTTCCCTCTCGCGCGCCAACATCTTTGCTTCACTATGGGCGGGCGACGCCACAAGAGCAGAGCCTATCGGCGGCCAACGCACGCATCGAAACAGGGAAGACAGTTTCGTTGAGATTCTCGTGAGGTTCTATCTACCAATATTAAGCACTGGACGGCCGACGCAGCGCGGGGCGCGGCGCTGGCAGACGCCGCGATCCTCGAGTCGCGGGGGAGGAGGCCAACAAATGTGCTGCGGCCTCGCGGTCCCCCGCGCTCCGGCGGCGTCCACGCTCCTTCGGCGCCCCGCCCCGCCCCGCGCCGGCTTAGCTAGCTCGCCTAAGGCTTGCCGGCTGAGTTCGGCGGGCTTACTCCACGTCCTGCACGTTCATGTCGCCCTGGTTGGCGTCGGCGTTGTCGGGCTCCTGGTCCGAGGTCCAGAGCGTGAGGTTGTCGCGCAGCAGCTGCATGATCAACGTGCTATCCTTGTAGCTCTCCTCCGAGAGCGTGTCCAGCTCAGCGATGGCGTCGTCGAAGGCCTGCTTGGCCAGGTTGCAGGCGCGGTCGGGCGAGTTCAGGATCTCGTAGTAGAAGACCGAGAAGTTAAGGGCCAGACCCAGTCGGATGGGGTGCGTGGGCGGCAGCTCGGCCATGGCGATGGTCGACGCCTGCTTGTAGCTCTCCAGGGCCTTGTCCGACGACTCCTTGCGCTCGTCATCCACCTGGAACTCGGCCAGGTAGCGGTGGTAGTCGCCCTTCATCTTGTAGTAGAAGACCTTGCCCTCCTCGCTGCTCGAGTTGGGGATCAGGTTGTTCTCGATGATGGTCAGGATGTCGTTGCAGATGTCCACGAGCTCGCCCTCGATCTTCTGGCGGTAGGCCTTGATGTGCTCGCTGCGCTCCGAGTCGCCCTTGTTCTCGATGGACGAGATCACGCGCCACGACGCGCGGCGCGAGCCGATCACGTTCTTGTAGGCCACGGACAGCAGGTTGCGCTCCTCCACCGTGAGCTCCACGTTGTGGTTGTTGGCCACGGCCTTCATGTGGTCCACCATCTCGTCGTAGCGCTCGGCCTGCTCGGCCAGCTTGGCGAGGAACACAAGGGAGTCGCGGTCCATTTCGGCTGAGGGGGGAGGGGGAGAGAGAGCTGACGCTTGCGCTTGAGCTTGGAAATCGGATTCTGGCGACGGCGAAGGGGGGCGCGAGCCGGCCGGGGGAGGAGCAACGGACGGGGTGAAAGTCGGCTGCGCCATACTGAAGGCGAGAGAGCCGCGGAGTGATGGTCCGTGCGACCTCGAGCGCGAAATTTGGCAGAAATCGCCGCAGCTGCAACGCCCGTCGCACTTAGCGCGGTTTCGGCCAATCACCGCGCGTCGTGGGGTCGCGGCCCGCGACGCCACAGCGGGCGACGCGACACCAGGCACGCAACGCAGGCAGCACCGGGACCTTCCCCGCCGCCGAAAGGCGAGCCATAACCGCTAGCCGTCCGCAGCAGCGCGCGCTCGGTGGCGCCGCGCACCCGTCCAGAATCTCGGCGAAACCACCCGCGGAGGCCCCAAAGATAGAAGGCGCGCCGCCAATACATCACCGCCAATCGACGCCGACGTAAACGCCTCGTCGTCATGCGATTGGCTGAAAAGGGCCATGAATTCGATTCGGCCAATCGCAGCGCACCACGAGCGTTTAACCGGGCCGGCACCACCGAGAGCTCGTCACCGCAGCTTGCACTTGTGCTTTGGTTGCACTGGCAGCCCGCACGTCCGTCATGGCTCGTCGCCGAGTGCGATCGTCGAGTGGAATCGCCGCGAGGCACATCTTGTTGCCGCTGCTGGAAGGGCGGCGCGGCTCAGCTGAGCGATCCTCGGCGCTCTGCTCGGTTTTGCGGCCGCCGACGGCTGTTTACCCAACGGCGTCCAGCAACGAACACAGCACTCTCTCACCATCGACGTGCTCTCTGTCGACCGGGAGTGTGCACTGCATTGCGCTGCCGCTCGCGTCTGGACTTCTCGGCCAAGCAGCAAAAAGGCAACTTCAACGTGATGCGCCCGCCTTCCGACATGATATCGGGCGAGGGGATGCGGCGGACGCGTGTTGCAGCGGGCCTCGACCGTCTCACTGCGGGCGCCGAGGTCTCCGTTGTGGTGACGGCGGACTGGCTCTCCATGGCCGCCCAGCCGCAGGGTGCCGCGGCCACAGACACCATGCGCCATGAGCTGCTGGCGCTGTCAGCAGTGGGGCGAGTAGAAAAACAGTGCGCGTGCGCCATCCGGTTCGGCAGTGTATTCGTTCTCGCCGGTCGTCGGTCGCGTCAATTTGGGGGGCAACGGCAGCGGCACTGGCACCACGTCCGCCAGGCTATCCAGTGCCGCAGGTCTTAGTTCGCGGCCTATCCAGCCCGCTCGCGTCGCGCGTTGCATTGGCACTGGGTAGACCGACAGCATGGGGGCGGCCTTGTCGATGCAGAAGTTCCTGGCCACGCCGCTGGCGGCGCAGTGGAAGTTCCCGTTCGTGGTGAACCCGCGCTTCGGGCGGCGGCGCGTGACCACGCTCGAGCTGTCGGACAACTTCTGGACGCACGCCATCGACATCAACGGCTACGCCGTGCGCGAGGTGGACTCGGGCCGCGTGCTGTTCCGCGTGCTGCCGGCCGTGGACGGCGAGCGCTCGGACGGCCGCACCAAGTGGCTCGTGGACGAGTACGGCATCCCCGTGGCGCACCTGACGCACCGCGACCAGGCGGGCGCCGCCGCCTACGACGTGTGTCTGGGCAGGCGGCGCCAGCCGGAGCCCAAGGTGCTCACCACGCTGCTCATCAAGTTCGTGCCCGGCCGCGGCGAGCCGCTGCTGGCCGAGGTGGACGACCCGCACACGGGCGGCAAGAGCCGCATCGGCTGCCACGGCATGTGGCGCCAGCGCGCCGCCGTGCTCTACCTCGAACGCGGCCGCGGCGGCCGGAGGGAGCCCATCGCCAAGGTCTACCGGCCCGCCAGCAACCGCTTGACGGCGTTCGGGGGCAACTCCTACCACGTCGAGACGGCCATCGGCGTGGACATGGCCGTCGTGCTGCTCATCTGCGCGGCCATGGACGACGCCAGCGTGCACTTCCACAAGGCGCACAGGCATCCGCTGCTCGGGACGTCCGGGATTCAATAAAAGTCGGAGGAAGACTAGAAACACACAACTGCAGCGCACGAGACGCAGTATTGAGCTCGCTAATAGTATAAATATTTGTTGGTTTGAGTTACTTGACGGCGAATTGAAGAAGGTTGTTCAAGGTGTTCAAGGAGATGAAGCGGGGAGCAGTTGGGCCCTTCCGATGGGGTCAACGGTGCAGTGAGCTTTAGTCGCCCAAGATGGTCATTGCCAGGTCGTCGGCGACGTCGAGGCACTGGCTGCTCCACTTGGACGGATGTGAAAGCGGCGGCTGGGAGCTGTCGAAGGTGTCGAAGCCCAAGTCTCTGCCCTCCTCCATGGCTTCGTAAGCTGCCACGGTGACAGGACTAATCTCCTCGGCGCGCTGCAGACAGCGACCACAGAAGGCCAACTTCGAGCGAGTGACTTTGCGGCGGAATGGTAATGCGAAACGCATCTGTCTGTAACCTGTGCAGCTCGCGCAGACACGTTCGTCACAAGCGCTGCACTGTCGTTCAGCTCGGTGTGGCCAACGACCGAAAGAGCGGAAACACTCCGCACAGCAGCCACCAGCTTTCGCGTTGGCCAGAGTAGGCTGACTGGAATTCAACAGCCACGCGAGCTTCTTGCGCTCAGCACAGCGAACGAGACGATGCAGGCTGTGCATTTTGGCAAGTGCTCCACCTAGCAAAACACCGTCACGAGATGTAGATCCAAGCATGAACACTTCCATGACATCCGGAGACGGCTGGCGATACACGTAGCAATATGAAATGATAGCTTGCGGTTTGCCGTTCTTGCTGAAACCACCAAAGCCTGGAACCTCCACAGACTGCAGCAGCTCGTAGCCGACACGCTCTCCATTGCCAAGCTGTGTGATACCTGTGGACTCAATGTACACAGTTTCTATTATGCGTGAGCTGAAAAACTTCCCGGCAGCGACTTTAGCAGCAGTCGCACCGCTGCGCAAACCTCTCCACCTCAATGTGCACGAGCGCAGTGGGTCTTCGTAACTTGGAGACTCTAGTGGTGGTGCTAGTAACTTTTCCTTAACGAGGTTATCACCCATGTATGATGCTCGTAACCGCGTAGCGTCTTCTGTAGAGCTCTGCAGGCCGAACATGACCGACTCGAGGTCGCCGGAAAACGTGCCGAGCATCAATGTCACAGGCAGTAACTTGGCGCTGTCGTCTACGAATTCACTTTCTGCTAGTCGAGACCCGAGTTTGCGCTTGCTACCGGGACTCCAGCGAGCTCGACGCTCCTTGTACATTGTGAGATCGCGCACATGAGCTACCCGTTTCCAGCGCGTGTGGTCAATGGCAGCCGGATGACGGGAACAGCCGACATAGTGTCTCGACATGTGAACTGCTTCCTGCACGAACGAATCGCTCATGCTCAAGAGCGCGGCGGTCTCTTCGAGCGACAGAGCCTCGGGCTGGTCGTGCATCTCCTCTTGTTTCATGGCCAAGGGGAGTGTTGTCGACACTCGTTTGCAGTTCGGAGAATGAACGCTGAGTACGTTCGACTGCGCGAATTGAGAAATGGGTGGAACGAATGACTAGCGTGCTCACTGTCTTGGTGAGTTCCGCTGGAAACTGAGCGCAGCGAATGGGTTGTGGTCATGTTACTGCGGATGGCAGATAGCCTCGGTTCCTCTTTTCACCCACCCGCCTTGTGCACGGCGCGAGTCTCAATGCGGTGTCTGCGACGCGGCTTTGGCGGCTTGGACAGCCTCGAGGGTTCAGATGGCCCCAGTTGGTGATTGACGCGAAGGCTCCGGGCCGTGCGGCTCCGGCCCTCTTCTGGAAATCGGACACCTCGACGGTGCAAGTCCCGCGTGGGGGCTTCGGCCGGCCATGAATGAGGTCGGAGCGATCCGCTGCCGGTCAAGTTTGGCATCTTAGTCCCGCGTTACGGCGCTTTCGCCAGTCTGCCACACGGAATCAATGCAGCTCGGCCACAACAACGGTGGCACGCACTAGCTAGGGGTGCATCGCTGCTCGGTGCTGACCCCATGGGGCGTGGGTAGCTTTGTTTGGTTGAGCCGTGCGGTGCCACTTGAGCTCCATGCGTATGATAAAATCCATCCCCGGGAACCCACCTACACGCTCGACAACGCGATGCAGCTTGCAGTGTGCAAGGTGTAAAGCACCCGGGGTCGGATCGGGGCTCAAGTTGCCAATACAGAGGGCAGGAGAGTGACACCGACTTTGTGGCAGTTGATACGGACGCGAGAAGCCAACGGTAGCAGCAATGAGAGGGTAATGCATTCTGTCCCGCCAGCGCAGCCATCTCTTGGAGCGCTACGCTAAACGCAGCGCGATTCATTCGTGACGAAGGAGCAAGTTAGGGTCGATTTTCGAATGATCTGTGCGTATGCAATGCCCGCAACGCAAAGAACCATGGCAGCTCTCCTACCGGAGCCATTACAGCGATTACGACTACGATCGATGGAAGAAGAAGCTTGCGAGCACTACGCGCACCACGACCGTAGATGGCAAACCTGCTCCAAGCCACGACCGGTGGCATGAAAATGCAGTCAATAGTTTCGAATGCGTTTGGGGCCTCCAGCGTGTAGCACTCACGCATTGGGACGGTTTTAATCGCAGTATGCCGTAAGCTGCATTATCAGCCGCCGTCTTGAAGGCCAAGATGATGCTGATGATGAACGCGGGGCTTCTGGAGCTTTCGCGGTCATTAACGAATTTGCTGCCTCTGAAAAATACTACTCGTAACTTGTGGAGCCATGATATCTGCAGTATGTCGTCGTGTGCTGCATCTCCAAAGTACTTGTTCAGTTGCGGCTACGCTATCCGCGCTGAACCTGGCCAGATTTTCGTCGTTGGCGCTTTACGCTGAGGAATCGAAGGTGGCACTGAGCCCTACCGAGTTCCGATCCTCCAAGGTTACCAAGGTCGAGGAGGTGACGCACGACACCAAGCGATTGTTGTTTGCGCTGCCGGATTAGGAATACGAGATGGGTATCAGCGTGGCCAGCTGCCTCATGGCCAAGGCCGATGTCAACGACAAGACGGTCGTGCATCGTTACACGCCCACGAACACCAACGCCGAGAAGGGCGAGCTCGAGCTCGTGGTCAAGGGCTACCCCAACGGCAAGCTCAGCAAGCACATCGTGAACCTGAACGTGGGTGACGAGCTGGCCATGAAGGGACCGTTCGTCAAGTTCGAGTACAAGCCCAACCAGTACAAGAGCATCGGGTTCATCTGCGGCGGCTCGGGTATCGCCCCTGCGCTTCAGGTGATTATGGAGGTTTGCTATAACCCGAATGACTCCACACAAGTGTCGCTCATCTTCTGTAACCAGGCGGAGAAGGACATCATCCTCCGCGACGAGCTGGACGCGCTGCAGTACATGTACCCTCAGTTCCAGGTGCACTACGTGCTGGACAAGGCCGAGGAGAACTGGGAGGGCTACACGGGCTACGTGACCAAGGCGCTCATCGAGAAGCTGCTGCCGGGTCCGTCGGACGAGAGCCTCATCGGTGTGTGCGGCCTTCCTCCGATGATGAATGCCATCTCAGGGAAATTGTTAGGCAAGGCAAACTTAGAGGCTTGCTCAAGGAGATCGGCTACTCCAGCAAGCAAGTGTTCAAGTTTTAAGATATTGTTTAACATCGTAATCGCTTCGTAAAAGCGATACTTTCCTTCGTGTTTCAAATTATTATATGCAGCGTTCATCAATACTTCAGTTGAAGTGCATTGCTGCACTGGAAATACACACAAGAGTTGGTCGTCACTTTAACTTCGTCTGATTCTAGAGTCAGATTTGGCAATTGAGAGCAACGAGAGTCCTGCTGTGGGCTGCCCCGTGTGTAGTAGATCATGAGCACAAAGTTTATTTTCTCGATAGTAGTAATCCCTAGAACATTACGCCGGCAATTTTTTTCCTTACCTTAATTTACCACCGAGAACATTCCTGAAACCTTCTTTCGGGACAGCAGCGATTTCAACGACGCAACCTCTCGACCACCTTAGAGCGAAAGCAGCGCCTTTACAATATTAGGGTAGTTTTAGAATCGCTCAACCGCTGAGATCTAACAGCTGTTGGGTTCAAAGACGCAACCTCTCGACCACCTTAGAGGGAGAGCCACGTCTTTTGGATCTTAGGGCGTTTCGGCCGCCAACGTTCAAACTATATTGATAAAAGCAATAGAACATTACGCCGGCAATTTTTTTTTTTACCTAAGGATTAGTTCGGACCAGCGCGACGTGGCGTCTCATCATTGGTTGAAAATCTATGTCACACACCTTCATGTCCGCTTAAGTACGCCAGAAATTCTCCCTCCCTTCTTCCTCATTCCAGAATCTGCCGGCTCGAGGAAAGATGGTGACGCTTTGCTGTGCTGTCGTCGGTGCCGCGGGCAGCGCATTCCCTGTCGATATTGACGAGAACAAGTTAGTGGGCCACTTGAAGAAGGCGATCTGGGAGGAAATCAAAGAGAAGTTTATCCACGACGATAAATTCAGGAGTGTCGTTGCATCGGACCTGCAGCTCTGCCTGGCGAAGACGGAGGGCGGCGCGTGGCTCTCATCCAAGGATCCTGCCGTGGTTGCTATGCGGAGTGGAGGTGTTCCCGAGCAATTGAAGACACTGCTGAACATGGAAACGGACCCAGCAGACGAGGTTGGCGAAGTGTTTGAAGGTGCTCCGACGAAGAAGACGATTCACGTGCTGGTGGTGGTTCCGAAGGATGAAAACGACCGTTCCGCAGCCATGGCTCTCGGCGTGGCACCCTCTTTGCCGCCAACTACAATACACCGGCACCCCGAACGTCTCAAACGATGGGCTGCGATCAATGCAATGATTCGTCAGAAGAATCAAGAGGCGAACCAGAAGACCACGAGTGAAGACGCCAAGAAAACAAGCAAAAAGCGGAAAAATCACGTTGTCGACAAGACTGTGGGCTATTTGAGTCTTTGTTGGGAAGATATCAAACCTATTTACAACTTCGACGATTCTTACGACCTTCAACCCAGCGATATACCTGATGCCGACATCGAGCTACTCCTCGCTCGTATTCGTGACTTGCGGGAACTCTATGGACAAATTTCGTATGGGAATGAAGCCAAGAGATTGTTTTTTATCGCCCCGATCCTTGAGACAGTCAGTCGTCTGCTCAAGAACGTCCGCATATTAGTCGAAGAAGACGTGGTTGGGAAGAACGTGCTCCTGAAAGGTCGATTCGAGTTCGTGCTCAAGCGTGGCACCAAGAGAATTTCACTTGTCCAAGCAAAGCGTGAAGATATGCTGCAAGGAATGGTTCAGAATGTGACGGGGCTCGAAGCTCTTGCTGATGTCGAAGATCTATCTGTGGTGTATGGCATTGTGACCAATTTTCTCGAGTGGAAGTTCTTGATCAGTGAAGACGAGAGGGTCCGACAGCAAGAGTGTACTCTCCCACTCACCGATACCATACCGACGTTTAAAGGATTGAAAGAAATCGTCGGGAAAATTTACGCGATGCTGCAATAAATATCTTCCATATGAGTTGCAATCCTTTTGCTTATTTTCTAATTGAGATCTTTTTACATGCACTCATCTGCTTAATCATGGCATCGAAAGGTATCTCTGATCGTCCGCTCAACGATAGCACTTAAGAGCATCTAGAGTAATCCGCACAAAGTCAAGCTACCGGTGAAACTAAAGAATGCGAGATCAACAGAGCGCGCGCCACACCTCCAGGATTGAATCAAGTAATATTTGTTTTATTACTGATAAATATAAAGTTAGTGATATACAAAGATGGCGTACTCACCTGAACAATACCTCGCTAACAAAGAGCGCATTAAGGCTGCGCAGAAGCGCTACTATCAGCGCACACGTGAAACTCGACTGTCGTATCAAAAGAGCTACGACGATAAGCAGATCCGTGCTCGCAAGCGTAAGCCCAAAACCGAACTTAGCGAATTTGAAACCGAACTTAATTAATTAATTTTTTTTCTCAAATAAAAAGTCAATCCCAATATAGTCAATGACAATGGCTTAAAACCTCCAAAAAAGGTATAAGCCAAATATTTGAATTAATTAATTTCAGAATATTTTGTAAATGACTAAGATATAAAGTCGATCCTGATACAAGGTCAAATAATTATAAAGTCATATCTACGGGAATAATATAGCCAAGCATATATAGGCAACATGTTTGCATACGAACTCGAAGGATTAAAGAGATTAAATATCCAACCTATCAAATGGGGCAGCACCTACCGCGTTAAGGTGCGTGGTAGAACTGGTAAGATGGTTTATATTAGCAACGTTTCCCGTCCTACCAACCAGAAGCTACTGGCGAAGCAGTACAAAATTTCCGTCGAGACTCTGAAGAAGCAGATCTCCCCGGACTATAAGGCTGACCCCAAGTATCGTTTCTACAACGGAACACACATGGAGTCGCACCTGTATGAGGGTATCCAACCTGCTCAGTTCTACGACAAGCTGGAGAACGTCCTTGCTGGTCAAACTAACGCCTTCAAGGTGAACATTGCTCTTGGCTACGATCTCGTGAGCCTAACGGATGGGGATTTTACTCAGTACTGGCACCCTAATCTGGCTAATACTTACGTATTTAAGACCCCTGTTGCTATCAGCAGTCGATCCGATATTCGTAAGAAGATTATCTCAGAGATCAGGTCAATGGAGTTGGCTAACACGCTTAACTATCCCAAATCAGGGTATAAGCTGAAGTCAATTACTGGGTTTAAAATTTACATTTATTTCCGTGAGCATGCACTTGGCGATAGCGAAGCTGTTATCCCTAAGATTATTCGCGAGAACAAGCACGTAATCACTTTTCCCAAGACCAACAACAAGTGTGTGTTTCACTGTATCGCGTGGCATTTGCATCAGCATGCTAAGAAAGATCCTCGTCGGATCCAGGCTCAGGTAAAGGAAGTATCCAAGCGCTACTGCTCCTACAAGGGGGTTCAATATTCGTTGAGTTTATTTAGAAGCTTCAAACCAATTGACCTCCTGCAGCTCGATGAGTTTGAGGAATGCTTTCATTTCGGCATCAACGTCTACTCTATGGATGTAAAGACCGGTAATGTTGAGTGTATCCGTCGTTCGGAGAGCGAAGGAGTGGTTATGGATATTCTTTCCCATGAGAACCATGCTCTATACATCAAGAACATTGATATGCTCCAGTCTAAGTATCAATGTCCTAAGTGTGAAATGGTTTTCGTCAGCTCTGAAAGAGTTAAAAACCACAAAAAGAATCAGTGTGAGCTCGTGAATATCGAAAGCTTCCCAGCTGAGCCAACGATCTACAAACCAGCTCAGAACGCAATACGATCACTGCTTACGAAGTATTCAATCACGAATACTGACCAGTACATCGATCACTTCATCGTTTATGACTTTGAGGCAATCCTTAAGCCTACCGCGACTCAACAGGGGAGAATACTGTCTTCACGAACGAGCACATTCCGGTGTCTGTATCCGTAGCTGATAGCTTAACCGAGGAGGTGCGATGCTTTGTAAATGATGATCCAAAAATGTTGCTCACGGATATGTTCAAATACATCGGTAGTGTATCCGTGAAGATTCAGCAGTACAATGTCGATAAGTACAAGTCGCTTCTACAAAAAATCATCAATGCTCACGGCTTGACTGGTATGGAGATCCCTGGTGTAAATCTTGGTAGGACCTACAAGATGCCTGATGTGGACGGTTGGATTAAGGAAGGGAAGTATGCCAGCTTCTTTGACTTTCACTGCAGTCTTGGTTTTGGTAAGCAAAGGTCTGATTATGGGAAACTGAAACAGCAGCTTGACCAGGTACCAGTATTCGGCTTCAATTCTGGTCGATACGATATTAACTTGATTAAGAAGGATTTGTTTGCCGTAATTGGTACCGACAACATCAAATCTGTTATCAAGAATCCAAGCTACATATGCATTGCAACATCGCATATGAAAATGCTCGATATTAGCAACTATGTGCCGGCTGGTACCAGCTACGATAAGTATCTTACAACATATCTCGGTGGCTGTAAATGTGATGACAAAATTAGATGTATCTGTGGTCTTGGCAAGGGTCTTTTCCCGTATGAGTACATCACCGCGTTCAATGTGCTAAATCAGACTACTATTCCACCTAAGGCGGCTTTCGATAGCAAGCTCCGTGGAACAAGTATTAGCGCTGATGACTATAAGCGCATACAATTTGTCTGGGGGTACTATGGAATGAAGTCGATTAAGGACCTGCTGGTCTGGTACAACAATCTTGACGTAGTCCCATTCATCAAGGCTATCAAAGCTCAGCGAGAGCTCTTCAAGCGTTTTGATCTGGATATGCTTACAGATGGAGTGTCGCTACCTGGTCTTTCGGAGAAGGTTATGTATCAGACTTGCTTTGACAATCTCCAATATCCGGATAAGAAATCAGCTAACGCATTCCAATTTCCAGCTAACCGATTGGGTGAATACAAGAGTCAGGATGCTAAGGCAAAGCGAAAATTTGGTATGACACTTGAGCACTTAAATACATTGCTGCAAAATCAAAAGTATCTGTGTGGTCTATGCTACTGCCAGCTGACTGCTGATACCACTTCAAAGCGTTGGTTTTTTTAATTTTTTGATACAATAAATTATATTTATATAATGGAGAAACCACCAGCTTTATTATTATTAGTTTCATCAGCAATTGTTGAATCAGGTGCTCTTGAAAGTTGTTTATAAATATTTTGTTTAAATTTTTTTTCTTTTTTTGTTAAAGTTATAGGTACAACAGGTCGAGGTAATAAAACAGAAATTAATTTCTATTATCCAAAAAATTTTAATTCAGAATTTTCTGATGGGTAAATCTGCTCAAATTTTTTTACATTTATGGATGTTATTTTTAAAGAAGATCCATTTGTTAAAAATTATTTTTTTTTGATTTTGTTATAATAGGTTTTTGACATAAAATTTTATATGAAAATTAGCAAGAGTTGGTAAGGGTTTAGAATTGAAAACCCTATAGTTAATTCATAAGAAATTTTATTATTTTTATTTTTTTTATTAATTAAATAAAAATATTAATATATATCTTAATTTTTTTATAACATATAAAGTAATTTTTAAACACATTCTACAATTACCAGCAATTTGTAAATTTTCTTGAAAACAAAAAAATCTTTTTATTTTTACTTTTTTTTATTAAAATAATGTGACTAAATCCTAATTTTAAACTTAAATTAATATTTTCAACACGTCGAATAATTATTAGAAAAAGGAAAAGATTAGGATTTCTTTGGATTAGAGTTTTTCCAGATACACCTATTTACCAATTTCACCACTTTGATAATATTGGTATGCTACACAATCAGATATTCAGAGGTTTCAAGAACAAAAGCAGCGATTCGATGGGTTCAAAATCGCCTCTCATAATCCAAACTCTTGGCAAATTGACCTTGCTTTCTGGGGGAAACAACCAATTATAACCGGTGTCAATATTAACTCTCGCATTGGGTATGCAAAACTTTTGTCGAATAAGACAGCTGCAACTGTACTGGTAGTGCTAAAGGCTTTTATTCGATCCAATAAGGTAGATATAATCACAAGCGATAATGGGTCTGAGTTCATGAACTCAAAAGCTCAGCAACTATTCGAAGACAAGAAGATCGAACACTACAACAACGAGCCAGGTGATCACGGTACTATGGGAAAAATCGAGCGCTTCAATAGAACACTGAAGCAGAGACTTACCAAAACGTCTCCCAATAGGATTACACAAAAGCTCATCAGCGATGTTATCACTAACTACAATACAACTACCCATCGATCAATAGGGATGACACCGAATAAGGCTAAAGGCAAGGTAATTGAGGCTGAGTTGAATCATAACCAAGTCGAAGCTGATAAAATCGATAACGAGCTCGAGATTGGCACTAATGTTCTATATCGACTTAAGAAGAAAACATTTGACAGGGAACAAGCTCGTTGGAGCAAGGCGGTGTATTCAATCGTTGGTATGGACGGCTATCAAGTCCAGATCCGCTCCAGAAATGGGCATACACTCTACAAGGCTCCAAATGATCTCAAGATTATACAATCGGAGACAACAGAAGCGACAATAAATCGAGGTGACATCCTTGAAGCAGAGAAGATATTAGACCACAAAAAGTTGCGAACTGGAAAGTACAAATACTTGGTTCAGTGGCGTGGTAATGAGCCTGATTCCTGGGAGCCATTCTCAAATCTCCGCTTAATAAATAAAAATAGACCGTCTGAGCTAGAGAAGGAATATTTTGGGGCTAAAGAAATTCCTTTCTGAAGCAAGAATTGGGACAAGAGTAGAAGATCGACTCTTGAAAATGAGTACTGTGAGGCAGCAAAAAAATGAGTCATAATTTACTTGTAATTTAATTTGATAGAGACATCCTCTGTAAGCTTTTGACTCAAGTATATTGTTCGAACTAGTTTTGCTAAGAAGTTGAAATTATCTGACTTCATATATAGCAATAAGATATTCATGTGTCCCTCTTGTTTAGAAAACGAGCGTGAGCTAAATCGGCTTCGACGTAAGATTTGGATCATTCAAGAAGTTAGCAGAATCAAAAATGAGCTTATGGTTTTGGATCCGGTGGCTAATTTCCGAGCGACCGTAGCCAATCAGTTTTATAAAAAGGATCTCGAGAAGATCTTTGGCGTCCCGTTCCACTGTATTAAGGATCGCTATCTCAATATGCTGAATGAGCGGAATCAGATCTGTCATCAGTACGACTTTGCGACCCATGATTCAGTCATGCCAAGCTACTGGTAAATAATCCTATTTTTTTATGTTTCATTATCATATATACGATTCAAACAATGTTTCCTAATTTCAACAGTCTTGCTCAACGAGAGCAAAAACGACAGGAGCTACTTGAGCGAGCGCATCGTCGCGTACGCCAAGCCACCGTTAAGAGAGAGATGTATGCGGGTGCTCAGTGGTCGAGTGATGTATCTAATGCTACTGTTCCCAAGAAATCGACCGAATCGGCTCAGACAGATGTTTCTGTCGCTCCTGATGCAGAAACACCCGACGAGATGAAGATTCCACTTCCGGAAATCTTAAAAAAAAGTCGTGAAAGTGGAAACTCTCAAAGAAACCCTGAGGTCTCATCTGTAGAAATTGGTACTCAAGCTGGGAGTGAAATTTTAGATGTTGGTTATAGATTAATTGGTAAATCCTTTATCTTCCAAGACAAAAAAAAATTATAATTTAAAATGGAAAAGATGGATCGATTGATACTAAGCGATATATCGGTAAAAGAGGTAGTCTTTATAAATATGCTAATAATAAAAGATCAGAATCAAAGTTTATCGATTGGGTAGCTACAAGAAGAGAAATCGAGAATATCCTGTACAGTGGTGAGTCGAACTCGATTGATGAGGTAGATGCTATGCGAGGTGAAGATAAAGGTCAACGCTATTCCAACTTTTGGAAGAAGAGACCCGCTGATAGTCAGATCCATTGTGAAAGAAAATTACCAGCGGTAGCTATATGGGAACACGACAGTTCGTCAGATACTATGATGGATGAGAAGCGGGCAAAGGCCGCGGTCAAAATGATGATTTCAGTTTATTCGAAGAAGTTCAAGGGTTCCAATATCACAGTTATCCCTGTACTAAAAGATGGAACTGAGTTAAAGGAAGCCGAGGTGTTTATCGATATGAAAGGACTTCTAAATATCAAAGATCACACAGGAAAGCCTCTTCCTGCTAAGCTACGGGAACTGTCATGGTTATTGACTCTTCAACGGCTCATGGACATCATTGAAACGAAGGGGGTTACAATTGAATTTAAACCGGAAGAGACCAACACTCTAGCCGCTAACCCTTCACGATTCCAGCCGACTACAGGCTTTTGGCTTAAAGGAAAATCAACGGGTGATTATAATGATATTAACCTACCTACTACCTCTATGGCTGAATCAGATGCAAAAACCATCATCTTGGATTATTTCCATGCCGCTCATCATGAAGGTAATGTATTTCCTATCCGTCTCACTCCAGTAAAATTAGATGGAACAGTAGATAAGTTAGGTAGATACTTCTACTGGTTTAGAAACGATAAAAAGGGTATTGATGAACTACGAATGATGACTCAGCTTGGTGATATATCATCCCCAAAAAATAGCAAAGATTTCTTCAAAAAGATTGATTGGACTAAAACGTTGGAGAAGCTCTTAGATTCATTTGAATATCTTGAGAAAAGTAAGACATTACAATCAGTTTCAGAAGATGATAAGAAGGAAATCGATAATGCTCTAATTCTATTCTTATACGTTCTAAAGCAACGAGATCACAAATACATGGATGTTTCAACTAAGCCCGAGCTCAAGGGTCGTGGGCTGAGAGGAGCCGGTGTCGCTCCACTCGAAGGTGTCGTACGCCGCGGTCGAACATACAACCTAAACGAGATTCAAGGCTTAGCTACCCCATCAGCGTATGTATATCGACAGCTTGGTAGTAAGTATATCAGAATTCCTGATCTTGATAACAAAACCCTTGTCATAGTACAGCCCAATCGACGAAAATGTGGTCCGAAGCGACAAATTGGGGAAGGGCTTCAATCGATGATTCGAACGCTTGCATTCAAGCAACATATAGATCAAGCCGCTTACGATAAGCTATCCATCGACGATAAAAAACTGTTCAAGGAGATCCTTGCCATCACTCATCTCCAGTACAACTTTCATGACAGACTCGAGGACCCGTTAGAATCGCTTAAGGCAGAGTATGATAAGCTGAAAGGGGAGTTGGAACTCGGTAATGACAATCCGTCAATCATCAAACAGCTTAAGTCTTTATCGGTAGATATGTACTCTAACCGTCTAATTTCTGATTCTGAGTTTAAGGATATTATCGTTCGTTTGATATAGAGACTATGTTCTTCTTTAATCCCCGCATCATCACCAGCTCAGGCGGAAGCTATGGTGATAACGCTGATTTGAAAATTGCTGAACTGAAATCGATCATGAAGAATCTCATTATCCGTGATCGTCCTCAACAAACTCAAGCCGCTGTATGAGCTACTGACCTCGATAAATCAATAAAAAAAGGTGAGACTTCTACTCAGACGGAAGGAGGCCGCGTATGGGCGTATCAACCTAAGAAAAAAAGCAAGGCCGTTAAGACGTTTGCTCTATAAGTTAGAGACTTATACCTTCTCTCACCAGTCTATTACGATAGCCGCGATACACAGATATTTTTTTGTCATGGATCGACACCTCGAGGATGGCAGACTCGCCATCAGGCATTTTAGTTGGAAGAAAGACACTATCCCCGAGCACTACGATCTGATCAGCTCTTAAAATAGTTGAACCTACCACCTGATCCGGATCTTTGGGAGATACATTCGATTTCAAATCTTTACTCGGTCCGCAACCCATCGTTATAGAACAGCGAGAGATATATTTTACCAAAGGAATTCCTTAGCGAGCATGGCGGCAGGTCCTTTGTTGCGCGCGTGGCGTCGATAGAATGCATTTTTACGCTTAATATCGTTGTGGTCCAGATGTGAGTAGAGGCGAAGAGGAGTACTATCTCGATAGTGTTCATAGCGAACATCGCCAAAGTTTATGTCTTTGTACAGCTTATCGTTGATGATAACGTCCGCTGAGTACTTCTTGAACTTTTGGTTGCTCGGACGTATGTCTAAGACCACCATTGTCTATACTCACTCGGAGATAAGAGCTTTCAATAAATCCACTTCTTTTTTCAATTCTTGAATAGCTCTACATAGAACTGATGTCGGACTCGCGAGGTCTATACCCCACGGATTCACCGGGAATCCCGAAGGATTCAAATCATCATTAGCACCTTGTTGAACACATTCAGGTATGATATCGGCGAGTTCTTGAGCTATGAATCCAACGTGATTCGTTTGCTCCTGAATCATGGAATATTTACGAGGTTTCATCATCATAACTGACTCCAAACCATATGGTACATCTACAATGTCAGTCTCTAACCTTTCGTCAGAAGCATTCGTATAACTTCCTCCTCGGATTGCTACGTAGCTTACCCATGCTCCCGTTGCATCACAGACTCCGAATCGAATTGAACCAACTGTAGCATCGCTTCCGCTTCCCCAGTAGTTCGCAGAGCTCCAATTACCTCGATATGAAGCATTGGCTGATGAATTGCCCTTCGTGTATATTTCACTATTAACGACTAAAGTCCCTCCTACGTGCAACGTAGCTTCCGGCGAAGTGTTCTTGATTCTGCATCGATCGGATGAGTTCAAATATATCATCGTAGTTGAGTTCGTGTTAATTGCATTGAGCGTAGTGAATCCAGTGATATTCATTACGGGAGAGCCTACATTGTGATTCCAGCGGATGTAATCGTTGTAGGTACCTCCAGCACTGTACGAAAGGAGACTAATCTCGTCGCTACTTATAACCCGTTGGCCAAAATACCGTGAGATGGATGAATACCAAATCACACCAGAAGCGGAGGTTGAACCAGGAATGGCGCGGGTTGTTGGAACAATCGTTGCTACGGTCAGAGTACTTGTAGTTAATGATGCGGGAGTCATCACCCCGAATTGATCGATGACTCGGAGACTACCACCATTCGAATAAAGCCCCGCCTCCAGCAAGCAATAAGTCTCCGCTGATTCCTGAAATATATGTCAATCTATAATTAGTTTTGCTTAGATAGAGTGTTTGAGCATAGTCATATGTCAAGAAGCCGCTTGCATCTAACGTTAGATAGAATGCTGGGTTGTAGATAGGGGATTAAAAGATTGGTTGCGGATATGAAAATCCAGTACTCATTTTGTCTTAAGTTATATAGAACAAGTGATAATCATGAGCGGTATTCCCGATTTTGGTGCTTCTTTGCCGAAGAAGTTCAAGAGCTCTTCGATGAAAGACATTCCCGATTTGGATATCAAATAACTATTCAGAATGATTGTATTAGGTCCCTCTTTCTCGGGGAAGAATAACCTCTGTATGTTCATTCTCAAGCATTCTTCTCACGTGTTCGCCCACCTAACGATCATAGCACGTAATCCTCATCAGGAATTATATGAGTATCTCCGTGATAAATTGGATGAATTCATCACATTTGCTGACCCTGATAGTCCTCCAAGCGTCGATCAAGTTCGTCATACTCCAATAGCTTCCAATAAACCAGAGCTTGTTATCATAGATGATTATAGCAACGATAAGCTACTTCAGAAGAATCTGTTTTCTCACTACTTCACTCGTGGGAGACATTTCAAATCAGTACCATTTTCCTTAGTCATAGCTACTTTGCTACTGATAAGATGATTCGCTTGAATGCTGAGTATGTAGCCATTCTAAAAGCGAATTCAAAACGTGATTTGACAATGGTGGTGAAAGATTTCAACACTCGGGGGGTTGATGAACGTAGCATTGTCTATTATTACAATAAAGCCACTGAGCGGAAAGGACAGATGTTGTTTATTGATTCAGTAAAAGGACAGCTTCGATACAACTTCGATCAACCGATATCTATCAATAATTTAAAAAAAAGTTGATTGTGAGAATATAGTTTGTAGCATGGCCTCGTTTGTTAAGCTCGATTCAACTAACCTTGTTCAAGATGGGTACAATTCCACATGGAAATACAGCTTCCCTGGTTCGGCGGCTGATTTCAACGATGTAGCTTGCGCGGTTCAGTCGATTTCGATGTACAACTCTGAGTATAACATTGATGCTACTCAGTTCTACAATAATTCATTTAACATCGAAGTCCCGACAGCTGCTACAACTTCTACTGTGTCTATCACCCTGCCCGATGGTTTATACTCGTATGCTGATATTAATCGAAGCATTCAGACTGCTCTCGTTAATGCTGGTACTTACCTCATTGACCCGTCTGGAAACAACGTTTTCTATATCCAATTGAGTGAGAACAGCGTCTATTACGCTGCTCAGTTTGATTTCAGTGCGACACCAACGACGCTACCTACTACTGGTGGAACTTGGACGAGGCCTGCTACTGGTCTATACAGCTCTGGTGGAACTGGATTACCTACTACGACCCGCGTTCCTCGCATCATCATCGATAATGCTGCCTTTGGAAAAGTTGTTGGTTTGACTGCTGGAACGTATCCATCTGCTCCTGCAACTGTCGCAAGTGCTCAACTATCAAACACTATCCCTCAGATTCATCCGAGTTCGAGCTACGTTGTTCGTTGCGATCTCATTAAGAATGAGTACGTTGCTTCTGGTGATATCCTAAGCGCTTTCGATCGTGGTGATGCTTCTGTTGGTCAGTTGATCTCATACAAACCGAGTCAGTATGCTTGGATGAATTGCCACAATGGCTCTCGCTCAAGTATTACGATCAGCATCTATAATCAAAACGATCAGAAGGTCAAGTTCCGTGATACATCGGTTTCAATCATGCTTCTGTTGAGGCCAAAAAAGTGAGTAATGCTCAGAGAGATGATATTTTTTTCTTACAATCTGAAGCTACCCCCACGACGTTTAGCTCGTACAGCTGCCATACGATCCTTTGCTTCTTGAGACCCCTTAGCCGGACGCTTACTCTTTGCAACACCTACTCCGTATCGTCGCTTAACTTTACCACGGATCGACTTGATGAGAGTTTCATGCTCTGGTTTAGTCGCTTTGCTCAAAAGGAACTTCTCTCCCGCATCTACAGCATCAGTAAGTACCCCCAGCTATGCGAAGCCTTACGCTTCGCATAGCTTAGAGCTCGCTTAGCCCCCTTCTTCACATCAGCTACAGTAATTCGTCCTCCATCCTTCTCAACATCGCTATCGCTGTCGTAAATGCCTACACCCGTCATCGAACGAATTGCGGCTCTGGTAGGTATAGCTGCTTGGGGAGCACCCAAAGCCGTTGAGATCGCCGGTACGGCGGCATCCACAGCTCGACTAAGTAATCCTGAATCCTTTGCGAATTTAAAAGCCGATTTAATCCCTCCCCATACCTTGGACCAATTCGACCCTTCTTGAGCCTTCTTGTACCCCTTTTTAACTTCGTGTCGAGTAATGTCGAGTCGAACGCCACGACCGGCTTTGCGAGCTTTAAGAGCCTTTTCATAGCTTGCCGGATGAAGATGAATGACAGATCCACTACCCTTGAGTTCGTTAGCTGTTAAAGAGAGCTTACCGGTCTTGAAAGCCTTGGTGAGCTTGCGCGATGGTACGTCGCTTGAAACTGTTAGTTCGCGATACATGTTTGCTATATTCCCTGAAACATATTTATTATAGAATTGTCAAATTCAAATCTTTCATATTTTTAAAGATATTGGGTCGACTGTGTTGCTTGGAATACAGCCAAAGGATACTGAATGGTCCGCAATAATCCCCATATGTTCCTTGGTATTGCTTGGAGTTGTATCTACCAATTCCATATTTTGTTGGGGCTGCTTCACCCATTGAATCGAAGTATTCTCCATTATGTACCGCTGTCCAATGACCTACATCCATATTAGGCTGTCGTAGTAGAATTAGGAAAGAACCATTCATTGGAAGAGGAGACGTTATCTCACTTGATTCGAAAATGTTGTCAAGTCTCACATCCATTTTCTCAGCGAGCTCGATGAGGTCATGATCACTTGTGATTGGCTTGATAAGGCTTGTCATAATAATTAATTTCCAAAAAGTATATTAGAGTTGATATAGATTCCACCATGAGTGAAACACAACTATCCGATCAGTATTTGTACCAGAGCTCACTAAAGAGCGATCCTGAGATCAAGGTATCGACCACTAAGCGCGTACCTCATGTCATTGATCTTAATCAGGGTTCTTATCAGAATGGTGTCATTACCATTGATGCAACGGCTCAGCTAAATGGAAAGTGAGGGCTTTGCCTCCCTCCGAGATGCTTATATTATGCTTCCATACAAGGTATCGATGAAGAATGGTGCTACTGCTCAAAGTGCTGCTGCTAACCGCTTCTGTGCTACCCTCAAGTGTGGCAACTGAATGTAATTGACTCGATGTCTCTCGAGCTGAATGGCAAGACTATCGTTAGCATGGCTGACTACAAGCTCTTTTGGAACAACATTCGTGCTCAAACCGGATACAGCCCTCAGTATGTTGAGAAGCATGGTGCTGAATCATTCCTTTACCCTGATGCTGCTCAGTCTGTTCTTTATAGTGCTGCTACAAGCTCCCTAACCGGTGATGGATACACGAACACAACCGCTTACTCATCTACTTTTACAACCACTGGTCCTTCGGGTGGTGCCACCATTCCTAACGATGGTCTCGTTAAGCGTCTTCTATCTAATCCTCCGACGGCTGGTTCTGATTTCAGTTCAACGTGGCCGTCGCTTGGTGCTGCTTCTGCTTCCACCACTATCGCTAACCAAACCTCGCGTGGTGCATTCGTAGCGGGTGCTTCTACTGCTAATGCTATTATGGGTACGTGGAACTACATGCTAAAAATCAAACTAAGTGATTTACACCCTATCTTCCGCGAACTCGATTTGATGGCTAATCCTCAGATCCGACTTCGTTTCCGTGTGAATCAGGGCTCATCCGTTATCGCCGTTGATGCTACGAAGGGTATGTCGCTTACTTCCACTACCCTCTCATCAGGTAATACGTGTCCCGTAATGGTTGCGGCTTCTTCCACTGGTAATCCTATGGCTGGTGTTCTTGCTGCTTCTGCTGGTTTCAGTATTGCTTGGGGAGCCGTATAGTTAATTCGCTTGAGCCTACTATTGATGGTACGTACATGCCTTTCACTACTTCTCGCTTGTATGTCCCGTTCGTTCATCTCGAGAATCCTCATCTCTAAGCCTGTTAAGAAGGTACGCTACAATGACTGCTACGTTCAGTGGTTCTACCAGCGAGCTGGCATTGGTAAGCAATCGACTCAACACAACACATCGTTTGACCTACAGCTATCGGCTTCGGTCAAGAACGTCGTAGTCCTCCCCTTTGCCGAGCAAACGGGTAGTTTCGCTTCCGCTGCTGTTCAACAGTTCCAAAGTTCTTTTGATAGCGCTCCTTGGACTCTACACCCTGGTTCTTCGATTCGCAACTTTAATGTTCGCATTGGTTCGAGTCAGACGTTTGATATCAGCCACGACTACGACTTCCACCACTTCACCAACGAGGTGGCAAAGATTGGAGCTATCAACGGTAATCTAACTCCTGAGCTTGTGAATGGTCTTCTTGACTATCAGACGTGGTCTCTAACTAACCGTGTCCTCATCGCTGATGTCAGTCGCCTGACCGAAAAGGATATTCCTCAGTCTATTCAGATTCAGGGTGTGAATGCTGGTTGTCAGGGTAAATATGCTTGTGTTGGTTATTAGCGAACAAGAACTGTCCTACGACCGTCTAACGGGTGAGATTTTAAATTTTACCACAGCATAGTTAGAAGGTGTTTAGAAATCCTATACTGAAAACAAAAAAAAAATATGATTGATTTATTGGTGATCAGCTAACCATTGTTGATGACGCTTAGTTCGTGCATGTTGCGACTTATCGCTCCGTCTATGTGATCCCCCACAATCACATTCGATTCTTTCAGATGCGTGTGCTCTTAGTCTTGCTTTATTGGCATCGCGATACTGTTGAGCTTTTCATCCGCTTTTGCTCCTCTGTAAGGATGGCGGCTTGACGGTTAGCACAATTAGTTGTATCGATAACAAGTTGTTTAAATTCATGCAGCTCTCGGCGGTTTTCGATCTCGTGTTCCGACACTAAATGAATATTGAAATTATCGATTCCATATTGATTAAAGTGATGATAAATTGCACACGGTCTGTGATTACCATTGATCCAAAGTCTATAATCTTTCAGATGCATTTGCCATCTACGATGAATTGATTGTGTGGTGTTACCCACATAGGCAATCGATTCGTCCGCGTTGGTGATCTTGTAGATATATCCTTTCATTATTATATCATAGACTTTATATCTTTCAGGATTAAACGCAATTAAAATAATTAATTTATTTTTTGAATAGGTTTCTGGGTAGGTATATAGATACAATGAGTTCGACACTAACATTCGGCAAGTACACATCGAAGACTATTGAAGAGGTATATTCCTCTGATCCATCATATTGCAGATGGTTGTCTCATCAAAATCGTTTTACCGATCTTGAGAATGACCCTGTTGCCCAATTCCTTCACATCAAATTTGGAAACGACGATGGTTCGTTTATGATGACGTGGGGAAAATACAAGAATCGAACTATCAAACAGATTCAAAAGATTGATCCTAATTATCTCGATTGGCTTGGCAAGAATGACTTTGTTAAGACTAAGTGTCCTAAGCTAAAGACTGAAGTAGATGCTCTTCTGAGCTAAATCCATTGACCATATTCTTTTTTTTTTTTTTTACTGATGATAAAAAAATATCGATGACTTACATGTACTTGTGAATCGTACTGAAATGCTTCTACGGTTGGGGAGCGGTTTTATGGAGCTTGGAGGTTTGGAGGATACCTCCTTCACACCAGATGGTATCGAGAGGTCGCGTTGCTGAAAGAGCACCTGTAGTATTTGAGCGGATCTGAAACCACCATTAGATCGAAAGGGCGTTGGTTTCGCTCTCAGGTGGTCGAGAGGTCGCGCGATGAAACCAACAGCTGTTAGATCTCAGTGGTAGAGCGGATCTGAAACCACCCTTAGATTCAAAAGGCGTTGCATTCGCTCTCAGATGGTCGAGAGGTCGCGTTGCTTAAAGAGCACCTGACCCGAAAGAAGGTTCCAGGAATGTTCTCAGTGGTAAATTACGGAAAGTAAAAAAATGACGGTGTAATGTTCTAAGTATTACTACTCTCGATACATTCTGTAAGTTACTGTACCCTGGGAGGGCGATTACGTTGTTGACAAAGTCGGACCAATAGCTAGCGCACAATCCAGACATATACGATGTTCACCGCCGCAGAAGTACGGGCGAGATGGTCGCACTCCCACTAGTAGCAATGGTTGTAACACACACGCCTGGTGCGTATTGTCTGAAGGTTTGACCTGCGTGGTAAATTGTTTTTCACGCGGATCTCTTCCACAGGATGGTGTAGGGCTATTTATCCGACAACATGTTCCCAATTTTGCCACGCAAGTATTCAGCCAGGTCGCCGCGATAATATACAACATCGTATACTTCCGCTGGAGCTTGCCTGATAAGCGCAAAGACCTTTGCAAGCTCTACGGTCGAGCCTTCGCTGTGAATTGCGTTTTTACAATCTACACGGTCCTTGGCGTGACCGGTGTTACGAACCAAGTCCGGGGTTGGAGATTGGGTTGGATATGCCGCAATTGTCATCAATATTTGGATGTACGCGTCACCGCTTGCCACGCTGAAGCATGTAATCGCGACCAAGTCCGCTTGCCTCCATCCCGATCAACGTTAGCGCCATGACCTTTGTGTCAGCTTCGCGTCTGGAATTGTGGACAACGTTTTGGGCATCAACGCAATCGGTACGGTGCTGATCTTCATTCAGATTGTAGTGTACTACATCTACAAGCCAATCTCTCAAACAGGCGAGATTGAGGAGCCAACTGACAGCGATTTAACCATCGCGATAGATAATGACTCTTCCACTACGGTTGACGAAGGCATTATATACAAAGGGCTTCAATCGCCAGCGACCCTTTCGAAGTGAGAGACCTATTCACGCAATAAACAGCAATTCAGTTTCCTTTCAAGGTTTAAGCTTCCATGGCAAAGTCGCCCTACGACACGAAACTGGTGACAAATACTTGAATACTGTTACTTGTAGATCGCGAAACGCAAGAGCGAAAAGAGCGCGTCCGTTTACATGATCCGAGGCTCAAACTGGTGTACAGTCCATTATAGCGCACCAGGTTGTTGCAACTTGACTTGCTAATTTTGTTAATCACCGACGGGTACTAGAATGCTTGCATGCTCAGCCTAACACAGTAAGTAAGTGACGAAGACTGTGCTTGAACCCCAACTCTTCTCTGCTGCAGTAAGATCGCTTAAATCGTTGTTTTGTCTGCAAGGCACGGCTGCGAAGTTTTCAATATGCACGTCCAGGTCATCTTCGACGAAAGATTCACCACTAGGCTGAACACTCCGTAGCAGGCACCGCCCCAGTTGGCAAGTTTATCTAATGGCAACGTCTGCATTCGAGACACGCTTACCGTTGCAAAGTCAATGTGACGAAGTCGTCATATTGATTAACCTCGTCTACTCCACGAAGAGCAAACACTGGCTTTGCAGATGTACAGAGTCTTGCGGGATCCGTAATCCCCGTTGTTTGGGCTTTCCTTCGGAGACTCGGTGGTCATTGGAGTGCGAGTATTACCACACTTTTTTCGAGTTGGCATTCGCGTACTTCATTATCGAATTCGCGTCACATCTCCTACCAAGTAACGTCATGAAGCTCACGCTCATTCTAGCGTTTGCGGTGATCGGTCTCACGTCATCGACTACCGCCGCCGACGAAAACTGCTCTTTCACGTGTATCGACTTGTACGAACCAGTCTGTGGCTCGGATGGTAAGGTGTACTCGAACTCCTGCTACTTGCGTCTGGCAACTTGCCAGAGCAACGGCGAGATCACCGAGGGGGAGTGTGCTTCCACGCCTTCAACGACGACGACACCTCCCACAGCAACATCAAGCTCCGGTAGCGCCAGCAACAGCGCGAACAAAACCACGGAGTGCCCTGGCGCTTGCCTGGCCGTGCACGATTGCCTACAAGAGTGATGGTCTGTACTTCAACCTGGTCTGACTCGGTGTGTGGCGCACACGACGTTCCCAGAGGCCACAACGTTCCCGTCGACATGATCCCCCGCATCCTGTGGCACATGGGCGCCGGCGTGCTGCGGCGCAAGCTGACGCCGCAGGCGCCGGGCGCGCTGCTGCGCTACGCGGGCGTGTGGAAGACGCGCGCGTCGCTGGCGGACTGCAACTTCTCGCGCACGCTGCCGGAGAACGCGTACTACCGCAGCATGGAGCTGGCCATCTGGTACGGCTGCGGCGTGCAGGGCATCCTGCACGCGTGCGCGCGCAACCGCTGGTACTTCGTGTTCGGCTCGCAGGGCATCCGCCACGTGCGCGACATCCGCCTCTTCCAGCGCTACGAGGTGCACACGCGCAACGTGTACTGGGACGACGACTGGCTCTTCCTGCTGGCGCAGTTCAAGTGCCCGGACACGGGCGCCGTGTTCGCCGAGGGCTTGTCGCGCTGCATGCTGCGGCGCGGCCGCGAGCGCGTGGACTCGCGCCTGCTGTACCGCGAGATGGGCGTGGACGGCCTGCCGCACCAGCACGAGATGCCCGACGTCGTGCGCCGCTTCCTGCAGTGGGACGCGGCCGCCGAGACCGACATGAAGGCCACGGCGGAGGCCAACGCCGCCGCCTTCACCTCCACCCGGAAGCCCGGCTTCCTCTCCACGAACTCCATGAACCTGCCGTTCCAGGACCACGTTCACGGACACAGCGGCAAGCTAGACTGAAGGAGGCACACAAGGTTCAATTGCTAGGGATCTGGACGTGGGCTGCCTAACAATGAAGCGATGTAGATGACACTTGACTTTGGTGTTAATGGATTGACTGTGGGGCTCGTTAACTTGCTGGCACACGTTGTGATTACAATGTGTTTCGTGGTCGCTGTATTTGTACAGATACAAGAAGCGTACGAACAGGCACGACTCACTATTGTGTATTAGGCTTAAACGCGATTGCTGGCGTCCGAGGGCGCTTCGACAATCGGCGAGCACACTGCGTTGTACACTGGGCTCTGGAGGGTCTTTTTGTTCTTGGGATTGGTATCGTCGTCGTCTGGAACGGGTGAAATCGCGAAGGACAAGGATACAGGAGCGACACCCGTGGCGTTCGCTCCAAGAGCGTCTGGGTCGTTCTCGTCAAGGCGTAGCGGGTGCGTCTTGGGATTGTAGATAACGTACAGGATCAAGTTCACTGCGTTGACGGACAAGCACATGACGTTACCAGCGAACAGGAACCAGCTCGAAATCATGGGGCAGTACACAATCCACATGACGTTGTTCAGCGCTCCGGCGGCCACCATCGGGATCGGGATGAACGCCGCCGACTTGTAGTGCAGCACCTTCATCATGCGCTCGAACGGCGAGCTGAACATGCTGAGCCCGGCCAGCACGCCCAAGATGCCCAGAGTCGTGTCCACGCCGTCGTTCGACTGGTTCGTGTAGCCCGCGCTGCCCAGGATCGCGTACACGGTGATAAGTCCCAGGATCGTCGCGCCGATGAGGATCCGGCGCAACGCTTTCTTGCGGTCGCGCGCGAAGCAGAAGAACGTGGTGACGTAGCCGATAGCGATGATGTCAGACGTGAGGAAGGTGGCGAACATGGGGAACCAGTTCTTGACCACGGCACCGTCCAGCATCCATACATGTCCGTTAGCGACCATGCAGACCAGCGGCAGGACGGACGCAATGCCCGTGTCCTTCTTGCGGTAGATGCGGTACATCGATGGTGTCATGCTGAGCGTCACGCAGACGGACGTGATGGACGCCAGCACGCGGAAAAGCGTCTCCACAACGAAGCTGACCATTGTGTTGTTCTGGCGGTTGTTGACTTGAACCTTACGCTTTCAAAGACAGTGGCGTCGACGACCGAGGCATGGAACGCGCAATGCTCACCGCGACTCAAGTCTGGAAATGACCTGCGGGATCCGCAGCGACCTTGGATGAGACAGTCCCGCGCAAAGCGTGTGTTTGAAGATGATGTGCAAGGCCACGCCGCGACTTAACTGCCAGCCAGTCACAAGCGAGACCGCCGTGGTCATCTCAACTTCCATGCTGAGCCGGTGGTGAAAGCGAGCGAACAGGTTGCAAGTCGCCTGCACAGGCAGGCCATAGTGCTCGCGCCGCCAAGCAATCACGCTTGACCAGTGTCCATCTAATCGTGAGGGTTGATGAAGTCTCCGGCGAGCTTCAGATCGAGCATCGCCACGCCGTCGGCGTTAGCTACCAGCAAATGGCGTGGTTTGTAGAGGACCCCAGCGTTCGAGCACCACGTGAATTCTTCATGCAGGCATTTTGCGTCCAGATGCAGACTGACGACCACCGAAGGTCCTGAAGAGACTTCCAGTAAAGGTGAGCCCATGCTTTTTCGGCATCATGGCGCTGATACGGCGTAATTGGTAGCGTATCTGCTCATGCTACGGTGCGTGGACTTACTTACATGGAAGCATAGTCTACTATCGAGGACCACTTGGTTTTTGATCTCCACTTGGTCAGGTTGCACTCAGGGGTCCTAAAATAAAGATTGTTTATTGATTGCAATCTTAGTTCTGGAACAATCAATTATTGCAATCGAGGCAATCTTCACACTGATGATTGCAATTTATGGCACCTAGCTACTCGTCTGCTACACTATTGTTGTCTTTAGCACGCTCAATCGCCTTCAATACATCGGATTCGTGTAGAGCAGCTTGACGATATCGGCGTTCTTCAGTGCGGGTTCTTGATTGTTGGAGAGAAAACTGAAAACTGAGACTTCTAACATGGCTCTATCAAGATTAGGAGTTGGCACCAAAGCCCACAAAAGATGAAAACGGCGCCAAAATACATGGCAATTTCTCTCTATTGGGCTCATTCTAGCTGTATGATTGGTATAATGAGTCTATGGCGTTGATAATTGACTCTAGAGGCAAAAGGACTAATGGGATCAATTTAATAATCCAAGATTGTGATTGACGATCTCGGCACAATCCAATATTGTGATTGACAACATTGGCAATCTTACAATCGCAATCTATTTTTTCAACACAGTGCCTTAAATAAAGCATTAACCTGCTTCTCACGCGTCCACATTTTAGCGTAGTTGCATCCACGGTACACGCTATTAAACTGGCACATTTGTAATGGCATAATTGCTACGAACACAAGGAAAAAGGCGAACGAAAAGCTTCAGTCTCTGGGTAAAACATTCTCTTGAGAAATGCCTAACGCATGCTTTCAAGATAACGCGACGATACAGTCATCCTAGAGCATCCATGAACACCATTAGGAAGCTGCACAGCCTGCGTTATGGCCCTTTGCAGTAGCTCCTCTTGTGCAGCCCCACCTTCAAGGTTATCACCAATCATCAGCGCAATTTTCATTCGAAAATCTTCAGTTTCTTCTATACTTGTGCCAAAGTCCAAATCATCATCAGGCTTGCTTAATGTCATGAAGACATGACTAATGTCGCCCTAGTTATATTTACGGACAAGTGAGGCTAAGCAGAGGCAAGCTAGTTCTTTATATTGAAGTTATCCATCAGCAGCTCGCATAGGACTTGGCCTTCGCTCGTAAGAATTTTTCCCTTACCCAACGCTGCGTTTGTTCAAGACAATCAGGCTGCTTTGGAAAGAGGTATTTTGTAGCGACGACGCTACAATTTTTGGTCGTGTGGCAGCAAAATTTAAGCAAACGAAACATGAGCTAGTCAGCGAAGAGTTTTTGGGGCACGTTGGCACTATCGATACATCTACAAATAAATTTCCTGCACTGCCACATCGTCAAAGAAATTGCTAATTGTGTCCGAGCCAAGTGGGCTTTGATCATGTAGGACTTCAATATCCGCATCCAGGCTAATTAATCGGAGTGAATATTTCCAGCATGCTCTATGAGCAGAGTTTGAAATCTTCTACGGTCGACACCTTCGAGGACTCCAGAACCCAACTTTTCAATACTTCTGGCAGTTAGCCGTGCTACAACAACAGCTTAAAAAAACGAAGCATTAACATCGAGGTACATATCACTCCACTTAACTTCTTACCCCAATAGGTACATTCACTTCCCATTAAATGCCCTATTGTCGGTGGCAAACAAACCAAATAAACAAGAACAAGGTGGAAACAATTTGGTCACTTCCTCTAACGATTACGCTGCCTGAGCATCGTGAACCACATAGTGTGTTAAATACGCTGCCGTTTCTTCCGTCTTGCCAGAATCATTGTATGCTACTCCGTCACAATACACGACCAAATCCCCACCTACTCGTCAACTGTACCACGAGCGTCGCCACCATCCCGTGTTCCTTGTCTGTATTATGCTGCCTCTCAGCGTGACCTTCTTCTCCATACAACGGCAATTTGTACAGTTTACACTGCATCTGCACTCCTAATAGTTGTGCCAATTGTCTCTCATACACAATGGACGCCTTCCAAAACCCCCATAAACCGGTTTTATCGAGAAATTTTTATCCTCGATCTAGGGGTTAGCGCCACGACAACTACTTGGCCCAGTCAGAGGTTCAGCACGTACCCGACTCATTTCCGAAGGCAGTGCAGACGCCGCTCGAAGTACTTGTGGGGTTCAGGGCGGAAAGCGGAGTGAGCTCGGCGAAAAGGGGGAATCTTTTAAGGGTGCAAGTGACTTGAATTCACTATATACAACAACTGCAAATGCCAAGTACGACCGCAGTACAAACAATAAGACTAGCATGCCCATAACATCGATGATAGACGTCGAGCACGAGCAAACAGCTTCACTGCGCGGGCTTCGAGGACAGGTCCTGAAGGTGGCGATGCTGGCAGCCCACTAACCACACTGACACGGGAACCAACGCTCGTCACCGTAGTCGACCGTGACATCGTCGCCAGGCCACACGTCACGAACGGTGAGGGCCACTACGGTGAGCACGTCCGACGTGTGCACTTCGTGAAACCTGACCACGGCGTTGCAGGAGTGGTTTAAGAACCTCGTCATCCCACCAGCATCGGCTGCATCCACGCCGACATACTTCCTGTCGGTAGTGCGAGTGTTCAGGTGCATCCGTGTAACACTCTGCGCTGGAAGCTTGCTGAGGAACGACGGTCGTAGGCAAGGCTTGGGCAATAAGTGGGGAGGTGTCGGCGACGGAGGAGGAGTTGTTTGCTGTTGGAAGCAAATTGAGAAGTGAGATTGAATGAGGCAGGCTCTTACGGTTCCTGGGCTAGTGGTCACCTACGGGTGGCTTGCAGCCCTCTACCAACTATCCAGTAGCATGTATCCTAGAGCCTATCTCTTCCTATCTTCTGAGTTGGTTATCTACCAATGATTTTCCTATAAACGTCCGCGTCGCTTTGTTCACTTGATTCTTGTGCGTCCCATCATCACTGTTCGAGAACTTTCTCGACTTTTATCCAATGAGACCTTCTCAGTGTATCAGCTTGACGGCGTAATCAGAACTGGCGTAATACTAGAATGTAGTTTTAGCCAATAACGACGTGGGTACATATAAAAATGCAACTTGCACTTCTTGGACTTCCAATAGAGGTCGATGAGACCAGGGATCTGTTTCAAGTTTTCGACAGGTTCCCACGTAGCCTCTTTCTTGGTCTCGCCTAGCCACCAGATCTTGTACTGCGGTTTGCCCTTGTACTTGCGGTGGTTAATCACGGCTTCGACCAGTTGCCCTTCGTTCCATCGGCTAACACAACCTTGTTCACCTTCTGCCTGCGCTTCGGATCCTTGCGGTACGGCTTCAACAGTGACGTATGAAAAACTGGATGCAACTTTAGGTTCTTCGATAATCCCAACTCATACGAGTCCTGAGATACCTTCTTCCGGACTGGAAAAGGTCCAATGAACCTCGGAGCGAACTTCTTCGACTGTGCATACCCTTTGTGGCGGATATCTAAATTCTTTCCGTCTAGTACACCATGTCACCAATCTCGAAGTCTTGGACAAGTCTGTTCTTGTCGTAGTAATACTTCATGCGCTCCTGTGCTTCACTCATACGGTCTTGCGCGACCTTGAGGAAGACTTCTTGTCGGAGTAAGAACTGTTTTGCTGCTTTCTCCAACTTCTTGAACTCTGGATCTGACGATACATCGTCGGGCATGTATGGTGTATACCCGAGATCCGCTTCAAACGGTGACATGCCAATCGTGGCATGCACGCGCCTATTATAGGCAAACTCTGCCAAATGCATAAACTCATCCCAATCATTCTGGGCTGGGTTTACGACTCCACGGAGATAATCTCCGATAAAACGGTTTGTACGTTCCGTTTGTCCATCAGTCTGAGGGCGAAAAGCCGATGACAGGTTATGCTGTGTTCCCATTGCAGCAATGACAGCCTGCCAAAACTTGGACGTAAATTTGGAGTCACGATCAGACACAATCGTCTTCAGAAGGCCATGATCTTTTACATAACTCTTCATGAAGACATGCGCAATATCCTCTGCGCTGTCTGTCGTCTGCGTTGCAATAAACATTGCACGCTTGGTCAATCGATCCACGATGACCATGATAGCATTATAGTCATCCTTGCTGGGAGGTAGAGACACAACGAAGTCCATCGAAATGTCGACCCATCTACCTCGTGGTATATCCAGCGGCTGAAGTAATCCTGGCGGTTTCGTCTGCCTTGCCTTGTTGCGCTGACACATTTCACAAGTGATCACATAGCGCTGGATGTACTTCATCATCTTTGGCCAATAGTACTTCTCTCGTATTGCGATATAGGTCTTGTAGTACCCTGGGTGGCCTGCTGTGACTGCATCGTGGCTCTCACAAATGACTCTGTTCTTCAGATCTTCGTCATCTGGAATGTACAGTCTAGGACTAGGACTCTCACCTTCGCACGTCTGATAGTACAGCACCCCATTGTTGAGTGAGTAATGCGGGACCTTGTCTCCTAGCTTAAGCTTCTTGACAAGTCTCTGCAAGTCCTTGTTCCATGAGTACATTTTTACTGCGGATTGTGCCACGGTCATGTTGTTATCGACCATGGTTGCCACAATTTCACGGTTTTGAGCCGCGTCGAGGAGTTCCCTTAGGCTCACTTGTGCAGCCTCGTGCTTGAACTCTGGATTTCTCGACATCGCGTCTGCGACTACATTTGTCTCTCCTGGTATCCACTTAAACAAAGGCTGAAACTCCGCAAGCTCGTTGAACCACCGCGCAACGCGCCGATTCGTTGTCTTTTGCGTGAGAATCATCTCAATGCTCTTGTGATCGGTTTCCACCAGGAAGGGCTTGTCGAGAAGATACACGCGCCATGTCTTTAGCGCATGCATAATAGCGAGTAGTTCCTGTTCGCGAACTGGGTAGCGCAGCTCTGCTAATTTCATCTTTCGGCCTGTATAGGCTATTGGATGTTCCAACTCTTGCGAACTTTTCGCAGGAGCTCTAGGGGGTTTTCCCGAGTAGTGCGCAAACTCAAAGTTGGACGCTATCTCAATGGCATCTTGCAGTGTTGATGGACTCTCTTCCTTGATCTTCCTTGCCGTCTCTTCTCTCAAGCCGTTCTGAAAGAAGAAACGCTTCTCCAACTCGCTGATAGACAATTCTGTCTGCGACAGCAAGTCTTGGAACTTGGAGTCATACTCATGGATGGTCTCATTCTGTTTGAGACTGAACATCCTCTCGCAAAGATCGTATTCGAAGTCCTTCGGTCTGAACCGAGTGCGAAGTCTTCCCTTGAAGAGCGACCACGTGGGCTGTACATTCGTACCCTCACACTCAGTGATAAACGCGCGATACCAATTCAGCACTGACTTGCCCAAGTTGCTGGAGATAATCGTTACGAATCCCGATGAATCTGCCTCCATCAACCCGCGTCTGCTTGCGTAGTACTGCTCGGTGGCGAAGATCCATAACTCAATATCTTCGCCGTACTTGCCTTCATACATAGGCGGATCCTTCTTCTTTTGCTCCCCCCTAGACGTAACTAGATATTCGAATCTTGCGTTGGCCTGCTGCATCTGTGCCTGCAGCTGGGTTTGCATCTGGGCTTGGTATGCTTGTTGCTGCTGCGTCAAATAGACTAACAGCTGTTGCATCGACATTGTGTCTGGTCCAGCTGCAGAAGGAGTAGCCTGAGCGGTCGAACCCGCTTGGCTATTGGCACTTGCCGCATTCTGCGGCGTCGGCCGTGAGGCTTCGTCGTCGTCAGGAGCGTTTGTTCTGCTCTGTTGACGAGGTCTTGGGTTTGGAGACTGGCGCTCAGCTGCACGACCCCTCGTTGGGCCATACTAGCTGGACTTCTCAGCGCTTCTGTATATCTAATCTACCAAACTTTACTGAAAACCTCAAAATGAAAACGGAACTGCTTGAATTCTTTACAGTCTACGCTTTTTGTAGAGCTGGATAGAGTGGTCAAATGACCCTTCCAACAGTCCTTGCCTTTGCTGAACTCGACGCTTTAGGTTTTCAGTGATGTCTTGACCTGAATTTCGAGCGTCTGAGTCCTTACAATCCGGGATTTCGTTGCGGATCAGTTGGACAAGCTTAAGCTGTTTCACGGTTGTCAACCACAAGTCCTTTCGAAGCTTGTCGAGCTCTTTGCTACGGTTTGTCAAAGACTCAGTGGTGTTTACAAACGGATTTTTGGGCTCACGAGTCTTTCGTTTACCCATGCAAGGAAGCCGAAATAAACAGCTCAGTAGCAACGAATGTGGATCAAGCAAAGCCAAGTGGGTAACTATCCAGAAGTTAATTTCCGTGTTTCCAGTTGCGGGACAGGGATTCAACAAAAGGCAAAAGCACTAAACCACAGTCCAACTGAAGGATCTCCAGATGTTTGTACCACACTAGCGTGCAACCACACCAACTAGCCACTGAACGTTAAGTTCGTGCTGTTAAGACTACCCTTCGCAACCTAGTACTTCCCCACTATGTGGCTTGTACCAATAGTCACAGGATGGCTCGCTTCCCACTATGTGGCCACGAGCACCCTTGCCTTGTACTCTTGAACTTGACACGACAAGTGCTACTATGTAACACTCTGCGCTGGAAGCTTGCTGAGGAACGACGGTCGTAGGCGAGGCTTGGGCAATAAGTGGGGAGGTATCGGCGACGGAGGAGGAGTTGTTTGCTGTTGGAAGCAAATTGAGAAGTGAGATTGAATTAGGCAGGCTCTTACGGTTCCTGGGCTAGTGGTCACCTACGGGTGGCTTGCAGCCCTCTACCAACTATCCAGTAGCATGTATCCTAGAGCCTATCTCTTCCTATCTTCTGAGTTGGTTATCTACCAATGATTTTCCTATAAACGTCCGCGTCGCTTTGTTCACTTGATTCTTGTGCGTCCCATCATCACTGTTCGAGAACTTTCTCGACTTTTATCCAATGAGACCTTCTCAGTGTATCAGCTTGACGGCGTAATCAGAACTGGCGTAATACTAGAATGTAGTTTTAGCCAATAACGACGTGGGTACATATAAAAACGCAAATGCTGACAGAATGTTTTATGACCACAATCCGGTACCCGTCGTTCGTCAGGGCGTTCTGACAGGGTGGCCCAAAAAGCTGCATTAGCCCCAAGTACTCACCAACGACTTCTCCCTTAGGAATGGCCGACTTTGCCACGACTCCGCGGATGCCAGTCCGCGTATTGCGCACTAACTGCAAAGAAGGGTTCTCTTGAATGGAATTGCCACAAGCTCCGTTAAACGCGCAGTTGATGGCCGTGCAGAACCGACCGTGGTGCGCATTCAGGCAAGACAATGCATTGCAGTGCACAACACAACCACACCCTTGACCGTTGCGATAACCAGACGGAACAACGGAACACGCTTGAATCGCCATTTCCTCGGGTTCATCAGCGTCGTGAGCTTTTCACCCGTGGGGCCACGGCTCGGGCGCGGGGTTTGCGTGTAGAGCAATTCTCCATGACTACAAAGCCGGGAGAGCTGGCGATTGATGCGCCCTGTGAAATGGGAGTGTCTCGCTCGGGTGATCCGGGCTTCGAACACGATGGAGAGTTTTTCGAAAGGGTCTCGTGGCTCGTACCCGAACTTGAACAGTGACGCAATAAAGGTAGGGCCTTGGCGTCAACGGGTCCGGAGACCGCGATCTGGTCGCTGGAGGACTCAGAGGCTCAGTCGCGGCCGCTCTTCGGTAGGGCTCCAGGAACTCCAACGTGTCGGTGTCATAATCATCGGAGTCAAGGACATCCGTGACCCACCGGGGATATTTTAACGCTCCTCGATCTCTCGTGAGTTCATTCGCTGCGGGGTCCACGGGGCTATCGTCTCGGTCTGTGGCGCATTTGCATCGTCGACGCTGGGACTGCAGGGCAAGCTGGACCTCGATGGGGCAGGAGACCACGGCGCCTCAGTGATAGTGGTAGCTTGGCTGGAAGAGCCCGCAGTGGCGTGAGATCGCGACGAGTCCATGTCGGGATCAGGAGAGAGCTCGAAGTCCGCGAGGGAGCGGACCTGCATCGTCGCTGCCTTGTAGATAGTCTTCAGCGAGCAGCTGCTACCCAGCATCGTGCTGGAATCAGTGGTCGGAGGCGGGATTTTCACTGCTCGTAGCTTAATGCGTTTGGCTGGTGGTGTCATGATAGCCTCCGCTGTCTCCGCAGGCCGAAGAGCTTGCGCCTCCCTTTGACCTCGGCGATCTCTTGCAGTCTGGCGCGACCTAGAATCCAAGATAGCCACAGAGCTGTTCAACACCACGAGAAGTATCCATACCATGGCGCACTCGTACCGAGGTCCGACGGATCGCGAAGTACCTGCAGCAAACAGCGGTGGTGGAGGGGACAGGCGAGCTCGGGTGGGCCGCAACGGCGACGAGTGGAGATGGAAGGCTGTAGCCTGCTTACGGATCGGAGAGCGGGGAGGGAGGCGAGCTTGTGAAGGCATGGGGTCAGCGCAGCTGAAAGAGGCCTGGTACAAGCAGACGTAGCAAAACGGTTAGCAGGCATATCATTGCCAAGTAATCGAACACCCAGGCGCAGCACTTAAGTTTGAGGAGGCTAGTACTGGAATGAGCGGCGCCGGATTCGCGCGCGCTTTTCGCGCCCAGCGACCGCCAAAGATCCAGAACTTCAATTTGAATCGAGCGTTCCACTTAAGGGTGCAGTCTCGACGCATAGTCAATGCAAGTAGTTTGTTTAGGGGCTAATTAAACGGCGACAAAACGATTTTCCTTTTTTTTTAAATGACCATATTTTGGTGACACGCTCGAAAATGTATTTGATGCTGCAGTTTTATCCCTGGTTTAATCGCCTTAATTTTTTTCGATAAAACCGGTTTATGGGGGGTTCAGCTGGGCTTGCCTGTCAAATCTGATTTCCGAATCAGACAAGGTTGAAGTGGCGACCATCACTCTTGTGCGCATTCTGGCGGCAACCTTTTCACTTCCGCATTTTCCGCGCGCCACGCAAGTCCAAGAGAAGCTGCGGCAGGAAGCGCGATGGTGGGCGCGACAGACGCCACAGAGGACGCGCCGTCGTCGCAGAACGCGAAGACGCTCGTGCCGGTGTCGCTGAGTCTGTACGTGGGCGGCGACGCTGTTGACGCCACTTGGAAGCTCTTTGACTTGGAGTTTGCATGCAGCGTGGCGAAGAAGGAGAGGATCCTGCAGCTGGAAGCGGCCAAGCTGGAGAAACTGCTGGCCCAGCGCAACGAGGTTCTGTGCCGCTTGCGAGAGAGCCACGAGAAGTTGCTCGCGACCAACGGACAGCTGCAGTGAGTGATGGTTTCTTTGTCGTTGAAACAAGCGAGTTTTGATGACCTTTTATCCTGTCAGAGAGAGGAGTCGGCTGCGGAGAGAGAGGCTGGGATCGCTTCGAATGCAGCTGGCTGGACAGGGGCAAGATGAAGCGGACAAGTCTGGACTCTGCGACGCTATCGGGACGAACGAGCTTGAAGCTACCGCCGAGAAATGTAGCGTGCTGAAAGACATTTTGCTGGGCTTGGAGGACAAGCGCACAGTGCTAGAGCAACAAACAATGGAGTTCGAAGAGGAAACGACGAAAAGGGCGGCGGAATTGCGATGCAAGGAAGAACGCCTGAACGAAGGTAAGAGTGTGGGTGAATGATTGAAGACGTCGGAGCTCATCTGTATCAAATCCTAGTCAAAAACACCCTTCTTCTTCTGCACGAGGATATTCGCTCGGTTCATTGGAATTTTGAGGTTAGTCAGCTCATGCCTGAACTTCATCAACCAGTATTTGAGATTACTTGTGCAATTCGTTGTAGAACGACCAAACTGAGCTAGCTGAAGCAGACACCCGCCTTATCAGCGCCACTCAGACTGCCCAACATGAAGCAGAAGCAGTAAAACATGCTGAGGTTGCTTTACGGACTGATAATATGGTAGTTGAAGACCTCCGCAGTGTACGTTGCTCTGAGCTAGACTTTTTTGCTCTGTTAATTTCTTAGTGTACTGAGTCTCTTGTGTTGTGCAGATTTGGCAAAATTTTCAGGACATGGCGCACGAAGAGCTGCGTCAGCTGACTGTCAAAAATGAAGAAGCGAGAAGGTACTTTCGAGTACAGTGTTTTGCTTCATATCGAGAAAACAGACACTAACTCGTTCGGGTCTCCAGTGAACAGCATGAACTTCAGTATATGCTTGAAAGCAACGGGGTACGAAAGCACTATTCTCGTTAATCAAGACGACAGCAAGCTTACGAGTATCCTGCTTCCTTGCAGGCTACATGTCCGGCTGATGAGGAAGTTCTACAAGTAGCGAAGGATCTGCAAACACGATTGCAGCGTATAAACGTGAGCAGCTGACGGGCATTATTATTCACGGGGTTTCTGACGGATGAATACCACCAGGAGGAGGTAACAGGGGACAAATTCTTTAAACGCGAGCTAGCATTGCGGAGAAAGCAAGAAAAGGACATGTTGGCCATCGCACAGTCAAGTATGAAGGTGATAGGAATTGTGAATTGGAACGCATTGGACCGCTTGGCCTGACGGCTTTAATTCCATGTAGGCCAAAGATGAACAACTAACTTGGCTGGAGCGTCAACTCAAGCATCTTGAAAATGAGCAAAAGGAAGCGGCAAAAACCTACGCTGATGAAGAAGCTGGTGGGTGGCGATCACGGTGGTGGCATGCTTTTCTACATTAACATGGATTATCTGGTTTAGCTTACCTAACTGTAGTAGAGAAACACGATGCGACACTGGCTTCTCTTGAAACTCAAATCAAGGATGCTGAAAAAAAAATCAAGAGCCTGGAACGTGCAATCTCCGCTCGTAACAAAAAGATAGCTGCTGTCAGCAAAAAGGTTGCCCAGAAGACAAAGGAGCTTGCTGAGTGGAAGACAAAGATCGACGTAAAACAGACGGATATAGCAAATTCTGCAGCAACCCAACAGCTTATCGATGGTGAAGTGCAGAGAGCACAAGAACTGCTGGATAAGGAACAGTCCCGTTTCGAGAGTTTTCAACAACGTCGAACAGCACAAGAAATGGAGACCGAGGAGCTGCGTTCATCTTGTGCCACATTAGAGACTGAAACCCACCAACTACGCAAAAGTGTGGCTACGATGAAGGATAACGCCGCAGCCGCACAAACCGCAGTGAAAAACCGCGTCGATGAAATACGCGAAAAGTTTTTAAGTTCATTTGTGGTTAACGACGTTGATATTCTGATTGATCTACTAAACAAAGAGGTACGTGCAGGTAAAGGAAGTAGGCAGAGCCATGCTAACATTTGTCCCTTTAGATCGAGAGTTGGTCTGTAAAAGACTCGGACACAGCTGATGCAGACTTGAAAAAGGAGGCAAAAGCAGTAAGTGTGGAATACTGGAAGGCGACGGTGGTTTACTGACGTACTTATCCATTCAAACCACCCAACTACAGCTAAACCAGAAATACGATGAGTTGGCCTCCGACACGCGAAGGAAATATGGCAAAATTCTGAAGCAGAAGGTAAACTGATGTGACAGTCGACCCATCAATCAATTGACTACAACTGGGTTTATCCTATCAGGAACGGCAATACAAAGCAAAACGCGAGGACCTGGAAACTCGGGCGGAGGAGAGGAAAGCAAGGCTTGCAGGAATCCCTACCGACGAGGGTGAAGTTGTGCGCCACAGCTGTGTGTCTGGGACGCTCCAGGGGCTTGACAAAATGGATGAGAATAAGGAGAACAAGAGGAGCCCAGTAGCAGAGCGAGATAACGATATTGAGTGTCAGCAGTTTAATCCCCCGTGGCTGGAGCTTGGACACACCGAAGGCGTCGTTAGAAAGGTATGTAGTGCGAAGACTCGGGTTAGATAATGCTGCACAATTATGGAGGCTCGCCCTTACGATACTGCTACACAGCCCCAAACTACCAGACAACGTGCGCCAAAACCAAAGCAGACGCAGCGAAAGACGAAGGTGTCGAAACAAGTTCCCAAGTCAGCTCGACGTCAACTCGCGCCTGGATTAAATCTGGCTGATGATTCACAATCGATCGATAAGGATCCGACCATCGTCGACGCTGGAGAGGCATTTGCCACGGAGGCTGAAGCTACGTTTCCACTTTATTCCGTGAACGGCCAGCTGGTTGGTGCTAGCGGAGCACGCCGCCCTCGCTTGAAGAGACGAACGCCGGCGCAAAAATCAGGAAAGCTCGCAGTCAGTGAGAAGCGTCTTCCAACCCCAACTACAGCAAGCACCACACCGGACCACGAGTTACCACGAATCGCGGAGCCGAATCCTGCTGTGGGGATATTAAATCAAGGCTCTCTTGATTCTCCGGTCGGCTGTGACGAGGACCCAGTGGCATCTCCATCCGCGCATGGTCCAAGCAGTCCGAAAAAGCCCACTGAAGCAGTGCCGATCGCAAGCCAAAACGCCGCGAAGAAGTCGCTACTGCAGAAGGTACGCTGGCAGCACTCAATCTTGGTCGCTCTTGCAGACTACTGACGGGTTGTGAAGCAGGGCGGTCCGCGCAGCAAAGGTGCCGGCAAGCGCCGTACGTCAACGAACCGATCTCACCTATCCAAGAAGGTGAAGGCCGGCCGTATCTCTCTCGGACGCTCGCAGGCAGTGGACTGGTCCGCTGCCGACTCGTTCTCATTCGCCTAGCTCGCTTGCATTCTCACCATTATTAACACGCTTTGCTCTCAAGGTCGTTGGCACGCCTCGCGTTCGCAAACACTCGGTCAGAGTCGCTTTGCTTCCTTTTCCACTGCCGTCATTAGCGTGCCTTGCTGCCAAGAACTCGGAGGCCGGAGGCACTGCTCTGCCCGCTGTGGAACACGCGTAAAGCGCCAGTGCGCGCCACCCACCACGGCTCCCTTCGTTCACAATCGGCTTGCGCACTCAACATGGTCGGAGTTATCGTCGAGTGCTTACGCAATTGAATCCGCCAATCACAGGTCTTAGCGCAGCTCAATCAGCCAATGCGATGACGCGCCGATTACGAGGTAGGACGTGCTGGCGGTCCATAAAAACGAGGGGCGCAGGAAGCTCAGAAGCACTTCTGCCCCGAACACGTCGTACCCACCCGCCATGTTCTCCTCCGCTCTCCGCTCCGCGTCCCGCCAGCCCCTAAGCAGCGCTGCGTCCGTGACCGCCATGGTGTCGGCCCTGGGCCTCGCCAGCTTCTCCAGCGCGGCGCGCAACGCCGAGGAGCCCAAGGTGGCGCTCAGCCCCAAGGAGTTCCGATCCTTCAAGGTGACCAAGGTCGAGGAGGTGACGCACGACACCAAGCGCCTGGTGTTTGCGCTGCCCAGCAAGGAGCACGAGATGGGCATCACGGTGGCCAGCTGTCTCATGGCCAAGGCCGATGTCAACGGCAAGACGGTCGTGCACCCGTACACGCCCACGAACACCAACGCCGAGAAGGGCGAGCTCGAGCTCGTAGTCAAGGGCTACCCCAACGGCAAGCTCAGCAAGCACATCGTGAACCTGAACGTGGGTGACGAGCTGGCCATGAAGGGACCGTTCGTCAAGTTCGAGTACAAGCCCAACCAGTACAAGAGCATCGGGTTCCTGTGCGGCGGCTCGGGCATCACCCCCGCTCTCCAGGTGGTCAAGGAGATCTGCCGCAACCCGGACGACTCGACGCAGGTGGTGCTCATCTTCTGCAACCAGACGGAGAAGGACATCATCCTCCGCGACGAGCTGGATGCGCTGCAGTACATGTACCCGCAGTTCCAGGTGCACTACGTGCTGGACAAGGCCGAGGAGAGCTGGGAGGGCTACACGGGCTACGTGACTAAGGAGCTCATCGAGAAGCTGCTGCCGGGTCCGTCGGACGAGAGCCTCATCGGTGTGTGCGGCCCTCCCCCGATGATGGACGCCATCTCGGGCAACAAGTCCCCGGACCGGAGCCAGGGCGAGCTCAAGGGCCTGCTTAAGGAGATCGGCTACACCAGCAAGCAGGTGTTCAAGTTCTAAACAGTTCATGGAGCAAGTAGCTGCCGATTCTTCGACATGTAGGCAGCGACTGGAGCTGGCTAGCTCGATGTTGACCCCTGTGTCCAGCAAGTGTATACCCTTGCAGCAAAATATAGCGCATTGGTTTTACGTTCAATTCCTTTTGACCATGCAGTGCAATGGTAATATCGTTTCTCACTTCAACTCGAGACCAGGTGTTCGAAAGTGCTGGTTTAATTAACGAGTTCGGCTAATGAAAAAGGAGCATGGACAGGAGATTATGCGCGAAAGATTGCCAGACAACTCGAACGAACTCATGAAAGGGATCAATCAATACAAACGTCGTCGATACTAACAGCTCGACACCCCAGCTACACAGACTTCCTGCTCGATATTTCCTTACGTGAATGACAACTGCGGGGTGAGGAATACTTGCATTCATGTCCTTCCAACCCACTAGACCTCGGTGAGCTGATTGGTTTCGAGGTGCCCCGTTTGGTTCATGTAAGTGAGCTGCACGTTGCCGACGCTGTCGACTTCCATGGCGGTGACACCGCAGTGGTTGTAGCGCATGCGGCCCCACGTGCCATCCGGGTCTACACCCAGCGACTTGCACACGAACCAGCGGATGATGTTGGCGTGGCAAATGATGACGCGGAATCTGTCCTGCGCACGAGTCTGCGTCGAGCGCACACCGAAAGTGTTGGCGTAGAACTTCTTGTCCTCCTCACTGAGCTGGCGCTCCTCAATCTCCAGGTCCTGCGGGATCAAGTGCCGGAACGTGGTGCGGTACGCCATCTTCAAGCGAGCGCAGTCTGCCACCATGTTGTCCAGCTTCTCTCTCGCCAATTGCTGGCGGTTGCCATTCGGCAGCGGGTTGCCCGGCCACGCCTCGCGGAACAACTTGTTCTCGCGAAGCTGCAGTGATCCGGAAGGAAATGCGTCTCCAATACGCTCCGCCGTCTCCACTGCGCGACGAACGCCGCTGTGGTACACAGGGAACTTGGGAAAGCGCTTGAGCACCATGCGCTCCGACAGATACTTGTGCAGGAATCGACCGGTAGCTCGCGCCTGCTGCACTCCCAAGTCCGTCAACGGTCCGTGCATGTCCACGGACGGCGTCTGTGAGCTGGCATAATGTCCGTGGCGGACAAGGATAATGTGCGTAGTGCGGCTCTGGTCCACTAGCGCCAAGTCCGTCGTGGGCTCCACCACGTGCGCCTCTGCAGCGACCGCAATGGCCGTCATCCAGTCCATCAAAGTCTGGACATTAGCAGCTCCGAGGCTGCGCACACTGCCATTAGCGAGCTTCAAGCTGAAGGACGAGTTGTCCTGCCGCTCCACGGACGCCCCCGCGATATCCCACGTGCCCTTGAGCGCGCCGTAGCGCTGCTTGCTGTCGATGGTGTAGTACGACAGCTCCTGGCCGCGCAGCACGAAAATCCGCTGTATCGTCGTCACCAGGACCGTCAGCTCCTCTCAACGAACGAACCAAGCTCAGACAACTCGACCGGACGTACACTTACATTCTTCCAGGTCTGCAGCCCGGACTCGCCCTTCTTGGTGAGCTGTCCCTCCATGAGCACGTCGCTGGCGAACACCTGCACGTTGGCGTCGTGGATCTTGGCCTCGGAGAAGTTGTTGCTCAGGTCCGTGACCACGGACGGCCGCAGCATGGCGGACGGCCGCAGCATGGCGGACGGCCGCATCACCGACGCCATGAGCGACGGCCGCGCGCCCTGCGACGCGCCCAGCACCTGCGTAGCGCCCAGGCCGGCGCCGACCGCCGGCGCGAAGTGGTTCACGTTCGACAGACGCGAGTTCAGCATGTGCGACGGCCGCACCTCGTCCTCGGGCATCGCGGGCGACGCCACCTGCATGGCTCTCGGTGTTCTGCGCTCTGCCGCTGCGGAAGTGCCGCTGCCGACCCGGACTCTACTGCGCTGCACTCACGCTGCCCGAGCACCAGCTGGCCGCATCGGAGGAACGGACTGGCTCGTGATTGTGCTACGAGCCGGTCGGACAGCATGGGATCGGCTCGCGAGCTTCAAGACAGCTCGAAGGTGGAGACAAGGAACCAGGTGATGCATTAGACTTAGACTCGGCTACTAGCGTCGGGCGCGAGGCTGGCAATTGGAGAACGCGCCATAGTGTACACTGGCGAGTGCTTCGTCTTGAAGCTGGAAGGTGAGAGCGGCTCGATGCCAGCGAGCGCGTCCGGGTCGTTCTCCTCGAGACGCAGCGGGTGCGTCTTCGGGTTGTACACGACGTACAGCACGATGTTCACCGAGCTGATGAGCAGACACAGCGCGTTGCCCCCGAACAGGAACCAGCTCGAAATCATGGGGCAGTACACGATCCACATGACGTTGTTCAGCGCTCCGGCGGCCACCATCGGGATCGGGATGAACGCCGCCGACTTGTAGTGCAGCACCTTCATCATGCGCTCAAACGGCGAGCTGAACATGCTGAGCCCGGCCAGCACGCCCAAGATGCCCAGAGTCGTGTCCACGCCGTCGTTCGACTGGTTCGTGTAGCCCGCGCTGCCCAGGATCGCGTACACGGTGATAAGTCCCAGGATCGTCGCGCCGATGAGGATCCGGCGCAACGCTTTCTTGCGGTCGCGCGCGAAGCAAAAGAACGTGGTGACGTAGCCGATAGCGATGATGTCAGACGTGAGGAAGGTGGCGAACATGGGGAACCAGTTCTTGACCACGGCGCCATCGAGCATCCAAACGTGTGCATTGGCCACCATGCAGACCAGCGGCAGGACGGACGCAATGCCCGTGTCTTTCTTGCGGTAGATGCGATACATTGACGGTATCATGCTGAGCGTCACGCTGATGGACGTGATGGACGCCAGCACGCGGAAGAGCGTCTCCACGACGACGTTCACCATGGTGAATTTGCTTCGGAGGTTAACGTCTTAGACGGAAGCAGGAGACGACTTCCCGAGGACACGACGTTCACGCAGCCACGAAGGTTGAGCAATGATCGCCGAGTGCGACAGTCCGGTGGGCTGTGCTTGAAGATGGTGAGCAGGAAGGCGGCGGCGTCCAGTCAAAGCTCCAAGGCCTGATGCAAGTGTTCATCTCATCGTGCGTGTTGAGCCAGCGCAATGGAGCTCAGCGACGTACGTGCTCCAATGCACTGACACCCGCTGGAATAGACGACATGGAACCACTTCGCACACGCGCCAAGCTTAACGCCTGCAGGGTGAGACGCAAGCATGACACACCGAGGCGTAGTTGGACGTCGAGGAAGAGGTTCAAGTACACGCTGAGGTTTACTTCAACGTGAAGCTGTATTCGATAGTCGAAGATTGGTTTAACGATGGCGCTGTCCTCAGCAGCGGTGCCAGCGGCGACCACCGGACGGCTTCCCGTCCTGAAAATGTAAGGGTGAATCGGCGAACGCAGCGATCTGCTGAAGAAGCAGGCACTTCGGTTTTTAACTTACGAAAGTCGGTCGCCTGCTACGGACGAAGCGGAGCCAGCGGCGACTTTATGATCTGGTACATGGGGCTCTGTGGAATTGCCTTAGTCGCCGACTGCACGCTGGGCCGGTCGATTGCAATGGACAGCGTGCCCTCGTCCTCCTTTTCTTTCTCGAGCAAGTCCTGCAGCGTCGCCCCATAGCCCAGCGGGTGTTTGCTGGGGTGATAGATCATGTAGACGGTCAGCTGAGCCACGCCCAGCGTCGCGCAGCACACGTTGGTCACGAAGAGGAACCACAGTCCAGACATGGGTGTGTACGTGATCCACATCGCGTTGTTGAATGTGCCGGCGATCACCATGTGAATGGGGATGAAGACGCCCGTCTTGTACTTGACAACGTCCTTGATTTTTAGGAACGGCGAGCTGTAGAGCACGAGCGTCACGCACACCGCCAGGTAGCCCATGATGTCGTTCACCTGGTTCCTGCTCAAGCTCGTGAAAACGCCAAGGCCACCTAGCACCGCGTATGTTGTGATGATCGACAGCACAGCCGCGTAGACCGCGATCACGTTCCAGGCCTGACCGCGGTCCGGCGTGTACCGCAGGAACACGAACATGTAGATGATCGAGATGAAGTCACCGGACACGAAGGTGGAGAACACGGGGAACCAGTTGTTCGTGAGCAGTCCCTGCAGCGTCCAGACGTGGCAATTCGCGAACACGGATACGAGCGAGACGATGTTGGTGTTGCCGATGGACTTGGTCTTGTAGATCTTGTACACCGCGGGCGTCGGGCTCAAGATCATCATGAGTGACGTGCATGCCGCAATGACGCGGAAAACGGACTCCACCGAGCTGGACATGTCGATCCTTGTGGTGAATTAAGCAAGATCAATCGCTGCTTCTCACGAGTGGAGTAGAATGTAGAATGTGACGAAGGGCCGAGTCCATTTGCCTCGTCGTGTGGCTGAAGGAGCAGTTGGAGAGGAAGGACGAGATGGGCAGGTCAAATGAGTGGTTGAACTATCGACCCTTCATGCATCGTATGCATCGTATCCCCGGGACACTTCGGGCGAGGCGGCACCGGAAGCCTTGCGCATACACTAACGACCACAAGAACGTGCAGAACTGGATAGACGTCCTTGGCCGAGACTGGATGCAGCCCGACTTAAGCGGTTTACAAGCACATAACCGCAGAAATCGTTAGACGTGGTAATGCAAGGACGGGATTGACGCCGAAGTATTTCATTAGTATGGGAATGCAAGAACAGGACTTGATGGCCTCCTGCTCACAACCACCATTTGAACGGCGCTGTCACATGCAGTTGAGGTCGTAGCTACAGATGACGTCGAAGTAGTATTCGTGTAGCATGGAATTGCAAGAACCGACAAGCGGCGAAGCATACATTCGACAGGGAATACAAGGGCAGGGACTTTCGTCATGTGGCGCTTCAATCGCCACCACACGCTAGGTAAACACAGAGTACAGCACAGGTGAAGTGAAATAGGCAAATTATCCTCGTTAAGTTAAGGTGACAACAATGAATACGACTCGACCTTGCAAACTACCTCGGTGGCTGTCCTCACCACCGCCAGCGCCACTTCAGCCCGTCAAACGGTCTTGTGGCCTGGACTCTTCTGGAACTGTCTATTGTCGCGGAGCTCGAATAATATGGAGAACACCGCCCGTGGTGCCGCGCTCGAACGACCCGCTGCGGCTCAGGTGGAAGGAACCACTACGGGAGCTGAGGGCCGGCGAACTGAGTCGCTGGAATGAACTGCCGCGACTTAGCGAAGGCGAACTTAGCTGGAAGGAGCTTTCGCGGCTTAGCGGGAGCAGTGGTGACGGCATCGGCTGGAAACTTGGGCTCGCACTCATGACTTTACCCTGCATTTCGGCTTTGGGTGAGACGACGATCGTGATGGCGATATCTTCATCCGGGAGGTCGATCGTAGGCTGGACGGCCTTGCTCGGTCGGTACATCACGTAAAGTACCAGCAGGACGAAGCCGAGTACGACACAGATAGCATTAGGGATGAACATGAACCAGTTGCTATCCAGTGGTGTGTAGATAACCCACAGCGCGTTGTTCGTTGCCCCGCAGATGACCATGGGAAGCTGAATGGGGGCTGCATTCTTGTTGTGGAGCACGAACAGAGCCTTTTCAAACGGCGCACCGTAGAGAATGATCGCTGCAACAATGCTCAAGTAGCCGAGCACGTGGCTGATACTTGTGTAGTCTTGACCCGTTGCGCCTGTTGCCGCAATGACCGCGTACAGCGTGATGGCTGCGAGCACGGACACAGCGCCGCCGACAATTTGGAGCACATACTTGCGGTCTTCGGCGAACTTGTAGTAGATGGCGATGTATGCGAAAGCAGCGAAGTCGCCAAAGCCGAAGGAGACGACCACGGGAAAAATGTTGCCGCAGAAGTAGCCGTACATCATCCACATGTGCGCGTTGCCGAGCAGCGAGACGAACGGGACGACGGAGATGTTGCCGACGGTCTTGTTCCTGTAGATCTTGTAGATGGAGAAGGACGGACTCAGCGAGACCATGAACGACGACAGCGCCGTCATAATTCGGAGCACGAGAAGAACCGTAGCGTCAACCATGGCTAATGTGGGTGCTTGTGGTAGTTTTACTGGGGCTCTTGCACGGGTGTGTGCATCGGACGAACACCAGTTCGTGAGTTGAGACGACTTGCGCGCGGGCAAGCAAATTGCAAAGTGAGCAGAGTGTGCGCTCGAAAACTCGCGGGGGAAGGCAGACCCGAGATTTTCGGCGGTCTCGGGGACAGGGCGCGAGGGACTGTCTGTCTACCCGCCCGAGCAGGGCTGTCCGCTCGCCCACGATACATATTTTCGAGCGGGCACCGATCTCTTCTGCCCTGATTTCGCTTCAACTCTGTCCCACCAAAAGCAGGTACTTTCCGGTCCAGCGGCAGAGCGCTAAACGCTATGCGAAGCCCCCGAAAGCGGCGGCACCGGCGACTTGACGGCAACTGGGTTTGTCTCACTTTCTGAAGTTTTGACACGTCGCATGGTCATGCACACGACGACTCGACCCCAAGCAGCCGTATGTCGGCGACCAAGGGCGGACAATGGATGCGGGCCGGCAACGAGCACGCGTCACGTGTTGCCAAGCAGCGGCAGCCTGCCAATGGCCGCTGCGAACGCACCGCCGGGGTGCCGCAGCGGGGCGGAAAAGCGAGCTGCGCCGCGAGCGGGGCTCGCAGCCAAGAGCAATCCGGTCACAATGCGACGGTTGATGGATACCGAATTTTCATGCCGCTCACTTGGCCTGTCATTAGCGCTAACGAGCGCGCGTCGGTTAGGCAGAGCCAAGTGGCATGCACGAGGCAGAGCTCCTCCGCCACGAGTGCCAGTGGCGAAATATTTGTTTTTCTTGTTTCTTTCGACGAAGCACGCGCCATTTTTCGCGGGGAGCTGCATTCAGGAGCTGCGGCGCGACGCTCTGCATCTCGAGTGCGTCCAGTAGTCACAAGCATGCGCCTAATGACATCACTGGTGCTAGACACCGGCGAAAACGAGATCCTCTCCTTACAGCCTGCTGAATTATGCCAGCGGTGCTTACGCCTATCCACCACTGTCAAGCTTTCCGGCAGGGCGGGTCTCGAGAGCTCCAGTCTATAGACACTCCCAGGAAGCTGTACCTGACAAAGAGCTCGCTGCGCGGTACGAGTCCAGGCCATTTATCCATCATCACCTGAACAACGGAGGGTCTGTCAATAGTGACGTTATCGCACCGGTCATTCGTAAGTGGTGTACACCACACAAACGATGACACGCTGGTGTCATCGTGCTCGATTTGCTTCAAATGTCTCTTTTGACAAGTAAAAGCGCTATGTGCACATGCTTGAGTCAGGTTGAGTGAAGTCGCTGCCGAGACTCAACTTGCAGTGTCTCTCGTGGCCGAAATGTGCAAGCGCTTTGTTGCGTGACGCCTCGAAAGACGCAGGTTTTAAAAAGCCGATTCGGCCATTGCGTTCTGTGCCGGTGCGAGGGACCCTAGCAGACACGTCCGAGGAACCGGTGGCGGGGAGAAGACCTTGGCCGTGCCGGTCTTTCACACACGGGGCGTGTTGGCGATCCTGTTTAGACAGCAGGCGCGATGGGATGACCCCGCTCGATTGGGCAATAGGCGCGCCATCGGACCAATCCGCGATTTTGCAGCCTCTTAAGAGCCAATCGCGCTCGAGCCGTCCAATCCGGGTGCTTGGAGCCCAGTGTGCGCAAGTACGTCGTGCCTGTGCGCAGCGATGGCAGCGTCCGCCCGACATCGACTCTGAATGGACTTCAAGAACGAGTCATTTTTGCTTTCACTTTCCATCGACTACGCGGACGAAAAGGCAACTTCTGCTGGACCATGACCTTCTGGGTGACGCTGCTGAACGTGTCGACGGGCGTTGCCGATATCTTCCTCCGGCTGAGCCCCGTGCCGGACATTTACAACGTGCATCGTAACAAAAGCATCGGTGAAGTGGCTGAGTTGCCGTTGATCATGATGGTCGTGAACTGCCACCTCTGGTAAGTGCCGTCATTTGACATATTTCGTTGAAGTTCAAAACTGAAGTTGGTGATGGGCCATCGCAGGATGACGTACGGCTACACGACCGACAGCATGTTCCCGCTTTTCGGCTCTCAGCTTTTTGGCGAGATCGTTGGAATCGTGTACAACGTCATCTACTACCGCTGGAGTCTGGAGGAGAAGCGCCAGCGACTGCGCAAGCTGTATGCCATCGCTTTCGCGGTCTGGTGCGTGGTCACGCTCTACGTCGTGCTGGGTGTGTCAGGCGTATTCGGCCAGACAAAAAGTGAGGTCGGCACGTCGCTCGGATACGTTGGCTGTGCCTTCAGTCTGTCCATGTTCTCGTCCCCACTTGCCACACTGAGGCACGTCGTGAGGACAAAGTCTTCTGCCTCCATCCCAATCAACATGTGCGTCATGATCTTGGTGTCCACGGCGCTGTGGACAGGGTCGGGTATCGTGGACAGCGACTACTTCGTGGGGGTGATCAACGCCGTTGGCGTCATCTTGAGCTGCGTTCAAATTGTGATCTACTTAATGTACAGACCTGGCAAGAACAACGAGATGGATCTCGAGGCAGGGAAGGAGGTGTCTTTCACCGCAATGTCTCCTAAAGACAAAACCATTAGCACAGTAGTGAGTCCGGCGCCTTACAAGCCGATGCCGTCCCCGCTAGTGAGCGACAGAGTGTAACACTATAGCAACTGTTACTAGTAGTAATAGACCATATTTTCCATTACTTTTAGTGAATACTCAAGGAGCCTGAAGTTGTTCTTTTGCCGTAATGATGGATCATTCACCAATAGGGCGTGCTGGTCAACAAGCTAATGTTGAACTAAGTTCAAATGCATCTAAAGTGGCATGTATATCCTTCAAGATCGGGTCAACGTTTAGTACTTTCGTAACAGTCGACGTTTACCACGTCGACAGGATAGGAAGGCCCTCCCAAGGCCTTCCCATCGAGACGTTTAGACTAGCAATGAAATGTGCATAACAGTATTCTGCTCGTGATGCTCTCAGCTTGTAGTTGTGACTAAGTATAAGAAGAAAGAAGCAAGGGCAATCCTCCGTTCATTCTTCGTTTTGCTCACTACTGGGGAAGACACCTACCAAAGCGTAACTATGGGCAGCTCATTCGGCGATGCACTGAATGTGGCGGCTGCCATCGCGCAGGTCATTTTAAGCTTCAGTCCAGCGCCAGATATTTACAACGTCCACCGCCGCAAAGGCATAGGTGAGATGGCGGCACTGCCGCTCGTTGCGATGGCCATCAACAATCATCTTTGGTACGGCCATTAATGGTCCTTTAGACGCGATATCCCGCTATAATTGTTCAATTTGATGCTGTGTAGGATGTTCTACGGCTACTTCACAGACAACTTGTTCCCGCTTGCTGCTACGCAGGCATTTAGCCAACTTGCGGCGATAGTGTACAGCGCTGTTTACTTCCGTTGGAGTACCGAAAGCAAGCGAAAGGAACTAGTTAAGCTGTTCTCTCGGGCCTTCTCTCTGCATTGTGCGATCTCACTGTACTTTATGCTTGGCATCACGGGGTTGACAAGACAGTCAAAATCAGATGTGGGAAGGTGGTTTGGCTACATTGGGGTGGTTGTCAATGTCTGGATGTATGCATCGCCACTGGGGACACTGAAGCATGTCATAGCAACCAAGTCGTCCGATTCGATTCCGATCAACCTAAGCACCATGATGCTCGTGTCCACGTTGTTGTAACTGGGAGCGGGCATCCTAGAGAGCGATCTATTCATTGCTGGATCAATTCTGTAGGTGCCTTGCTGAGCTCATCCAAATTGTAGTGTACTTCTACTACAGACCAAGTCGGCACGAAGAAAAGCTGGTAGAGGGACAAAGCCCGATTATCAAGGAGACTGACACATCTGTCGTCGTTCTTTCTCCGAAGGACCAGTGTTCATCAAGCGCAATCTTCGCCACTAGTCCAAACTACAAACCAATGAATTCACCTGTTGTACTTGTGGCAGCATGACAGGATAAGGGGCTATAACGACACTTGAATCAACTATTCTTTTGGGTTTCTCCACAAACATGTCATCGTAAACACTTCAGCACCACACGAACATGCCACTAAGACTTCAAAGTCTAATCAGTTTGTTTGGTTGATCAATCGATTCTGCACTGGATATTCCGGAGTTGGAGCCTTCCAATCAACTCGTTTAGCGGCAAGCATATGGTGCTAATAAGCCTTAATTCCTAGTCATGATGCCTTCAAATCTAAGTCTCATCATCTTGCGCCAGTGTCCGATCGTTGTTGCACATGTATCGCTTCTCCTAATCTAATCTATGTGTTTGCCTCGTCGCCCAAAAAGCAAAGAGCTCTCACTTTCCGATTTACTCGCTAGCGAACGTGTGAGTTGAAACAAGCCTCTCCATCCGCTCGACAGTCACGACAATGAGCATCTGGGTCGATATCCTGAATGCGGCTACCGCCGTAGCTCAGGTGATTTTGAGTCTTAGCCTCACGACAGACATCTACGACGTCCACCGCCGCAAAAGTACGGGCGAAATGGCCGCGCTCCCACTCGTTGCAATGGCCGTGAACAACCATGCATGGTACGTACCGTCACAAAACTTCGTCTTACTTGGAGGATTTTTGCTGATTGGAGTCTTTTGAAATGAAACAGGATGCTGTACGGGTACTTGTCAGACAACATGTTTCCAATCTTCGCTACCCAAGCATTCAGCCAGCTCGCCGCGCTAACCTACAACATCGTATACTTCCGCTGGAGCTCGCCTGATAAGCGCAAAGACCTTTTCAAGCTCTACGGTCGAGCCTTCGCCGTGCATTGTGTTTTTACAACCTACACGGTCCTTGGTGTGACCGGTGTTACGAACCAGACCAAGTCCGAGGTTGGAGATTGGGTTGGATATGCCGCAATTGTCATCAACATTTGGATGTACGCGTCACCGCTCGGCACGCTGAAGCATGTGATCGCGACAAAGTCTTCTGCCTCCATCCCGATCAACCTTAGCTCCATGATCTTTGTGTCAGCTTCGTTGTGGGTTGCGTCCGGAATTGTGGACGACGATTTCTTCGTTTGGGGCATTAACGCAATCGGTACGCTGTTGAGCTTCATCCAGATTGTGGTGTACTACATCTACAAGCCGACTTCTCGAACGGAAGCGATCAGGGACCCGGCAAGCGGGGATTTAACCATCGTCGTTGATAGCACTGCTGCGGCTCCCGAGAGCGCGGTTTACAAGGCGCTGCAATCTCCAGCGACTTCGTCAAAGTGAGCAACTGTGCAGGCTATAAAACATAATTCAGCCCCATTTCATGATTCTTGCTTGCAGCGGATGCTGCTTGCTATCGCTCTTGCTGAGGCATTGCCATTCAAGCCGGCACGATCCAGAGCTCTCACTGACACCTTTGAAACCTCCTGGAAATTCCAGCAAACTCGACTACTGACATGAGCATCGGTCGGAATCTGAACTCTTGCACGACCACGCCGAGGGACTTTAAAAAGATGACACAGGACGTTCCCAACAGTGTTGACTCATGGCGATTGATTTCTTTACCACGCACGATTGCCGCGTCACCGTCCCCCAAAGCCCGCGCCGCCAGCCATCCATATCGTCGGCTCGCCCTGCTCGTGAGTAGCGCGAGATGAGCTCTTCCTGTCGAGGCTGATTAGACTGGTCTCCGCCGCCTTTTCAGCCAGTAAGCGGCCTGTACCACGCATTCTGGCCAATCAGCGCTGGATCGCAAATCCACGAAACGACGCGAACGCGACAGTCCCGACTTGACCTGCAACTGCGAGTCCGGCATGAAGGTCACATTTTAATCCGCTTCGAGGTTCGGAACACATTTTTCAAGGAACTATGGGGGTCTGGCTGACTCTGCTGCGCGTGGTGACCTCATTGGCATGATCCTCAGTCCGGGGCCCGACATCATCAACGTCCACAAGCACAAAACGACCGGCGAAATGGCCGCGCTGCCCTTGGTGGCCATGATCGTCAACAACCATCTATGATTCGTCGAGTTTCCAGTACTGTAACGTACTGAAGAGTTGCTGCTAACGCCGTGCACACGTTATCACCAGGACGCTCTATCCGACAGCATCTTCCCGGTCATTGTGTCGCAGTTCTTCGGAGATGTCGCGGCCATCGTGTTCACGGCCGTGTACTACCGCTGGACGAACGATCGCCCCGCACTCAACAAACTACTGCTCGGGGGACTGGTAGCGTACGCTGCCATCACCTTGTACGTGGCGTTGGGCATCGCGAAAGTCACCGAACAAACCAATCACGAAGTAGGCAAAACGTTAGGATACGTCGGCGTTGTGATCAATATCTGGATGTACGCGTCCCCACTGAGAACTGTGCGACTGGTGTTGAAGACGCAGTCGGCTGCATCGTTACCAATTAACCTGAGCGTCATCACCACCGCGTTGTGGGTCGCAGTCTCCATTTGGATGGTGACATGCTCATCATGTCGCTGAACATCGCGGGCTTCGCCCTTAGCATCATCCAGATCACACTGTACATGCGCTTTCGACTAAAGCACCCGGCAATTGCTCAAGAGGAAGAGTTCGAGATCGGCGACAAGCAGATCGCGATCGTGGGTTTCGCCGAAGGACGGGATACTAGAAACCGCCAAGAACCCCGTGTACCAGGCACTGGCATCGCCAATAGAAGCGACACGACCCTGAGGCGCGGAAGATAGACTCGGCCGTGATAATTTGCACAACAATAAAGTAATTTATTGTTTAAAAGGGGAAGGCCCCAGACAGTCTTAGTTCACGCTGTCAGCAAACCCTTGTAATTTCTTCCACTACTGAAGTACTAGATTGCTTTGCTTAGCTGGGAATCCCAGCGGGGTGGATGATCCACCGTGGATGCTTAAGCTAAATCCATCTAAGGCGGTCTATCTTCATAGCTATGAATTGCTCTTTCAGCTGAAGGCTGAAAGCATGAGGATCCGGAGGCATTTCTATCGGGGCACCATTTGACTTTTATACATTTCGGCGGGTGATGCCTACGTTTGCGGCCGATTTAAATCCATTAGGCTTGGCCTTTGTATGGCTCAAACTCGCATGGGACTTGCCGATTCCTGACATTTGCGCTCTTAGAAACGTCGGTTCCACTTAGAAAATACCCAGATAATTTGACGTTACTTTTGCCTACTTGAACGGCAACACACGGTATTCTCTCGATCAATTTCATGCCGGCAGCACCCTGTAGCAGTACTTTCATTGCAGCTGCGATAGAATTAGACTTAATCGACCGCATGCGGTGACACTCAAGTATACACGCATAAGTAGCGCCGACCCTTCGCAGCAGCTAAATATGGTAGCTTTAAACCCATCGCTGACCGGTGAATATCCACTTCATTTCTAACAGACGAATTACCATCATTCGCGAAATGACTTCAACACGCCGTTAGCTTGCGTTTTGCGGCTTGCGTTTTGAGCAGCATGCGGCTACCACAGCAGAGCTGCCGCAGCCTACACAAAAACAACATCATGCATGTGCTGTTGCAAGCAACAGTTACTATAGCTGGTGCATGCTGCGTCGGTGCGCACCACCATCGCTGTCGTTGCACTCCAGCGTGCTTCGCGTGCGGCTGCCAGCCGGCCCAACGGTTCCAGTTCGATGGAAACAAAATCTATTTTCATCACTGCTGTGCCGCAGCTAGAGGCGCTACTCCACCAGCCGTTGAGAGATAGATGGTGCTATTGCGGCATATACCACATGCACATCGGCAGTCACGGCGTGCATCTGCGCTCTAGCACTGCCATTTTGGCCGCTAAACAAACACAGTTGCCACCGTTTCGGCGGTGGTATCGGCCGTTAGAGTATAACACAGGTACTGCCGTGCATCGCATTTAGATTGGATTGAGTGCGGAACTCAATCCAATCTAAATGCGATGCTGCCACGGACGGCTTCGATCGCTAGGGAACGGTATGATTAAGCGAGCGATGCTTTCGCGTGCTGTTCATTTGCGATTACACCGCAAGCATGCCATCCAAGCGAGGCGATTTGTCCGAAGAAGTACAGCACATTCGCCCTGCCTACTAAACCAAAATACAATGCACGTGCTATTTGTCAAGCGGCAGCACTGGCAAGGGCCTCGTGCAGATGTAGATTATAATACAGCGATGCGTTTTGCTAGTCAATTTACTGCTTGTTTCTTAATTTAGGGCTGTAGATACATCCGAGCCAGAATATAAAGGGAACGACGTGACATACTGGCGATGCTGGAGGCTGTGCAACGCTTTGCTTGAACCTAAAAAGTGCACTTCGGCTCTCTGCGGGAGTGAACTCGATGCTGTCAACGATGCTGCGGCCGATGGCGGCGATAAGGCGGCGCTGGTGTTCATGGGCGACCTGGACATATTGGGCAAATGGCTGGTCAGCGACGCCATTGTTGTCCAAGTACTGGTCCGTCTTGGTGGGATTGCGAGGGGTAGAGCTGTTTGCTTAAATAAAAGTGCCGCTCTATCCGTCGTGCCCATGAAAGTGTCTGTACGAGGCGGCGGTCAATTTGTGGAGCTGATTTCCAGTCGCCTAGCGCCTGATGATCTATTCGTCGTGGATGGCGACGGAAATGATGCGCTTGCGTTGGAGGTGATCCATAGGTTATCGTTGCAGGTATTTGCAACGGATTGCTGGCGTTGCCTTCCTAGCCCAAGATTGCCCCCATGAGGACAGCCGAAGTTACCCGTCCTCTTCGTATTACCTGGGCTGCCACGGATATGGACGGATCCACGAACGGAACGGCGAATGCAATCCAGTGTTTGGTCCGTTCAATATGCAATCGACGGTGTTCGCGAACGAGAAGGTGTAGATGCCGCCGAGGCAGACAGCGTCCGCGGCGCTGGAGCATGCGTCAGCGTTGCTAGTGGGCACCCGGCTGGAGATCTGAGCGTGAGCATGCCACTACAGTGCTGAGCCGACATCGTGCTGCGCCACCGTGTGGACAGCGGACGCGAGTTGCAGGTGGCTGACAACGTGGAAACCAGCAACAAAACCAAACTTGCAAAGTCATTTATTGCCTTCCTGATCAGCTGAAAGACTTCGTGCGCTGTAGCGCGCTACTGTTCTTTCAGCCTGTAAGGCTGAAAGCACAGTGCTTTTGGCGTTTCTAAAAGGGCACCTTTTGAATTTTTGGGATTTTATGAGAATCTTGACTTTTGCAAAGTGATTTAAATCCAGTTCACCCCCCGTTTGTATGCCTCTCAGTCGCATGGGACACCCAGATTCTTAACCTTTGGCGCTGTTAGAAACGTAGACTCGCTTAGAAATCACCGAAGTAGGTACTCGATACTCCCCCGCTCAAGTGAAAGGGCGCTCTACATTTGCTGTCACAGTCAGATAGAAAATGTACTAAGACGGCTAGCAACGGTCCTACTAAGTATACAAACGACCCTTCAGGGATATTTCGATTGACCAATCACAGCGCTCAAAAAAGGAAGACTAAATATGGTATGTAGCCAGTCAGGCGGCTCACTTCTTTTTATTACGCGGCAACCGCAACCCGAACCCTATATCTACTGTGGACCTTTTTAAAGGGTCTGCCACGCCGCAGTCACACCAATCACGGCAAAACAGCTACGACGATGACCAAGCGCAGTAGAGGAACTCCCAACACAACTCGATCTGCCGTGGGAGGCGCCACGTCCAGTTGCGGCAGCGCACTCACGCACGCGCTCTACCACTCGAGCGGGCAGCAGGACCAGTCGGGGTGCAGCGTCTAGTGCCTCGGCCACCAAGAGGACGATGATGCGCACTGCGACGCAATAACCCACAGCAACCAGGCCTCATCGCCCACCGTCATGACCGACAGAGCAGCAAAGTGACCTCAAACCGGCTGCGCCTTCCACTTCGGCCGTCCCCAGAAGCCGAAAGAGGACGGCTGAGAGCAGCTGGGCAGCAGTGTCCAGTGCGACGGCAACCACCAAGAAGGAGAAGGGCGGGCCAAGGAGGAGGGCGGCGACCACGAGTGGCTCGAGCGATGAAGTGACATGCAGGGCGGCAGGACGAAGTGACGCTAGGACAAGGTGAACCCGGGTAGCAGCGCCTAGCGCTACGACTACCACGACAACAGCAGCAGCAAGTAGAAGCCGGTAATCGTCAGTGGAGGGAGGTAGCTCCACCGCCGCCACTAGAAGTGACCGATGATCGCTAGGAGCGATGCAGCGATGCTGCGACTGCCAGAGCGGCCGAGCAATCACCATGGCAGTAACAACGTGAAACACGAAGTGCAGGCGCTCGCATATGAGCTCTACAGAGAGCTCTACAGAAGTACACGAGTGAGTACGCACTTCTTTTGAGATTGGAACCAAGACTAATAAACACATGTGAAACCTTTGATTGCGCGCCAGCTTTCAGTAAAAAGGAAGACTAACTCAGTATTCAAGCAAAGCGACTTGGCACAGAGCGGTGTCGCAGCAACTGCATGTGGCGTGGGTTACGCTGCCATTGAGTGCGAGCCACGGAAAAAGCGGAAACCATGATAGCGGCTCATGTGACGACGAGCGGCAGGTGAGTCGTTGCCGCGGAACGTGCACTTTCAAGCTAGGCAGAACGGGTCTGCAAAGCGGACCGTATCATCGACAGCTGGAACAATCATCGGCTCGTGCCCGTCGGGGCGTTCGGACATGGGCGCGTCCAGGGATGCGTGGTGGATCACGTTGTTGGTCTTGTAGCCGACGGGGGCGAAGACCAAGTCCCCTCGTTAGACGAATACGTCGCCTTTGTGAAGCGTCACCAGCTTGCGCTCGGAGCGAAGAGCTACGTTGTAGTTCCAGCCGTAGACGTACAGGCAGCTGTCGATGCCCCCTGGAATGGCCCCCACGTCCATGAAATCTCCCCCAGGTTGCACCGACGGCAGGTCGCCCGAGTTCGCGGTGGTTTTGATCCAATGCCACTCACTTGGCTCAGAATCGACGATGAAGGTCTTGTAGAAATATGCCAGGATGCGGGACATGTTTCGTGACTCCTCATCGGGAACTAGGGCGTGGATTCGGCGGCGTCTTCGAGCACACCGTCCAGCATGTCGGTGAACCAGGCAGTAGGTTGGCGGGCCATTGAACGCCAGATGTTAGTTTGTTCATCGCCAAGCCCACCGTAAAAGGTGATGAAGCTTCATGGTGCCGTGGTGCCACTGATAGCAACAATGCCTGTATTAATGCGCAGACGTAGCTTCAGCTGGGGGTTGCGCAGAGATCAATTTCCTTGAAAATGGGATGGAGATCCACGAGGCGAATCTTTAAAAGGTGGTACCGTGTGCCAACAATCTTGTCATTGCCATATGAAGTAGCATCAGCTTCCTGAAACGCACCTCTGTCGTTTTGCTGACACATGTTCTTTGTAGTGTGGTGTTGAGACTCAGCTGGGAATGGACTTGCCGGTTGTCGTCGAAGTTCCAAACGGTGACAAGTTGCCCGGGATATGGGTTGAAGGATTCCCTGGCCACTGAATGGCTAATATTCACTGGTCCCGATGTCTCAGAGTCAACCCATCGAGTGACATGACACTATTTCCAAGCCGAAACCTCCGGTCAAGATCTGTACTTAGCCGAGTCTTCGACGTCGGTTCGAGTCTTCGACGACTGGTCCGAGTCTTCGACGCGACCTTTGAGTCATCGGTGGTTACACCCAAAGATTGCCACGGACATGGGAAGATCCAAAACAGACGCGTTTATACTAGACATTTGTATAAGACTATAGGAACTCTAGATGAAACCTAACGCCCATTAAGCACTAATACAGAACAGCTTTTCCTCCCAACCAAGCAAAGGTGAAGTCCGGCTATCGGTAAGTGCACGTAGCGTCTGTGTCAAGCTTGGTAGGAAGGATTATGTCTGTCGGTGAGCACGCCTACTAGTGTAGCGAGTGTTCATCCTGGCAGGACCAAGAGACAGTGATAGTGGCCGTGTGTATTAGGATTGTGTGGCGAGTTGTCGCCATTGACCGGAGGAGCGAGAACGCACTCCCGTCGACTCTTATCGCCGGAGCTGAAGCTTCGGCAACCCCGTGTCAGGCCGTGACTGGCTGGTACCCGTCCTTCTGTGGGACTGCGGGGTATATATACGTGTGTAGAGCATCCTAGCCGTCGCTCGTGGCTAGAGGTGCTGGGCTTTGTCGGTGGCCTGTGGTAACCACGGCACACAGTGGAAACAGCCCACCCGGTGTAAGGGCAATATCCTGGGCCTTCAGGTTCGATTTGCCCGACAAGCTCCACAAGTCTTCGCGGACTCGGAGAGTGTTGTTGGTGGGAAGTGTGCCTACATATTTTGGACGTGTTCCTACACGACAACTGGTGCCGCGACCCGGGATTGGTGTGACCTTCTGTGTCTCGTGACTACTGCAGGTTATCCGACTTAACGAGCAACAAACAAGAAAAGAAGAAGAAGAAGACGAACAAGATGGCGAAAGGATCACGCTCAGCGGTACCAGCAACGCCGATGAAGTACGCGTGGCGACGACTCAATGCGGCCTTGATCACCCCGCACTTAGCGCCGATAACTGAGCGTTCAGTCAGCTTCGAAGACTCGGCGGACGGATCCGATGCCAAGAATGAGATGGAAGACTATGAAGACCTGGAGGAAAAGGCGCCAGCACTCGCTGTGGTGACGCCCGACACTCCGGAAGACGTGATATTGTCGGCGGGACGCAGCGGAGGCTCGCGATCCCTTTCCCGAAATCTCGCGGATGAATTGGAAGAAGTGGAGGGACCCGGACCCGCCTACGATGACTATGACAGCAATGCCGAAGACTCAAAGTCCCCGGTCATGATGACTTAACCGACCGAACAAGCCTCAGGCTACCGGCCCCCACTCAACGGAGACACCCCGGCAGCTAACAAGGTGCTGGGGCGGTGCTACGAGGAAATGAAGACAAGCGAATGGATTCAACTCTTCGAACCACCGCTGATACGCCAAGCAGTGTGGGCTGATTTGAGCCACGAGTTAGCGTGGCCAGTAACTTTGACGTCCCTGGACCAAGCTGTGAAGGAAACGGTGACCTTCTTGAAAGCGATGGGCCTCCAGGCCACGTCGCGACCTTCGCCGTCGCCTCTCGAGAGCTGGGCGCCGGCGTAAGCCGGTGCCGAACTCTGGAAATGGAAGAAGCGCCTGCGCGGAGCCTTCGGTGCAACAGCATTCAACATGGGACGTCGGCCGACACCTCATTCGACCGGTGAAACAATGGATCCATCAAAGGTACCCCTGCCGAAAACTCCCACAAAGACTGCCGAAGCCTCACGAGGCCGTAATGCCCCAACAGCAGCGTTTTCGGCCACTGGTGAGCGTTCGCCGTATTTTCAAGACTCTCACTGGTGACACCAAAGTCTGTCAACCGCACTGAGCACGTTCGTACCACCACCGACAACTCGGGAGAGAACAAGACGCAAGAACAGGAGCTCGGGACGAGGTCCCCGACAACGTTTCCAGCTCAGCAACAACTCGTCGGATGATGACGACGACTCGAACGAATTTACGGGCGACGGAGGAGCTCAAATGAACGAAACGTGCGTCAGATCCGAGAAGTGACGGAAACGGAGATGCAAAACGTGACCCCGAGGATTGAAGTAGCAACGCGACCGACCACTGGGGCAGATCAAGGCGTTCTCCGGCTTGACGAACAAGAGTGAGAACTCCATGCAGTGGTTGCGAGCTATTGTCTACGAGATGAAGGGAACACGCGCGTCGCCCGACGAATAGTGCATGCCCTTCGAGCTGAGTCTTCGGGACGGCGCTTTACATTGGTACCGACAACTCCCGAAGAAGACCAAGCGACAGTGGAGCTTGCTTAGCGAAGCCTTTATCAAGTACTACTGCTCGCAATTTAACCAGTCCGCGGAGTCCCGTTATTACTCCGCCAAGCGCGATGACAAGGAGCATATCTGCGATTACCTGAACCGACTCAACGGTTACGCGCGAAATGCTGGCATTCAGTTCGAAAATGGAGGACGCAAGGCACGGGATCACGTTAAACGTTTTCTCGAAACCTGTGGCGACCGTGGGCTCGAACGACGTTTGTGCCATATCCGAGTCAAGGATATTCATGAATTGGAAGAGATGATCATGGATATTTTGAAGATCGACGAGCATAATTCCACTCGCGAGTCGTCGCAACACCACTCGCGAAGTCGCGACTCCACTCGTTGGCGCGAAGAGAGGCGTCGCGAATACTCGCGCGACCACTACAGTCGACGGGACCGACGAGACCGAGATTATGATCGCCGTCGCGATGACTCTCGCAATGTTCCAAGGATTAAGCTAGCTGAAGCTTCGGTGACCGACATATTTGCTGAATTACAAGAGCGGGATGTCCGCAGCAACCGTGGCGAGCGCCCCAGAGACACCCAACGGAATATCCCCAACAGCGGCAGTGAAGCCGACAGCGATGAACTTTCGGATGACTCCCGACAACTCAGTGATACTCGGAGTGATAGATATTCTTCCGACGGAAGTGGCCGGTATCTCGCTGCAGCGAACGACAACGAAGGACGAGCTGCTGCCGAAGGTACATACGCACGTGCCGATAACCGAGGACCAAGGGGTGACCCAGCAAGCCGAAACTTCGGGAGAAATGACCGCTATCCACCACGAAGTGATCGTGAAGGACGTCCGCGGCAATACGGGCCTTGTGTTGCCTGCGGCGGACTCTCTCACCCCGCCCACTACTGCCGTAAGCGGTGTAAATTGGGCAAACAAGTGCATGACTCCGGCAAAAGCGAGGTTTTCCAAGAAATTGCAAACGTGGTTCGCAACAAAGTTGACAAGAAGGACCTCTCTCCTGAATTGCAAAACCTCCTCTTTACTGAACATTTAAACTAGGCAGCCCGCGAACTGAAACTGGGTTGGTCCCAATCGGGCTGCCACAGTTAGCCGAGCCGGCAGTCGAGGCGGAGTGTATCTACGCCTTTGTCGACAAGTGCGAATGGCCGGAAGAAGATGGAAACGAAATTATGAAAACGACGGAGCTTTCACAGGAGAGAAGTGGAAAAACTACGGTGGAAGGAGAATAGTGACGAAGGCTCAAGCAGAGATGATGCCGACAACTGGGTGGCAAGCGCGGTTAATATAACGCCGCGCCGACATTTCGCCAGGGAGGTCCGACTATTACCCAATAAACGCATGGGGTGGTGGTTGGCGCAGAAGTTTGACCGGCGAGTACGGATGAGGACCCTGGTGAACGGCGCAATTAATGACTCAAGGACAAGGATACTCCTAGATACAGGGGCAAACGTTAGCGTCATCTCGGAACGCTACGCCAAGCTTTTGAGGCTTCGCGACATCCCGAACCACGGCCGTTGCATGGAGGTACAAGGAATTTCGAAAGGAAAAACAGCAACGAGTCGTCGGGCTTCGGTGAAAATCACCCTAGGATGGGAACGAGTTTACGTGTTCGATGTTTGGATCATGGATCATAACGCAGGAGTCGACGTGGTATTAGTCACAGATTTTATGATTCCGGCCGGAGTCCGACTGGATTTGTTAAACGCCACCGCGAGACTTCCTGATGAGGTCATGGTTCCCCTGATCAAGACACAGAACATAATCGACGAGACCGAAGGGAGTCACGTCGTTGGAGGACCCACGGAAGTACTGCAAATTCCGGGGCGAGAATGGCGAGATTTCCGATTGCAGCGGCGACAATCGCCACCGACGACTCACGTCATCTGGATTCGCCGCACAGAGGCGTTTGTACCGACGATTACTCGGTTCTACAAGCAGAGACCAGCCCGCGTTCGTCTCACGAGCAGACAAACTAGTAAGTTGCCCAGTCCACCTACCAGTGGTGGTCTGGGTACCTGCGGGTTCGCTCCCACGAGATGTCGGCTACGTGAGACTGGATTCAGCGAAACATCGCGAGTGGCAAGTGTTGGCGTACGCAGTGGTGCGAGATAAAACGCTCTTTCGATGGGAAGGAGAGCTTTATGATCAATGGCTAGCCCGCCAACCTTCAGCGGTGGAGAAACCCGCCTACACTACCCCAACTGGGATCTTACAGCGCCCTCCCGATGACTCGGAAGATGAGATGACCTCCGCCGATGACTGGAGCAACAATAACGACGGGTCAGTGGCCGCTATGGGTGATGCCAACCTTGGGGAGACCCACAATGACAATTACCAATTCGAAACTATGTCAGCCATAACCTCAGGAGAGCATTCAAACGGAGCGGAGCCTGAAAACATTAGTGGCGACAACTCACAGACGACACGAGTCGAGTGCAAGGACTCAACATGTCGCCATTGCAAGTCCTGGAGAATACTTTTATTTCAGTAATCAGGGTGCTGACCACGGAAGGCAATGAGGCAAGCAATACCAGTGCCGACAACTCGTTCGAGCATCTCGCAGCAGAAATAGGCCTCGAAAATTATGCACATGAGCTCGCGTTCCTTCCCGATTTGACCGAGACATCGGCAACCGAACTCGACTTTTCGGCACCAAATGTACAAAATCCCGAGTTGACGGCTAACCAGCAGGGGTGATTTGTCGGTGTACTCGAAAAGCATCGAAGAATAATGATCTCAAGTGGTAACGCGCTTCCACCGCCTGCGTACGGCGTGGTTTGCGACATAAATGTCCAGGGGCATGAGCTAATGACGGGCCCGACGAATACCGATGCAACATCTAAAAAACTCTACGAGCTGTTAAAAAAAAAAAAAGGCCTCCTCAAGGCAAACCTCGTGGTATTTTCCGACAGCCCATGGGCATCCTATTGTCATCGTCCTCAAGAAGAATGGCTTCGATATCCGCCTGTGCATCGACTACAAGCTGGTAAATGCCATCACGGCGATAATGGAGTACGCTATGCCCTTGGTCGATGACTTGCTCACGGACCTGGAGGCATATTTGTGGTTTTGTTCACTTGACGCGGCGAGCGGCTTTTGGGCCACCATGATGACCTTGAGAGCGCGCAACATGTCCGCATTTGTCTGCCCAATGGGACACTTCGAGTGGCTTAGAATGCCCTTCGGCCTAAAGAACGCGCCAATGATTTACCAACGCATGCTTGATAACGCATTGTGGGGGTTCGTACAGCCGAAAGGAGGTTGGCGAGTTTTCGCCGAACGCATGAGAGCCGCCGAAGAGCAAGCTCGAGCTATCCACGCCGGCGCCGAAAACTCAAAATCAGTTCCTACGAGGCCTTCGACGTTCACGCGGACAAAGTTTGCAGTAGCTCACGAAAACTCGGGAGCCGTGCAGACCCGGCGTTAGATCAGGTAAATCACCCGGACTCAGACATGTTTTCAACCAACGAGACCGATCAGTCGTCGCTGGTTCCGGTTTTCGATCGCCGATCTTTTGTCGACGACATTTGTTTCGGTGGAACGACGTTTGACGGCTGTTTGAACACTCTAGACAAGCTGCTGGCCCGCTTCGAAGAATGCAAGAACAGCGTTAGCTTCACGAAGAGCATATTTGTGCAATCACGGGTGGATTTCCTATCTCACGAAGTTTCGCGCGACGGAATACGGGCGGACCCTAAGAAACTCGAGGCAATCACGAAGCTTCCGTTTCCCAAGACCAAGAAAGGAATGCAATCCTTCCTTGGGCCACTAAATTATTACAGCAGATTCATCCAGAACTTTGCAGTCTACGGTGCCGCCCTTTATCAGCTCAAGGATGAAGACTTTACAACAAGGTGTGACCTCACGGTCGCACACCGAAGATTCAAAGCACTGCAACACCAGGTGGCGGCCGCACCGATACTTCGGCACTTCGACCAAACAAAAGAGGTACACATCATGCTCTTCGCCAACGGATGGGCACTCAGCACGACGTCGCTGCAGATGCACAACGACAAATTATATCCAGTCCGGTTCTGTGGCCGCGTGCTCAAGGACGCGGAGATGAATTACCACCCGGCCGAAAAAGAGGTCCTTGCGCTGCTTCTAGTGCTTAAACCTGCTACACACAACTCGCAGGGTGAATACTCGGAATTTACACGAGGTTCTCAACGCTGGAATGGATAAATAAGTCCAAGTCACTCTTCGGCAGGGCAACCCAGTTCGCCGTATTGCTCTCCCCCTGGCATTTAATTGTTCAACGGGTAAAAGAGAAAGATTGCACTTTCGTTCAGCTGCTTCAGTCGTCGGTGACAAGTTTTATTGACCTCGATGAGTCATTAGCACTCGTTTCTCCACCAACCAAAGGGTCCCCGACAACTCGTATGGACCTGAACCTGCTGTATGCACGCCTGCCGACAACTCATGCTGGCTACGTCGTCTCATTCGATGGCTCGGCGAAAACTGAGAAATATGGCGGCTACGGCAGTTGCTTTTGGATTGTGTGGCTACTTCCGGAATGGAAGATAGTGATTGCAGCAAGCGCTTACCTGGAAAAGACCTCGGTGAACATTGCCGAGTACACATGAATGAATAACGGTGTTCTTGCAGCGATTGACCATGGTGCCGAAGACTTAGTCGTCATCGACGATGACGACTAAGTCTCCAGGCTCGCGATCTAGCAATCCCTAGGGGTGCTAGCGTGCCGGAAGGAATCGCTGATGACTTAACTAAGCCGCCACAAAGAGATTACGGCAAGGCTTCGGTCAGTCAAATACCTTCACGTAGTCCGCAAATATAACGCTGCGCCGACTCGTTAGCGTCGGAAGCGCTCCAATCGAAGATGGCAAAGGTAATTCTCAACGAATCCCGGAAGAACGAACTTTGCGAACTTAACAGGATTAGCGAAGTCATCTACGAAACATCGGTAGACCAAGGAGAAGTGAAAATACCTGATCCGCGAGGCCCAACTCAACATTCAGCGCTAAACGACTCTGCCACCGTATCAGTGATGACGCGGCGACAAGTTAGACCCAAGAAAAAGCAAGTGCAATTCACTGATAAGCCTCCCGACAACTCAAAAGACGTTCCAAGATCCCTGCCGACAACTATAAGGGCTGACGATGTGGATCCAGTAGCTATTCAAGCAGAACGTCGGAGTCAAATCGCAAAAGCACAAGATGAGGAGCTTCGTTGGTCTAATCTCAAGCTGTTTTAACGAGGAGAAGTCGAGAAGCTTGGATACAAAGCAGCCAGGGATGCTCTCAAAATTGCCGACAAGTTTGTTCTACCAGATGACGGTGTACTACAATACGTGGGTGCGAGTCGTCGGGAGACACGAAAAAATCAAGAAGAAACCCATTTACGACTAGTTGTACCCACCACGATAACTTAAGAAGTGCTACAAAGTTGTGATGACTCCCTGGAAGGCGGACATCAAGGAGTTGTCCGAACTTACCAACGTGTCAAGCAAGATTACTACTGGTTTGGCCTTTACACGGACGTTGAAAAGCACGTGAAGTCATGCCCAGATTGCAGTTCCAGCAAAAGCCGACCTTACCTGCGAGGATACTCTCCAGGCAACGTTCTAGCCGAACGACCCTTCCAAATAGTGTCTATGGATTTTGGAATACCGTGCCGAAGTCTCAACAAGGGAACACGGCACTGCTGCTATTCCAGTGCTCCTTCACTGGATTTGTCATTGCTAAAGCAATGTCCGATACGTCGGCATTTATGGTGGCACAAGGGTTCGAAGAATATGTGTACCGAAGATTCGAAGCACCATCTCTTATCAGACACGACAGGGACCCACGCTTCATGTGCGAGGTCTTCCAAGCCTTCGCCGATATGATGTGCAGTCAAGGTCCAGGGCTACCCTGAGTTATCGGCCACAAGCCAATGGGCAACAAGAAAGGTCGGTGAAAACAGTGATGCAATCGGTCACAGTTTATGCCGAAGTTTATGCCGAAGACCCGCTCCAGCAAGACTGGGATGAAATTGCCGAACGCTTAGTCTTCGCCATCAACAATTCTTTCGATCTAACGCGAAAGGAGACTCCTTTTTACCTGGTCCACGGATGGGATGCGCGATCCACGCTCAAGGCAACGGCTACTTCACTCCGTCAAGGCTCTGGGAAGCAGACAGACGCGTTAAGATGGCGCCAAGAAGTCAACAGACAACATGAAATTGCCCTCAAGATGGCTCAAATATACCAAGCTCACGAGAAGGCTCGCCGAGCTCAAGAACATAACGAGAGCTTGAGACGTCGGGAACGGACCGCTATTCCACGAACAGCTCGCGGTGAGCCTTCGGCAGGCACTTCTAACGACCAATCAGGCGGAACGAATGCCACGAACGAAGCACCGGAGTCTCTCTTCGAGCCAGGCCACAGAGTATGGCTCTACATGGAAAGAGTCAAGCCCGGACTCACCAAGAAATTAGCGCACAGGTGGCATGGACATTTTTGTATCAAGAAAAAAGTGGAAGAATCTGCTTTTGAACTCGAATTGCCAGACCGAAGCGGATACCGCTTCTACCCAGTCGTCCATGTCTCCAGGCTCAAGCCCGTGAACGAATATGGCGACCGTCCGAAGACTCGCTTTGCTCCAGATATTACCGAAAACTCGCGTTTAGACTTCGACGAAGAATTGCTGCCTGAAGATAGCTGGGAACCGGATCATCTTGCCGGCGAATATGAGGTCGAAGCCATTCTAGACGACCGAACCCCAATGTCAACCAGTACGGAAAGAGCTGTACGCGAATTCAAGGTCAAATGGGTCGGCTACGACAACCCGACGTGGGAGCCAGCATCAAATTTATCTTGCGGTGGGCTTCTCTACGACTATCTGCGCCGAAAGTGGAGGGACCATCGATTACAGATGGTCCAAGTCGCCTGCCACCGACAACTCAAAGTGAAACGAACTGTACTTGGGGCAATGCAGCCTAAGCTATAGACAAAAGAAAGCTACTGCAGCACTACATATTTGAATTTACGCTACCGACTGGAAAAGAACTAAGACTGAATTTACTCCAGAACTACCATTGAAACTACGACCAACATGAACTCACGAAGCCTGGACACTCAGCCACGAAAACTCAAAAGAAAAGAAAACCTACGATCCCTCCGACGCACCACCACCGTCCTCACCAGCAAGCTCAGCCGCTGCTGACACCCGCGCCAGGAAAAGCAGGTGATCCGGGTCCTCGATGGCCGGCGCAACAAGTGAATCGACGGCTCAAACTAAACTTCGGGAGGGATGTCGGCCTGTGCTGGGTCTTCGTCAACAGCCCATCGCCACATCTTGTAAACCAGCTTCACGCGGAGGCGATCACAACGCTTGGTCCGGTCGGCTAAGTAGACCACCCACTTGGCGCGAGCCGCCTCGAGTTTGCAACGAATTCTCGCTTGATCTCAGGGCCGAACCTGGCGCTATCAATGTTCGCCAACACCGCAAATGCATGCGAAAAGAAAAGCTCAACAGCGCGAGCCGGAATCCAATGGTCTCGGTCCCACAACGCATACCCGAGGTCAGCATCCTCTTCATCACCGAAGCCCCGGCAAATTCGCCATAGCTGCGGAAACGCTGGTCAAAACTTGCCCGCTGCGAAACTTTGGCATTCACGTCGAAATGAACAGTGCTAAATAAACACGCGTGCGGCGGCAACTGGCGGTGAACAACTTGCCATGGGTGCCGAGGATTCTTGTAGTCAGCGAACGCTTCAATCTAGGCAGCTGTGCACGGCACTCTGGTGTGCGAAGGCACAGGAATCGGCAGCCGACGATTCAGGATCCGCGACCAACACTTGGACGCACCCGGAAGTTTGCACTTGGGCGTCATGTACGGCCTCATCTTCGTCATCGGCGTCCTCCAGTTCACGCATCAACGAAGACTTAAACGACGACTGCGCGGCAGAAGCCCTACTAGAGCGACGAGTGCCGGCTACCGACGACCCAGTTGACGGTGGAGACAAATCCAGAGTTCGGCACGCCGCTGAAGGAGTTCGTGGGGCAGGAGCCGTCTTCCCAGAGGCAGACGACAATACTTGAGTCGACGCTGACCATGCCGTAGAGTTGGATGAAGACGACTGACGCGACTTGGATTTAGCCTTGGAAGCCCCCGACGAACGTGATCCGGCATTGGATCGCGAGGCAGACGGAGCCGGTGACGAAAACTCGAAATCCACAGAAGTCTCCATATCCGCAGCCTCTCCACGAAAACTCGTCAAATCTCGGGAACCATGAACAGCACATTGCCCGGCAGCATCTACAGCCAGTCTTGGACGACGACTCGAAGACTCCAGCTCACGATCTAGTGCGCACTCTTCACGCGAACGTTTGCGCTCCGCGGGCTTTGGGGTGTTCTTGCGAGAAGCACGATCCATATGAACTTCCTTCGCCGAAAGTACCCGGCGAGGTCTTGCGAGACTCGGACGCGCGAGCTGCTGACGAAGTCTCGCCAAGCGTATCGCCTTCGGCGAAAGCAACGCGAGCCAAGCTGTCGGCAATCAGCGTGTCTGGGTGTGACTTGTCGGCAGATTGGTACATCTGCCGAAGGATAGCCCGAGTGTCGTCAGAGCTTCCCAATCCAACTCGCCTGTGGAAAGACCTGAAGACATAACAATAAATTGTGAGTTGACAACAAGGAATGATAAGAACAGCAACAGGATTAACGAACCTTCGGAGACAAGAACCAAGACGTCGGGGTCCATCTCGTCCAGTTGAACACGCGCTCGCAGAGTCCGATTGGCCTTAATCAAGCCCTGCACCCGCTCCATGAGATCCTCGTTGCGAAGGCGTAGACGAGCACTCGCCGAATCATCGGCGACATCCGAATTAGCCAGGCGACGGTGGAGACGCGAACATTGGGCGGTATTAGCCGCCACTGTGGCCTTGAACACCTCCTGCTCTCGCACCAGCAGCTTGGAAACGCTTTGAGCGTAGTCTTTGGCAGCCTACACGCGCTAGGCCAGCTTCGCGTAGACCTCATTGTGAGTGGCAACGACCGCGTTCAACTGCTCCACTTTCTTGGCCAACTGCGCTTGGGCTTCCTTGCTACGCCGAAGTTCGACACGATGAGAATCTCTCTCTCCAAAGCAGTCTTCGCCAGGACTTCAGCGTTTTCTCGACGAATAAATCTCTTGGTGCAATGACTTTTCGGCAGCAGCTTGAGCAGCCTCAGCAGAGTAAAGCTGGCCACGCACCGTCGCCAGGTCCAACGTGACATCCCCGCCAACATCCAAGCAAGGCACAGCAGCACTAACAACCTCTTCAAGCGACTTGGTGGCGTCAACTCGAGAGCGTACACGCCTATCTTCACGAATTGACGAACAACTTGAAGCCCGACGGCTAGACGGCCGCGCTGCTCAAGCGAGGCCCCAAGACAGCAATCACACGCTCCAAAGACTCCGCACCCGCCTCCTTCAACAATTCTTCAAGGACTTCAAGCGTAACGACGGAATTCGACGGAGCCGATGACGAAATCTCGACAGACGCGAGACTCGATACACCGTGCGAGCCCAAGCGCGCTTGGGCAACATGAGCCTCCACTGCGACCGCAGCAGACGAAGGTTTGTTCGACCCATCCGGAGACGAAGACTCGACTCCTGCTGCTGCAGGCGAAGACGAAGTGCCTACCGCCTCCGAAGATGACGAGATAGTTCCGACGGCAGGCGCAGCTGCTCGAGCGGGTTGAACACCGTCGGTGTCACCTACAGAAGCCTCCGCACACGCACAAAGGATGAGTGACAAGACTGAACAAACAACAAGCATAGACATCTCCAACTCACCGCTATAGCAGGTGGCCGACGACTGCGCGGAACTCCAAGCGGCTTGAGAGCGGCGGCAACAGCGCCTGACAGCAGATGGCGCGACTCCGACGTGGTGCTGACAACAGAGACACCACGACGCTCACCAAGATAGCGTGGATCGCCTCGCGGTGGGGGCAGTTGTGGTGTTGAGACTCAGCTGGGAATGGACTTGCCGGTTGTCGTCGAAGTTCCAAACGGTGACAAGTTGCCGGGATATGGGTTGAAGGATTTCCTGGCCGCTGATTGGCTAATATTCACTGGTCCCGATGTCTCAGAGTCAACCCATCGAGTGACATGACACTATTTCCAAGCCGAAACCCCCGGTCAAGATCCGTACTTAGCCTAGTATTTGGGACGGTTCGAGTCTTCGGCGACTAGTCCGAGTCTTCGACGCGACCTTTGAGTCATCGGTGGTTACACCCAAAGATCGCCACGGACATGGGAAGATCCAAACAGACGCGTTTATACTAGATATTTGTATAAGACTATAGGAACTCTAGATGAAACCTAACGCCCATTGGGCACTAATACAGAACAGCTTTTCCTCCCAACCAAGCAAAGGTGAAGTCCGGCTATCGGTAAGTGCACGTAGCGTCTGTGTCAAGCTTGGTAGGAAGGATTATGTCTGTCGGTGAGCACGCCTACTAGTGTAGCGAGTGTTCATCCTGGCAGGGCCAAGAGACAGTGATAGTGGCCGTGTGTATTAGGATTGTGTGGCGAGTTGTCGCCATCGACCGGAGGAGCGAGAGCGCACTCCCGTCAACTCTTATCGCCGGAGCTGAAGCTTCGGCAACCCCGTGTCAGGCCGTGACTGGCTGGTACCCATCCTTCTGTGGGACTGCGGGGTATATTTGCGTGTGTAGAGCATCCTAGCCGCCGCTCGTGGCTAGAGGTGCTGGGCTTTGTCGGTGGCCTGTGGTAACCACGGTACACAGTGGAAGCAGCCCACCCGGTGTAAGGGCAATATCCTGGGCCTTCAGGTTCGATTTGCCCGACAAGCTCCACGAGTCTTCGCGGACTCGAGGAGTGTTGTTGGTGGGATGTGTGCCTACATATTTTGGACTACACGACAGTAGCTACCTTTCCGAACGATGCCCACGAGAACGCGCCACAGGTCTGCGTCGAATCAATAGGAGCAGGAGTGTTAGTTAAACTCTCAAAGAAACCGCCGTTGTATGCCCATGGCTCCTGAGCCTGCGAGAATGTAGTGTCGAGAGGCGACGCGCTGTGATCTGGTTGTTTGACTAAGAATCGCCAGTAGCCGAAGCTGATTTGGTGAAATTGATACGTGTCTAGGAACACGTCGGCACCATGCTTAGCATTCTCATCCTGAGAAAGCTCAGTCATCGCGCGGAGGTTGTTCCAAAAGCCCTTATATTCGTTCTCAGTGATGACCTTCTTGCCATTGACGGTTAGGCAATGAATAACGTTAGCAACGATGCATTTGAGAGCGCACGCGAATCGGGAAAGAGTGCTCTTGTTGAGCGAACCAGCGGTTTCCTTAGCGGTAATCACGTTCGGGAGAGTCAAATACGCGTTCTTGAGACTGGCGTAGCCCTTAGAGCCCGTCAGCTGGCTGGTCGCGTCGATCTGGATCAGGCCTGAGGTGTACCCGCCCTGGTTGCCATCGAAAACGACAGCGACCGACTTGCCCCTGCTGACATCGACAGGGGGGTCGGACATGAGTGCCAATTGGAGAAGAAATGAATCCGCGAGTTGAGTAGTATCGGGAATGATTGAAAGTATATCTGGGTCGATATAGTCTGACCTAAAAATAACTAAAAAACAATGCAATACATCAAGGGCATTACTTCAGATGATGATCTGATTGAGCTCTCCAAGTGCCTTGACGTGCACCTGGATGGGATATACGAGCTTTCCGAGATCAAACAACCGTTGCCGGCGAAAAGGTAGCTATCTGGTCCTGCTTAGGACAAACCCTGGCTTCGGCCATTGGACGTCACAATGGCGACTGGTTCGACTCAATGGGAACGCCCCCGCCGCCCGTCTTAAGGCATATACCATACTTCGACTAGCAGATCCAAGGATCAAGCGACGAGTATTGCGGAATTTTCTGTATGCTGTGGCTACATGCAGAAGCAACATGGCCGAATGCAAATGTTTGATAGCTTTACCAATCTCAATATTAATGTTATTTAATTTTCTGATTTCTTAGCTCTCAAGCTAATATATCCACGACCATGTATGTACAAGGAACTATCTGTCTCCGATGCTATCCCCGTTGCCCGTTGCGTAAGGCCGCCAAGACCGGTAATCTATAGCTTATTTTGAAAGCCGATCTCGCGGGCTCTGGTGCAACTCTACATCTGCATCCTGAGTCGTATGCCAAGGTTATGAAGGCGAAGCGTGGCGGCAAGGGTGCTCCAGTGGTCCTAACCAAGCATGAGATTGAATATCCAATGACTCAGCTTAGAAAGCACGAGAAGGAATGGAAAGGCAAGCTAGCGCCAGCTTGCCTGCCTCCCAGAGCGCATTCAGTGTCTCTACGTGATCAGCTACCGAGCTGCTTCAGTGCGCGGGTATTTCAAGCTAGCAAGAGTATCCTTCACGATTCACGCATAACAAAGATTGTGTCGGACGCCTACAGGTCTTCTGTTCTGATCGAGTTTCAAGGCACTCGAAGCTCATGGAACTCAATCTGCATCATTTCGCAGCCGCCTCGGTCCGGGGAGATCTGTTTGGTCCTCGTGCGAAAGCCTTTCGATCAAAAGAAAGCTAACGTTTTTCCGCCACTTTACCGAAAAGAGTAGAGTAAACCGTTGCTGGAAGGTTGAAATCCGTTACCAGGGTCGATGCTGGACTCGTCGTCCGAAAAGAGGCATATATTTCCAATGTGCCTCGGTAGCATCATCTAAATCGGCTTGGTTACGCTCGCCTTCAACCATGCCCAGAGCTAGCGCCTGAAACCCACTCCCGGTGTCCGTCAACTCCGCCCTGTGGTCGCTACGTCGTAGTATAGACCTCACTTTGACATCCTTGGCAAAGTCCATGAACTTCAAGTGGTGCCGCGATTGACACCGACCAGCTGAAAGGTCCATAACCGAGTCAGTCACGATTCATTTTGCAGATTAGAGTTAAAGCTAGAAGCTCACACGGATTGTCGCCTTCGTGAGGTGCTTGTGTTTCATGAACGTCTTCATCAACACTCGGTCTCAGCAGTGGTAGCCGATGCTTTAGCAGCTTGAAGGTGAAATGCACAACCGTCTCAATTACAGTCTTTTCTTTCAGAAACACATTTTTAACCTTCAGTAGACAGTTGTCCACAAGCAGTCACCGTTTTGCAATTGACAGCGCGGCAGTTCTACAACAGCGCTGCTCAAAGAGGGAGCAGGCAAGCAAAATATGTAAACTTTGCTCACCGCACCTCAAGATATAGTTCAGGAAGATCCCCTTCGGCTCCCGGTTTTCGGCCGCAAGCACGTGTAGGCGTTGGCACAGGGATCGAGAAAGCACACCGATCAGTTGTCTCTTCGTCATCTACTGCGCGGATTGTTGCGTCATCCTCTTATCTCTCCACAATTGAGTCCAGCACCGAGCAGGAAACTAACAATTCCAGTGCGACACCACGTTGTTGTGCTTTGACCTTGGTGAAGCGTGTACTTCATTGCGTACTGTTGTGGTTTGAGTCTTGTTGAGCGTTGTTCCCTTACCCGCTCTAAAACACCTTGACTGCTTACCTGTTCATTCGTCGTCGCCAAAGCTTCTAGTAGCCGTTTTCGACCGCATATCCAGACGTACCCGTCGCACAAGTTGCCTCTTGGGCCTCGCTGAGATCCTCTGTTCTGACGTTCGTTGAGTGCTACTATTCTGACCCTTGGATGATACTATTTGGTCATTAGGTCCCGGAGTCCCGCATAACGGCAACGAGTTTGGGAAGCGGGCGAATTCACGGCGCCGGCGCGTTTAACTTGCAGCGTAAGCATGATCGTTCTTGCGTGTCAAGCTGCCTCCCATGGCAGCTTCGGTGGCAAAGAATGCAGACAACTGGTGTGAAGGCAGCGCGTGAGCAGCCAGCAGAGAGACCAGAGGGCTCTGTCCAAAACGACTCGTTCCTATAAAGAGGGTTGCATCTGTATAGTGCTGTGTACAAGGTTGCGCACAGTACGTTACCGGATTATTATACCTGTTACTTGTAATTCATTTTCAGATTGAAGCACTTTACGTGTTTTGTTAAAGCATACATGATCCACATGAAACAAGAATGACCCGTGAGTTTGGACTTCAGTGCAGCCCTCTATACACGGGACCGAATGGTACCAGCAAGGCACCCAGCAGCTCTCCCAGCGGTTTTCTAACATCTGGCCCGCCAGTCTTTAAAGGCGAGTGGGACGGATAGCAGTTTTCTTCCGTGAGTGTCCCTCACGGAATCCCTACGCTCGTGGCCGGTGAGCTCCCCATTGATTCACTTTGGTATTATTCGAGAAGAGAGCCCAAGCTCAAGAAGACCCATGGTCCGCGTGGTCTCGTGTCGCTATATGCGCATCAGCTGCACTGAGGACGACCACCCGCTCTTCCGGCGCTACTACGCCAGGTAGGACGTGTCGGCATTGAGACACCTCGATGTGGGCTTCTGACGCTGTTTTTAATCACCCAAGGAGCAACAGGGAGCGCGGCGTGAAAGTGCGTCGCAGCAGATTTGGTCGCACCCGCCACCTACCAACTAGAACTAACACAGTGCTGTGTCTGACGTCTGACGCCAGCTCCTGCGCTGCTTCCCACATTGCTGCCCGGAGCACGTCGAGCGCTGCTACTGCGGCTCCTCCATCCATGTCATGGTGACATTCGCCGCGGAGCTGCCTGCTTCTGTCCAGGGAAGCCTGGTCGTGTGCGCTCGTTTCGAGCCGTCGCGGGTGGTCCCACTTTGGCCGCCCAACCTCGCTGGCGCACCGGGCTACGCTGTCACCGACGATACTAACGAGCGCAAGCTGCGACCAGGGGAGATCGTGCCGCTGCCAGAGAGTTTGCTTACCTCTGGGAACCGCAAAGCCAAGCACGCGGTCTGGATCCGAGCTGACAGAGAGGGCGAATCGAAACAAACGACCAAGGTTTGGCTATCTGGTTGACGCCTTCAGAGGCTTGTAGGCTGATTTGTTTTGCTGTTGTTTCGTGCTTGACGTTGCGTTTCGACGAAGAACGCCATTTTGTACGTGCTCAACAATCATCGATTCCCCAAGTGGCTTTACAGTTACGACAGCAGCGCCACCTGGACCCAGCGAGAGATGACCCACCACTTGGTCGTTTATGTCTGTCAACTCACCGGTACGAGGGCTCGACCGGGAGAAGCGCACGCGACTGTGCTCGCACGACACGAGTCTCCTGGTTTTTCCCTTATTTCCTACCGACGATCCGGTAACAACGCCCGCGATGCCGGCTGCGATTTACCCGCGCTTGAGGTCGATTCAGACACTAAGTTCGCTGCTGTGGAGGTTGATCCTTCTCCCCAACAGCTTTCGCCTCCATCAGATGATATGGACATCGATTCGATGAATTGGTCGTCGCCTTGGCGAGATCACGATACGCGTGAAACGAAGCCGGTGTGCTCTCAGCAGCAGCCGCATATCATTCAGCCACATGACTCGATCTATCAGTCTTACCGGCAAGCAGGGAGAGCTGTTGGTTTCAGGACATCCATTACAGGAGAGGAAAGCGACTTATGGCAGCACGGACCATATGCACGCAGCTGCGCCTTCCAAGATAAAGGACAGCACCTTCTCATCTTATGGCTGTTCCTCCGGAATGTATCGCTGAGTGACCTGGGTTTCGGCACCAACACCGACAACGAGCGGATTCGTTCTTACTGGCTAAGTGTTGCGGCTGCATTTCAAGCATCCCCTAGCGTGAGACAGCGGTTTGAGACCGTGGTAGATTCTTTCCTGAAAAACGAGCTTGGGGATGCATCGTCCATTCAACATGACACAAAGACGCGTCCGAGCGCTGTCATTCGGGTAGTAGCGAGTTTGTTTGTGCGCGCACTGTCGTCTTGTAGCATCCAGCGTCTTCTGCGCTCTGCTTGTTCGATACAGATCGATGCGACTAATAGCGTACAACTTCAAGAGACGTTCGTGTCGCTAGTATCGGAATTCTACGATGCGCTCTGTGAGGTGCTGCTCGAGATATCCGCAACTATGGCAGAAACACTACCAGGAGTTCAAACCTTTTCGCTGGCCAATCTGCTAGACGAGATCCTATCGCTCGTGTACAGCCAAACACGCTTTAGCGAGCTTCGAGCAGAGATTATGGATTACCTTATGAAACGAGACGCTGCTGGATCGTTGTCCGTAGCATTGAATTCAGCATGCCGGATGTTTATAATTCTGGTACAGGAGACAAACATCACAACAAGCGAATCAATTGTTCGACCATCATCGAGACCCCGAAGCGGAGACGATAACTTAATGTGGAATCAGCGATGGCTATTGGAGCCGGGGTCTGTACAACTAACAGGTATCGCGTCAGGCGCTGCACAAAACATTATTTGCGATCTGCATGTGGTTGATGTCGCTCAATTTATGTTTGAGTTCGGCTGTGTCGACGTCGCTGTTGACGACGATGGATCGAAGATATCGCTACGCTCAGCACATTTGGAAGCTGTAGCATCTCCGATGACATTGATACTCGATGGTAGATTGCGCAAGTTTCAGGTGCTACCCAGTGGACTGCCGTCCATGATTGCCACAGCCAGGGGGTGGTCACTCGGTGACTACACTGCCAGACTTTCGGATGATGGATCTTCATTAAATGTGAACTTCTTTACTTTTGCTGAAGCTGCTTTTGCTCACGGTTTTGCATCTCTAAATCGCGAGAGTGTTATCGAAGAGATGTGGATGCGCCAGGTTTCTCTGTCGATCCGGCTGGAGGAGGAGGTCGTTGATAGAAATGCTGACAGCTCTGCTGACACAGAAGACCTCTTTGCTTTTGTGCAAGGAACTGTGTATGGATCAACATTCCTGCCCGGTTTTAAGCTCTCGGAGGCATCAGCAGTGGACCGAGCAGCGATCTGGAGGGTGGCCGAGTGGACGGCACTCTGGGAGTTGCAGGCAGGGTATATCGCTCTACCACGGGTTGGGTTTGTCTAGGGGGGCGAGCTGGATAAAGCTAACGCAGTAACTATGAAATGATTTGATTTTACATTCATGGGGTTCAGCGAGCTGCGAGCGTCCTTGCTGTCGTGCTAGCGTATATCCTACTACCTCATAGGGGGTTTGATGCACTACGAAAAGGTCCAACGTTCAGCCTTTCCATTGCGGTCCACCCCTAAGAGATTTGCTGCGAGTGACCTGGCAATGCGGACACGAAGTGTCCTCTGAAACAATTGCGTTCGCCAGACTTGACGAAGCAGATCGCGCTAATTTATCACACCTCACGGTGACACAAGTGACAAGATTCATTTAAAGAGCAACGTAGCCGGCCTGAACCTCAAACAACGGCGTCCACCTTAACTCATTCCAGACTAGAACTCGATCTGCACTTGACATTGTCGATAGCATGCGTCTGGGAGCACTAAACCCGGCGGACGCGCTAGTAGGTGTGTACGTCGACCCAAGCACAGTTCCGTGCACGACGATGAAGAGATCTCTCGGCTGGGTAGACGTTGCGGGGCCTTTATCATCGAAGTCCTGTTCCAAGATGAGCGATAAACTGACCCGGCGCACTGTCGCAGATGCTCCACCACCCTCACGTCCTCTCCTGGCGTCTGCAGCTGTCTTCTCCTCTACGAAGGCGAAGAAATTTAGGTTTACACTCTGGCCATCGTCTGAAAGTACAGCTTCGTAGTCGCCAACGAACCACCTTCCTGCGGCTGCGAACATGGAAGAGATACCACTCGGAAGCACGCGAAACCCGCGCAATCGTCCGTCTAGTACTAGCTCCATGGGAGCCATTGCCATGATGCCGTCAAATGAAAGAGCTGTTCGAAGCGACATTGAGCCTTTAGAGACCACAATATCGATACAACCAAGCTCGCGTACGAGCTGCGCGACTGCTATTACTGCGGCACCACACCGAACATCACGCTTAGTGTTGTGGTCAAGAGCATTTAGCTGCACTGACCCTGGGTCTAGTAACCACCGTCGACTCCATGCGTTCGAGCTCTCCCCCCACAGCTGCTGATGCCTAGCGTCTGGTCGAGCGTGGGCCACAGCTGAAACACTTGCCTCATGGGCCTGGACCACGAAAGCCCGGAAAGCGTGGTTCACAGCGTCCGAAAGTGAGCTAGACGTCTGTCGGTTAAGAAGAAGCGATGATACATCATCTCGGAGCACACTAAAGTGTGTTCGTCCGTAAATGAGACTCAACACATTGTCCACAAGCGCTGGTAAGGTTACATCTCGCCGACTACGCAGTACTTCTGGTGCATTTGCACGCGCTCCTACCGACACCTCGCGCAACACGTCGCCAAGAATGTCGTACAGATCTAAAACGAGGGAAATAAACCGTTCTTGAAGCCAGCTTTTGTTCATTTCACCACTTCCGATGCGGCATGCTTCACGCAGGAGATGTTGGACGTTGCGAGATGACAAGGCACGCAGAAACAAATAAACACTAGCTCGAATTGTGGCTTGATCATGAGCAGAATGAGCTTCCGCGTCGGTCAAAGGAGCCTGCGTTGCTCGGTTCGCGCTGCTGAAGATGTTACTGAGAAAAGATGCCACTATGCCCTCTAGTTGAGCGCTGAAGCTGATAACTGGGGCTCGAAGAGCTGCTGCAGCTCTGAGCCAGTGTGAATGTACATGAGCTTCCATCGTGTCAACGCTAATTTTTAAATTACTCAGCGAGACATGCTGGAGAAAACGCCACAGAATGACAAGGTGTTGGGTCTTTTCACGAAATCCGGGCTCTCGAATGTCAGCCTCCTTTTGCCACAAGACATCATCAACCTCAATGTCAACAGTGGCGCGGAATTCGATGTCGTTCATGGCATCCTCTTCTTGGAAGTCCTCTTTCATGGCTTGAGAAGCGTACGACGAACGGTATCTGAAGGCTGGGTGACGAGAAGGGTTCTGTTCCCGCCATTTCCAGTCTTCATTCCACTCTTCCGGTACTTTGGGTCCGTGTTCTCGTTGCTGTTGTTGCTGTCGATGCTGTGGCTGCCATTGCTCCTCGTAAGCTTGGTCCTGTGCATTGAAATGGTGGCCTTCTTGTGCACGTGACATGTTAGAGCTTGCTTGATCGTACGAATCGATGTCCATATCCTCTGAGCGTATAGCAGAGTGATTAATCTCTACAGAAGCAAAAGCGGTGTCGGAAGATAGCTCCACAGCAGGGAGATCGCACCCAGCGTCGCGCGAATTGTTCCCAGATCGCCGATACGAAATTAGCGAGAATCCAGGAGACTCGTGGCGCGCGAGTACAGCCGCATCTACTTCTCCTTGCTGCGATCGAGTGCCTGTAAGTTGGCAGACGTACACAACCAAGTGGTGCGTCATCTCCCGCTGCGTCCTGGTAATGCTGCTGTCGTAGCTGTAGAGCCACTTGGGGAACCTGTGGTTGTTGAGCACGTACAGCGTGGCATTCTAGTCATTTGGCAGCAGCACAGCACACCGATTAGCAACTCGTGTGTGTCAGACGGCAAGCCAGAGCGTCAAGCACCTTGGCAGTTTGCTTCGACTCGCCCTCGCGGTCTGCTCGGATCCACGCCGTCTGCTTGGCGTGGTGACCACCGGCGAGCAAAGTCTCCGGCAGCGACACGACCTCTCCGGGCTGGAGCTTGCGCTCGTGGCTCTGGTTGGTCTCCTCGTTGCCCGCGTAGGTCTGCGCGTCCGCCAAGTTGGTCGGCCAGAGCGGCACGACGCGCGACGGCTCGAAGCGCGCGCACACCACGAGGTCCGCGCGTCTCGCGGCCGGCAGCTCGGCCGCGAACGTCACGAGCACGTGGATGGACGAGCCGCAGTAGCAGCGCTGCACGTGCTCGGGGCAGCAGTGCGGGAAGCAGCGCAGGAGCTGCAGAGCGGCAACGTCGAGTTGTTAAGGAGGATGCAACAAGCTCGCGTCAACGCGTTAGACGCACCTTGACGCCGCGTTCGCGGTTGCTCCTGAGCACATACAAAGTGCACGGTCTCACGTAAGTGGGTCGTCTTCTCATCACGTCACGAGCGTCCTACCTGGCGTAGTAGCGGCGGAAGAGCGGGTGGTCCGCCTCGCTGCAGCTCAGCCGCAGGAAGCGGCACGACACGACCTTGACCATGGAGCGACTCTGTCGGTTGTGGGCGCCACGGGCGACTCGCACGGGCTCGGAATAGGCAGGGGGACGCACCGCGGGAGAAAAAAACTACCGAGTGCTGCGCTGCGCTGAGTCACGCGATACCATCCACCGTCCCACGACGGTGGGCTTGGCAACTCGGGTAGGTTTGACTCCAGCGCAGTCCCTTGAACGAGGGGAGCCGTTGTCAAGCCTGCTCACTGCGCGCGCCGCGGTATTACGCGGCTGGACTGACAATAGTAAAAGAGCTGACGCCAGCCAGACTGCCGGGTATTCCGGCTGCAGTGTATTTTTGTTTCAAAACCGCTTTCCAGAGACCTCGCTATAGGGAACGGCGCCGGGCCGAATGAGCCGATTTCGGGCCGGTTCGGCCAGCGTGGCGCGGTCACGCCAGCATTAGCTGCCGCGAGTGCTCAGTGGAGAGAACGGCTTTCACTTGCAGCGTGCGGACGAGCGTCCGCGCGGAAGCCGAAGTCCAGCAAGCGAGCGTCTGCCTGCAGTGGTAACGTTCGAGTCGACCGCGAACTGGTCGTGTGGCAACGACACGCGAGTCTCGCGCTGCAAGATGCGAGCAACACGTCGTGTGACGTCCCGTAAAGGAAAACTGCAACTTTGCAAAGAAGGTATATGGCTACAGTCTCCGTCGAAGCTGACAGCAGCGATGCTCAAGCTTCACGAGCCAGCTTGTGTACAGGCAAGGCGTGGCAAAGGCGACGGAGCAGTCTCCACGATTGTCTGTAATTTCGGCTGACAGCGACCGAGTACTGCGACAACGACGGCCGACATTGTGCATGCGTAACTCCTTCAACCTGAAGAGCGCTCCCGTTTTGCAGCGAAGCACTGAACCCAGCGAGAAGAGAGTTGGATAAGGCTAGCTACACTTCGCCACGAAGCAGTCGATCCTGGATGAACGATGTGGACGGGATGCATACCTTGTGTGCCTATCTACCCTGATATCCTCTTGTATTAGTTTGGCTTCATCTAGCGAGTATCCTACAAAAATAAAGGGATGTGCTGGCTACCTCTGAGAACGTATCATCCACTCCACCGCGCTTGAAGAGGGAACTTCTGTACGGCGAAAGCAAGGTCCCATGCGATGAGAACGACAAGATCTGATACACTAGGAATGCGCACTCGTTCTTCCCATGACTTCGTGTGAAACAATTGAGGAAACGGTAGCCTTGATATTTACAGCCAATAATAATTCTTTGTAGTATATTATATCCAATCAGCACTAAAACAATAAATACAAATCAGTCTCAAGAGGAACGTTTTGGTGTCCCCTTGAAGTGACGACTACATGCAGCTTTCTGCCCGAAGCGTTATGAGAGTTACTGGCAGAGCGGCGACAACGGAGAGTGCAAAGCTCCATACTCCCGATAACGAGAATCCACTCCCTCCTTCCAGTTGGCACATGTGGGAGAGCAGTCAACGGACAGTGCGACGGGGTCGTCGTCCGTGGTAGTGGAGGTTGCAGTTGCACTTGTCCGGCGAGTGAAGACGGCGTACATGACCCACGCAGCCGTGCACAGCACGATGAAAAGCACCTGAGGCCCAGCAATGATCCAATGATCCAATTTGAAGTCACCTGGCCGAACGTGAACCACCCGACTGAGGAGAAAGTCCTAACCGCAAGTGTGCGCGGACTGAGTGACGCAGCAGACCTTTGCTTGAAGACATGGACGAGGGTTTTCAACGTAATGGTGCTTGTTGCAGCCACGGTGACATCGCAGAAGCAGAGTCCGTGTGTCTTCCATACTTCAGCGCGAGTTTGCCCCGTGAAGCCCAGCATCGCGACCGCTACGTAGAGTGTCGGCAATGCTAAGAGAGCAAACGTGGCACCAATTATACGACCCACTCGATCTCGGTCTTCGGAGTACCCCCAAAAGACGGCGAGATAAAACAGCGAGACGATATCGCCGATGAGGAATGCTGGGAAATTCGGGAACCACGCTCTCCCTAGGAAGCCGTACATCATCCACACATGGGAGTTCGCGAGCAGCATGATGATGGGAATAATGGACGCGGTGCGGACTGCTTGTTCTCTGTAAATTTCACGCACGAAGAGTGATGGCATGCAGATCACGGCAAGAGTGCTACACCAGACCCAGGCATGCACCACTATCACGACGCCATGGCTGACCATTTTGCCTCATTTTAACACTGCTGGACTACGCCAACGCCTGGATTTTAAATTGAGAAGTGAGCACGCGATGGATGCAAGCGCGAATTGAACAGGAGCAATCAAGGAACACAGCCTTACTCATTAAGAGAGCTTTGTTTGGATTCTACTCTGTGTGGTAAACGGCGTTTGCTTGGAAGACGAACTATACTCATAAAAATGTTATCGGTGAGACGGACGCAATTACTCACCACCCATGATGATGAATTGTTGACGTAGTTGCGTTCTGGTGTTCCAGCAGTCCCAGGGGGCTAACTGCAAGCAGCTGAATGATTCGTCTGCACCACACAGTATAATCATTCAACGCGAAAGTTGAGATGAGGTCGAGCAAAAACTGGAGGCCACCTCCTTTAATCATAATCTGCCAGATAATGCTTCTGACCGTAAGCAGAAGCAAGCCCCCGATTGCTGTTTTGATTGATCTTGTTACAGTAACGCATGATCACTGAGCCTGTTTGCTGTGTGGATATGTCTGCTGGACGCCCCTGCTTCAATGTGCATCACTTTGCATTGTGCGACCAACCAAGTTCGTCTTCTATGGTGAATCTCACTTCGCTAGCCAAACGGAGCATGTCTACAGCATTCGGCCCACGCACGATTAATGCCTACGCTGCATTCGAGCGATCGGGTGTGCTAAAGCCGTGGACGGACCTGTCGCGGCCTCTAGGGAAGAGGATGCCGAGATCAAGATCTCGCATTGTGGCATTTGTGGAGGCGATCTTCTTGGAATTATTAGCAAATCTGCCCCACGACCCTGTGTTGTTGGTCACGAAATCATTGGGAGGTGACTCAAGCTGGGCCTGGCGTTAAGCACCTAGCCGCTGGAGACCGTGTTGGGGTGGGTTCTCAACGCATGGGCATGCTTGAACAAGGATCCAGCTCGACCGTGTCGCGAGTGCGCGTCTGGGGCTGATGCTTGCGCAGTGCACACAAGTAATTCCACCTACGTGGATGGTCATCAATCTTACAGAGGCTATGCCGACTACATCCGCGTTTCGAGCCGCTTCACAATTCCGAAGGCGATTTCATCCGCGGAAGCAGCGCCACTCATGTGTGCTGGCTCGGCAGTGTATTCTCCTCTGAAGCGCGAAGGCGTGAAGGCTGGCGATCGCGTTGGCGTTGTGGGTATCGGTGGTTTGGGCCATCTCGCTTTGCAGTTTATCCGAGCGCTGAATGCGACCCCAGTTGCATTTTCACGATCGTCCGAGAAAAAAGAAGAGGCATTAACCCTTGGCGCCGCTGAGTTTACAACCTGAGTGACCCAGAGCTGGTTAAGAAGGCAGTCAACTCCGTCGATTTGCTGCTGCTGACAGTTGATGCGGCAAACCTACCATACAACACCTACATCCGCCTAGTGCGCAAACTCGGCACGATCGCGATGCTCGGTGTGCCTAGCGACGACGTGCGATTCAACCCGATGTTTTCTGGTTGGGAACGGCGTCCGTATTGTGGGGAACTTGTCGGCAGCATCAATGACGTCGTGGATACACTCAATCTCGCAGCTGAGCACAACGTGCGGCCGATCGTGGAGTCACTGCCGATGGATCAAGTGAACGAAGGCATTGCGCGGATGCGTGAAGGCAAAGCCCACTATCGAATCGTTCTAAAGAACTAGTTTGGGCTTTGTAAAGGCTGCGGAGATAGATAACTAATAGCTGTCGTTATTTGTCGCCAAGTTCTTCTCTTTTGAGTTGCTTCTCTTAAATCGGTGGCTGTGGATCGCTGCCCAGCAACGACTTGCGACCGACCGATCTCGCTTGACTGTCGAAACGACAGTGCATTTCCACCCAAGCCTAATGTTTACCAAAAAAGTCTGCAACTTAATTCCAGCCTATCGGTATTCTCATTTTTGCTCTCTTTTAAACTAATTAAAACGGTCCATCCAATCGGTATGCTTGAATTTCAAGCGTGACGTGCTCCCGGCGAGCAATCCCAGCCCGACACTGGCAGAGAGATGTAGCAACGATCTTTCATTACTCAATTTCACCTCTTGCTTACAAGGCATTGACCAGAAGCAGGTTTCTCGGCAAAAAAATTGACCATGGGTGGCTGGATGACTCTACTTCGTGATTGTCCTAGCGGGGGTCACCGGCCAGACCAACTATGATGCGAGCAACATATTAGGATACTTCGGAGTCGCCATCAACGTTTGCATGTTCGCCTCGCCGTTCGCCACATTGAAGCACGTTGTTAAGACCAAAAATGCCTCCTCCATTCCGATCAACCTCAGTCTCGTGATATTCGCATCCTCAGTGCTATGGGTGGCGACCGGCCTGCTCGATGGCGACCACTTCATCACGGGACTCAACCTGGCAGGTGTCGTGTTGGGGGCCATTCAAATAGTGCTACACTGCATGTACCGCCCCGGTCGAGGCATTGCCGGACGGCCACAACGGTACAAACGGAGCGCTCCCAATCGTCGTGTCGCCGACGTCCAAGAATTCCGGTCTCGTCGTGTCCATCGAGAGCCTAGCGTACAAGACTCTCTCATCGCCGGGTGCTGGCAAAACCCCTCACTCGTAGAGACAATAAATACAGATACACATCCTAAATCAATGTCGACCAAGCTGTTGTCCTAGGTTTATACGAACGCCTCAAGAGGCAAGAGGTAAGACGGACGTTGAAGTATGTTGATCACCGCAAATTGCGATTGCGCAAATTGCCTTTAGACGGTTCGGATGAATGACGGGCAGGGATTGGTCGACTAGCAGAATGTAGCCAACTAATCATCGCTTCGTCCAAAAAAGCTATCATCACCGGGCCGGGAAGCATACCGAAGAAAGGAAACACTGGTTAGCACTATAAACAAGATGGATGATATCTATACAACGGTTGGTGGCATGATCACGAGGTGAGATCCGTTTAACGAAACAAAAAACTAGCGACTGTCAGGTCATTAGAGAGACTTCATTTCTAGTTTTCCTCCCTGCTGCACACTTGATCATGAGGTTTTGGTACATGCTGCTCGGCGTGGCGACTGCTGTTGCGCAGGTGGTGCCCAACCTGAGTCCTGTTCCAAATATTACGCGGGTCCACCGGCGCAGGAAGATCGGGGAGCTGGCTGCACTCCCGCTGGTCGCTATGGTTGTCAACTGCCACTTTTGGTATGCCCTGACTTTGACGTAATGCACTGGTCAGAACGATGCTAAACTGATTTTGTTCTGGAACAGGGTGGTCTACGCCTACGTGACGGACAGCATGTTCCCTCTCTTCGCGACCCGGGTCTTTGAACAACTTGCTGCGATTGTGTACAACGTGGTCTACTGTCGTTGGAGTGTGGCGGACAAGCGTAAGGAGCTACGGAAGCTTTACGCGTGGGCGTTGGCGATGCACTGCGGGCTCGCTTTATACCGTTCTCGGGCTCTTGGGAGCAACGTATCAGTCCAACGCCGAAGTCGGAACGTATCTGGGTTATGTTGGCATTATCATCGACGTTTGAATGTTTGCGTCTCCGCTAGGAACTCTCAAACACGTTGGTTGCGATTGCTGTGGAGTTTGGATCGAGTTGAAAAATGCAGGCTTGGATGCTCAAGAACAGATAACTCGATTGGTCACGAGTTCGTTTTGCAAAGGATCGCAGTCTAAACTCGATGATACGAAGGCCCCATCTTCCACCGTCCCTCTGGCCAGACGTGCAGCAAATGAGGATGAACAGCCCCCAACGGATTAATGCGACGGTACTGCGTGAACGTAGCCTCAGTCAACCTTCGTAAGACACCGAGCCAGGAAGATTTGCCAGACTTATCGCCGACTGCGCGCAGTCCGCAATAATGGCTACAGACGCAGTTAAACAGTAGCGCGCTACGAGCATGCGGGAGTCTTTCAGCCACTATCAGCTTTTTTGGGGAGTACTGATGCGGTAATACACTACCATGGGAACTCCTGACTGCCGGAACCTGAAGGTATTAGGCTGACACTGCTTGATAGCTGTTAGTCATGTGAAGGGCGTTGCCTAGCTTTCCAAAGGTTGAAAGCATTTGCTTCAGCAGCAGATATATAGTCTGGCACCTTGACGAAGTCAACGAGGCGCTGCATTTCGCTCACGATGACCTCTGTCAGCTGAAATTTAGCCAAATACGTCCGAGTGATTGGTTCGGTGAGGACGAGCCCGTCCAAGCACACCGCACGCGTCAGCGCCACATATAGTGTCTGGTAAGGTGTACCTCTGCTACGGCGATCTAATGGCGTCACCACAATCCCATCTTCACAAGTTTTTCCTTGAAGCTTTTCGGTTGTGCATGCGAAGGCTGGAACAACAGCAAACTGATGGACAGTGACTGAAGATTGCGACAAGTTTGTAATATGACGAAGCCGTACACCTATTTTGAGAGGTGGTAATCCAATGACTCCTTCTGGAAACCCACTAACGAGGTTTTGTTGCAATCATGAAGTTTGACAAGCAATAATTCTGGTAGTTGTTGGAGTCTCTGAATCGTGACACCTGATACTGTGTACGACGCGGATTGCAACAGTTGAGGCGCCGGGTGTACTCCAACAATCGTACCAGTTACACCATTAGCAATAGCGGCAGCCCCAACCAAGTCAGGGTGCTTTCGACTGATCATGACGGGCATTCTGATGTAGAATACCAATTTCATAGGGATGCGGTCTGTCAAATTATCATCTGCGTTAACAAGGTGCTCGACAATTTTTCGAGATCGCGAGCATGGAATTGCTAAGCACTCAAACAGAGTTGCTCCACGCGTCTTGGCAATTTCAAATATTATGCTATGGTTTATGGCACACCGCAGTTTATTAGTACACACAAGCACAGCCGATAGAAATTTGAGTGCGCTGGGGTTACTGAGACATCAGCGGAGTCCGAGGTTTGCACGCGTGAATTTAATCGATCCATCTGTTCATCGGAAAGTCGTCCAGCGTAAGTCATTCAGAAATTGAGTGTACTCGGGATCAAACCGAGCTCTCATGTTTTTCGTCATGAACACAACAGAATTGATGGCAGCATAAACGGCATAGCCAGCCTGACGCAGCCTGTTTGCGGTCTCGGGTGGCTCTTGGAAACCTGTAGACCAGAATAGGATTCGAATCATCACTTGGATACCGAAGTAGAAGTCGTAGCAAGCAAATAAACGATACTCACAATGTGTACCCGCTACCGTAATTGTAGTAGATCACCAATTAGCAGTGCATGCCTCTCTCCCATAATTTTGTAGGGTGTCCTGGACATCGATCGAGAGACTGTATCCTTCCCCCCCAGTAGCGATTGATTCATGATTGAGATTTCGTCCATTACAACAAGCACCACTCCACTAAATTTTGTCTTCATCTCGACCGTCGGTGCGGTATTAGGCTCCGCGCCATTGAGCTTTAGGTTCCGAGCGCTGTGCATGGTTCTGCCGCTAATGTTAATAGCTGCCATACCAGTAAAGGCTAAAGTCTAAACACTGCCCTCTCGCCCCCATTGTTTGCTAGTAGTGCATCAACAACTCTCGATTTACCAGTGCCCGCTTCACCTCCAAGATACCCGATTAGCTGCGACTTGATATTGCGCGGCGTAGCATCACCCGGAAGCAATGGGTCGGGTAGAGTATCTGAAATCGCTTGAAAATATGCGTACAGCAAGTGACGAGCACTAACCTCAAAAACTACATGCTAGCCAGAAATTTAAGCCAAATGCTTCAGATACCATTGCAATCTTAAAAATTTGGGCAGAGTCTCCACTGTCCAGCGTGCCGGAACTTCAATGCCATCGTACGCTACCGGATCAAACCACTCGTTCAAATGTTCTAAACGCGTAGGTGTATCCTCAAAAGTTAAAATGAAGTCATTTGTACCAGTGCACTCATCACTATTCAGTACTGTGTTGGGAGAAATTATTTTAGACGCGTAGGAGCTAATGTGAAAGTCGTTCGGGAGCGAAACAGAGTTTGCTGCGCAATACTCACGGCCGGCAGCTCCAATTATCGACTGTAATGTCGGCACTGATTTTACGATAGCTGCAGCATTTTGTGATAGTTTCTCGGTAGTACCATCCGGTGCACATGTCGGTAGGCTGTCCAAAAGGTCACACGGCCCTCCATCGCCAGCCTCGTTTTCCTCCTTGATTTTACTCTTTTGTTAGAAATAGGCATCCAAGGAACTGTCGCTGGATCTCGTGTCCTTAGTATTTTGTCCTCCGCTGACTCATCGTCAATGGTGTCAGTGCGCTGCGCTCGATAATAATCGTGCCATTGGACTTCAAAACGTTGTAGCCGCTCAACAAGATCGTGGTTACCATACTGCACAAACAGGCTAAAGCTAGCTAGTACAGATTGACCAGCATCCAACAGTGTTCCCTGTCGATGTGGTTTGAAAAGCTTCAGCAGCATGTAATAAAAATTTCTCAAGATCCGGTTCTAGATGACCAGTTCTGTCCGGGAGCTGATCACCGCATAGTACTAATACTTTAGTAAAACCTCGTTTCAAATATAAGGCAGATCGACCTGGCAGCTCGGAATTAGAACGTTTTCTTCACCTGCTTTCCAAGGTAGCCATATTTCTCGCAGATATCAATGAATGAAGACTTTCCAATTTGCTTTGGCGTTTCCAGTAGCGATCTAGTAAATTATCCGCGGCTATATTATCTTGTTCGGAATTTGAATCCACACAGTCTTGTTGGGAAACACAGAGTTCAACGGATTTGGACTTGGTTCGCAGTAGTGATTGCATGTTTACATGCACAAATTCGTGGGAAAACCAAAAAGGGGTTTCGTTGAGAATATGAAGTGCCGCCATAGGAGCAGCAACCACGTGTCTATTGGTCACTGTGTACAACATCGATCCCAGAATTCGATAACCACGATCCACGTCAGACATGTCTGATGGCAATGCATTCGCGTTGGAAGCCGCCTTAGTAAAGGCCGCCAACGACAGAGCTGCTTGGTTTTCAATTGGGTTCTGGCTTTTAAAGCAATATTTCGCGACGTACGCGGCAGTGTCCTTGGAACCACTACTGAGTACAAACTGAGCGTCATGATTGCACTTCATCGTGTCCATAACTATGCGATTGTAAGGATTCACGTATTCGCAGCCTAGCCGTCGGTGTAATAGCACCTTTTCGCAGTTTTCAGTACTAGTCGGCCCAAGCTGTGCTGGTTCAGGCTTCAAGAAGCGGCACACCGTACCGCGGGGAGTACGCACCGTCCTTTAGTTGAAAGGTGACGAATACATTGGATCAGCAAGTGTTAGAAATAAAGTAAAATAACATCAATTCGATTTAGTACCTTGAAGCAAGACTTGCAATGATTCCAGTAGTGAACTTGCAGATCCCGAACAAGTATTGATGTCACCAAATTGCTATCAAGATCAACTTGAGGTGGTCGGCATTTCTCGAAGTCCTTTAGCTGTGTGCTCAATTGTATGCTGTTCTCAGCAGCTAGGCTATCAAGGCGCGTCGATGATATCAGAGGTCTTAAAAACTTGGTGACATTCACCACATATCGCAGTAGTCGGAGCAATAGCACCAGGTGCAGGTCGGCGGAATGCATCTACAACAGGGAGAACCGGGTTCAAGTTGCCATCTGAGTGACAACCAGTACACCTTTGTTCGTCGTTGAGGCACGGTGGTGTTGCCGTCAACACTGAATCCACTAACTGAACGATGCGGTCGTGATATTCAAGGTCATCACGTAAGGCTTCAGCAAATTCAAATGATGTAGAAGGAAATCCGTGAAGCCACACGGCAAAGTGTGCGTGCAAGTCTCCAGCTAATTGTGTTTCAGCTGACGCACCAAATGCACGCACGACCCCAAATATTCCACCTCGTTTTGGAGCACCAGTTTTTCGATTCTACCCAAGAAGAACATCGATTACAGTTTCTACCACTCTTAGAAAGTAGCGAGCACATTCCACAGGATATCTAGCTGCAATTGCTTTTCTCTCGGCACGATTAGGAACCAGCGTCAAGTTAGCTTCATCAACAGCCTTTTCAGCTAAGTGACCTGCTTTGATTGCAATGTTGTAGGTGCCGGCCGAGTCTGGAGATATCGTAAAAAATATCTGTAGCGGCCCGAAGCGCTTCAACATTCCAAAGAGGTCGTGTCGTGCGACCAATATTCGACCCATAATACGCAGGTGCCGGAATACGAAGTCCCTTCCTTAGGTCAATAACACGCTGCACCTCTCTCGCTCGACATGCCGAAAGGTAATTAAAGTACTTCACTGCCTCCCGAACAGTACTTCGAGATACTTGTGCAGCTTGTAATGTCTGCCGTTTGACGTTTAGTTCTAAATAGAGTGTATCCCTCGCACTTTTAGAAGCCAGAAAATCAAATGCTAGTAACATGAAGGCGTAGTGCGCTTCAAATCGATGCCATGAACTCGCAAGCAACGTAAAAATCCATTTTCGAATAGACATTCGCTTTTGACGCGGTTCTGATGGCGCCCCCACAACCTCCGAAGATAAAGAAGGAACATTTTAACGCAAGCCCATATGCTGTCATGGGCACGTAGTCATTTGACTTCCGCGCAAGGAAATCAATGGTGCCGTTTCGTTCAGGATGCAATAGCAGGCTTGAGGCACCTACGCACGCATCTTCAATGCTGATCACCATTGTTTTCGTGAATTAGAGAGCCATATATCGAATAGGTACCTTCATCGCGAAAATTGTCGACCACAGAATCATTACCAGTCGATTGGTCAGGCAATGTAGTTTTATCGATCAGTACACTGGTCGCGATTACATTTGGACGTTGATACTCAGGTTGATGGTGCCGCAAAATATATTTCCGATTGTGGCGGTCGAGGTAACGGAGAAACTTCTGAAACCGTGCAATATTGACGTTATATCGCTTTTTGCAGGCGGCTATCTGCTCCGGCGTCATACAACCCACCAACGTGACGCGTACTCGGTTTTCGAGGTCGCGGGGTAACATTTCAACGATAGGTCCTTCTGTGTTTCTCACAACGTAGTGGTGTGACTTGATGGTTCGACAGGGTCCGCCAGTAACAACCGACAAGGACACACATGGCAGGACTAAGGAAATTGCTTGTTCGTCGGTACGCGATAGCTTGCTAAATTGAGATGGAATGTGTCCAATATAGTTACCGCATCGACAGGTGGCGTCACTCCTTTAGAGCGCACAATGTGATCATCACAGGACTTGCACACATTAGCCAGCGTTTTACCAGGTTAGTTGTCGATGTGAATTGCTGCTCAATTCGGGTTAATTACATGAGTTAGTGTGATATCACGAGGCATTTATCTACACCCAACTTTCACACGCACCTTTAGGAAATAAAAGTAAGCCTTCCAACCGATAATCAACACGAGACGCATCATTCTGAGCTACAATAGCAGCTGGAATGTTGATGCACATTGGAATTGCGAGCAAATGCTTCATGTTCTAGTCAGAAGTCAGAAAGCACAACGTGTCAGAAAACTATCAATGATGTGTACGTACCTCGATATAAGCATTGTCTAGCTCTCTGGTGCAGATTTCGCTAGACGGACAATCTAACTCACAGATACAGTATGGTTTCATTTCGAGAGAGGCGGAAGCCATCTTCTCGACAGCCACACTCTTGATTTCTTGCAACGAACCAACAGTAGGAATCACAAATGCTGGCTTTGTTTGCATGGCATTTAGCTCAGCATCCGTGTAAACTTCCTCAATGCCCCTTTTGACGTTCTCCTGTGTTTTGGTGGTTTCATGTTGGAATGTTCTTCTAGGGATGGTTGGAGCAACCGGTCTGCCACCACACGTTGTAGTGCTTGCACTTCTTGATCCCTTCGTTGTTGTAGTGGTCACAAGACTGGAGCTGTTAGCAATACACTGTGGCGACGTCAACAGGCGATGTTCTGCTGGATGTTGTTCTGCCGGAATGATGTCGGGGTTGGATGCCGCTACCTCATGGCCTGCATCAGCGGCTCGTGCTGCTCTACGTGCTGCTCTTTCCTGTAAAAGTACTCGATAAGCTGGACAACTGCGAGTTTTGAGTGTTTCTTCGGACAAACGAGTGCACCGCAGCTTCGACGGCATGGCGTCAAAGTAAAACTGAGATGATGGAAAGAAAGGAAACTGAGTGCAGAGGTCCAAAAGTGTTCCAGAAAACATTAGTGGTAGTCAATTGTGCAGCAGCAATAAGTTTTTTCTTCTGCTTGAGATTGAGCGCGCAACAATTTGGCTCCCCCGGATCTTAGAAAGAAGAGGAATCGCTCCGAGCTATCGGGAGGAATTGGTGGACCCAGATTCCTTTGAAGACGAGCTGGAAGCCTCCAGCTCGTGCTGGGGGCTGCTGGCAGTTTGAGTATGAGTGCGTACAGTCAACGCGCTACGTAGAACGACCGCTAAGTATCGCCGGCGCGATCCGGGTTGTCTGGAAGGGATGGTGTCAGCAGAGTTGCCTGCGGGCTCACAGTCGTGCTCGTCGGTATCAATATCTAGCATATCACGTAGGATAGCTAGTTGATCTTCATTCCTCGACGCCAGCCTACCAGGATATGCTCCCGGCGTTGGCGCGTGCATCTGTGGCGGGCTCGAACCAGGAGAAAGCACGGTTAAGCTGGCAGATGAAAACTCGGATGGCTGCAGTGGTTGTACTGCAACAGCTAGATCGTGGTGGACACCTTCTGCTGCTCTGCTGAATAGGTCATCGCATCCATCACTAAACTTGGCGCTGCCTCTGCTGGTCAGCGATGCTGTCTCAACCTGTGCAATGGCGGCAACAGACTGCTTGCCTCCGCTGCTGGGCTCTGTTGCTTTGATGCTTCCTATGGGACCCGCCTGCCCTGCCACGGGAGCCGCGGCAATTATCGTTTACTTTTAATTTAGTTTGAATTTTATACTTTGACTGCTTAGTAGCTGATACGTCGAAGCCATACAATATTTGCCCCTGTCTCTTCAATGCGTAAACTACATCCATACAAGCCACGGTCTTGCGATTGGCGTGCTCAGCGTAGGTAACCGCGTCTCGAATGAGGTTGGTGAGGTAGACGCGAAGAACCGCTCGGGTTTCGTGGTAGATGAGGCCAGATATACGGACGACCCCTGCACGACGGGCGAGTATGCGTATGGCTGGCGTAGAAACACCTTGAATGCAGTCCCGTAGTATCTTGCGATGACGTTTTGCACCTTGGCCAAGCCCTTCCGCACCTTGGCCCCTTCCGGACATGACGTGTGCGTGTAGAATTAAATTGACAAGTCATTTACATGACAAGTGTTTAAAGGGGTTTGGGGCAGTAGAACTTGAGAACGTTTGCTGGCTCTTATTTTAATTTGAGCGCCAATACAGTACGACCGCAGTAGTAATACTTAGAACATTACGCCGGCAATTTTTTTCCTTACCGTAATTTACCACCGAGAACATTCCTGAGCAGCGATTTCAACGACGCAACCTCTCGACCACCTTAGAGCGAAAGCAGCGCCTTTACAAAATTAGGGTAGTTTTAGAATCGCTCAACCGCTGAGATCTAACAGCTGGTGGGTTCAAAGACGCAACTTCTCGACCACCTTAGGCGAAAGCCACGTCTTTCGGATCTTAGGCGTTTCGGCCGCCAACGTTCAAACTATATTGATAAAAGCAATAGAACATTACGCCGGCAAATTTTTACCTAAGGATTAGTTCGGACCAGCGCGACGTGGCGTCTCATCATTGGTTGAAAATCTATGTCACACACCTTCATGTCCGCTTAAGTACGCCAGAAATTCTCTCCCTTTTTTCCTCATTCCAGAATCTGCCGGCTCGAGGGAAGATGGTGCTTGTTGCGCTAACCTGGGCGCTTGTGGGTTGCGGCGAAGTGTCTGGGGTGAAGATCGATGATAAGTCACAGGTCTGGGAGTTGAAGGACGCGATCTGGGAGAAAATCAAAGCGAAGTTTATCCACGACGATAAATTCAGGAGTGTCGTTGCATCGGACCTGCAGCTCTGCCTGGCGAAGACGGAGGGCGGCGCGTGGCTCTCATCCAAGGATCCTGCCGTGGTTGCTATGCGGAGTGGGGGTGTTCCCGAGCAATTGAAGACACTGCTGAACATGGAAACGGACCCAGCAGACGAGGTTGGCGAAGTGTTTGAAGGTGCTCCGACGAAGAAGACGATTCACGTGCTGGTGGTGGTTCCGAAGGATGAAAACGACCGTTCCGCAGCCATGGCTCTCGGCGTGGCACCCTCTTTGCCGCCAACTACAATACACCGGCACCCCGAACGTCTCAAACGATGGGCTGCGATCAATGCAATGATTCGTCAGAAGAATCAAGAGGCGAACCAGAAGACCACGAGTGAAGACGCCAAGAAAACAAGCAAAAAGCGGAAAAATCACGTTGTCGACAAGACTGTGGGCTATTCGAGTCTTTGTTGGGAAGATATCAAACCTATTTACAACTTCGACGATTCTTACGACCTTCAACCCAGCGATATACCTGATGCCGACATCGAGCTACTCCTCGCTCGTATTCGTGACTTGCGGGAACTCTATGGACAAATTTCGGATGGGAAAGAAGCCAAGAGATTGTTTTTTATCGCCCCGATCCTTGAGACAGTCAGTCGTCTGCTCAAGAACGTCCGCATATTAGTCGATGAAGACGTGGTTGGGAAGAACGTGCTCCTGAAAGGTCGATTCGAGTTCGTGCTCAAGCGTGGCACCAAGAGAATTTCACTTGTCGAAGCAAAGCGTGAAGATATGCTGCAAGGAATGGTTCAGAATGTGACGGGGCTCGAAGCTCTTGCTGATGTCGAAGATCTATCTGTGGTGTATGGCATTGTGACCAATTTTCTCGAGTGGAAGTTCTTGATCAGTGAAGACGAGAGGGTCCGACAGCAAGAGTGTACTCTTCCACTCACCGATACCATACCGACGTTTAAAGGATTGAAAGAAATCGTCGGGAAAATTTACGCGATGCTGCAATAAATATCTTCCATATGAGTTGCAATCCTTTTGCTTATTTTCTAATTGAGATCTTCTTACATGCACTCATCTGCTTAATCATGGCATCGAAAGGTATCTCTGATCGTCCGCTCAACGATAGCACTTAAGAGCATCTAGAGTAATCCGCACAAAGTCAAGCTACCGGTGAAACTAAAGAATGCGAGATCAACAGAGCGCGCGCCACACCTCCAGGATTGAATCAAGTAATATTTGTTTTATTACTGATAAATATAAAGTTAGTGATATACAAAGATGGCGTACTCACCTGAACAATACCTCGCTAACAAAGAGCGCATTAAGGCTGCGCAGAAGCGCTACTATCAGCGCACACGTGAAACTCGACTGTCGTATCAAAAGAGCTACGACGATAAGAATAGAGAGCAGATCCGTGCTCGCAAGCGTAAGCCCAAAACCGAACTTAGCGAATTTGAAACCGAACTTAATTAATTAATTTTTTTTCTCAAATAAAAAGTCAATCCCAATATAGTCAATGACAATGGCTTAAAACCTCCAAAAAAGGTATAAGCCAAATATTTGAATTAATTAATTTCAGAATATTTTGTAAATGACTAAGATATAAAGTCGATCCTGATACAAGGTCAAATAATTATAAAGTCATATCTACGGGAATAATATAGCCAAGCATATATAGGCAACATGTTTGCATACGAACTCGAAGGATTAAAGAGATTAAATATCCAACCTATCAAATGGGGCAGCACCTACCGCGTTAAGGTGCGTGGTAGAACTGGTAAGATGGTTTATATTAGCAACGTTTCCCGTCCTACCAACCAGAAGCTACTGGCGAAGCAGTACAAAATTTCCGTCGAGACTCTGAAGAAGCAGATCTCCCCGGACTATAAGGCTGACCCCAAGTATCGTTTCTACAACGGAACACACATGGAGTCGCACCTGTATGAGGGTATCCAACCTGCTCAGTTCTACGACAAGCTGGAGAACGTCCTTGCTGGTCAAACTAACGCCTTCAAGGTGAACATTGCTCTTGGCTACGATCTCGTGAGCCTAACGGATGGGGATTTTACTCAGTACTGGCACCCTAATCTGGCTAATACTTACGTATTTAAGACCCCTGTTGCTATCAACAGTCGATCCGATATTCGTAAGAAAATTATGTCAGAGATCAGGTCAATGGAGTTGGCTAACACGCTTAACTATCCCAAATTGGGGTATAAGCTGAAGTCAATTACTGGGTTCAAACTTTACATTTATTTCCGTGAGCATGCACTTGGCGATAGTGAAGCTGTTATCCCTAAGATTATTCGCGAGAACAAGCACGTAATCAATTTTCCCAAGACCAACAACAAGTGTGTGTTTCACTGTATCGCGTGGCATTTGCATCAGCATGCTAAGAAAGATCCTCGTCGGATCCAGGCTCAGGTAAAGGAAGTATTCAAGCGCTACTGCTCCTACAAGGGGGTTCAATATTCGTTGAGTTTATTTAGAAGCTTCAAACCAATTGACCTCCTGCAGCTCGATGAACTTGAGGAATGCTTTCATTTCGGCATCAACGTCTACTCTATGGATGTAAAGACCGGTAATGTTGAGTGTATCCGTCGTTCGGAGAGCGAAGGAGTGGTTATGGATATTCTTTCCCATGAGAACCATGCTCTATACATCAAGAACATTGATATGCTCCAGTCTAAGTATCAATGTCCTAAGTGTGAAATGGTTTTCGTCAGCTCTGAAAGAGTTAAAAACCACAAAAAGAATCAGTGTGAGCTCGTGAATATCGAAAGCTTCCCAGCTGAGCCAACGATCTACAAACCAGCTCAGAACGCAATACGATCACTGCTTACGAAGTATTCAATCACGAATACTGACCAGTACATCGATCACTTCATCGTTTATGACTTTGAGGCAATCCTTAAGCCTACCGCGACTCAACACGGGGAGAATACTGTCTTCACGAACGAGCACATTCCGGTGTCTGTATCCGTAGCTGATAGCTTAACCGAGGAGGTGCGATGCTTTGTAAATGATGATCCATAAATGTTGCTCACGGATATGTTCAAATACATCGGTAGTGTATCCGTGAAGATTCAGCAGTACAATGTCCATAAGTACAAGTCGCTTCTACAAAAAATCATCAATGCTCACGGCTTGACTGGTATGGAGATCCCTGGTGTAAATCTTGATAGGACCTACAAGATGCCTGATGTGGACGGTTGGATTAAGGAAGGGAAGTATGCCAGCTTCTTTGACTTTCACTGCAGTCTTGGTTTTGGTAAGCAACGGTCTGATTATGGGAAACTGAAACAGCAGCTTGACCAGGTACCAGTATTCGGCTTCAATTCTGGTCGATACGATATTAACTTGACTAAGAAGGATTTGTTTGCCGTAATTGGTACCGACAACATCAAATCTGTTATCAAGAATCCAAGCTACATGTGCATTCCAACATCGCATATGAAAATGCTCGATATTAGCAACTATGTGCCGGCTGGTACCAGCTACGATAAGTATCTTACAACATATCTCGGTGGCTGTAAATGTGATGACAAAATTAGATGTATCTGTGGTCTTGGCAAGGATCTTTTCCCGTATGAGTACATCACCGCGTTCAATGTGCTAAATCAGACTACTATTCCACCTAAGGCGGCTTTCGATAGCAAGCTCCGTGGAACAAATATTAGCGCTGATGACTATAAGCGCATACAATTTGTCTGGGGGTACTATGGAATGAAGTCGATTAAGGACCTGCTGGTCTGGTACAACAATCTTGACGTAGTCCCATTCATCAAGGCTATCAAAGCTCAGCGAGAGCTCTTCAAGCGTTTTGATCTGGATATGCTTACAGATGGAGTGTCGCTACGTGGTCTTTCGGAGAAGGTTATGTATCAGACTTGCTTTGACAATCTCCAATATCCGGATAAGAAATCAGCTAACGCATTCCAATTTCCAGCTAACCGATTGGGTGGATACAAGAGTCAGGATGCTAAGGCAAAGCGAAAATTTGGTATGACACTTGAGCACTTAAATACATTGCTGCAAAATCAAAAGTATCTGTGTGGTCTATGCTACTGCCAGCTGACTGCTGATACCGCTTGAGCGGATCGTATCAACAATAAACTTGGCCACATCGACGGCAACATCTTGATCAGCTGTGTGAAGTGCAACACCGCTCGTAAGGATATGTCTCCCAAGGGTTTCAGATACAAGAAGCTGCTTGAGTTCAACTCAGACAGACTGGTCTATTCCATTGACAAGGAGGAGAAGGATATCTACGCTAAGATGAAAGCTAATATTGCTGGTGGTCCATCAATTATCTTTAATAGGTACGCTAAGCGCAACGAGACGAAGATTCGTGGTGGCAAGCTGTGTACGAAGGTAATCGGATACGATGCTAATGCTCTTTATCTCTGGGCTCTCGGTAATGACATGCCATGTGGACGACTTACAACTATCGAAGCTTATCCAGAGATTGTTGAGGACATCAAGAACGATAAAATTTTCGGATTTCTCGAGTGTGATATTTATACCCCAGAACACATGAAGCAGTATTTCGGTGAGATGACCCCCATCTTCAAAAATACACTGATCGACTGTACGGATGAGAGTATCATTGGTAAGCATATGTATGACTACAACCAAGCACGGGAGAAAAGCAGATCGAAGCTAGCTCGCAAATTAATTGGTAGCTACTTTGGAGAGAAGACCCTTATCTATGCGCCTTTGCTCAAGTGGTATCTATCTCATGGTATGGAAATCACCAAGTCGTACACCTTTATCAAAGCAAGCTCACACAAGGTGTTTGCACCATTTATGGAGGCTGTATCGAACGCTCGACGAGAAGGCGATGCCGACGAGTCCAAGGCTATGATTGCTGAGATGATGAAACTGGTAGGCAACAGCGCTTTTGGTCGATCTGGTATGGACATGAGCAAGCACAAAGAAATCAAGTATCAGTCAAGCGACAAGGCTATTAAGGCTAAGATTGAGCATTTCACCTTTCATGGATTAGAGGAGCTCAATGATGCTTGCGAACTTACTATGATGAAACGAAGACTTAAGAACAAGAACCCGATCCATTTGTCGATTGCTATCTATCAACTCGCTAAGCTACGTATGCTCCAGTTCTACTATGATTGCATCGACTTTTACTTCGATCGTTCAGACTTTCAATATCAGGAGATGGATACAGACTCCGCGTACATCGCATTCAGCTGTGATAATCCGTTCCAAGAATGTATCAAACCTGAGCTACGTGAGCACTTCGTTCAGCACAAGTATGATTGGTTTCCACGCGATTATAGCGCGGATGTAGCTAAGTTTGATCGCCGTACCCCAGGTCTATTCAAGGATGAATGGTCAGGTGATGCTATGGTCTCATTATCCTCGAAAAACTATATTTGCTATCTACCAGACGAATTGTACAAGGTGAAGGTTTCAGCTAAGGGTGTGCAACAGGGGCGAGGACGCAACAATGATGTACTTACCCCTAAGGGATTTGAGACTGTTGTGCGGGATCGTATCACACTCCAAGGTACTAACAAGGGGTTTAGACTATCGAAAGAGACTAAATCTATTATCACATACAGTCAGACAAAGACAGCTCTATCATATTTCTACGACAAGCGACGTGTGCTTGAAGATGGTATTACTACAGTCCCGCTTGATATTTAATCGACGTTCAAGTGCCCATTTTTTTCTCCATCTAACATATAGCATGGACACAATACTCAAGAAGCTTTATTATGACCCTAAAACTGGTTATGTCAGTGCTCAATCTCTACACGAGAAGGCTCGTGAAATAGATCCGAAGATAACGCTTAAAAAAGTAAAGGATTGGTATGCTACACAATCAGATATTCAGAGGTTTCAAGAACAAAAGCAGCGATTCGATGGGTTCAAAATCGCCTCTCATAATCCAAACTCTTGGCAAATTGACCTTGCTTTCTGGGGGAAACAACCAATTCTAACCGGTGTCAATATTAACTCTCGCACTGGGTATGCAAAACTTTTGTCGAATAAGACAGCTGCAACTGTACTGGTAGCGCTAAAGGCTTTTATTCGATCCAATAAGGTAGATATAATCACAAGCGATAATGGGTCTGAGTTCATGAACTCAAAAGCTCAGCAACTATTCAAAGACAAGAAGATCGAACACTACAACAACGAGCCAGGTGATCACGGTACTATGGGAAAAATCGAGCGCTTCAATAGAACACTGAAGCAGAGACTTACCAAAATGTCTCCCAATAGGATTACACAAAAGCTCATCAGCGATGTTATCACTAACTACAATACAACTACCCATCGATCAATAGGGATGACACCGAATAAGGCTAAAGGCAAGGTAATTGAGGCTGAGTTGAATCATAACCAAGTCGAAGCTGATAAAATCGATAACGAGCTCGAGATTGGCACTAATGTTCTATATCGACTTAAGAAGAAAACATTTGACAAGGAACAAGCTCGTTGGAGCAAGGCGGTGTATTCAATCGTTGGTATGGACGGCTATCGAGTCCAGATCCGCTCCAGAAATGGGCATACACTTTACAAGGCTCCAAATGATCTCAAGATTATACAATCGGAGACAACAGAAGCAACAATAAATCGAGGTGACATCCTTGAAGCAGAGAAGATATTAGACCACAAAAAGTTGCAAACTGGAAAATACAAATACTTGGTTCAGTGGCGTGGTAATGAGCCTGATTCCTGGGAGCCATTCTCAAATCTCCGCTTAATTAATAAAAATAGACCGGCTGAGTTAGAGAAGGAATATTTTGGGGCTAAAGAAATTCCTTTCTGAAGCAAGAATTGGGACAAGAGTAGAAGATCGACTCTTGAAAATGAGTACTGTGAGGCAGCAAAAAAATGAGTCATAATTTACTTGTAATTTAATTTGATAGAGACATCCTCTGTAAGCTTTTGACTCAAGTATATTGTTCGAACTATTTTTGCTAAAATGTTGAAATTATCTGACTTCATATATAGCAATAAGATATTCATGTGTCCCTCTTGTTTAGAAAACGAGCGTGAGATAAATCGGCTTCGACGTAAGATTTGGATCATTCAAGAAGTTAGCAGAATCAAAAATGAGCTTATGGTTTTGGATCCGGTGGCTAATTTCCGAGCGACCGTAGCCAATCAGTTTTATAAAAAGGATCTCAAGAAGATCTTTGGCGTCCCGTTCCACTGTATTAAGGATCGCTATCTCAATATGCTGAATGAGCGGAATCAGATCTGTCATCAGTACGACTATGCGACCCATGATTCAGTCATGCCAAGCTACTGGTAGATAATCCTATTTTTTTATGTTTCATTATCATATATACGATTCAAACAATGCTTCCTAATTTCAACAGTCTTGCTCAACGAGAGCAAAAACGACAGGAGCTACTTGAGCGAGCGCATCGTCGCGTACGCCAAGCCACCGTTAAGAGAGAGATGTATGCGGGTGCTCAGTGGTCAAGTGATGTATCTAATGCTACTGTTCCCAAGAAAACGACCGAATCGGCTCAGACAGATATTTCTGTCGCTCCTGATGCAGAAACACCCGATGAGATGAAGATTCCACTCTCGGAAATCCTAAAAAAAAGTCGTGAAAGTGGAAACTTTTAAAGAAACCCTGAGGTCTCATCTGTAGAAATTGGTACCCAAGCTGGGAGTGAAATTTCAGATGTTGGTTCGCAAACGACCATAGATACAAGGAATAGAAACGTTCAAGCCACCACAAAAACAACTGAGGTTGGTATTGAGACAGAGCTTCCAACAATGGTTGATAGTTTTACAACCACTGATGAAAAAGTATTTGATGAAGAAACCATCGAAGCAGTTAATTGGATTAAGAAGCTCTACAAGAAAAACCCGAATTGGGCTTCACTTAAGGTCAAACCTATTAAAACTAATGGATCGATTGATACTAAGCGATATATCGGTAAAAGAGGTAATCTTTATAAATATGCTAATAATAAAAGATCAGAATCAAAGTTTATCGATTGGGTAGCTACAAGAAGAGAAATCGAGAATATCCTGTACAGTGGTGAGTCGAACTCGATTGATGAGGTAGATGCTATGCGAGGTGAAGATAAAGATCAACGCTATTCCAACTTTGGAAGAAAAGACCCGCTGATAGTCAGATCCATAGTGAAAGAAAATTACCAGCGGTAGCTATATGGGAACACGACAGTTCGTCAGATACTATGATGGATGAGAAGCGGGCAAAGGCCGCGGTCAAAATGATGATTTCAGTTTATTCGAAGAAGTTCAAGGGTTCCAATATCGCAGTTATCCCTGTACTAAAAGATGGAACTGAGTTAAAGGAAGCCGAGGTGTTTATCGTTATGAAAGGACTTCTAAATATCAAAAATCACACAGGAAAGCCTCTTCCTGCTAAGCTACGGGAACTGTCATGGTTATTGACTCTTCAACGGCTCATGGACATCATTGAAACGAAGGGGGTTACAATTGAATTTAAACCGGAAGAGACCAACACTCTAGCCGCTAACCCTTCACGATTCCAACCGACTACAGGCTTTTGGCTTAAAGGAAAATCAACGGGTGATTATAATGATATTAACCTACCTACTACCTCTATGGCTAATCAGATGCAAAAACCATCATCTTGGATTATTTCCATGTCGCTCATCATGAAGGTAATGTATTTCCTATCCATCTCACTCCAGTAAAATTAGATGGAACAGTAGATAAGTTAGGTAGATACTTCTACTGGTTTAAAAACGATAAAAAGGGTATTGATGAACTACGAATGATGACTCAGCTTGGGGATGATATATCATCCCCAAAAAATAGCAAAGATTTCTTCAAAAAGATTGATTGGACTAAAACGTTGGAGAAGCTCTTAGATTCATTTGAATATCTTGAGAAAGTAAGACATTACAATCAGTTTCAGAAGATGATAAGAAGGAAATCGATAATGCTCTAATTCTATTCTTATACGTTCTAAAGCAACGAGATCACAAATACATGGATGTTTCAACTAAGCCCGAGCTCAAGGGTCGTGGGCTGAGAGGAGCCGGTGTTGCTCCACTCGAAGGTGTCGTACTCCGCGGTCGAACATACAACCTAAACGAGATTCAAGGCTTAGCTACCCCATCAGCGTATGTATATCGACAGCTTGGTAGTAAGTATATCAGAATTCCTGATCTTGATAACAAAAACCTTGTCATAGTACAGCCCAATCGACGAAAATGTGGTCCGAAGCGACAAATTGGGGAAGGGCTTCAATCGATGATTCGAACGCTTGCATTCAAGCAACATATAGATCAAGCCGCTTACGATAAGCTATCCATCGACGATAAAAAACTGTTCAAGGAGATCCTTGCCATCACTCATCTCCAGTACAACTTTCATGACAGACTCGAGGACCCGTTAGAATCGCTTAAGGCGGAGTATGATAAGCTGAAAGGGGAGTTGGAACTCGGTAATGACAATCCGTCAATCATCAAGCAGCTTAAGTCTTTATCGGTAGATATGTACTCTAACCGTCTAATTTCTGATTCTGAGTTTAAGGATATTATCGTTCGTTTAATATAGAGACTATGTTCTTCTTTAATCCCCGCATCATCGCCAGCTCAGGCGGAAGCTATGGTGATAACGCTGATTTGAATATTGCTGAACTGAAATCGATCATGAAGAATCTCATTATCCGCGATCGTCCTCAACAAACTCAAGCCGCTGTATGGGCTACTGACCTCGATAAATCAATAAAAAAAAGTGAGACTTCTACTAAGACGGAAGGAGGCCGCGTATGGGCGTATCAACCTAAGAAAAAAAGCAAGGCCGTTAAGACGTTTGCTCTATAAGTTAGAGACTTATACCTTCTCTCACCAGTCTATTACGATAGCCGCGATACACTGATATTTTTTTGTCATGGATCGACACCTCGAGGATGGCAGACTCGCCATCAGGCATTTTAGTTGGAAGAAAGACACTATCCCCGAGCACTACGATCTGATCAGCTCTTAAAATAGTTGAACCTACCACCTGATCCGGATCTTTGGGAGATACATTCGATTTCAAATCTTTACTCGGTCCGCAGCCCATCGTTATAGAACAGCGAGAGATATTTTTTACCAAAGGAATACCTTAGCGAGCATGGCGGCAGGTCCTTTGTTGCGCGCGTGGCGTCGATAGAATGCATTTTTACGCTTAATATCGTTGTGGTCCAGATGTGAGTAGAGGCGAAGAGGAGTATTATCTCGATAGTGTTCATAGCGAACATCGCCAAAGTTTATGTTTCTGTACAGCTTATCGTTGATGATAACGTCCGCTGAGTACTTCTTGAACTTTTGGTTGCTCGGACGTATGTCTAAGACCTCCATTGTCTATAATCACTCGGAGATAAGAGCTTTCAATAAATCCACTTCTTCCTTCAATTCTTGAATAGCTCTACATAGAACTGATGTCAGACTCGCGAGGTCTATGCCCCACGGATTCACCGGGAATCCCGAATGATTCAAATCATCATTAGCACCTTGTTGAACACATTCAGGTATGATATCGGCGAGTTCTTGAGCTATGAATCCAACGTGATTCGTTTGCTCCTGAATCATGGAATATTTACGAGGTTTCATCATCATAACTGACTCCAAACCATATGGTACATCTACAATGTCAGTCTTTAACCTTTCGTCAGAAGCATTCGTATAACTTCCTCCTCGGATTGCTACGTAGCTTACCCATGCTCCCGTTGCATCACAGACTCCGAATCGAATTGAACCCACTGTAGCATCGCTTCCGCTTCCCCGGTAGTTCGCAGAGCTCCAATTACCTCGATATGAAGCATTGGCTGATGAATTGCCCTTCGTGTATATTTCACTATTAGCGACTAAAGTCCCTCCTACGTGCAAAGTAGCTTCCGGCGAAGTGTTCTTGATTCCGCATCGATCGGATGAGTTCAAATATATCATCGTAGTTGAGTTCGTGTTAATTGCATTGAGCGTAGTGAATCCAGTGATATTCATTACGGGAGAGCCTACATTGTGATTCCAGCGGATGTAATCGTTGTAGGTACCTCCAGCACTGTACGAAAGGAGACTAATCTCGTCGCTACTTATAACGCGTTGGCCAAAATATCGTGAGATGGATGAATACCAAATCACACCAGAAGCGGAGGTTGAACCAGGAATGGCGCGGGTTGTTGGAACAATCGTTGCTACGGTCAGAGTACTTGTAGTTAATGATGCGGGAGTCATCACCCCGAATTGATCGATGACTCGGAGACTACCACCATTCGAATAAAGCCCGCCTCCAGTAAGCAATAAGTCTCCGCTAATGTAAGCATTACCAACGATATCCAGCATTTCTGATGGATTTGCTTGATTGATTCCAACGAAAGCATCAGCCGTGATCCGAATAGCCTCCGTAAGCGCTGTCGAAACAGCTGCTGAAGATGGTTTCAGATTGATGGATAGATATCCAACTGAGTTGGCTCCTGTGTCTGTGAAGAGGATGCTTGCTCCACCTGTAGAAGAGCCGATAGCGCTTGTCGTAGCCGCAAAACAAATGCCTGTAGATGAACCAACGGTATTCGATTTCGAGCGAATAAGTAGAGCGTAGCTACCCATCATCGAGGAATTGCTAATGGTTGTTGAAGAATGATTCAGCTCGAGAGCAACCACCCCTCGCATGTTAAGCGAGGAATCAAGAACAAGAGCCTTAGATGCTTCTGCTATCCCGTTTGTAGTTAGCGATAGCTTTCCGATGCTACTGAGATCATAGGTTATTCCTGCTTGGCGATATGCCGTAGCATCTACATAGCTACCAGAACCAGTAATGCTCAGTGAGCGAGATGATCCACTAAAGACAAGGTTTCCACCAATCGTAAGAGCTGTGAGCGTACCAAGACTCGTTATGTAAGGTTGAGCCGCGGTTTGTAGCGTCCCCGTCAGCGATGATGCGCTCAGGGAGTTGATACCTGAGATGTCGGAGGTAGCATTCAGTACAAGAGCCTTGCTCGCGTCGGCTGATCCCGGTGTGATTGATAGAACATATGCCGGGGGTGTTGATACAGGCGATCCATCCACCGTCAGACTACTACAGCTAAGAGCTCCGATTCCGCTGATATCACCATTAACACCAGGTACGAGTGCTACACCTTCCGTCGCTTGACCTAGTAGTGATTCCTGAAATATATGTGAATCTATAATCAGTTTTGCTTAGATAGAGTGTTTGAGCATAGTCATATGTCAAGAAGCCGCTTGCATCTAACGTTAGATAGAATGCTGGGTTGTAGATAGGGGATTGAAAGATTGGTTGCGGATATGAAAATCCAGTACTCATTTTGTCTTAAGTTATATAGAACAAGTGATAATCATGAGCGGTATTCCCGATTTTGGTGCTTCTTTGCCGAAGAAGTTCAAGAGCTCTTCGATGAAAGACATTCCCGATTTGGATATCAAATCACTATTCAGAATGATTGTATTAGGTCCCTCTTTCTCAGGGAAGAATAACCTCTGTATGTTCATTCTCAAGCATTCTCCTCACGTGTTCGCCCACCTAACGATCATAGCACGTAATCCTCATCAGGAATTATATGAGTATCTCCGTGATAAATTGGATGAATTCATCACATTTGCTGACCCTGATAGTCCTCCAAGCGTCGATCAAGTCGTCATACTCCAATAGCTTCCAATAAACCAGAGCTTGTTATCATAGATGATTATAGCAACGATAAGCTACTTCAGAAGAATCTGTTTTCTCATTACTTCACTCGTAGGAGACATTTCAAAATCAGTACCATTTTCCTTAGTCATAGCTACTTTGCTACTGATAAGATGATTCGCTTGAATGCTGAGTATGTAGCCATTCTAAAAGCGAATTCAAAACGTGATTTGACAATGGTGGTGAAAGATTTCAACATTCGGGGGGTTGATGAACGTAGCATTGTCTATTATTACAATAAAGCCACTGAGCGGAAAGGACAGATGTTGTTTATTGATTCAGTAAAAGGACAGCTTCGATACAACTTCGATCAACCGATATCTATCGAATAATTTGAAAGAAATTTGATTGTGAGAATATAGTTTGAAGCATGGCCTCGTTTGTTAAGCTCGATTCAACTAACCTTGTTCAAGATGGGTACAATTCCACATGGAAATACAGCTTCCCTGGTTCGGCGGCTGATTTTAACGATGTAGCTTGCGCGGTTCAGTCGATTTCGATGTACAACTCTGAGTATAACATTGATGCTACTCAGTTCTACAATAATTCATTTAAGATCGAAGTCCCGACAGCTGCTACAACTTCTACTGTGTCTATCACCCTGCCCGATGGTTTATACTCGTATGCTGATATTAATCGAAGCATTCAGACTGCTCTCGTTAATGCTGGTGCTTACCTCATTGACCCGTCTGGAAACAACGTTTTCTATATCCAATTGAGTGAAAACAGCGTCTATTACGCTGCTCAGTTTGATTTCAGTGCGACACCAACGACGCTACCTACTACTGGTGGAACTTGGACGAGGCCTGCTACTGGTCTATACAGGTCTGGTGGAAGTGGATTACCTACTACGACCCGCGTTCCTCGCATCATCATCGATAATGCTGCCTTCGGAAAAGTTGTTGGTTTTACTGCTGGAACGTATCCATCTACTCCTGCAACTGTCGCAAGTGCTCAACTATCAAACACTATCCCTCAGATTCATCCGAGTTCGAGCTACGTTGTTCGTTGCGATCTCATTAAGAATGAGTACGTTGCTTCTGGTGATATCCTAAGCGCTTTCGATCGTGGTGATGCTTCTGTTGGTCAGTTGATCTCATACAAACCGAGTCAGTATGCTTGGATGAATTGCCACAATGGCTCTCGCTCAAGTATTACGATCAGCATCTATAATCAAAACGATCAGAAGGTCAAGTTCCGTGATACATCGGTTTCAATCATGCTTCTGTTGAGGCCAAAAAAATGAGTAATTCTCAGAGAGATGATATTTTTTTCTTACAATCTGAAGCTACCCCCACGACGTTTAGCTCGTACAGCTGCCATACGATCCTTTGCTTCTTGAGACCCCTTAGCCGGACGCTTACTCTTTGCAACACCTACTCCGTATCGTCGCTTAACTTCACCACGGATCGACTTGATGAGAGTTTCATGCTCTGGTTTAGTCGCTTTGCTCAAAAGGAACTTCTCTCCCGCATCTACAGCATCAGTAAGTACCCCCTTACGCTTCGCATAGCTTAGAGCTCGCTTAGCCCCCTTCTTCACATCAGCTACAGTAATTCGTCCTCCATCCTTCTCAACATCGCTATCGCTGTCGTAAATGCCTACACCCGTCATCGAACGAATTGCGGCACTGGTAGGTATAGCTGCTTGGGGAGCACCCAAAGCCGTTGAGATCGCCGGTACGGCGGCATCCACAGCTCGGCTAAGTAATCCTGAATCCTTTGCGAATTTAAAAGCCGATTTAATCCCCTCCCCATACCTTGGACCAAATCGACCCTCCTTGAGCCTTCTTGTACCCCTTTTTAACTTCGTGTCGAGTAATGTCGAGTCGAACGCCACGACCGGCTTTGCGAGCTTTAAGAGCCTTTTCATAGCTTGCCGGATGAAGATGAGTGACAGATCCACTACCCTTGAGTTCGTTAGCTGTTAAAGAGAGCTTACCGGTCTTGATAGCCTTGGTGAGCTTGCGCGATGGTACGTCGCTTGAAACTGTTAGTTCGCGATACATGTTTGCTATATTCCCTGAAACATATTTATTACAGAATTGTCAAATTCAAATCTTTCATATTTTTAAAGATATTGGGTCGACTGTGTTGCTTGGAATACAGCCAAAGGATACTGAATGGTCCGCAATAATCCCCATATGTTCCTTGGTATTGCTTGGAGTTGTATCTACCAATTCCATATTTTGTTGGGGCTGCTTCACCCATTTTTTTTGAATCGAAGTATTCACCATTATGTACCGCTGTCCAATGACCTACATCCATATTAGGCTGTCGTAGTAGAATTAGGAAAGAATCATTCATTGGAAGAGGAGACGTTATCTCACTTGATTCGAAAATGTTGTCAAGTCACATCCATTTTCTCAGCGAGCTCGATGAGGTCATGATCACTTGTGATTGGCTTGGTAAGGCTTGTCATAATAATTAATTTCCAAAAAGTATATTAGAGTTGATATAGATTCCACCATGAGTGAAACACAACTATCCGATCAGTATTTGTACCAGAGCTCACTAAAGAGCGATCCTGAGATCAAGGTATCGACCACTAAGCGCGTACCTCATGTAATTGATCTTAATCAGGGTTCTTATCAGAATGGTGTCATTACGATTGATGCAACGGCTCAGCTAAATGGAAGTGAGGGCTTTGCCTCCCTTCGAGATGCTTATATTATACTTCCATACAAGGTATCGATGAAGAATGGTGCTACTGCTCAAAGTGCTGCTGCTAACCGCTTCTGTGCTACCCTCAAGTGTGACAACTGGAATGTAATTGACTCGATGTCTCTCGAGCTGAATGGCAAGACTATCGTTAGCATGGCTGACTACAAGCTCTTTTGGAACAACATTCGTGCTCAAACCGGATACAGCCCTCAGTATGTTGAGAAGCATGGTGCTGAATCATTCCTTTACCCTGATGCTGCTCAGTCTGTTCTTTATAGTGCTGCTACAAGCTCCCTAACCGGTGATGGATACACGAACACAACCGCTTACTCATCTACTTTTACAACCACTGGTCCTTCGGGTGGTGCTACCATTCCTAACGATGGTCTCGTTAAGCGTCTTCTATCTAATCCTCCGACGGCTGGTTCTGATTTCAGTTCAACGTGGCCGTCGCTTGGTGCTGCTTCTGCTTCCACCACTATCGCTAACCAAACCTCGCGTGGTGCATTCGTAGCGGGTGCTTCTACTGCTAATGCTATTATGGGTACGTGGAACTACATGCTAAAAATCAAACTAAGTGATTTACACCCTATCTTCCGCGAACTCGATTTGATGGCTAATCCTCAGATCCGACTTCGTTTCCGTGTGAATCAGGGCTCATCCGTTATCGCCGTTGATGCTACGAAGGGTATGTCGCTTACTTCCACTACCCTCTCATCAGGTAATACGTGTCCCGTAATGGTTGCGGCTTCTTCCACTGGTAATCCTATGGCTGGTGTTCTTGCTGCTTCTGCTGGTTTCAGTACTGCTTGGGGAGCCGTATAGTTAATTCGCTTGAGCCTACTATTGATGGTACGTACATGCCTTTCACTACTTCTCGCTTGTATGTCCCGTTCGTTCATCTCGAGAATCCTCAGGCTATCATCTCTAAGCCTGTTAAGAAGGTACGCTACAATGACTGCTACGCTCAGTGGTTCTACCAGCGAGCTGGCATTGGTAAGCAATCGACTCAACACAACACATCGTTTGACCTACAGCTATCGGCTTCGGTCAAGAATGCTAAATACGTCGTAGTCCTCCCCTTTGCCGAGCAAACGGGTAGTTTCGCTTCCGCTGCTGTTCAACAGTTCCAAAGTCCTTTTGATAGCGCTCCTTGGACTCTACACCCTGGTTCTTCGATTCGCAACTTTAATGTTCGCATTGGTTCGAGTCAGACGTTTGATATCAGCCACGACTACGACTTCCACCACTTCACCAACGAGGTGGCAAAGATTGGAGCTATCAACGGTGATCTAACTCCTGAGCTTGTGAATGGTCTTCTTGACTATCAGACGTGGTCTCTAACTAACCGTGTCCTCATCGCTGATGTCAGTCGCCTGACCGAAAAGGATGTTCCTCAGTCTATTCAGATTCAGGGTGTGAATGCTGGTTGTCAGGGTGTTAATATGCTTGTGTTGGTTATTAGCGAGCAAGAACTGTCCTACGACCGTCTAACGGAGGAGGTACTTGATTTCACGACAGCTTAAGTCCATTGAAATAATTAATTTATTTTTTGAATAGGTATCTGGGTAGGTATATAGATACACATTCACAGATACAATGAGTTCGACACTAACATTCGGCAAGTACAAATCGAAGACTATTGAAGAGGTATATTCCTCTGATCCGTCCTATTGTAGATGGTTGTCTCATCAAAATCGTTTTACCGATCTTGGGAATGACCCTATTGCCCAATTCCTTCACATCAAATTCGGAAACGACGATGGTTCGTTTATGATGACGTGGGGGAAATACAAGAATCGAACTATCAAACAGATTCAAAAGATTGATCCGAATTATCTCGATTGGCTCAGTAAGAATGACTTTGTTAAGTCTAAGTGTCCTAAGCTAAAGACTGAAGTAGATGCTCTTCTGAGCTAAATCCATTGACCATATTTTTTTTTTACTGATGATAAAAAATATCGATGACTTACATGTACTTGTGAATCGTACTGAAATGCTTCTAGGATTGTGGATCGGTTTTGTGGAGTTGGAGGTTTAGATGGTACTGTACCTCTTTTGCACCAGATGGTATCGAGAGGTCGCGTTGCTGAAAGAGCACCTGTAGTAGTTGAGCGGATCTGAAACCACCATTAGATCGAAAGGGCGTTGCATTCGCTCTCAGGTGGTCGAGAGGTCGCGTCGATGAAAAAAAACAGCTTTTAGATATCAGTGGTAGAGCGGATCTGAAGCCACCCTTAGATCCAAAAGGCGTTGCATTCGCTCTCTGGTGGTCGAGAGGTCGCGTTGCTTAAAGAGCACCTGACCCGAAAGAAGGTTCCAGGAATGTTCTCAGTGGTAAATTACGGAAAGTAAAAAAATTGCCGGCGTATGTTCTAAGTATTACTACTGACCGCGGCAACACTTCCGCAGGCGGCTGCCAAATATTGCCAAAAGAGCAGTCACGAACCTGCCAAATACCGATTAGCTGGCGCTAGATCCAATTCAAGCGCCACTACAGGATCCCCCTGTCAAAGCGATTCTGAAGGTGAATGTTACCCGTACCGGCCACAGGTAGAGCTGCTGCCCTCACGACCAAGCAGGCTGTGGTAGAATGATGCCGTGGGCAGCCACAAATGCATGTGCCTGCAGAACGCTAAACGCTTTGCTGCAGACCAAGCTAGAGCAGGAGGTGTGCGTCTGGCAATACGGGTCGCCGCAACACCAAGATGCCTGAGAGCGGTGAGCTGATGATCAAACGCTTGGTCTACCGCTTCCGCACGCTTCATGGCCAGGTGCTCCTGCTACTGGAGCACCTGGCCATGAAGCGTGTATAGTTAAGGGGGTGGAGCGCCTGCTGCCCCGACCAGAGGTATCGGATCGAACGCCTTGCTGTGCCTGAAACAGATCTATCCGGCGGGTGATGGAAATCTTTTACTTATTCTAGCATTACCAGCCCAACCCCATAATTTCAGAGCTTCCTTGAGCCGCTGGCACGACCTTGTTACAATTTTTCTGAACTACTATCAATCCCTGATGGTGAGCACTGCTGGCGTATTGATGAACTTGAGGTGTGAGGCTCACCCATGCAAAGCCGTTATAAACAGGTGCAAGCTTGGTGGTACCTGGCCGATTGAGAAAAAAGTAGCATCAAGCGTTTTCCGTCCTTTGATGCCTAAGCGAATCACAGCAACTAGTAGGAGAAGCAACAGCAGGTCCTTTGAATTTGAATTTGTCCCCGTTTGGTCAGCTACCTACAAGCAAAGACGCCTACGAGCTAGGTATCCGGTGATACGCACCCGCGGTACGCCTTAACAGTATATCTGACAAAAGAGAGGAACTCGCCGAGCTACCTCAAAGTTTTGAATTGATCGCAAAAAAAGGTTTTCCCGCGCGCGAACACGGTCGATGCAAAAATGATATTTTGACGACAGCCATAATTGGAGGTAAATTCTGGCCGCGAAGGAAAATCACGATTTTGCCATAATGACACTATGCGCGAACACGGCTTAAGTTATGAAGTGCTTCAGGCTGAAATCTTTTCGCAAGAATTTTGCAGGTAAATTTCTCTGTACTTCGAATGCGCGCACTCAACAGAAAGAAAGCGCGACTCTTTCAAAAAATACCCATTTGAAGTGATATGTTTTCAAGGATCAAAAACAAAAACGTGGTCGACGTTTGATGCCACGAATGCTACGATCAATGGCATATTTGTACTTAATAAACCCTATCCACAGGTAAATTCGCGGCGGTGTTGAGGATTGACAAGCTTTTGTATTCTCTTAGTAGAACCAAGCATTGGTCGTCTGTGTTCGTGGGCTGTAATGAATTTGTGGAGAAACCACGATGCAATGTTTTATGGGAAAGAGCTACCAACACTTGGAGACTGTACATAGCCGTATTTGCCGTTTCTGACCCCTTCTCAAGATGTTCCTACCAACGTCGTGAAATGCTCACGTGTCTGGTAAATATAAAGTGATAGTGATGACTATTTTCATTCGTCTTAACTCTTCGAGCTGAACTTGCGAACAAGAGCTCACATTACCCGTCATTTTATAACAAGCCGTGAGTCAGCAGAACACCCTGAGCGGAAAAAGTCAGCAATGAGGAAACCTCGCCACTTCTTGCGCCGAGCTGCTAAGTTTTTTGTCAGCTTTCAAATCGAGCTGCGTGGACACTACTCGGCAGACCGGATGCACAAATTCAACGAATACCACAACTCGATTTCAGCCTTTCGAGCTCTCGTAATGCCTTCTATTGTGCCCTTCCCATGTCTTCTGATCTTAACGCTGGTTGATGCTGCTCCATTGGATCCACCGGGAGCAGGATCCAGTACCAATTATATGTTCTGGATCCGTAACTGCGTGCTCGTAGTGCTACTTACGCGGGCTTTCATGGAGCAAATACATTTAAACGTTCCACGATTACATATGACATCAGTTCAATTGGCCGTTCCGTCAGTAGTTGCCACGCTAACATCCACGACATACAGGTTGATCATATCAAGTTTCATAGGATTTCCTTTGCCGTTCCAATTAGTTTTGGAATCCCAGTATGGTTTACTACACTAGTTATCTGCTTTGTGCTGTTCTTTGGCCGAAGGCTGCGCCAAGATCGAGCTTTATTGTGGGAGCTGATAAGTGTGATCATTGTCCTTAATTGCCAGATTCTGCTCACGTTTGTCATCCATTATACTTTTATGGATTCACTTGCGTGGGGGAGTCCGGCCAAAGATACTACACCATGCCGCTCCCCATTATAAAAATTCTGGCCAAAACCCTAATCAGTTCAACGTTGGGATCTAAGTTTGAATTGCTACCACAGATTATGATTTTTAATGTCGACGTTTTCAATGCTCTGTACGTCTCAAGCTCGATGCAGAGTTCCAATAGCATCACGACAACCTTGGCAATGGTTGTACTAGATGTGGCTCAAGCATTGGTATCTATATCGGACATCAAAAATTTCATGAAAAGCATTGTTTAATTGCGACGTAAGATCCCAGCTAATCTCCCTTTAAATTCGGCTTGCTTCGTGTATATTGCCCTGGAGCTGATTAAAGAAGACTTTGAGACAGGAACTCAGCTTGACAGTCGACGTTACAGCTCCGCACTAGCAGTTCTGAAAAATGTAGACATGAGTGAGGGTAGCCTTAATTCGACTGTAGCTGCCGCGGATACAGCTGCAAAGTACGTAAAACGAGTTTTGCCAGGGACCATATCTGACGAACCGAACATACCACTCGCGCCAACAAACCTCGAGATCGTCGCTATGAGCGATGTCGTTTATTCTGTACACACCGTTGCTGGACCGGACAAAAGCACCAACTCAAACACCAGCATGCGTCTATTGACATTGTCGAGCAGATGCCAAGATCGGCGGACGGTCGTTTCAGGTGTGGTCATTGCTCGATCAGAGAGCACCAGACGCATGAGGCTTGGAGGCCGGCTTCGTGGGGCCTCTTTCGGCATTGACTGCTGTCTCGACAATTGCATCTTGTGCCAGCTTGGTGTTGATCTGGTGGCACGTATGGTGAGCTACTTATGGCGTTGGTACGGGACGCCACCTTGTGTGGATGTGTGATTTGGGTAGAGTACAAGATTGTTGTCAAATGTTCGATAAATAGTTGTCAATGTTTTGTGAATAACGTCCTGGACGGTTGAGCAGGTGAAGTGAGAAGTGAGGCAAACAGACGGGCTCACTGCAGGAAATCGTATTCTGTGTGGATTAATTTCGAGCGTTTTAGCTAGTAAACGAATGCTAAAAGGCTAAAGGCCATAGATTGCAGCCGAGGCTAACTCAAAATCGTCGTTGTCAAGTTGATGTGGACTGCGGTTGAACCGGCCTGACGCGTGAGACTCAATACTGCTCCCGGGAGCGTTGGTGCCGGTGATTGGTGTCGACTTGACCATTTGCAAGAGCATTTAACCGAGTGGGCTCTGATAAATAGAAAATATACTTACCTCACCTGCACCAAGGCTTCTCTACGTGTATGAGAATACGATAGAGAACTTGACATCCAATTTCAAGAGCAAACCGACATAGCGAAGCCGTGATACCATACTTGCTCAACTTCAAGAGGAAGTCACGCCATCGCAATCTCGTATAGAGACGTATCGTGCCTGCAGCTCGAGGAGCGGTCTCCAGTCCAGCTCATTCCAGATCGCCGCTCGACGAGAACTTGGCATCTCCGACAATTTGAACCATTCTTGCGTGGGAGACGATCGCAGGGGTCTGTACGTCGAGCTGCTCACCGTTCCGTGCACTTTCACACTAGCCTCTCGACTGGTTGATCTATTTCCACGACAAAATTCTGGATCAAGCTCAATCGATAAACGGACCCGACGTACGTTGGACACAGAACGATAATCAAATTCTTGACGAATTTCCTCCTGGCTGATCACTTGACCGCTTGAGCGGTCAGCAAAGATTGTCACCTTTTCCTCGGTAAAACCAAACATGTCAATAGACACTGATCTGCGATCGGAGGCCAACGCAGCAGCGTAGTCACCCACACACCATCCACCAGCCAAGGGGATCATGGACGACACACTGCTCGGCAGCACTCGAAAGACACGCAGCCGTCCGTCCAAAACCAGCTCCATACGCGTTCCATATGTGTCATTTGATAATGGAAGAGCTGATCGCAACGACAAAGTGGTTTGCGCATCATCTAGATGGAGATCCACGCAGCCCAACTCGGAGACAAGCTGCATGACACTGACGAGGCAGAGATCGTAGCGACAATCTCGCACCCGTTCCGATTCCACGTCAACCAGCTCAATGGAGGCAGGTTTGATCAACCACAGATGATTCCAACCACTCCCACACATACTTTCAGATGCTGTAACGGTGCTTTCAGACGCACGTTGTTGCTGCCGTCGTCCGATTCCGTGATGTTGGGTCGAACCGGCAATCATTGCCTCCCGGATCTGTGCCATAAACACCTGAAAGGCGTGGTTCAGGGCGTCGGAAGTGGATCCTGGAGTCTGCTGACCCATAAGCAAAGCGGACATCGCAGGCCGAAGCGCACAATAACGGGCCTCACTGTACACGAGAGACAACACGCCATCCACCAGTGCTGATACGGACGATTCCTGATTTTGGCGTGCGGCCCAAGTTGTTCCTCTCGACACCTCGACCAGCTCGTCATGAACGGTATCGTAGAGACTTAAAACCAGCGATACGAATCGGTCGTGGAGCTGATCTTTGCCTATTGAGTCATTCTGCACGGTGCAGGCCGAGCGTACCAAATTATATACCCGACGAGAAGACACTGAACGAAGGAAAACGTGAGCTACCAAGCTTGCAATAATGCCTTCTTGCGCCGGATGCGAGTTTTTATTGACTTGATCTCGTAAATCCGTTGCCGAGGACCCGTCGGAAAAAAGCCCGAAGAGATCGTGCAGGAACGAGTCGATTGCACCTTCAAGTCGAGCGCCGACACTCGGCAGCCGTGCTTCAAATACGCTCTTGACACGTAAGCAGTACGAACGAACACTCGGACCGATTGTGTTGGGGCCAATGTCGCCGACCGAAAGGTGCTGGACAAACTGCCACAAGATAAGGAGGTGCTGCCCCTTTGTATTCAAGGCGACGATGTCGGCTTCACGCTGCCATAGCGTGTCGCTAGTAGTACGAACGGGGACATTTCCATCGCGACGAAAAATATAAGCCTCGCGATTTCGTGCTGACATGGACGCTGGTGACTGCTGCGCTCGAATGTCGGAGTACCGTCCTTTTCGGGCTTGATCGCTCACATGACGAGACGCGATGGCTCGATGCAAAGCACGGCTCTGTGGAGGCCCATTCTGAGCGTCATCATTCGTACGTCCACCGTGATCCTGTAGGCTATCCACAGTCGATACTTCGCTTGCGGGGCTATTAGTATTGAGCGACGACCCGGACCGCCGGTACGACAGCAGCAAGAAGCTCGGTGACGCGAGCCTTGCCAGCACCACTGCGTTGCGAGGATCTTCCGTTTCTCCGAGTTGGTGTCGTTGCTGAGCTTGATCCGGACTCTGATGCTCCTGCGCACCTCCTGCCAACTGGAACACGTACGCGACGAAGTGGTGAGTCATATCGCGCTGGATGCGCGTGACGCTACTGTCATAGCTGTAGAACCACTTGGGGAACCTGCGGTTGTTGACCACGTACAGCACCGAGTTCTGCAACGCGAGCAAGACAGCGATCAGGACAGTGATCCGGCCAAATTGATCGATGTACAACGACCACAAGCAGCAATAGCATTGTCAACGTTAGTGATAGTGCAACAACTCGATCTCTGGTCTCGACAAGGTCTTCCCTTGCTTCGATAACCTACGAAAAACCTGGTCCTCGAATCAAACAGAAATGCTTTGTTCAACGCCGTACCTTTGGAAATGCCTGCTGCTTCGCGTCGCTCTCCCTGTCGGCGCGTATCCAGACGGAGTCGCTGCTGCCAATCCGGCCCGCCGGCCCGAACACGCTCGCAGGCAGCACCACACTCTCACCGATCCCCAGACTGCGCTCGTCCTCCAGCCGGCTGGCATCCATGTCCTCGCCGCGGCCGCCGAGCTCTGCCGACGCGCCCATGTCGCGCGCCAGGCCGGTGAGGTGGGCCAGACTGGCTGGCCACAGCGGAGCCACGCGCGACGGCTCGAAGCGAGCGCAAACGAGCAGGTCGCTTGACTCGGCCGCCGCACGCGCACTCGCGTCCGAGTCGAACGTCACCAACACGTGCACGGAGCAGCCGCAGTAGCTCCGTCTGGCGTGCTCCGGACAGCAGTGCGGGAAGCACCGCAGCAACTAGAACCGACAGGGCGAGACAGCACGCCAAGTCGGACAGACACACAGTCACGCGACGCCAGGTGAGTGCACTCGACCCGAGGCGAAAAGCACTACGCACTCCACTCGCGTCGCAGCCGCCGCGTCAGAAACCACAAAGTGGCCGTCTCACCTTGACGCCTCGCTCTCGGTTGCTCCTGCACGCAGCACCCCCGGTCAGTGAATCAATCAGCCGATAGCAATGTCGCGAACGCTTTCGAAGCAGAGCTCCTCGATTGTCGAGGTGCGAGTTGTACCTGGCGTACTCCCGTCGGAAGAGCGGGTGGTCGTCTGCACTGCAGCTGAGGCGCAGAAAGCGACAGGACTGCACGTGAACCATGCCGATCGACCTGTGAGTTGCGCGTGGAGGTCGGCTTTCCGAGTGCCTCTCGCGTCCGTGTGGACGGCGGCTGCGCGACAATTGACGTCGCCGGCGTTTTGGTTGTCACGAAGGACTAGCTGGATGAGGTGCAGGGTGCGAGTGCAAATGCAGAGCCGACCTGGAGACAATGCAACGATTGCAGGCGAGTGGACAGACCAAGTCTAGTGCAGTGCGGGCCGGGCGGGTGTCCTGCTGTGCGGGACACTGGCCGGCGCTGGATTCAGGGCCGCTTCGCTCGTCGCGCGCTGATTCGCCGGCAATGTTCGACCGCGCGCCAATCTTCTGCCCGTCTTCGCAGCCGCAAAATCGCACTGACCCGTTTTGCGCGAAATTCAGCTGTCGTAGGAACTGCTTCCTGCTTTTTCGTCTACAGCCTTTTCAGTCAGGTTTTGGCTGCTTGAGCGCAAGGCAGGAAAATGCACAATTCAAATAGTGTATCTATTGCTATCACACACCAGCTTGATGCAGAGAGCGTAGAGCAGTTCGAAGATAGACAGAGAAAAAATGACCGTAATTAATCCACACAGAATACGATTTCCTGGAGTGAGCTCGTTTGTTTGCCTCACCTCTCACTTCACCTGCTCAACCCAAGGCACACATCCACACAAGGTGGCGTCCCGTACCAACGCCATAAAGTAGCTCACCCATACGTGCCACCAGATCAACACCAAGCTGGCACAAGATGCAATTGTCGAGACAGCAGTCAATGCCGAAAGAGGCCCCACGAAGCCGGCCTCCAAGCCTCATGCGTCTGGTGCTCTCTGATCGAGCAGTGACCACACCTGAAACGACCGTCCGCCGATCTTGGCATCTGCTCGACAATGTCAATAGACGCATGTTGGTGTTTGAGTTGGTGCTTTTGTCCGGTCCAGCAACGGTGTGTACAGAATAAACGACATCGCTCACAGCGACGATCTCGAGGTTTGTTGGCGCGAGTGGTATGTTCGGCTTTGCTCTTCAACTTGGCAAGGTGCTGCAAGGAAAACTGGACGCGGACATTTTGTCAGCAAGACGTCTCGTCAAATTCGTCACTCGGACTGACACTCCGCTCACGCCAGCTGCATGTGCGACGTGCTGAAGTGCAATTCGCCCTGCTTGATGAGTCCAGCCCATTCACATGGTGCTGCATTTCTACGGCTCTGTCGTAGCCTCCCTCGATTCCTGTATCAGCGGTTGGACGGGGTGGGGCGTTTTAATTGCCCAGCGCTGGCGCACGTCAGAAGGTGTTCTGGAGTCGTGTTTGGTGGTCAGAGGCGTCGTGAGTTGGAGTCGTGCGAGGTATGCTTCTCTGTCTAGCTCTCTAGATAACTTGGTTTCTGATACCGACACAGTGGAACAAAACTCGACGTCGATTGACGTCGATGGGTTACGTGTTGCGTGTATGTATGCATCGGTGTCGTTGCCGGGGTCTGTCGATATGGCGTGCGCAGGATGGAAATGGATGGTATGCAATGCAATACGCTACGTAATTTGTTCACGACGTACTTTAAAGGATAGCTAGCATGCTGGTGAGTCTGTTGCGCCTTCGACTTGCATGCAAATGGCGAGGGTGTGTATTTCGGAGAAGATTGACGGCAGAACAGCAAAAGCCCGATCTCTGTACTAACTGCAATGTTGTTTGATGTTGTGTGGTTGGTACGCGGAAGGCAGGATGCATGCAATGGAGGCTGATTGCAGCTCGTAAAGCCTCAGTCGGTTGTGCAACAGCCGAAGGACGCGTTTTCAAAATTCGCTTCTCGTCGTTAGTGCAAGCGTATTATCGGGTGAGACGAAATCACGTAGCTCCAACTCAAACTGACAAATAAATACTTTTGCATGTGACGAGTAAATGCCAATTGAAGGCATAACTGTGACCCTGGCATCCAATGTCAGCGCTTTTCCAAACTACGAGTTGTGAAAGGATCAATACGAGCGTGGATACTAAGGCGAAGAGATGTAGCGGGGTCCAAGCTGTACGAATACCTTGAAGCATTTGAGTTGCAGGTTTGAGTTGCATCTGCTTACGACCGGCGCACGAGGCTTGTGGGAATCATTGGTGAGAGATTTGCATTCCTTTGTGGCATTAAAGAGATTTCGCCGACCTCGAATATAAACGTTCGCGTTACATTTGCCGTTTCGCACTGAGTGCGAGATTTTGCTAACGATACGTGTTCAATCGTGGAACGGTGAGCAGCTCGACGTACAGACCCATGCGATCGTCTCCCACGCAAGAATGGTTCAAATTGTCGAAGATGCCAAGTTCTTGTCGAGCGGCGATCTGGAATGAGCTGGACTGGAGACCGCTGCTCGAGTTGCAGGCACGATACGTCTCTATACGAGATTGCGATGGCGTGACTTCCTCTTGAAGTTGAGCAAGTATGGTATTACGCCTTCGCTATGTCGGTTTGCTCTTGAAATTGGTCGTCAAGTTCTCTATCGTATTCTCATACACGTAGAGAAGCCTTGGTGCAGGTGAGGTAAGTATATTTTCTATTCATCAGAGCCCACTCGGTTAAATGCTCTTGCAAATGGTCAAGTCGACACCAATCACCGGCACCAACGCTCCCGGGAGCAGTATTGAGTCTCACGCGTCAGGCCGCTTTAACCGCAGTCCACATCAACTTGACGACGACGATTTTGAGTTAGCCTCGGCTACGTTCTATCACGATTGAACACGTATCGTTAGCAAAAATCTCGCACTCAGTGCGAAACGGCAAATGTAACGCGAACGTTTATATTCGAGGTCGGCGAAATCTCTTTAATGCCACAAAGGAATGCAAATCTCTCACCAATGATTCCCACAAGCCTCGTGCGCCGGTCGTAAGCAGATGCAACTCAAACCTGCAACTCAAATGCTTCAAGGTATTCGTACAGCTTGGACCCCGCTACATCTCTTCGCCTTAGTATCCACGCTCGTATTGATCCTTTCACAACTCGTAGTTTGGAAAAGCGCTGACATTGGATGCCAGGGTCACAGTTATGCCTTCAATTGGCATTTACTCGTCACATGCAAAAGTATTTATTTGTCAGTTTGAGTTGGAGCTACGTGATTTCGTCTCACCCGATAATACGCTTGCACTAACGACGAGAAGCGAATTTTGAAAACGCGTCCTTCGGCTGTTGCACAACCGACTGAGGCTTTACGAGCTGCAATCAGCCTCCATTGCATGCATCCTGCCTTCCGCGTACCAACCACACAACATCAAACAACATTGCAGTTAGTACAGAGATCGGGCTTTTGCTGTTCTGCCGTCAATCTTCTCCGAAATACACACCCTCGCCATTTGCATGCAAGTCGAAGGCGCAACAGACTCACCAGCATGCTAGCTATCCTTTAAAGTACGTCGTGAACAAATTACGTAGCGTATTGCATTGCATACCATCCATTTCCATCCTGCGCACGCCATATCGACAGACCCCGGCAACGACACCGATGCATACATACACGCAACACGTAACCCATCGACGTCAATCGACGTCGAGTTTTGTTCCACTGTGTCGGTATCAGAAACCAAGTTATCTAGAGAGCTAGACAGAGAAGCATACCTCGCACGACTCCAACTCACGACGCCTCTGACCACCAAACACGACTCCAGAACACCTTCTGACGTGCGCCAGCGCTGGGCAATTAAAACGCCCCACCCCGTCCAACCGCTGATACAGGAATCGAGGGAGGCTACGACAGAGCCGTAGAAATGCAGCACCATGTGAATGGGCTGGACTCATCAAGCAGGGCGAATTGCACTTCAGCACGTCGCACATGCAGCTGGCGTGAGCGGAGTGTCAGTCCGAGTGACGAATTTGACGAGACGTCTTGCTGACAAAATGTCCGCGTCCAGTTTTCCTTGCAGCACCTTGCCAAGTTGAAGAGCAAAGCCGAACATACCACTCGCGCCAACAAACCTCGAGATCGTCGCTGTGAGCGATGTCGTTTATTCTGTACACACCGTTGCTGGACCGGACAAAAGCACCAACTCAAACACCAACATGCGTCTATTGACATTGTCGAGCAGATGCCAAGATCGGCGGACGGTCGTTTCAGGTGTGGTCACTGCTCGATCAGAGAGCACCAGACGCATGAGGCTTGGAGGCCGGCTTCGTGGGGCCTCTTTCGGCATTGACTGCTGTCTCGACAATTGCATCTTGTGCCAGCTTGGTGTTGATCTGGTGGCACGTATGGGTGAGCTACTTTATGGCGTTGGTACGGGACGCCACCTTGTGTGGATGTGTGCCTTGGGTTGAGCAGGTGAAGTGAGAGGTGAGGCAAACAAACGAGCTCACTCCAGGAAATCGTATTCTGTGTGGATTAATTACGGTCATTTTTTCTCTGTCTATCTTCGAACTGCTCTACGCTCTCTGCATCAAGCTGGTGTGTGATAGCAATAGATACACTATTTGAATTGTGCATTTTCCTGCCTTGCGCTCAAGCAGCCAAAACCTGACTGAAAAGGCTGTAGACGAAAAAGCAGGAAGCAGTTCCTACGACAGCTGAATTTCGCGCAAAACGGGTCAGTGCGATTTTGCGGCTGCGAAGACGGGCAGAAGATTGGCGCGCGGTCGAACATTGCCGGCGAATCAGCGCGCGACGAGCGAAGCGGCCCTGAATCCAGCGCCGGCCAGTGTCCCGCACAGCAGGACACCCGCCCGGCCCGCACTGCACTAGACTTGGTCTGTCCACTCGCCTGCAATCGTTGCATTGTCTCCAGGTCGGCTCTGCATTTGCACTCGCACCCTGCACCTCATCCAGCTAGTCCTTCGTGACAACCAAAACGCCGGCGACGTCAATTGTCGCGCAGCCGCCGTCCACACGGACGCGAGAGGCACTCGGAAAGCCGACCTCCACGCGCAACTCACAGGTCGATCGGCATGGTTCACGTGCAGTCCTGTCGCTTTCTGCGCCTCAGCTGCAGTGCAGACGACCACCCGCTCTTCCGACGGGAGTACGCCAGGTACAACTCGCACCTCGACAATCGAGGAGCTCTGCTTCGAAAGCGTTCGCGACATTGCTATCGGCTGATTGATTCACTGACCGGGGGTGCTGCGTGCAGGAGCAACCGAGAGCGAGGCGTCAAGGTGAGACGGCCACTTTGTGGTTTCTGACGCGGCGGCTGCGACGCGAGTGGAGTGCGTAGTGCTTTTCGCCTCGGGTCGAGTGCACTCACCTGGCGTCGCGTGACTGTGTGTCTGTCCGACTTGGCGTGCTGTCTCGCCCTGTCGGTTCTAGTTGCTGCGGTGCTTCCCGCACTGCTGTCCGGAGCACGCCAGACGGAGCTACTGCGGCTGCTCCGTGCACGTGTTGGTGACGTTCGACTCGGACGCGAGTGCGCGTGCGGCGGCCGAGTCAAGCGACCTGCTCGTTTGCGCTCGCTTCGAGCCGTCGCGCGTGGCTCCGCTGTGGCCAGCCAGTCTGGCCCACCTCACCGGCCTGGCGCGCGACATGGGCGCGTCGGCAGAGCTCGGCGGCCGCGGCGAGGACATGGATGCCAGCCGGCTGGAGGACGAGCGCAGTCTGGGGATCGGTGAGAGTGTGGTGCTGCCTGCGAGCGTGTTCGGGCCGGCGGGCCGGATTGGCAGCAGCGACTCCGTCTGGATACGCGCCGACAGGGAGAGCGACGCGAAGCAGCAGGCATTTCCAAAGGTACGGCGTTGAACAAAGCATTTCTGTTTGATTCGAGGACCAGGTTTTTCGTAGGTTATCGAAGCAAGGGAAGACCTTGTCGAGACCAGAGATCGAGTTGTTGCACTATCACTAACGTTGACAATGCTATTGCTGCTTGTGGTCGTTGTACATCGATCAATTTGGCCGGATCACTGTCCTGATCGCTGTCTTGCTCGCGTTGCAGAACTCGGTGCTGTACGTGGTCAACAACCGCAGGTTCCCCAAGTGGTTCTACAGCTATGACAGTAGCGTCACGCGCATCCAGCGCGATATGACTCACCACTTCGTCGCGTACGTGTTCCAGTTGGCAGGAGGTGCGCAGGAGCATCAGAGTCCGGATCAAGCTCAGCAACGACACCAACTCGGAGAAACGGAAGATCCTCGCAACGCAGTGGTGCTGGCAAGGCTCGCGTCACCGAGCTTCTTGCTGCTGTCGTACCGGCGGTCCGGGTCGTCGCTCAATACTAATAGCCCCGCAAGCGAAGTATCGACTGTGGATAGCCTACAGGATCACGGTGGACGTACGAATGATGACGCTCAGAATGGGCCTCCACAGAGCCGTGCTTTGCATCGAGCCATCGCGTCTCGTCATGTGAGCGATCAAGCCCGAAAAGGACGGTACTCCGACATTCGAGCGCAGCAGTCACCAGCGTCCATGTCAGCACGAAATCGCGAGGCTTATATTTTTCGTCGCGATGGAAATGTCCCCGTTCGTACTACTAGCGACACGCTATGGCAGCGTGAAGCCGACATCGTCGCCTTGAATACAAAGGGGCAGCACCTCCTTATCTTGTGGCAGTTTGTCCAGCACCTTTCGGTCGGCGACATTGGCCCCAACACAATCGGTCCGAGTGTTCGTTCGTACTGCTTACGTGTCAAGAGCGTATTTGAAGCACGGCTGCCGAGTGTCGGCGCTCGACTTGAAGGTGCAATCGACTCGTTCCTGCACGATCTCTTCGGGCTTTTTTCCGACGGGTCCTCGGCAACGGATTTACGAGATCAAGTCAATAAAAACTCGCATCCGGCGCAAGAAGGCATTATTGCAAGCTTGGTAGCTCACGTTTTCCTTCGTTCAGTGTCTTCTCGTCGGGTATATAATTTGGTACGCTCGGCCTGCACCGTGCAGAATGACTCAATAGGCAAAGATCAGCTCCACGACCGATTCGTATCGCTGGTTTTAAGTCTCTACGATACCGTTCATGACGAGCTGGTCGAGGTGTCGAGAGGAACAACTTGGGCCGCACGCCAAAATCAGGAATCGTCCGTATCAGCACTGGTGGATGGCGTGTTGTCTCTCGTGTACAGTGAGGCCCGTTATTGTGCGCTTCGGCCTGCGATGTCCGCTTTGCTTATGGGTCAGCAGACTCCAGGATCCACTTCCGACGCCCTGAACCACGCCTTTCAGGTGTTTATGGCACAGATCCGGGAGGCAATGATTGCCGGTTCGACCCAACATCACGGAATCGGACGACGGCAGCAACAACGTGCGTCTGAAAGCACCGTTACAGCATCTGAAAGTATGTGTGGGAGTGGTTGGAATTATCTGTGGTTGATCAAACCTGCCTCCATTGAGCTGGTTGACGTGGAATCGGAACGGGTGCGAGATTGTCGCTACGATCTCTGCCTCGTCAGTGTCATGCAGCTTGTCTCCGAGTTGGGCTGCGTGGATCTCCATCTAGATGATGCGCAAACCACTTTGTCGTTGCGATCAGCTCTTCCATTATCAAATGACACATATGGAACGCGTATGGAGCTGGTTTTGGACGGACGGCTGCGTGTCTTTCGAGTGCTGCCGAGCGGTGTGTCGTCCATGATCCCCTTGGCTGGTGGATGGTGTGTGGGTGACTACGCTGCTGCGTTGGCCTCCGATCGCAGATCAGTGTCTATTGACATGTTTGGTTTTACCGAGGAAAAGGTGACAATCTTTGCTGACCGCTCAAGCGGTCAAGTGATCAGCCAGGAGGAAATTCGTCAAGAATTTGATTATCGTTCTGTGTCCAACGTACGTCGGGTCCGTTTATCGATTGAGCTTGATCCAGAATTTTGTCGTGGAAATAGATCAACCAGTCGAGAGGCTAGTGTGAAAGTGCACGGAACGGTGAGCAGCTCGACGTACAGACCCATGCGATCGTCTCCCACGCAAGAATGGTTCAAATTGTCGGAGATGCCAAGTTCTCGTCGAGCGGCGATCTGGAATGAGCTGGACTGGAGACCGCTCCTCGAGCTGCAGGCACAATACCAGACTAACTTACTTGTGAACCACGAGTTGTAATGCAAATAAGCATGGATCCTGACTACGCATATTTCCTTTCATCCATCTGAACACTGAAGGTTCAGGATTGGGATGCAGCAGCATTCTTGAGTAAATGCTAACAACCACCGTATGGCTACCTACCATTTACACTTCAATTGCCACCCATTTGATTTGCAGCAAAAGCGGTGTCTGTTTTCTTCCGCGCAATCTAAGAAAGTCCAGGCAACACTTGCGGAAGTTAAAACAGCTTGTTGATGATGAAAACGACTTATACACGTAAGAAGGAAGGAAATTGAGTTGATTAATTGGTTATTCCTGGTACTACACACTCAGCTTGGCTATTGAATTCTGAAGGTATGATTCTGATGTCTGATGTTGATTTTGACTTGTTTGAATGAGATATTGGTTTCAAGAATGCTAATCATTCGGATCACTGATTGTTGGAAAATTCCCGCGCTGGCGGGACTCGAACGCATGCCAAGTGCGTAGCTTCGAGGCTCGATGACCTCAGGACCACCACGAGGCCCCTCTTATACACGTAAGAAATTTCCTTGCTCAGCATTTTGAGGACTTACTGATAAACTCGTGTCCTTATGCGACTGTAGCTGGGCTGTGCTCGCCGTTAGCAGAGGCCTTGTAATGGTGAAAGGTATTGTAGCCTTCATCACCCTTGGAGGCATCCCAGAAAAATGCATGGTCGGGCAGCGGGTTCAGCGGCCAGTCATTCTGGAAGCGCTCGGCTAGATCCGGGTTGGAGATGAATAATCTAGCAAACCCCACCAAGTCAGCGGCACCGCTGCGGATGGCACCTTCGGCGACATCGCGAGTGTAGCTGTTATTCGCGATGATGGTGCCCTTGAAGGCCTTCTTGGCGTCGAACGCAGTCAGCAAGCGGCCTTGAGACATATAGCCGAATCCAAATCCATCCAGCATCGCCAAGTACGCCAAGCCGTGCTCCGACAGACGTTCAAACGCGTACGTGAACACTTCAGCGTTGTCCGGGCTACCCATTCCTCCGTATTGACCGTTGGGGGACAGTCTCACGCCGATGCGGTCCGCCGGATACACCGTTTTGAGAGCCTCGACAACTTCCCCAAGGAAGCGATAGCGGTTCTCGAACGAGCCACCGTACTTGTCCGTGCGGTGGTTCGTGCATGATTGCAAGAACTGGTCCGGCAGATAACCATTGGCACCATGCACCTCCACGCCATCAAAGCCGACAGCTTTGGCCCGTTCAGCGCACTGGCGGTACATGTCGACGATCTCGGCGATCTCCTCGATCGTGAGGGCACGAGCCTTTTCGAAGCCGGCATGTTTGCCGGTGGCGTTGCGCGTTCTGCCAGTCTCCCACTGCGTGGCGGACGCCGACACCACCTCGTTAGTCGGATGGAAGGACGGGTGAGACTGTCGACCCATGTGCCACAGCTGCAAGAAGATCTTGCCGCCCTTGGCGTGCACACGCTCCACGACCTTGCGCCAACCTTCTTGCTGCTCGTCCGTGTAAAGTGCCGGGGCTCCATACCAGCCGAAGCCTTGCTCCGAGATGGCGCAGCCTTCCGTGACAATCAAACCGGCGCCTGCACGCTGCTCGTAGTAGATGGCATTTCGTTCCAGGGGCACATGGGTCACGGGATCCGCTCGAGCGCGAGTGGTGGGGCCGTAGACGATGCGGTTCTTGAGCTCGAGGCCCTTGGCTAGTTCTAGTGGTGTGAACAACTTGTAGTCGGCGGTTGTGCTCGACATCGTGGAGGTTCTTACTGCGCTCTAGCAGGTGAAAGGAGGAATGAGCGGTGGTGAAGCGCGCTAGGCGTCGAATGCACATCGTCAGCTGGTCTCTCGGTTACGTTGAAGTGCTCGCAACTAGACCCCGGGATTGGCCGGTAGGACCCCAGGTGCGACTAGCACGCTATCATGAGCGTTTACGAAATGCTTTGCGTTTCGCTGCGACCAGCGCAATGGCGGCGGCGGAGTTCGAAAACCTCGGCAACTTTTGATTAGTCATGGAGCTCCTGTATCGATGCCATGGTGACGCAAGTACGAGTGAGGAATGCATGGGCCATTTTGTGTGTACTTATGCCCGCTGTTGGTGGGCTTTGTGTAATATGGAATTCAGGTCTGTGGTGCACTCGGTTAATGTACGGACCCTTCTTGCTTGTCTGCGTATTAATCGTGCTGAGGGTATGTCTCCGTCATCCAGGAGTTGATGTAGCGGTTGTCGATGAAGTCGTGGTCCGTGATAGTGCCGAGCTCAGGGCGCTTCGACGCCAGAAACAACGCTACGTCGAAGTGGTCTCCGCTCGTAGCACCGTCTATTGCTTTTGCCGAGCAGCCTTCTGTCCGGTGTTCGAGCAGCCACTGCACGACGTCAAGATGACCCATTGTTGCTGCGTCATCCATGGCTTTGACGGTGCAGCCTTCGGGCCGATTCTCGTGCAGCCATTGCACCACCGCCAAATGACCTTCCCTGGCAGCGCCATCCATGGCAGCCGAAGAGAACTTCGTGGCGCTGTGCTCGTGAAGCCACTTGACCATGAGTAAATTACCACTCGCGGCAGCGATGTCCATGACATCTATAGATGGCTCCGTCCAGCAATTGGAGTGAAGCCACTGCAGCACTTCGAGATGACCGCCTGCGGCTGCAAACTGGATCGCCGCAGGTGTGCACGTAGGCACAGTCTTCTCCGCAATAGATTCACCCAGCACTCCTTCAAGCTGGCTCACAATTGCCTCCATCGCCAATGCCATTTCGTGCAAATACTTTAATACGTGAAGATGTCCATTCATCGCGGCGACATCCATTACGGTAGTGTTGTACTGCTGCTTTGTCCCAGCCTCGTATAAGTCGACGCTAGGATGGTCCGCATACTTTGCATGTAGCCATTGAACCACGCGCAGATGCCCGTTGCTCGCGGCATCGCGCATCGTGCGATGCGTGCAAGTTGCAGAGCAGAAGCTGTGGAGATACTGCATAATTTCCAGGTGACCATTACTTGCCGCCAAATCCATGGCCTTGTAGGCCATGTTCCACCCTAGGTTGTTCTCGCGAAGCCATCGAACCACCTTCAAGTGACCGTTTGCCGCTGCATCACAGAATGCCTGGCCGTCGAGATATACCATATCTTCGGTTACCAGCAGCTTCACGATATCCAAATGGCCGTTGGCTGCTGCGTTCTTGAGCGCCCATTGCTTCCCGACGTCACTGTGCTGGTCAAGAAGCCACTGCATCATTGTGACATTGCCTCCTTCCGCTGCAAAGTCGATGCGCGGTGGCTGCCACCCGTCCGCGACCAGCCTTCGCATCGCCTCCATGTCGCCATGGCGCGCGAGTTGATCCATAACTTCTTGGTTGCTTTGCATGTAGAACCCGTGAAAGACGTCTGTGTACAGCCACACGACAAGATCTCCGTGTCCTCCAGTCGCAGCAGCGAGCAATGCGTTGCTCTCCCAGAACTTGACTTGGTGCGGCTTTTTCTCTGCGTTCACTCGTGCTCCAGGCATCGACGCCTTCTTGTATTTTTCGTGAACATTCAGCAACAGCAGCAGAATCTTCCGCTGACCGCGCTGTGCAGCAGCCTCCACTGCTCGAGCTGGTACCACGCAGTTCGAGAAGTGCTCGAGCAGCCACTGCACCGTGTTCGCATCTGCGTACTTGCACGCCTCGGTCATGCCCTTGGCGAACTGGTCTTGGTAGTAGAAGCGGTTCGTCCACAGCATCCGAGACGGACACCACGAGTTGGTGGGCTGGCACCACGGGTCCGGCACGGTCTCCGCTGCCTTGCTGACGTCCCAGACCCGCTGCAAGAGCGACACGGAGCCCGTCGCACACGCTTGAGATAGCGGCAGACTCGAGGACCGGTCCAGGAAGGCCGAGAGCGTGGCCATCACATGCGAGAGCGCCGCCACGCCCGGGTGTGAGCGAGCCACGACAACGGCGCTGGTGAGTGGGGGCGCCGCCATCGCAGGTGGAAGTGGAAGTAAAAGTGCGGGTGCCACGGGTGCCACGCACTTGTCAAATCCCAGCTTCAAATCTGAAGCAGTCGTCCGGTCGTCAGACATGTCGCCGTGCATCGAATCGATGATCGATCGAGGCGCCCACACCAGCGCTCGTCCTGGCTGGCAGCGTCGAGATGGCTCTCACACGTTCGCAGTCGCAACAGCGAAGACACGTCCCCAGCTCGTCGTGGGGAGCTTCGGCCGAGGCTCCGTCTTGGTCAAGCCACGACGAGTGTCGAGCAAGGCGACGGCATCTTGACCAGACCGCATCTGGGACAGACTTAGGTGCCGCTTGATTGCTGACGCACGCTGACGGCGAGCGCATTTAACAGCGCGAACTGGTGGTCGCGGCGCGCGGCGTGGCTTCAGCAGGAATCCCCGCAAGGGGGCGAGCAGCGGCATCGACGACATGGCTGGCAGCAGGTCTGCGACGTAGACCAGCAGCTTGCGACGCCGCATTATCCATCATGCAAATGCACAACACGCACGCGTGAAGCGGGCTCGATCGTTCTTGGAAGACCGGGGGGCGATGGGCATCTTATCGGACGAGCCGCCATCTCGAATGGACTACGCCGCTATAGCGACTTGGAAGGCGGCATCGTATCAGCGCATGAGGACGGGGAAGTAGAGCATATGCCCGTCGCGGCAACCCTAGTGGCTTACTATGCTGCTTCCAGCTCTAAAGGCTCCGTGCCGAGCATGATAGCTCGTCGACCTGGGAGAGCACTTTCAGCCACACTCCCGCCAGATCGCCACTTCCATGCGAATAGCTCTGCACGCACAGCATTCAATGCTCTTTGTAAGCGTGTCGAGCAGGCGGACGCCTACAGCACGAGTTGTTCAGATACATTGTATGTAGACCCTTGTGTCCGCCAGAGTGTCCACCTGATCGAGCTGGACGTGTCGACTGAGTCTCGGTAATCGACGCGGTGCGACAGCCCATCCCCCACCACGTACGTCAACAAATCTTGTTGGTCATCAGCACTGAATGCGCAGCGCTTGCTTCGGTAAACGTACCGCCGACGTTGGCGTGCATGCCCAATGCGTCAACGCGGTGATAGCGCATCGAGGCCCTCATTCAGCCCCGAAGCCACTCGCTAGACGCGCGACCATCGACACGGACGGTCTTCGCGGCAGCGCGCACCGCTCATTCTCCATTTTGCCTCGCGCCTCACAAGCAGCCGCCACACGCGACACCGCCATGTCCTCTGTCACCGCCGACTACAAGCTCTTCACGCCGCTGGAGCTGTCCAAGGACCTTGTCCTGAAGAACCGCATCGTCTACGGCCCCACGACGCGTGCGCGCTCTGACCCGGACACGCACGTTCCGCTGGAGCGCAACATTGTGTACTACGAGCAGCGCGCGGGTGCCGGACTTCTCATCACGGAAGGCTGCGGCATCTCGGAGCAAGGCTTCGGCTGGTACGGAGCCCCCGCGCTCTACACGGACGAGCAGGAGGCCGTCTGGAAGCAGCTCGTCGACCGCGTGCACGCCAAGGGCACCAAAATCTTCCTGCAGCTGTGGCACATGGGGCGTCAATCGCACCCGTCCTTCCACCCGGACAACACGGTCGTGTCTGCTTCAGCCACGCAGTACGTTGGTGGCACTACTCGCAACGCCAGCGGTGAGCGTACCGGATTCGAGAAGGCGCGCGCACTGAAGACCGAGGAGATCCCTGATGTTGTGGAGATGTACCGCCAGTGCGCTATTCGCGCCAGGCGCGCGGGCTTCGATGGCGTCGAGGTGCACGGTGCCAACGGCTATCTTGTCGATCAGTTCCTGCAGTCGTCGACAAACCAGCGCACTGACAAGTACGGTGGCTCTTTCGAGAACCGCTACCGTTTCCTGCACGAGATTGTGGAGGCCCTGAAGACAGTGTACCCGGCTGGACGGATTGGTGTGCGTCTGTCTCCCAACGGCGTCTTCGGTGGCATGGGTAGCAAGGACAACAACGAGATGTTCAGGTACGCCTTCGAGCGTCTGTCGGAGCATGGACTCGCCTACCTGGCTATGCTTGACGGCTTCGGATTTGGCTACTCGACCGAGAGCCGCACGCTAACGGTGTTTGACGCCAAGAAGGCTTTCAAGGGCAACGTCATGGCCAACAACAGCTACACGCGCGACACGGCTGAAGGTGTCGTCCGCAGTGGTGCTGCCAATTTCGTGGGCTTCGCTCGTCTCTTCATGTCGAACCCGGACTTGGCGGAGCGATTCCAGAACGACTGGCCTGTGAACCCGGTGCCTGACTACAAGTACTTCTGGGATGCTGCCATGGGCGACAAGGGCTACAACACTTTTGAACACTACAAACCGGCGGGCGGTAAGGTGGAGGAGAAGCCGTAGATCGTGAACAATAGATCTGTGCAGTAAGCACCCCACAGAAACAATGCATTAAATTTTGGCAAACACCGTCTATTGAATGCTTTTTCGGTAGTCTTGGCGTGCCGTGTGGGTTGAGGAAGGCAGGGAACATGGGTAGATATACACGTGTTGGGTTTTACTCACAGTGTTACTGCGCAAAGGATGCGTACTGCTGCTGCTAGCCTCTTGATTCCACTACATCATTTAATAACCGAAACATGTTTGAGTATTCTTCGATTTACTCTGTTGTGGCATACGCTACTTGCACCTCAGACAATAAGGTCCACTGCAGTTCTCTCCAAATCGAAGCCCGATCCGTACTCGACATCGTCATCAAATCCCAGGCTGGCACTAGATCATGCCCAAACATGCTTGGCTTATACGTCGCGCCCCACACCGTGCCACAAACTACCATGACACGATGCTTCACGTCCTTCGACCCCTTCCGGTCTTCGACATCGGTGTCGTTTTCCTCTGCAATCGACAGACTGATTCGACGAACCAGCACCGTTTTCTCACAAGAATTATTAACGCTACCCACCTCCACTTGTTTACCATTGACACCACCCTGACTTCTCCAACGAACCTGTTAGACGCAACTTGCCCGCAACCCCGAAGGACGCTTGCTGCCATTCCTACTTCTGTAAAACCGTACAAGTCCACACTGAGCGTATTAGCTGTAAATTCGGCCGTATAGTCTCCGACAGACCACCCACTCCACGTCGCGACCAAGGATGACATGCCGCTGCGCAACAGACGAAATACACGCAGTCGGCCGGCCAGCACGTAACTCATGGCTTGCATCTCTGGATCCGCTGAGAAAGCAACAGCAGACCGCAGAGACATACACGAGGCGTTGCCGTCAATGTCAATGTCCACGCAGCTGAATTCCGAGACAAGTTGCGCAAGATCGACGAATTCCAGGTCGCCACGCGAGTCCCTCGTCTTGCCGTGCTTGACATCAACAATGTGCACTGACCCTGGTATCAGCATCCACCGGTGGTTCCAGTCGCGCTGTCGTGCACTGGTAACAGGCAGTTTTCCGTTCGCAGGATGTGGTTGTCGCTGACCTGTCTGGCTGCTTCTCGTTACTGATACGAGCGTGGCCTCACGTGTCTGAGCCATGAATACTTGAAAACAACGCATTTGCAAGCGGGCCTGATGCTGTTTGGTCGAGGAGGAGGGCCGATATCTCTGCTCTCAGGAAACGAAAGTGTAGCCGAGTGTACACGACCGACAAAATCGTCCACTAGAGCTGGGAGCGATGTTGCTTGGTTTCGTGAGGCATGGTCCTCCATATCTGTCCGCAATTGAGTCATCTCATCGCTCAAGTGCTCGTACAAACCCGAGCACAGCGCTATGAAGCGTGCGTGTAGCTGCTCTTTCGTCGATGCATGTCTTGCGTGCTCCCAGGCCGAACACAGCAGCCGCCGAGTGGTAGGAGACAACAACGCACACAGGAAAAGGTGCACGGTGACACGAACAGTGGCGGCCACTCGAACTGAGAGCCTGTCGTGAGCAAAGGCATCAGTTGTCGACACACGTACTGACGGAAAAGTTGCAACTCCGCTGTTGTGCGCATCTGAACGATCGTTTACATCGCCACGATCTCCTGGAACTCCACGACCGTGACAACTGTCGTCCAAAATATCACGCAAGACGACCTCAAGCTCTTGCGCCGTGGTACAGGGCAGCACCTTGAGAGCTGCAGCAGCTTGTGTCCATTGTGAATGAATGCGATGAGTAGACTGAAGTGAGTGAAGCCTCATATCCGTATCGAATCCAACATCGAGTAACTTCATAGACTGCAGGAATCGCCACATTATGAGTAGATGCAGACCCTTCTTCGCGAAATCGCAGTCACGCGCGTCTCGTCCGTGCTGCCACCATCTATCGTCGTTCTCGGTGTCAGACAACTCGTTTTCGTCGTTGACGGAGTCTAACGGACTCTGCTTCATCGAAGCGTCTTCATTAATGGTACGGCTGTTGTTCGTGTCGTACGTTTTTTCGGGCAGCATTGCTGCTGTTGCTTCAACTGGGGTGGCGGGACACGATGTGCAGCCTTACGTATACCTAGACCGTGTAACTGGTGTTGCTCTCGATGAGGTCTGTGGTTTTGTTGGTGTTGATGTTGGTCTTGGTGCCTGTGGATCTGTTGCTGCTGCAGGTGCTGGCCACTCTGCACAAATTCTATTTCGTCGACAGGAAAATTTGTTGCGTCATGGATGGGCCCTCCACGCTCCGTGGGCTATCCACCGCTGACAAAGCATCCTCCGCTCTGCCAGAATGACTTGAGCTGCCAGACCGTCGGTACGACATTAACAGAAAGCTAGGGGAGGTGTGTCGTGCCAACACCACTGCACTCCGGTCCGTATCCGTCTTGCCTTCGTCATGATGCTGGTGCTGTTGCTGACGTTGCTGAAGTGATTGCCAGTCCTGGATGATCGGGTAGTTTATTATGCCTACGGAAACCTGCAACACGTACACTACAAAGTGGTGTGCCATGTCGCGCTGCAGTCGAGTGCTGCTGCAGTCGTAGCTGTAGTACCACTTGGGGAACCTGCGGTTGTTGATCACATACAACACCGAGTTCTTCGCAACAAAAGATGGTTTCCATTCATCAGACCGAGATCGGCAAGCACATGCAGTCAGCAACCAGGCAGTTTGTCAGGCAGGCAGACAGATACACACACAGACAAACGAGAACATATTAGCAGCTCCAACGACAACAACTACCACCAGAAACGGCTACGCGGCTCCTTTTGCTGGCTTTGTGGCGCGCGCACACTGCCCCACCGCGCAAGAGCGATTTGCGACAGCTGCCGGTGCTAGCAGCGGCAAGAAGTTTCGTAGTCCGTTTGACATGTCAAAGCTACAACTGATGCAGCTTTGACTAGTGGTTGATTACCTTGGGAAGCGCCTCTGCTTCGCGTCGCCGTCTGTCCGCGCGTATCCAGACGGAGTCCTTATTGCTTCGGCGCGCTGCCGGCGTGAACAGGCTCGCAGGTAGTTTCACAGTCTCACCGACCCCCAGCCTGCGCTCGTCCTCCATGCTGCTGCTATTGTTGCTGCTGCCAGGAAACCCACCGCCAGCAGCGAGCACTCTCGCCGCTCGAATCTCTCGAATGAGGCCTGCGAGCCCTGCCGACCTCAATGGAGCTTCACGCGACGGCTCGAAGCGAGCCAGCACGACCAGCTCGTCTCGGGCCGCCGCGCTCACGGCCGTCGAGCAGGTCACGAGCACGTGCAGCGAGCAGCCGCAGTAGCCCCGCCTGGCGTGCTCCGGACAGCAGTGCGGGAAGCACCGCAGCAACTACAACCGGCAGGGCGAAGCAGCACCGATGTCGGGCATGACAGACACGTAGACACGCAGCGCCATGTGAGCGAGCTGTACATGCATGCATGCCCCAAAGCACTACAGCACGTCGCAGCCGCAGCTGTTGCACACAAGTAGTGTCGCCTCACCTTGACTCCTCGCTCGCGGTTGCTCCAGCAGCCGGCCGCGTCGACACATACACACACAACGATCCGTCACTGCAGTCAGCCTTCCTCGTCGAATTGCTCGAGATGACATCGACCCGGCTGTAACCTCTGCCTGCACCTCTGTCTGCCGTTGTCTGTTTACCTGGCGTACTCTGGTCGGAAGAGCGGGTGGTTGTCTTCGTTGCAGCTCAGCCGCAAGAAGTCCGTGGACATGGATTAAGGTAGATACTGACGAAGCAATATTCCGACGACAGTGGCGACTCTCTCCGGCTTAGGAAAAGGTTATCATGGACTGGGTCGAGGAAATGCTTGCTGCAGGACTAATTCGACCGTCAACGTCGCCGCAAGGTGCACCAACCTTTTGCATGAAGAAGCCAGTTGGCTGGCGCATCGTTCATGACTATCGGGCTCTAAATTCGCACACAGTGAGACGAACGCTACCAATGCCTCGGAAAGACAAAATTATTGACAACATGCGTGATGGATACTGGTTTTCATGCATGGATTTCCTTAGTGGCTATTACCAGTTTCGTGTTCGGGACGCTGATGTGCCATATACAGCATTTCAAGCTCCTGATGGATCTTATGAATACTTAGTGCTTCCAATGGGACTTTCTAATGCCCCAGCTACATTTAACGCTGGAGTTCGACGTGTCCTAGCAGACTTAATTAAGTGATATTTGTCAGTCCTATTTCGACGATATCTACGTGTGTACGAAGTCCAAAAATCTTGAGGAACATTTGACGGCGTTAGATCGTGTGTTAACCCGACTTGAAGAGCATAAGTTTTACATCAAGTTGAGCAGGTGTGTTTTCTGCGTTGCTGAAATACCTTGCTTAACGTTAGATGCCTGTACTGTAAATTTTGACTTTTGATTTCAACACTAGAAATCCCCTCGAGAGTTCTGTGAACTTAGGTGCCCGTTAGTTTTTTTCTGGTCAAGCCGGTCGTGGGAGTGCTCAACGCCTCCAGCATCGCTGAAGTGTCAATCCACATCTAACGGTGACACAAGCTGTCTAGGGATGGCGAGCGACTCTCGGCAAACGCCTTCGGTCTCCCAACTCCTGTAGACTGGTGCCCTCTGCTGGTTAACGCCACGTGAAGTATTTTAATACTTCAAAAAGCGTTATAAAGCACGAGGCATGGCTGAATCGACAAAAAAAAAGGATGAGCTTAATAGTGTTGGCGAGAAAAATAGTCAGTCGCGTGCAAAATAGTGAAAGATCTATGATAAAGCCGTTCTCGACTGTGACTATTATTCTCGCCAACAATATCAAGGTCATTCTCAGCGACTACAAACGAAAAAATGTTTTGCCTCGACAAGTCCCATCACATGATCATGGCCAATTAAGTCACAAAGCCCGATTGCGCTACACAGAACGGGCCGTATTAGCGAGACCTCCAGCTGGCTACATGCGTTAAACTCCCTTCGTGTCATTGAGGCACAACCGAGACGTTGGCGCGGAACGAACTCGTGGAACGAGCTCACGCTGTCGGGTGTCGCGGCCTCCCACGGGATCGTTGTATTGCACATTGAAGTCTGTGTCCGTGTGAAGAAGTCAGCAGTCAGGCGAGGTGAGAGCCGCGCCGCGGGACTCACGCGCTGCCGGCTTTTCCACGAGGCAAACGAGCCACTAGAACGATTACATGAAGTGTACCTGATGCCAATGCAATACAGAAAGGGGCCTCTCTGCACAACGTTGCTAAACTCTACCTAGGTTCAGCTAATTTCAAGCTCCGAAGGATAGCATGTTGAATTAATCATGGAAAACGATTGAGGGCTCCAGCCTCCAGACGGCAAAGCTCGTACTATGTTGGTGAAGTATTTCAAGCCGACTACAGCGGACGCCGACACAAACTGCACGTGTTCTTGACGCAGTAAATGCTAAGCCCACCATCATGGCAAACTTTATCACTAAAGACCAGAACTCTGTCAACTTACTCGCCAAGTTCGTAGTTTCTACAGTTTTGCTATATTTCGACGTGATCTTCGAGCAGCTAGCTATAATGCGTGAGTTCATTGGGAGCAACGCTTGGAGAAACAGTTTAGGCTACGTTTCGACACGCGCAGGGCATGCCTAAAAAGAGGCAACCCTTCCAGGACAGTAACTCCAGACGTTGGTGTCCCTCCGTCCCGTCATTTCCTGCGAGACATTCGCAGTCTTGATGGCAGCTCAAGCACCCGCTTCGAGCTCGATGGTCCACGTTGTGTCTTGCCGCTTCCTGCGTCTCGGCTGCAGCGAGAAGACCCACTCACTCTTCCGACATGAACGCCAGGTAGAGCGTCTTCGTCTCTACGGGCGAGTATTGTGTGCAAATTTGCTAATTATTGCATCCGCTTGGCGTGTTCGTGACATCTTCATCGCCCCAGGAGCAACCGAGAACGAGATATCAAGGTGTGTGGTGCAAGTTGAATCTTACTTAGCATTAGCTGGTACTTGGGTGATCAGTACCTGACACGATCTCGTACAGCAGCTCCGATGCTTTCCACACTGTTGCCCCGACCACGTTAAACGGAGCTACTGCGGCTGCTCTCTTCACGTGCTCGTGACGTTCTCGGCGGACGTGAGAGGTAATGCGCTTGATGATATCGTGGTGTGTGCTCGATTTGAGCCGTGTGGCTCTGTTGTGGCCTGAAAGCCTAGCAGGTCTAGCTCAAGATTTAGGAGCAATGGAGGATGCCAGAAGGCAGGAGAAACCCAAGCTAGATGTTTGGGAAGAAATTCCACTGCCTGGTAGTCTGTTGTCACCTATTGAAGACCAGGGAGATGGCGCTGGTGCGGTGTGGATCCGTGCCAAGATAGAAAGCGAGTCAAAGCAGCAAGCGTTTCCAAAGGTATGAAGTTGAAGAGATGAAGCTGAAGCTTTGCTGGAGATTAACATCATCGTGCTTTCCTACATCATTCTAGAACACTATTTTGTACGCGCTCAACAACAGCCGGTCTCCAAAGTGGTGTTACAGCTACGACAGCAGTGTTACACGAACACAGCGAGAGATGACCCATCACCTTGCGGTATACGCCTTCCGCTTGCAGCCGAACCGTGGCGATGCACTTTTGCGACAGCAGGCGGATTGCCTTGGCGGCAGTTTTCAAAATGCAGTTGTGATCTCACGTCATGCTTCGCCTGGATTTCTCCTCGTATCGTACCGAAGGTCACGTGCTGCTGATAATCTTAACCGCGCTCTACCAAAAGTGGATAGGCGCGCCGATATCATAAGTGGCTCGTTACCAAACGTACAGGAAGACCACACGCATTCATCTCATCAGGAATATCAGGGGCAAGGGCAGGAAGGAGGAGAGCAGCATTATGATACTAATCAGCACACTGAGCCCAGATTCAGGCATCCGCAATCGTCCGAACACTCTCACCAAAATGATCTCAATAAAAAAAAAACACAGTTTTACGCCAGTAAGCGCCCGTCCAAGTTTATGGCAATTGGAAGCTGAGGCGAACTACTCAGGTTTAAGGGCAAAAGGACAGCACTTACTGATTCTGTGGCGATTTTTACAGTTTGTGTCCCTGGGTGATGCTGGTTTCGGCTCGGAGTTTGTAAGCAGGCACGCGCATTCGTGTTGGCTACGCGCTGCTGATTGTCTTCGAAATTCACTACCGAGTGCTAGGATTGAGGTCAATGACACCATGAAATCCTTTCTGAACCAAGTTCTTCGTAACTGCACAGCACCACGCACGACCGACACACCATTGTTTAGGAACCCCGATCTCACAATATCCTCGATCGAGAAGAGGCTGTCGTTCTTGCAACGACGGACCTCCTGCTCCGTGGGCTTTGTTCAAACACTATCCAGCGCATCATTCGATCAGCTCTTCAGCTCGGCAGCAGTGCGATATCTACGGCAGACCTCTCCGAGCGCTTTGCATTTCTCTATTTCGTGCGCGTATGACTTTTTGAATGACGAAGCCTCAATACATGCAAGAGTGACGCAGGTAGAAGGCACCGGCACCTCATTACCAGCACTAGTGGATGATGTTCTATCCCTCGTGTATGGGCAAACACGCTTTGGTGCGCTTCGAAAGGAGTTTTCGATCCTGCTGTTGGGGCAGCAATGTCCAGGGTCACTTTCAGTTGAATCGAATGTTTGACTTCTTCACGAGGCAGGCGCATGCTTTTACCGAAGTCACGTTCAACGACAGTCAGAAGGACAGCAGTAACGTCAACACAAGAATCATTAGTCCATTGCAGAGCGCGTGGAGTCATCGTTGGATCCTGGAGCCCGGGTCGATAGAAATCATGAGCAACAACAATGACTCGTTTAAAGACTTATGCCTAGTCGATGCCGTGTATTTCATGCACGAGTTTGGGTGTGTTGATCTGAAGGCTGGGGATACCATGTGCTCCCTGTCTGTAGGATCGGCGCTTTCCCTTCTGCATGACGCACCGGCGCTAGCTCCTATGAAGCTGGTGCTGGATGGACGACTTCATACATCCTGTCTACTTCCTAGTGGTTTGTTGGCAGTTTCTACGGGATGGCTTGTAGGCGACTATGCCGCAGTCTTTTCCGATGGTGGGCAGTCGCTCGATATTGACGCGTTTGCTGTGAAAGCGGAGGGCACAGGGCTGCATACTAGCGGCGATGTTAACAAGTTCGTCAGTACCCAGTCTTCAAAGGGGCATTCCGAGCAAGGAAGCAGCATGAGAGGAGTGACAACGCTACGTCGAGTCAGACTTTCATTGTCCCTCGAACAGGAGTTGGGTTCTGCTGTGCTATCATGCAGAGTTGATCCGCAGGACTTGTTCGTGCTAGTGCGGTGTGCGGTTTCTGAAGCGACCTACACACTACGCTAGTGCAGAGCTCACAGAGCTTCCACTGGAGAGTCGAGCTGCGGTGTATGGATCGCTGGAGTGGCTCTCGTTGACGGAAATACAAGCAGGCTACATTGCTCTTCCTCGCTCCGGACGGTGAGTATCACTATCGTATTAACCAGGCTTACCGCGAAGCGAAATGATCGTGTGATGCCGGACTTGTCCAGTGTTAGTCCGCCCCTGCGACGTTAAACGCCGAAAATTCGTGTCGGAGTCCTGTATCCACGCTGTCGTCCACCAAGACTAGTTTTCGATGCCATCGCCAGGGCCAGAAGCGTTTTCCATCAGCGGTCAATACATTTTTTACCTTGGCTCTAGTTCTGCAAACCTCGTCTGCTTGAGCAAACGACAGGGATCTGTCCGGCGGTGCTCCGCCTTTCATTTCGCCGCTCAGGCGCCTCCAAGCCTCACCATCACTTTCAAAATTCCAAGTAAACTTTCCGAGCCAATCGGGCCGGAAGTGAATCAGACGTCCTGACGGATGAGGCTCACAAGCCCAGTGCCAGGCAGAGACTTTCCACCCGGGGCGTGCGTGAATAATTCCTAGTGCAGCGGTGACTTGTTGTCACGCTCCGGATAGTCCACCCCGAGGTGATGGCGCCGTCCGCATCGACAACGGATCGCTAGGTAGCTCGACCTCATTTTCAAACTTGAAAGCTGACGACAATTCCTATCCTTCCCCGTCGAGTTACTCGACCTTCTCGCCTTCCCGGCTGAAAGCTCGGCCAGCCATGGGTTCCTCCGCACTCGTGACGCTGCTGCACATGACGACGGCCGCCATCCAAATTGGCATGAACTTGAGTCCGGCACCGGACATGTACCGAGTGCACCAGTTCAAGACGACGGGGCAGATGGCATTGCTCCCGCTCGTGCTCATGTGCTTCAACAACCACCTCTGGCTGCTCTACGGACTGCTGACCGCGAGTATCTTCCCGTTGTGCGCTGCGGCGCTGGCTGGAGAGATTGCGGGAGTCATCTTCACCGCCGTCTACTATCGCTGGGCTCGGAACACTCTCGAGGCGCGACGTACCTGCAGCTTTGCCTTCCTCGGTATGGCAGCGGTAACAGTGTACGTGCTGCTTGGCATTACTGGCAAAACAGGGCAGACATTCGATCAAGTGGTGCAGACTCTGGGCTACGTCGGCGCGACCATCAACATTTGCATGTACGCGTCGCCCCTGGCCACCATCAAGGTCGTGCTGGAGACCAAGTCGTCGGCGTCGCTGCCCATTAACTTGTGCAGCATGATTTTCCTCAACTGCTGCATGTGGGTGGCCACGTCCATCGTGGACAATGACATGTTCGTGCTAATCCCGAGCATCATTGGCCTCATGTTCAGCGGCGTGCAGCTCCCGCTGTACTTCATCTACCGACCGACGAACCCCTACATGGATCTGGATGCCCAGCTGGAAGAAGGCTACGGCACCTCAACCACCAAGACTTTCGACAGCATCAAGCAGGAGCTCGACACTGGAAGTGTCCTGCCAACCACGTACCGCACCGTACGTCCATCTCGTGTGGCCCGCTTCGCGATGTACAACTACCAGCGTGCGGAAGGAACCCCACTCACGATTGGAAGCATGTCGTTCTCCGGCACAGAGAAGAGTCCTCGCATATTTGGCGAGCCTTCTCCGATTCCCAATCCAGGATCACTGCACTACTCGCCCGACGCCGATGAACTCGGAGATCTCGAGATGCAGCCATTGGTCATGACGCCCATCGCAGCCTGAAAACTGCAGGATGTCAAGCCTTATCAGGCTTTGTGACGTGAACAAAATATGCAGCTACGTATGATTGCAAGCTTCGAGATTGGAGCAGTCCTACAACTGCCAGAAGAAGACGAGGGGTAACAACTACAAAATGTAAATGCAACCTCAGTTATTTGTTTTTTCTATAACGAAAAGTCCAAGATAAGCCCGAAAACTTGATTTGATTTCGAAACAGGGTGTCAACTGAGCGCAGTTTTATCAATACTTCCCTTTTCATCCGCTTGGTGATACAAACTGCAGCGCATCTGAAAGCGCCGCACAACTGCCGGCGCCACGACCAGCCTGTCTTCGTTAACGTTGGGGCTTCCAAGTGACGAATAAAGTGGGTGATCCAAATCGCACCGGTACCTGTGTGTAGTGAATTATACTTAACTACACCGGCACGTGGGCACTGATGTCCTCGAAATCTCAACTCTTAGGATTTGAACTTAATTGCGCAGACTTCCCCTCCATGTCTACCTCAGATTATTCGACGCTTTGGACATACCTGCAGGATTTTAATAAAGGACCGTATTCCGCTTCAGACAGCCAATCGCCTAGTATAGCCGCTGGTCGTTTTTCCAGTTCCTATCTGAAGAGTGATCGCAGAGATTGTACGGCAAGTCAAAGACTGTGAAGAACCGTATCCTGATCGCTGTAGAGATACCGTATGTTGGCCTTTGTATTAAGTCTGGGTGGGTGCGCGGGGCCTGCTCGCTGGCCTTCCTCACCATTTTACAAGTTGCCCCCTCACACAACAGTGCAGTGCAAGGACAGCTTTCAAGAAAGATGCGACTTAGTCAGTTCGTGGTGGTGACGTTAGTCGCATTGCTTCCGAGGACCAGTTTGATTGCTGCTTCCAGCACGAACGAGATTTCTTTAGCAACCACAATTGAAAGTCCTCGAAGACTGTTATTTCTTGAAGACGTCAAGGAAAAATCGAAGGAAGAACGATACAGTACGAGTTCGGTCACTTCGGGAGAAGGAGGGCGAACTGGAGCTGGAGGCACGGTGGTATCGTCGAACCCCAGCGGAGGAGGCACCGTGACGGTCACCATTTACAACAACAATGGCCTCTTTCAGAGATTTGTGAGGTGGTGGAAGAGACTCTTTGGTATCGACGATGCAGAAGACCGATACAAAACGAGTTCTGTGATTCCAGGAGAAGGCGGCCGAGTAGGAGCGGGGGGCACAATTGTAACATCTAGCAACAACAACGGGGGCGACACAATTACTGTGACGATTTTCAACAACAACGGCCTCTTTCAGAGAATCAAGAGGTGGTGGAAGCGGGTGTTTTTCTACGAAACTGGGAAGGCGGATGCCAAAAAGTCAACTCGTCGGCTTCGAAGCTCACGACAACGTAAAATGGAATCCAACAATAGAAAATACGATCTGGCAAGCTAATGAGATGAGACGCAAGATGCTGGGACGCTCTGAGGCTCTACAATCGACAGAAGAAGTGTCATACATGTAAAATGAAAATGACTGCTGTCATGATCTTACTATGAAAGATTATAAGAGCTATCATTTTCGTCAAAATCAGGATTCAACTGCTTTCGTAACACCAAACTTGGATTTTGTGAGCCAGCGTAAGACGGGGTCTTATTTTTTCTCATTAAAACTTTTGACGTCAGTCAAATCACCTTATTTTTAGTAGGGTGGGGTGCACCATGAGTTGTGAGAAGAACCCGACGCCCCAAATCTGCATCCTATTGGCTCAAATTCCGGCAAGGAACATGGCGACCGTCGGTCAAGGCACCTCCCGCACCACGACCTCGGGTTCAATCCATTACACCTGGACCTGGTACGCTCGGTAGTGCAGACGTCTGTGGTGCTTGCACAGCCCCATCAACAAGAACGACCTACAAGAGCTACCTACATGAATCACTAAATGGATTAAGGAGAATCTACCTTCCCCTGAGAGCTACTTTGACGCCGACGATGAAATTAATATGAAGATATTTAGGCCATCTCACTTTGAGAAGTTTCTGCTTGATAAGATGAACTCAAAGTCGCTCAAAGTATCGACTCTAGGAGGCTACCGAAGTGCTGTTTGGGATGCCATCATCTGTATAAACAGCAGCGGGGGACTCAAAAAGCCGTTGAACGCATGCCGGGTGTCTTGCTGAGCGGGATTTCAAAGCTGTTGGACGAAAAGGGGGTTGGAACAGGAGCAATGAGGAAAGACGAGCTTCAGTCTACCATACGTGAACTGCTGACCGAGGCAGGTCTGTATCAAATGACTACAGTCCAGTCGGAGACATACGCTGAGGCAACTTACGGCACGACCATATACTGGAGAAGAGATGGCAAGTTCCGCATCGGCTTCCAGAAGTATTTGAGTTTCCTGACGTTGATGCGCTTGGTGTCTGCACTTGTGGTAGTTCGGAAATGCATCGATAGGTTATCCTCCGTTATCCTCCGTTTAGAGGTCTGCAGCTGTCTGACTTCTCCACGAAAATCAATCAAAATCGGTATTCAGAGTGGTCAATGTTGGTGAAGCATCTGCGAGACGCAGTAAAGTCCGCCACAGAGCGAGATCTCAGCCCATGCTGACCTCAGAGTCAGCATTAAGCCGACGTTCTGCTCGACACAGCAATACAAAACGCACCATGAAGGTGCCGCCAAACGCTCTACCTAGTAGAGCGGATCGAGCAGCAACAACACTTCGATGGATCCGCGAAGCCCTTTACGACTCAAAACCCGTCGTCGAAAGCAGCGGTTACCTTGACGACTAGTCAACATGTTTTTATCCAATCAGTTTGGTTTATTTTCCTGTGCTCGACACAAGTGATTAAAGACCGTGACTCCGCTGTTTACCTTGTTTGTCAGCATTTGAGCGTGATAGTTTGTGTTTTAGACCAAGAAGTAGCATGTAAAAACTCCTTGTTGACCACTTTAGTCTTCATTGTATTGATGCCAAACTCGTGTAAATAAACTGTTAGACGTGGAGCTATGAAAGCAAGAAATCTCCAACTATTAATACCTACTTACTATTATTTTTCTCTTTCCAAGCCCTGCAAAACCTAGAAATATTTCTTACGATTGTCGTTACGCGCATACGAAAAAGCATTCAGAACTGCACAATGATGCCGAGGTGCAGCCTCATAGAATCAAAGCAATGATTCCTGCTATTAGTAGCGCTGAAATCAAAACGAGAACGACTGTGAACGAACAACTCAAACACAACTTTACAAATCAGCGTACATTTTTGGCTTCATTGCGATGGCTCGCCTAGCCGAAGGATAGTTTTCAAGCAGCCTCTCTTCACACGGCGACGGGGCTGTGCGAAAACTGGATGCATTGTTTGAGAACTCGGCCGTCGATTCATCAGGTCCGATACTAGGTGTGACGACAATATCAGCGACGCTTTTGCCGTCGGAGATGCCTTGATCGCTACTGGATGCATGAACACCCGACAAAAACGCCTGCTGCTGCCGTTTGGGGTTGAACATGAAGTAGAGAGTGATCTGAACCAGCGGCAGCGTCGTACAGAAGACGCCGAGTCCGAAGACGAACATGTCGTTCACGACGAGCCCGTAGAGAATCCAGAGCGCGTTGCTGACGAAGCCGGCACAGCACAGGGCGATAGGGATCGAGGCGCCCGACCTGGTCTTCCGCACTCGCTTGATGGTCTCAAACGGCGACGTGTACAAGAGGAAGCTACCTCCGGCGGTGATCCAGCCCATGATGTTGCCAACAGTGCTCACGTTCTGGTTCGTTACACCCTCGCGGCCTAGCACCGCGTACACCGTACCGATCGCCGTGAACGCAAAGGCGAAGGCGACGGCCTTTAGCGTGTAGACTCGGAACTTGGTGTAGCGGAAGTGGACGGCTACGTAGCAAGCTGCGAGAATTTCTCCGACGAGGTACGTCACGAGCAGCGGGAAGATGTCGTTGGTGACGTAGCCGTAGATCATCCTGGTCAGAGCAGCAAAGGTGTCAGAAGTAGCTGAGACCGTGGGCGACAAGCCAACCTACCAGAGGTGACAACTGATCCAGAGCGCCACGAGAGGCAGCACCGCCGCCTCGCCGGTGTCCTTGTTCTTGTAGATGCGGTAGATGGAGGGGATCGGACTAAGCACATGATCATGGCCGCGATGGACGTGGCCGCCTTGAGCACCACCATCCACACGCCCATGGTGGCGAGAGCGCTGAGGAAAAAGTCGAAGTGATGCCACGAAAGACTTCGCCGACGTGACTAGCGAGGATGGACGCACGTCGACATCCGGACCGCAAGTAGCGCATGCAAGTGCTTGCAGCGATGGAGAGGTGATTAGGAGAGACGGCGGCAGATCGGTCCATGCCAATCAGCAGGCGATAGCGAGCCATGTCGAGGAACGCCTCGCCCTGCCAAATCTCGGGGTGGTGCTTGCGTGCCAGGACGAGGGCGACTTCAACGAGCGATGTTCGGACCTGGCAGCAAATCGCATGCGTCGGAAGCCAGCACTGCATTGGCGAAATGCATGTCAGCCAGCCATCTCCGACATGGCTGCAGCCACGACGATCGATCAGCGAAATGGCGGGGCGTCGGGGAGCTCAAGCTTGCTACATGTATTTCTAATTTATTCTACTTGCTGCTGGATGCTACACTAGCGTCTCTGGAGGCGACTGCAAGCTGGACTGGAGGCATTGATCCCCGCCTTCCGACTGAACGTGGTCTTGGGTGAGGACTCCACTGCTACTCCTGCTGACGTTGAGGCCTCGGCCGCTGCTCCCTGGTTGAATTTCGGCTGGCAGCGGGTGTGTCGTCGGGTTCAACACGAGGTACAGCACCAGCGTGGACGAGTTAAGCGTGATGAACAAGATGTTGGGCGAGATGATGTACCAATTGTTCGTGAGCACGCCGTAGTTGAACCACATGACGTTGTTGGCCAGACTGGCGACCACCATGTGCACGTTGATGAAGGCGGCCGACCTGTACTTGAGGACGTGGAAGAGCTTCTCCATCGGAGCCCCGTAGAGACACACAGCGACGACATCGCAGAGGATGCCCACGGTGGAGCCCACCTGTCCTCTGGTCTGGCCTGTGTATCCCAGACCACCGATGATAGCGTAAAGTGTGGCGATGAGCAGGATGAAGAGCGTCACCCCCAGGACCCGTGCGACCTGACGGCGCTCGGGCGTGTAGCGCCAGTAGACGGCGAGGTACACCAGTCCGGCCGCGTCCCCAAAGAGGAAGACCCAGAAGACGGGGAACCAGTTCTTGATCATGTAGCCGTACAGCATCCACATGTGCGAGTTGGCCAGCAGCGTGGCCAGCGGGATGACCGACGCCACGCCGACGCTTTTGCGGCGGAAGATGCGGACAATGGCGATGGCCGGACTGCAGATGAGCGCGAGCGAAGTCAAGGCCGACAAGACCTCGACCACTCGCATGGCGGCGCTGCTCACCATGACACACACAGCTCTGGAAATTGCGCATGCACGCGGAAGGTGGTCAATTTGACAATGAGCAGGAGGTGATCCCGTCGCACCGGCGCACTGTCCGTTGATGTCGCGCGGAGATTACCATGCACTATGCTACGATAGAGGTAATTATTACCAAAGGGATTGTGATGTGCCGTGAAAATAGTACATCACGTCTCTCAGTGACAAAGTTTACAAGTCCATAGTTTGTAGATTCTACACTCATGTATTCTAAACAAGAGATATTGCGTGATCAACGAGCGTTAGCAAACCTGTCTAACCCGATCGATGTAGCCATCCTACCACGGCAGCGTCTCGACATGGCCCCGAAGGCAGGACTTGAGCCAGCCTTGCGACTGAAGCTTTCTTTGGGCGTGAGCTCGATGGAGATGACGGACTCAGCTATGTCGAGGCGGTGGAAGTTGTCGGGAAGAGGGTGCGTTTTTGGATTGAAGATGGAATACAGCACCAGCGCGGCCGCGTTGAGCGAGATGAAGAGGATGTTGGGCGAGATGATGAACCAGTTGCTCGTGAGGATGCCGTACGTGATCCACGTGCAGTTGTTGGTGAGTTCAGCGACCACCATGTGCACGTTAATGAGCACGGCGGACTTGTACTTCACGTGAAGGAGTTTCTCCATCGGCGCTCCATAGAAGCAGACCGCCACCACGTCACAGATGAAGCCGAGCGTCGAGTCGACATGGTGTCGACTCTGACCTGTGTAGCCGAGCCCGCCTACAACGGCGTAGCCTGTCAAGATCGCCATGATCGAAAACACAACTGCCAGTACGCGCGCGACGTAGCGCCGCTCGGTGGTGTGCCGCCAGTAGACTGCCAGGAACGCCAAGGCGGCGACGTCGCCGAACACGAAGATCCAGAATATCGGGAACCAGTTCTCCCGTACAGCATCCACATGTGGCCATTGGCGAGCAGTGACACCAGCGGGATGACCGACGCGACGCCAACGTCCCGATTATGGTGGATCCGGTAGATGGAGATCGACGGGCTGCAGATCATCACGAGCGACGTCGTCGCAACACCCACAGCACCAAGCCGTCCACCATCGCACCGACGGGGAGAGAAAGGAAGTGACCACGTCAACTTCGGTCGACGTTAGCAAGGCGATGCGCCGTTGTTGAAGTTAGACGGGAAGCAGTGTGTGCGCGCTTTCGCTAATGGTGCATTTGCTATTCAATCTTTAGTTCTTCTACTTCTGAAGCGGGGACTGCATGGCGTGGAATGCAGGACTCGGGAGCTCGCCGCCAGCTTTGCGGCTGAAATTCGCGCTCGGTGTGACTTCGATGGATATGGTGGCTTCGTTGGCACCTCCTGCCGCATTGTGATAGCTCTCAGGAAGAGGGTGCGTCTTAGGGTTGAACACCATGTAGAGCACCAACGCGGACGTATTGAACGAGATGTGGGAAATGTTTGGCGCGATGATGTACCAGTTGCTCGTGATGATGCCGTACGCCATCCACACCATGTTGTTGGAGAGGCCAGCGATCACCATGTGCACGTTGATGAACACGGCAGACTTGTACTTGAGCACGTGGAAGAGCTTCTCCATCGGCGCTCCGTACAAACCCACTGCAACGACGTCGCAGATGATGCCAAGCGTCGATCCAACCTCACCTCGAGACTGTCCAAGGTATCCGAGGCCGCCGACGACAGCGTATGTGGTGACGAGTAGCAGAAATGCAGCCACGACCGCCAGAACGCGAAGTACATAGCGCCGCTCGGTCGTGTACCGCCAGTATACGGCCACGAAGAACACCGCTGCAAAGTCGCCGAAGACGAAGACCCAGAAAATGGGGAACCAGTTCTTGACCATGTACCCGTACAAGCCCCAGTTGTGTGTGTTCACGAGCAGCGAGGCGAGCGGAACGATGGACGCGACGCCGACGTCTCGATTCTTAATAATCCGGCAGATGGATAGCACGGGGCTGCAGATCATGCCGAGAGAAGTCATCGCTGCCAGTGTCTTAATCACCCAGAACACCGTGTTATCGACCATCTTCGTTTAGTGCTGAGGAGTGCAGGGAGAGCGGAGCTTTTACTTGGCCAAGACAATTGAAGAATGAGGATCTTAATGCCCGAGAGAAGGTGTCTACGCGGCGGCACGCAAAAGCACCCCGCCGGCGCTGATCCAGGCGCAGTAGCGAGTGGCTAGGACCGCTTTCTCCCATTCAACAATGCCATCGACGTCCGCAATCGAAACATCTTGGCGATTTGTATGCATGAGACTTGGAGCTTCTCCGACTTTTTTCTTGTTGCTTAGTCGAGGCATCCTGACGGGGCCTTGATCGCAGGATCACAACTTCACCGCATCAAAGATATCTGTACACAACGTTTAGTTTATTTGTTCTAGAGGCGCCAGCGGGGACCGCAATGCCTTGTACTCTGGGCTGGAAACTGTGGCCATGTCTTTCAAGCCTGCGTCAAAGTCAATCTTGGGCGAGAGATCAATGGACATCGCGACGGAGCCCTCCTCGAGGTCGCCGCCCGGGCTGGTTCTGCGAGTGAAGACGACGTACATGGTCCACGCGGCGACGTGCAGCGCGATGACGAACACCTGCGGCCCCGCAATGATCCAGTTGGAGGTGACGCGGCCGAACGTGAACCAGCCAAACGTGTTGAACGTGCTCACCGCGAGCGAGCGCGGCACGAGCGTGGCGGCCGAGCGCTGCTGGAAGGAGCGCACGAGGTTCTTGAGCATGAGCGAGTGGATGACGACGACCGTGACGTCGCAGAAGCACAGGCCCTGCGTGTGCCAGATCTCGTCGCGAGTCTGGCCCGTGGCGCCCAGACTCGCGACCGTTACGTAGAGCGTGGGCACCGCCAGCAGGGCAAGGATCACGCCGATGGTCTTGGCGACCTGGCGGCGGTCGGGCGAGAAGCGCCAGAAGACGAAGAGGTAGCCGAGCGACACGACGTCGCCGATCAGGAACACGGGAAAGCTGGGGAACCACGTGCGGCCCAGGTAGCCGTACAGCATCCACACGTGCGAGTTGGCCAGCACCAGCACGATGGGCACGAGCGAGGCGGCGCCCACGCGGCGCTCGCGCCAGATGCGGCGCACGAAGAGCGACGGCATGTAGATCATGGCCAGCGTGCTGCACCAGATCCAGACGCGCACCGCCATGACGACCTCGCTGCGGGCCATTGCCACTGGCTGTCGGGCGTGCTTTTGCGTGACTGGCGGCAAATCGGAAAGTGGCTGGCGATGTTGCAGTCGCCGGCTTGTTGCCGTTTGCTTGTCTCATAGCAGCGGGTTAAGGGTCTGTATATGCGAGTATCTGTGTTTTGAAGAACTTTTTATATTTCAAGTGGTAAGCATACAAATGAGGTCGCATAGCTTGATATAGCGATACTGGGATGAGTCATCCGAAATTGCTGCGGCACCGTGCACCGGAAGCCGCAGAATGACACGCAAAGGCAAGGGCGGCCTGCTGTTGGCACCTTGCCGGCAATTTTTGCGCTTGCTCAGCCAGTTAGTCGCAGCTGCCTGGAGCTGTCGCGAGTCACTGCTCTCGCCGACGCGGTTTAATATCTTGGTCAGTTTTTGCTCGATTTGGGGGCGGAAAAGGGTAGGACTGGCAGGCCAAGTCTGCAGCGGCAAGTCGAGGTCTAGCAGCGCGTGACAGCCGTCTGTCGACGTAAAGCGCTTTTAGTTGAAGTTGGCCGCAGCCCGCGTGAACGCTTGGATTGCGCTGTACCGGCATTTGTGATCGCTTTGGCCGCTGTCTAGACCTTCGTCTGCACGAAGTTCTCACAATGAGCGACCGAGGGGAGTTGCGCGTTGCTCGACAGTAGTGAAAGCATCGTGCAGCTACAAGTTAGTCTTGTGTAGGTCGACTTGAACCTTTAACGCGGCTCAGTTCAGAAGCAGTTGACTCAGGCGAGTCTCATTGAGTGCTGAACAAGCTAGCAGCTAGTTATCTTGGCTTCGAAGTGAAAGACAGACGTGCGTGGGCACGACTAATCTAGCTCGAAGTCGTCCATGTCCTGCGTGCTTTTTCGCGCACACGCACGCATTGAGCGCTTATGGGATCAAAGTGTTACGCTTCAGATAGAAAGCTGAAGGAAACTGGTTGGGCAAGCAGGCGTAGACATACACACAGCTTGTTCGCATTTGCAAGTTGCAATGGCTACACTTGACTAAATAGGAAATTACACTATAACGTATCGAAATGACTGTAACAATACGCAAGGTGCAGCTCGCACTGCTTCACTACTGCAGCGGAAGCGATGATCCTCATCTTCTCGACGAGATATCCCTAGATGCTCAAACTGTAGTGTGTTATTATTTAGTCGATACAAGTGGTTTCTACCGCTGTGGCAACGGTGCCATTGGCGACCGCATAGCATGATACTCCGGGCTGTTGTGAGCCACCGCGTTCGCCTTCGAGCTTGCTTCGGCGCCAACCTTCGGTGAAAGCTCGATGGACACCACGACGGGGGCATCCTCCAACGCGCCAGTAACGGCGCAGTCAGCTGCTACTAGATGTGTGCTCGGTCTCAGCACTGCATACAGAAGCAAGGCCGCTGTGTGAAGCACCATGACGAAGACGTGGGGGCCGCTGATGATCCAGTTCGAAGTCACCAGGCCGTACGTGAACCAGCCGTACGTGTTCACCGTTCCAGCTACCAATGTTCGTAGATTGAGCGAGGCGGCGGACCGCGTCCTGACCACGTTGACGAGGTTTCTCAGCATGACCAGGTGCAAGGTCACCACGGCGACGTCGCAGATGTATCCCTCGGTCTTGCCCACCTCGGCTCGGGTCTGACCTGTGTAGCCCAAGCCGCCGACGATCACGTAGATCGAAGGCAGCAACAAGACTGCGAGCACGACGCCGATGGTTCGAGTAACACGGCGCTGCTCTGGCGAAAACCGCCAGTAGATGAAGAGGTAGCACAGCGCGGCAACGTCGCCCGTGAGGAAGACCGGGAAGCTGGGGAACCACGTCTTGCCCATGTAGCCGTACATCATCCACACGTGCGAGTTGACGAGCAACGAGAGAAGCGGGATCATGGAGGCGCCGCCGACGTCCTGCTCTCGGTAGATTCGGCGCACGAAGAGCGACGGCAGGTAGGACATCGTGAGCGTCGAGCACGCCACCCACACGCGCACCACCATGACACCAGCGTCGTCGTTCATCCTTCGCTGTCTGCCGCGCCAACGCGTCGCCTTCGCGGCGGATTGTGAAGTGGGCCCACGTAGCATCCGTCGAGCAAGCGCCCGTCACAAGCATGCAATCGCCCCCGCTTACATAAACGCCAGCGACCGATAGAAAGCTCCAGGCATGTCTGGGTGGACCGTAAGCAATCCCGACCGCGAAACGGTTGTCGCAAGACCGATTGCCACGCCGAGATACACTTTTGCTGTGGTTTACGCAGTGTGGTGTCCCGGTCGATTGTCACGCGTACTTGCTTCTCGAGCCTTGTGCCGCTCACTGGTGTAGCAAGTTGCAAACACATGTAGCAGGTAGTAGTAGAACAGAAGTCTTGGCTATGCGAGGCAGGTAAATGCAGGCGAGTACCTTCTGACTTCCATGTGCACTTGGCAGATTTCAGGAGTAAGACAACAATGGCTGATGAACGTCAAGGTATGATGTAAGGAAACCTTCATTTGCACTTGGAGTGAGCAGGCTCGAGGCGTATTCATTTTCGTATAAGCCATTTACCAAGAGCAAGCAGTGAGGGCAAGACGCTGCGCTGGACCAAACGGTGCATGAAGTAAGACATGGGTATATCAACCCAGCAGCAGCGGCCAGACACTCTTCCTTGCACGAAGGAAGTAGCTTCGGGAAAACCATGTCAGGATCGTCCGTCATTTGGTGTATGCCATCCTGAAGTGATCATTAAAAACGTGCTGCTCTTACTGGAGCAAGCTTCACTTGGGGGCTCTCGAGACAGACTAATGCTCGGTCGTATTACCGAGAAAACCTTATCAAGCTGGAGATCTGAGCTCGACGAATACCGAACTTCTCGTTCTCTCTTTGCCCCTCCAATGCTCTGGATCCACGCTGTAACCTGATGGTTCATCCGCAGATATCTGGCGCTGGTCGTGATCGAGCTCATTGCACGGCTGCGCTGCAATAGCCTTCCCCGGTCGATACATAACATACACAATGACCTGAATTCCACCCAGCGCTGCTCCGGCAGCGTTCGGTGTGAGAACAAACATATCGTCCAGGATCGCGCTCGTCCAGACCCAGAGGCAGCCGTTCACGAACGCAACGACAGACATCGTCACGGGCATGGATGAAGCATTTCTAGAGCGGATAATGCGCTTGATGGTCTCGAGCGGAGCAAACTTCAGCAGCAAGTTCATTGCGACGCTCATGTAGCCGAGAATGGTCACGACCTGGTGATTGGATTGGTGCGTCACGCCAGCGACTGCAACTGCTGCATACATCGTGACGGCCGCAAGCAGCACAGTGGTGCTCCCCCACAACTTGTAGAATCTGGCTATTGTTTCCTGTTCTGCGCTGAAATGCCAGTACACTGCAGAGAAAGCGATCGATGTGACTGCGGCGAACGCCGTGACCGAGAAAAGCGGGAAGAAGTTTCCGATGAGGTAGGAGTAGATCATCCTGTCATCACACAACGCCACAAGTTAATGCCGAAAGCGAGCGCAATGGCGAGTGTATTCTCCCACCACAGATACGAGTTCCCGAAGAGCGTGACAACGGGGAAGATGGACACCTCGCCGGCAGCTCGATCCTTGTAGACGCGATAGATTTCAGGGAACGGACTGAGCCCCACAGCGATGGCGGTGATAAACGTCAGCACCCTCAGCGTGGTAAGCAGTGCCTCGCTCGCCATAGCTCCGGGAGGAACGTTAAATGCACCCTTGGAGCGGTGGTAAATGGCGAGAGCACGCTTTGATGAGTGGACACTCTCGTTGAAGCTGTGATCCAGCGAGATCCCCATCTCAAATGGACAGAAGTGCGCGACCAGAAAACGACAAGGCATTCGGTGTCACAAGGTCTCCGACGTTGTTCACCACGCCGAGGCTCGTTGGCTGGGCTGGTGTGCTGTGGCTCTGCATGGTGGCTATTAGTTATCTATCAAAGAGGAGACCTCAGCTCGACGAACGCAGCGCTCTTGGTTCGGTCGCCTTTGACACTACAGGCGTCTGCCTCCAGATCGTATACGACGGCCTGCTCGCCCTTCGATCGCGAGTGCTCGTTGGCAGCGCGCGCGGGTGCAGGACTGGCTGCAGCGTCCTTGATCTTGCCTGGCCGGTAGATCATGTACACGACGATCTGGACCCCTCCCAACGCCGCACCCGCTGCGTTCGTCGTCAGTACGTACATGTCGTCTTCCAGTGCACTCGTCCAAACCCAGAGCAGACCATTGATGAAGGCGACTATAGACATGGTAACCGGCATCGACGACGCGTTCTTCGTGCGGATGATGCGCTTTAGCGTCTCCAGCGGAGCGACCTTCAGGCACAAGTTCATGACGACGCACATGTAGCCCAGGATCTTTTCAACCTGATGTTCCGATTGGTGGGTGACGCCGGCCATGGCGATGGCGGCGTAGATCGATGTGAGCACCATGCCGGCGACCGTGACTCCCCACAGCACGTAGAACCTTCGACGCGAGGTGCAGCACCACCAGTAGACGACGCCGAAGACGATTGCCGAGGCTGTCTGGAAAGCGCACACCGAAAACAGCGGGAAGAAGTTCCCAATCAGGTACGAGTAGATCATCCTGCAGACGACGACGCATTAGCATTATTCCAAGCGGTATCGAATCCTCGTGCGGCGTACCATAGGTAGGAGTTGCCGAAGAGCGTCACGACTGGAAAGATGGACACGTCGCCGGCATCCCGCTGCTTGTGCGCTCGATGAATTTCCGGGTACGGACTGAGACCGACTGCGAGAGCCGTCACGAACGTCAAGACGCGCAAAGTGATGAGCAGCCCGCCGTTCGCCATTGTGGCCGCGGCAACGGAGCCCTGCGCACGGCTGGTCGAAACAAGTTGTGAAAGTCCCGCGCGACTCGAAAAAAAGGAGCGAGGTGATCGTTGATGAGTGTAAACCGTGTTGTGTCATGTAGAAACCACTAGAGCGAATGCCTACGGCGAGCAGATCCAGCAGAAACCAACTTATCTTCGCAGTTTGATGCACTCAGGGACAGCGGCACGTGGTCGTAGTGCCAAAGAAAACCTGTAGGGCTGAGAGAAATTAGCGTGCTTGCCAATGCCGTACAGCAACACAAAGCTGCTTCCGTTGCAGGGTACACGCGCGGTTCCAAAGGGCTTTATCAAACAAGTACATTATATTACGGAGTACAAATCTGTACGAAGGTGGGCGAGGAGATAGCGTCCAAATTGTCGCTACAGCAGGGTGAGATCGGTGGAGTACCTATAGTATTCGGGGTTGACACCTGAACGGGGAGCATAAAGTTGTCTGCAAGTGAGGACACTTCGGAGAGGCTAGGACTAGACGACTGTCGAGCTGGCCAAAATACGACGTACAGCGCCACTTGAACGATACCCACTGCCGCACAGGCTCCTCCATTGATGTAGACAAAGATGTCTCCGATAATAAGCCCGTAGACTGTCCAGATTGCGTTTGCAGTTGCTCCTGCTAGGCACATACCGACGGGGATGGAGGCCCCCGAGCGAGTTTTCAGCACCGTCTTGATTGTTTCGAACGGCCCAATGTAGGGAAGTAAAGAAGCTAGTGTGACTATGTAGCCTACTACGTTTCCAACTTGGTCGATCTGCTGTCCAGTGACCCCTGTCACGCCCAGTATCGTGTAGATCGATCCGATAGCGATAGCAATAAAAGCTATGCCGATAGCTCTGGTAGCATACGAGCGAGCTGTCGTCCACCGGAAGTACACGCCGAGATAAATCATCGAAATTATCGTGCCAAGCGCAAACGTAGTGAAGAAGGGGAAATAGTTAGCTGTTGCTACGCCATACAACATCCTGGAAGCCACACGCTCGGGTCAATAAACTCGAACAAATAGCCGATGGAATAAAGCGACGTACGCCATATGACAGTTGAGCCACAGCCCGACAAGTGGAAAGAGAGCAACATCTCCTGTGTCATGGGCTTTGTGGATATTGTGAATTGCGGGGACGGAGCTCAGGAACATAGTTATGGTGCAACCTGATGCCAATGCCTTCAGTACTGCTAGCCCCGCGCTCATGCTGGTGATTGGTACTTTTCTTGAGCTGGTGCGAGCGGGTGACGGTCGATTCAGGTCTCCAGTCGACAACTGATTGAGCCGATGTCACGTGCACTGTTGTGGTCTCCATTTTTAATCGTGCATGCCTTTGCTTCCAAGGCATGCTTGCGTCCGATCAACTCGATTAGAAGAGAGCAGCGTTACGACTTTCCTGCCCGTCGAGCGTATTTGTAGGTGCCCCAGTGTCTTCATGGAGAACGGAGACATGCTGGCTTCGATTTCGCTGAGCTGATCCCTTTTCCGTCTACGTGTGTAGTCTCACCTTGCACTTGGCATCCAAGCGTTCAATGTTCCTTTCGCTCCGCTCGCTACCACCCTCGTACACAAACGCAAGGACCAGAGGAAGCATAAGTATTTATTTGCAAAAAGTATGTTACGAAATGCACACTGGCACGAGGGCAGGTGAAGAAGTGCTGTCGAGCTTGTCTCCACACCGTGGAGGTATCAACGCTACTGGCGCTGTGTATGCAGCGCTATCAAGTTTTGGCCCCGGTGCTTTGACAGGTAGAATATGTTTGCCATCTGAAGGAATGACTGCGGCAGCGACCTGTGGATCCGTAGCCTTTTTTACAGGTCGGAAGACGAGGTACAGTGTGACCTGAACGAAGCCCAGTGCTGAACAAGCCGCGCTGAGAAACAGAATAAACATATCCTTGGTAAATAGTCCTTCGATCGTCCAGATCAAGTTGGACGTCGCTCCAGCCAGGCACATGCCGAAGGGGATTGAAGCACCCGATCGGGTCTTAAGCACCGTCTTAATGGTCTCAAACGGAGCGACGTAGGGCAGCAAACAGGCCACAGTCATCATGTTGCCTGCAATGAGCTCAACTTGGCTGGTAGGCTGGCCAGTCACGCCTGTCATCCCTAGCACGACGTACGCGGAACCGAGCACATTCGCGATAAAGGCGGCGGTGATTGCCTTCAGAGCGTACGCACGCGCTTTCGTCCACTTGAAGTACACGCCGACGTACGTCGTTGATATCATGGTACCGAATACGTACGTGGCAAACAAGGGAAAGTAGCTTCCCGTGGTCCAGCCGTACAGCATCCTGCATATGCATCAGTTAGCGACGCTAGGCATTGCATTCGCCGTGGATAATGTGACCTACACCATACAGCAGTTGAGCCAGAGCCCAACTAGCGGGAAAAGTGCGACATCGCCCGTCCCATGGCGCTTGTGAATGCCGTATATCGCAGGAGCTGAGCTGAGGATCATGACCACGGAGCAACTTGACGCCAGTGCCTTCAGTACGGTTAGCCCCGCACTCATCTTTAGCCCTCTGGCTCCAACGCCCCGAGTCGGTCGAACTTGTCCACTCGAGAACTGTGGCCGTCTCCTTGCAGCGAAGCTAAATAGCCCAGCGCGTCTAGCTGTTCCTATCCCTCCACTTCGTTCGCCAGGTCTGAGTCGGCCATCCAGCGCCAGGGGAGTCAAAGACGGCGGCGAGCCTAAAAACGGCCGGCAGCCATGGTCGACGTCGCATCAAGCGTGATTGGAAGCGATCTCGGGAGTGCTGGTCGCCGTTGCAAGGATCCGCCTCGTCTACTATCCGGTGTTTGAAGCGGTTGAAGTGAAACGGCGGCGCGATCGACTGGCGGAGGACTGACCACCGTGGGCCTGTAGACGAATGCCCCCTAAAAACAACTCGCCAGCGTTTCGCCGCGTGCGTGCTGTGGCGAGTTCTTTGCAGAGCCGAATTTTCCGCCCAGGCCGGTGTCTGGCCGTGGCAGCTCCAACGTCAAGGCGATAAAGATTATTAGTGCGAAACGCGGGGATCCACGCGCACTTGTTGGCGCGGAGAATCAAGTTATATTTGGCGCCGGTGCTTCACCGTTGCGCTGCCCAGTACGTGAGGTACGTGCCTTGATGGCTGTGCGGTTGGAACGACAGTGGAAAAGAGAGGCGAGCAGCCGAATGGTTAATAATGCGGTGGTATATTTCATCACCTATAATTTGTACTCTAAGCTCTATCGCGTGTGCTTCTACGGCGAGTGCACCGCGATGAATACGGGCGACGGAAGTGCGCCCGTGGTGCCATCGCTTTGTGGCGAGTTTAAAGCTGTCACTGGGAGAACGAGCTTTTTCCCGGGTTGGGGCGGCTCCACCACCTCGGCGTCGACCTGCGTTCGGCCTGGACGGTAGACTAGATACAGCGCCACTTGCACCATCCCCAACGCTGCGCACACCGTTCCGAGGAGGAAGATGAAGATGTCGTTTGTAAGCAAACCGTTAATCATCCAGAGGATGTTGGACGTCGCCCCAGCCAGGCACATGCCGAAGGGAATGGACGCGCCAGAGCGGGTCTTCAGCACCGTCTTAATCGTCTCGAACGGTGAGATGTAGAGCAGCACGCTGCCTACAGCCATCATGTAACCCGTAACGAGGCCCACCTGGTGAGTGGATTGGCCAGTTGCGCCGGTCATTCCTAGAATTGTGTAGACTGCAGTGACCACCACCACGAGGAAGGACGCGCCAATAGCCTTCACGGCGTAGGCGCGCTGCTTCGTCCATCGGAAGTACACGCCGATGTAGATGACCGCCATGATATCTCCGAACAAATAAGTAGCGAAGAGAGGGAAGTAGTCTGCCGTCGCCCATCCGTACAGCATACTGTTCAGCAAAGCAGCAAGCTCGTTAGTACACCTGCGGCATTCGTCTACAAGGTCAAGATGATGGGCAGCAACGTACAGCACGTGGCAGTTGATCCAAAGGCCAACGAGCGGAAAGAGCGCAACCTCCCCGACGTCCTGGAGCTTGTGGATGCGGTACATGGCGGGCACCGAGCTCAGGATCATGGCGACTGAGCAGATGGACGCCAGCACCTGGATGATCGTGAGTCCTACACTCATTGCGATCACTGCTTGCTGCTCGAAACGAATCCAATTCAGAAATGATCGAGACTGCGCGCTTGCTTCGGCGCAGTTGCTTGCTTGGCCTCCTTGTCTCGTTAACCGGTGCCACTCCCGCATGCGCCAGCACCGTATCCATGTTGAGCAGAGGCGCCGAGCAAATGCTGGTGGCCATCGATCAGCGACTTGACGCCTCCGTCGTATCAATCGATTGGAAGTGCGCCGAAGAGTGATTGTCCGCGAGCACGAGAACATGCTGCTCGAGGCGTTGGTAGCGCCAATTCGCCGCGTCTATCGTGCAGATCTTCCGCCTTGACGCGACTTGCCCCGACTTGCTTCAGTTTTGACTGGTCTACGACCGCCGCGACGCGAATAGAGACCCGACAATGCTGCGACCTGGAGGGAACTTCAGCCTTGCCGGTGCAGTGCTCCAGCGCATCCCCACGTTCCAGAACCTGTCACCGAGTGACTGCCCATCGATCGCAAGTGTCCTCGTGGCGTCCGCCTCGAGGGGGCTCTCATTCGCTTGTTCGAGAAAGCACGTCAACGATGTGAAGATCGTCCAAACACTGATGCCGAAGCGGGGCCACCGCTTTGACATCCTACACAACGCAAAAGTGGTCTAGGGCGTCTATTAGTTTATTTGCTATCTGTGGTCTATTAAAGATCGACGGCTGCTCACGGTGAGCAGATTGCGATGAAGTTGGGCGACGGCAGACTCTCGACAGTGGTGTCACTCTTCACGGTCAGTGTCGCCGTTGTTGGCAGGACGCAGTTAATGTTGGGCTGCGTATCCAGCGGTGGCGGATATCGTCCAGGCCGGTAGATAATGTACAGCGCGACCTGGATGAAACCCATGAAGGAGCACGCGGCGCTTAGGACAAGCATGAAAAAGTCGTCGTCGAGGTACCCCTCGAGCACCCAGAGCGCATTTGAAATAGCCCCTGCGAGGCACATGCCTAGCGGGATCGACGCGCCCGAACGCGTCTTCACGACAGTCTTGATCGTCTCGAGCGGTGCGACGTACGGTAGCAAGCAGCCCACCGTCATCATGTAGCCCACGGTGTCCCCCACTTCGCCGGTTGTTTGTCCAGTCACGCCAGTCATCCCCAGCACGACGTAGGTTGTAAGCAGCACGATAATGAAGATGTTGGCGGCGATGGTCTTCACTGCGTAGGAGCGAGCTTTGGTCCATCGGAAGTAGATGCTCACGTAGACGATTGAGGTGAGCTCTCCAAAGAGATAAATGACGAACAGAGGGAAGTATGACCCCGTAGCCCATCCGTATAGTGTTCTGTAAGAATCATGCAGCGAGCAAGTGAGTATCTTTGCCGGCCACTGCTGTAAGAACAAGACAATGACTTACACTAAGTGGCAACTAAGCCAGAGCCCGACGAGGGGAAACAGCGACACGACTCCTGTGTCGTGGTTTTTGTGAATATGGTAGACTGACGGCACCGAGCTGAGGATCATGGCCATCGTGCAGGACGAGGCCATGGCTTGGAGAACGGTCAGTCCGACGCTCATGGCGGCGGCGGCAGGCAGCGAGCGCTGGCGGAGCTCTCCGGATCTCGGTCGGCTGTTGGGGTCCGAATTGGAAATGGCTCGGGCGGCCCGCCTCCACCGGGGGCGGCGATCCGGGAATCCACCGCGCCGAGCAAGTCTCGCGCCGGACCGCCAAAGACAAGTTTGGCACGCACTCGCGGGCTTCATTCCCCGCGATAGGAAGCGGTGACCACCGTGTCGTTTCGTGTGCAATGCTCGACTCGAATATATGCGACGAGCCAGTCGCACGGACGAGCCAGCCACATAGAGGCGCTCAGAGCGAGCGTACCGTACCGGAAGAGAGTCACCTGCCCATTCGAGCCGAATATGGGCATCGAGGCACTGGCAAGCTTGCGATCGACTGCTGTATCGCGCCGTGACTTGGTGTCCAGGAGGCTACTGCAACAGCTTGCCCGACTGCTCTACTGTAGTTGCTGGTAGCAGCCCGAGTTGACCGCGCGCCCTGAAGATCCTTCCACGGGGTGATCCGATGTTTCGTTGTCCATTCACTCGCTGTTGCAGCCGCTCTCGCGACTCGGCTGCAGTGGGTTCAAGCGCGAGCTCACACAGAAACATTCTCTACATGCTCGCCAGATGCCTTCCAGTGTCCTAGCATTTGGTAGCGCTGTACGAAGCTCGACATCTTGGTTTGGTGCTTCGACTCGGGCGCGCGGCTTTTCTACGCATGGACCCATTATGATGGCAGCGCGTCGGCAGTAGACGAAAGCCGAAAATTGGGATCGCTGGCACCTTCCGGTGCCCTGCTTGCTGTCTGCGAAGCGTGGTGGCGTGCACGGCTCGATATAGCTGGACTCCGTGGCGGCAGGCCTCGGCAAAGTCGCGTGGTCGTCGGAGCTGCACCAAAGCCACGAGAACTTGCTGCCCATCTGTGGTCCAGTTGCCGTGCTCGTTGGAGCGCCGGCCGTCGAGTCGCGCTCGGGCGCGAGGCGCTGCAGCAGAAGCTGCGCACGTAAGCCGGAGCCGAGCCGTTGCCGCTGGCGGCGAACGAGTGGACGGCGTGCGTGTTGAAGCTGCGTGATGCCGGGTCAGCGCGGGCTTTCATGGGTCGTAACGGCGACATATCTTCGCTGGGTGACGCGGGCCTCGAGCACGATCTCACGGACGTACACACGGCCACTGATCGGCTATTCTAACATCTGCCGAGGGAAAGAGATACGAGGACATGACGGTTTATACTTTGTTTTCAACGGCTCAAAATTCGTTTGTTGGCAGTGCCAACTTGGCACACACCCGCTGGCTGCGGACGAGCTACATCAAGGCGTGACTGAGCTTAGCAAGCTGTGATTGTGCACTAGTTTAGGACGGGGTGCTTGAATGGACCTACACAATATGCAGTACGTCTTGCACAACTGCGTCCTTAACTGCCGCTCCACCGCCCTCCGCTGCAAATGAATTCGGGCCGTCCAAGTGTTCCCAATAGCTCTGCTCGCAATCAGCACTAGCGTTGTGTGCTTCGAACCCTGGTACCCACCTCCCAGATATCTGTAGCTTTAGGCTGATCAAGGATAGATGTCCAGGAGGCCGAGTACCGCCTCCCTTCGTAAATTTCTCAAACTCCCTACACTTGGTTTGTGCCGTTAAATACGACGTTGAAGTGCACTTCAACTCGTAGCGCATTACACCCTGAATTTGTGTTTGTATTTGTTGCGTTTGTGGCGTCTACGCCTGCCTTCTTATACCCAGGCGATGCGAGAGAGGATTACCTAGTTGCAGTGACGTCGACCAACGCCAAGATCCCTAGACCGCTCGCCGAGTGGGCTCGACGCCAAGATTGCGCTTCTCTCTATATCCACCGTGGACTCGTGTAACTCGTCAGCTATTAAGGCATTCAGTGCTCAGGCGAAGCACTCAGTGGTCTGCACACGACTGCACGCTAGCCCCAGGTAATGCAGTTGACAGTTCTCAGCAAGTTAGCTGGAGGAGAATGAAGACAGTCGTTGAGCCGAGGCACGATTTGAGTTTAGGCGCGGAGCATTTGGGAATTTCACAACACCAACCATGAGCGTGGGGGTTCTTGGCCACAGCCATTCAAATAAGTATGCTCTTGGCCAGGTAGAGAAAGTCAACGAGCTGGGCTACATTTATACCAACGGAGGCACGCTTTCCTTTTGCACATCCTCTGGGCACTCCGGCCCCGAAACAGCGAATGCCGCGGCTTAGAAGATAATTAGCTTTGCCTTTGTGCAGCGCCATTATGTTTTGCATGAGTAGTAGCGTTTAAGTGAACTTCTTTTTCCACGTTTCACCTGCACATTGTTTGCCTTGGAGCTACCGCTTCAATGTGGACTGAGGAGCACAAACCTTCCGCCACCGACTGTACGTGTTCAATGTGTACATTTAGCCTGTAATCGGTAACGAAGGCAGTAATGCAGCGTTTTCCCGCTCAGATTCAGGTCGAAGATTCGCGCAATTGACTTTGTATGGGCGTTAAAACTAGGCCCCGAATCTCTTAAACTAGGAAAGTCGAACCGGTTCTATTTTCCTAGTTTAAGGTGCAAAGAAAGGGCAAAACGTCAATGCGTCAATCAACCGTCTCGGTGGACGAGCACCTCACTTTCCGTTTCGCAAAGTGGTCCCCAACTACGTACACCTCATGAAGACCGTCTCCGCTATCGTGGCGGCCGCGGTGCTGTCGGCGCTGGGCGTGCAGGCCTACAGCGAGGGCTTCGACCTGACGGACCACACGAGCCAGCTCAACTTCTACCACCAGGCTGCCACCGACCTCACGGCGGAGCAAGTCGCGCTGGACGACGGCTGCTTCGTGGACCAAGTGCACATGGTGCGCGGCAACTGCGCACGGGCTTTTTAGCAGAATGGTAGCACGCTGCTAACGGGGTCGTCTTCGCTCGTCTTGCTGCTGCAGCTCATGCGCCACGGAACGCGCTACCCGTCGTCCGGGAGCTACAACGGCATCAAGAGCTTTGCCGAGACAGTCGCCGAGTACCTGAGCTGGCCCAACATGTCGGACACCATGGCCGACGAGCTGAAGTTCCTCAAGACGTGGAACCTCACGGAGCTCATCCCGAACCCGGCTATCGAGGTGGACAACATCACGGCGCTTGGGCTGCAGGAGGCCTACGACGTCGGCTCGACCATCCGCACCAAGTACGCCGACCTGTATAGCTCGAAGGAGACCGTGTGGACGAACGCCAAGGAGCGTGTGGTTCGCACGGCGCAGAGCTTCATGGAGGGATTCCACGGCGAGGGCTGGAACACGGATCTCTTGGTCCAGGTGAGCAACACCGACAAAACGCTGGGCGGCAACACGCTGACCCCCATCGACACGTGCCCCAACTTCGACGGCGACGAAAGCTCGGGCCAGACGGCGTTCGCAGAAGCCACCGGCTGGCAAGACGCGCTGGCGGAGCGCCTCGAATCGCTGTGGCCCGGCTTCGGGTTCTCCACCGGCGTTGCCTTGACGGTCATGGACTTGTGCATGTACCAGCGCAACTACCTCGGCAAGGACCACTTGGAATTCTGCCAGATCTTCACCGACGACGAGTGGGAGCACTACACCTACCACAAGGACATGGGCTACTACTACGGCTCGGGCTACGGTGTGGCCCTGGCACCTACCGTCGGATTCCCCTACGCCGAGGCGGTGACCAAACTTTTGAACGAGACCGAGACCACGTACTGCCAGAAGATCTTCGTCGCGTTCAGCCAGGACACCCAGTTGAACGCCATGTACTCTGGCTTTGGTCTCAACTACGACAACATGTACCCCACGGACTCCATCAACGCCACCCGCAACTTCCGATCATCGCGCGTAGTGGTTATGGGCTCGCGCTTGGTGACGGAGCGCATCACTTGCGATGGCGAGAGCTACGTCCGCTTCAACATCAACGAGCAGGTGGTCCCTCTGCCCGGGTGCCAGAGCGGCCCCGGTCTCACGTGTCCGCTGACCGAGTTCGTGAAGTACATGACGGCTCGCAAGACCGAGGTGGGTGACTTCGTGACCAAGTGCGCCTCGACTGGCGGCTCGTCAGACTTCACTCTGTTCATGGACCCCGTCCTGAACCAGTGCGCCGTCACGGCCTGCTAAGCGTCTAGATGTAGCTCGTCCGCAGCCAGCGGGTGTGTGCCAAGTTGGCACTGCCAACAAACGAATTTTGAGCCGTTGAAAACAAAGTATAAACCGTCATGTCCTCGTATCTCTTTCCCTCGGCAGATGTTAGAATAGCCGATCAGTGGCCGTGTGTACGTCCGTGAGATCGTGCTCGAGGCCCGCGTCACCCAGCGAAGATATGTCGCCGTTACGACCCATGAAAGCCCGCGCTGACCCGGCATCACGCAGCTTCAACACGCACGCCGTCCACTCGTTCGCCGCCAGCGGCAACGGCTCGGCTCCGGCTTACGTGCGCAGCTTCTGCTGCAGCGCCTCGCGCCCGAGCGCGACTCGACGGCCGGCGCTCCAACGAGCACGGCAACTGGACCACAGATGGGCAGCAAGTTCTCGTGGCTTTGGTGCAGCTCCGACGACCACGCGACTTTGCCGAGGCCTGCCGCCACGGAGTCCAGCTATATCGAGCCGTGCACGCCACCACGCTTCGCAGACAGCAAGCAGGGCACCGGAAGGTGCCAGCGATCCCAATTTTCGGCTTTCGTCTACTGCCGACGCGCTGCCATCATAATGGGTCCATGCGTAGAAAAGCCGCGCGCCCGAGTCGAAGCACCAAACCAAGATGTCGAGCTTCGTACAGCGCTACCAAATGCTAGGACACTGGAAGGCATCTGGCGAGCATGTAGAGAATGTTTCTGTGTGAGCTCGCGCTTGAACCCACTGCAGCCGAGTCGCGAGAGCGGCTGCAACAGCGAGTGAATGGACAACGAAACATCGGATCACCCCGTGGAAGGATCTTCAGGGCGCGCGGTCAACTCGGGCTGCTACCAGCAACTACAGTAGAGCAGTCGGGCAAGCTGTTGCAGTAGCCTCCTGGACACCAAGTCACGGCGCGATACAGCAGTCGATCGCAAGCTTGCCAGTGCCTCGATGCCCATATTCGGCTCGAATGGGCAGGTGACTCTCTTCCGGTACGGTACGCTCGCTCTGAGCGCCTCTATGTGGCTGGCTCGTCCGTGCGACTGGCTCGTCGCATATATTCGAGTCGAGCATTGCACACGAAACGACACGGTGGTCACCGCTTCCTATCGCGGGGAATGAAGCCCGCGAGTGCGTGCCAAACTTGTCTTTGGCGGTCCGGCGCGAGACTTGCTCGGCGCGGTGGATTCCCGGATCGCCTCCCCCGGTGGAGGCGGGCGCCCGAGCCATTTCCAATTCGGACCCCAATAGCCGACCGAGATCCGCAGAGCTCCGCCAGCGCTCGCTGCCTGCCGCCGCCGCCATGAGCGTCGGACTGACCGTTCTCCAAGCCATGGCTTCGCCTGCACGATGGTCACGACCTATATTACACATAGTTATATATGTAGGAGCGAATGAGATTAATAAGGAATACATTAATCGACGACGCTCTACCAAATGGTAGAGATTCACAACCGCTTGCATAGGAAATTTTATAAACCTTCTTCGATTGCAAACAAAATACGTTTGCTTCATCTCCATTATCCATCGCAGCCCCTTCAAGGCTCCAAAAACAAAATCACGCAGTGATAGCCCAAGCTCGCGCGGCTACTCGGCCACGTAAATAGCTTACTGTCAGCATTTCGCCAGCTGGAAGAGAGAGATAGCTTGACAAAGGCTTTGCTCTGAATATTCTTGTTCATGTTGTCAACTCGGCTCGCTCCCTTGGGAGAATGCCGCCCGCTTGCCAGGCTCAAGTGTGCCTTTGACATCTGACGAGCTGTCGTCGATAACGCGAAGCATGATCAATCCAATGTGTACAGTCATCATTGGGTTGGCCTGGACAGTAAAACCTATGCAAAATTCGCACTCGGGGTCACGGTCGCTGTCCTAACAAAAAATCTCCATCGTGCGGAAGGCTTTGCTCATTTGTTTTTTGATGGTGTGTTTGGGTGGCTCCCATGAACTCAGCCACCGCACAATATCCTTGCTACCCTGCAGACGTATCAAGGAGCGGTGCGTCAAGATTGAACCAACGAAAGTCAGTTGGCGTGGAAATCGTGATCCTCAAAATTGTGATCAATATTTGCAACCGGGTTACTGTGTGCGAAGTGAGTGCCACGAAGGAAGAAAATCTTGGTTGGAGTGGAAGTGATGCCCACAGTAGAGAATGTGCACTCGTCAGCCATGCAAAAGAAGCACACATTGATATTCTCACAGGAAATTTTTTGCGAACCCTGGTAGTAATTCAACCACCATTGCTTTTGTGCAAACCCCTGGGATCGAGATAGAGAGTTCTTCAATATATAACATTTTTCTGTGGCAACAACAATTAGTCCAGAAACACCCACGTAAAAATACTGAGCCGTTCAGAAACCAAGTAGAGTCTCCAGATTGAGCGTTAGGACCTCCTTCGTCGCATCGTCCTCTAGGTTGGATGCAGCTTGGTGTTGTAGCGACCCCACGTGTAAGAAATTGCCCTAACGTCGTTGACAAGATGCCACCGGGGCGGACACGGTGGCAAGCTTGAACACGTGCAGCTTTAAGTGGCTGAGTGAGCGAAGGAAGATTTTAAAATGAGAAGATCTGGAGCAAAAAGCTTACTTCTGCTACTGCTTCCATCGAGGTACTGCGATAGCCTTTGATCCAAGCACCATGTACGATGTTTCCGTCAGCAGGGACAACTTGCTTGGTGTACCGTCCGCCATGCTTCGATATGTAGAGCCAAAACGGGCGTGGAAACTGTGTTTCTATTCGGGTGGGTAGTCCGGTGCGCATTCTGGAGTATCTATCGCGCGCTCCACTACGATCTACAAGTCACTGTTGAAGCTTCCGCTTCTCTTCTTCGCATAACTGGTGCGCTGCGGGGAAGCATTGCTCTTAGCAGAGTAGCTGGCTTTGACTGGTGCACCGTACGCGAACTTCCGAATGTCAGCGCGCTGAACGCTGCGAAAGTCCAAGTCGTCTTCATCGTCGTCGAGCGCAAACTCCTCCAGATCGTCTTCGTGCATAGGCACCTCAAGATACGGGTTGACGGGCAACGGACGGAAGCGATATCCAGTGATAGTGAAGAAGCACAGCGCGGCCAGTTCACCTACAGCCACAGCAATCCACGTAGCATCATAAGGCAGGCTGGCTTGCAGGAGCTGGATCACTAGCCGAGTCACGTAGATGTAGGAGATCACCAACAGGTAGAACGATCGGAACTGGGTGAGTTTCTGAAGGTTGGCGAAGGCCTTGCCGTCCGTAGCAGCGGCAGTACGAAGCTGTCGGATGGACCATACGATGGGCACCAATACAGCAGCGCAGCAAGCTACGTCGGTGAAGAGCAGGAGATCTCGCCAGCTCACCCAAGCGCGCGTTCCGACTGCAGTCTCTGACTCTAGAATTTGCGCCGTGTTGCTGACAACCTGCAGCACCAGCACTAAAGACAGCACAGACTTGTCCCTCTGGGACAGATGCGGCTTCAGCAGCGACCACCCCGTGCCAATGAGCAGCAATACCGAGAACAGCAACAGCCCCTTCAGACTCATGAACGCGTACGACACCGCCGTCCACGCCGTGAGTGTGTCGCCGTTGCGCTTCATGTAGTACGAGCGCATAGCCTCAGCGAACAGCGCCACCGTCTTGACACCGACCAGCAGCGCCATCAGCCAGTGCACTCGTTGCACGTAATCCCGATGCGTCACAAGACACCGTCCCCAAGCCGCCGCCGCACCCAGGAACAGCAAACTCGTCGTCAAGTACACAATAGGCAACGGGGCGTCTCCCGCCGACAGAAAGTCCTTGGCGCCGTTCTTGAACATTGCGTCCATCTGCCAAGCAACAAAATGGCAACAGCTTATCAGCATTGTAACTAGTAGATGGTCTCCCCCTCAAAAGTCTCACTTGGAAGGAAACCTCGAGGCCCGGAGTGCACTGAACATAGAAAATGTAGTAGAATCCGACGCTGAGCGGTCCGTTGTGTCCCCCGCCTTCTCTCCCCTCGAGCTTCACGTGCTCCGCGCCGCGACTCACGTTCCTGCCCATGCATTGTCAGCTCCACTGCGATATGACCGAAAGCTACCCCGCTGAAATATGACCAAAAGTGCCTCGTCCTACCAGGTATGAGCATCTGTGAGGTCGATCCAGCGACTGTCGCGCCGCGCCTGCAGCGCGCACGTGTCGCCGGAGTCGCTGGCCGGCAGGTCCTCCAGATCGCCGCTGCCCACGACGTCGTCCAGCAGCGCCACCGTCTCCCAGAGCTCGTCTTGCTGTGACGTCATATCGGCGGTGAGATATGCCCGCGCAAAAGTCATATCGTGTTGCACCTACGTGCACGAAGAGCAGCCCGGCGCGCACGTCCTCGGCGTCGTCGGGCGCCGCGATCTCCACGCCAGACACGCGCACGTCCATGCGACCCGAGGGCCCGAAACCGAAGCGCTCCACGAGGAAGTGCGCGCGGTCCTCCGCCCGGAAGTCCCACGACTGCTTCATGGCGGCGGCGGGCGCCAGCGCCAGCGCCAACGCGATAACACGCCTCATAACGGCCAAATGAAGTTCAGCCAATGGGCGTCTGGCTCGATGGCGGACATGGCTACACTCGCCTGTTGCTGCAAAAGTTTTGCAACGCAACTTGCATTGCTGGCCTTTGCAGTTGTTTTGTTGCAGACGCCGGTACATACCAAAACACTGACAAAGATGACTGTCGTTGCAGCGCCACCGCCAGACGGACAATCAAATGTGGCGTGTTTTGCACCGAGAAAAGGCAGAGCGGAAGATTGGAGGGTTGGTGCAGGTGTTGCGGCGGTGGTGCCGTCTTGACAAATTGGCGCCGTGCCAATGCGGACTTCGTGCTTTGATTGAGGATCAACCGGTTCGGTTGATTCCTCTCGCGGTGCTTTTTTGCTGGGGGTGCATTGATTGTCGGGGGGTGGAGAGCAGACTGGGAATGCAACACTCACCTAAGATGACAACTTGGTCGCACTTGATTCTGGTACGACTGCAGAAGCTCACTTTCGATTTCAGTGCTTCGTCGTCTAAGCTCGCCACAACACAACCAAGCGCCAGTAACACAACACACAACCATGACCTCCTTCCTCAGTGTCATCCGCGTCATCTCCACCATCACGGCAGTGCTTGTCGCGCTGTCGCCGGCGCCAGACTTCAGGAAAATACACAGGGCACGCTCCACCGGACCCTCCTCCATCCTCCCCGTCATCATGATCTTCTGCAACTGCTACGCATGGGTCCTGTATGCCTACGTCGTGGACAACATCTTGCCGCTCTTCGTGAACTGCGTCTTTGGCATGCTCACGTCGGTCGTCTTCGGCGGTATTTACTACCGCTGGAGCGAGGACCGTCCGCACGTGCACAAGCTGTGCGCTGTGGCGTTCCTGGTGCTGGCACTCTACACGGTGTACTACATTATCGGGACGAGTGGGGTTACGAACCAATCGGACGATTCAGTGGAGAAGACGTTGGGCATTTTCGGCGACGTCGTGAGCTTGGTGTTGTATGCGTCGCCGCTGGAGACGATGAAGAAGGTGATTCAGACGAAGGATGCAACGACGGTGCCGATCATTATCAGTGCGATTTTCCTTACGAACACGACGGTGTGGACTGTATTCGCCTTCGCGGATGACGATATTTTCGTGGTTGTTCCCAACGCTATTGGAATGCTGGTATGCATTGTTCAGGTGGTGCTCTACATACTGTACCCGCCGAGTAGCTCAAAGGAAGCACTCGCCGAGGGGTATTCAGACATCGACTACGTTGGAATATGTCGAGTTTGAGTGCAACAAAATCGTCTAGGAAGGAACGAGATCTTGACGTCAAGCTATGAGTAGCTATGGACACAATGCAAATGATATTTACTCTTCCTGGTGGGCTTGATTCTCTTAAATCTGTTCTGCTGCAAGGAGGAAGACTAGATAGGCGATACAAACTTAGAGTTCCTTCCCAACAAGCGCCACACGCATAGCACTGATGAGCTCTGGCACCACTGCCGGCTCAGCGAGTGTTGACAAGTCACTGAGCGAGTCTTCTTCACCCTGAGCGATCTTGCGAAGAATACGTCGCATGATCTTCCCGCTTCGAGTCTTAGGCAAGTGCGGGACCATGACAAAGATGTCCGGCGTCGCAAAGGCCCCAATCTTGGAGCGAATTTCCAGTGCCAGGTCTTTTTCCAGCTGTGGTGTGGGGCTGGCATCGTCCATGAGTGTAACGTAGCAGCAGATACCTTCACCTTTAATGCGGTGAGGGATACCAACTACAGCAGCTTCGGCCACCGCTTCGTGCCCGATGAGCGTGCTTTCCAGCTCCGTGGTGCTGATTCGGTGGCCGGATGGGCACAGGACGTCGTCGATGCGACCCGTGATAAAGTAGTAGCCATCCTTGTCGCGGCGACAGCCATCGCCCGTGAAGTAGAGGCCCATGTGTGAGGATGTGTATACTTGCAGGTAGCGGTTGTGATCGCCATACACTGTGCGCGCCATGCCTGGCCAAGGTGAGCGAATGCACAATTGGCCTTCAACTCCGTTCCCTTTGATTTCAGTGCCGGTCTCGTCGGTTAGCACGAAGTCAATGCCGAAGAAGGGCTTGCTGCATGAGCCTGGCTTCATGGCAATAGCACCAGGAAGCCCAACACCAATGTGGCCGCCAGTTTCCGTCTGCCAGTACGTGTCAACAATGTAGCATTGGCGGTTGCCAACCACCTCATAGTACCATTTCCACGCCTCAGGGTTGATCGGCTCTCCAACGCTGCCGAGAACTCTCAGACTGGAGAGATCGTACTCACGAACAATGTCACCTCCACGAGCCATGAGAGCTCGGATCGCTGTAGGTGCCGTGTAGAACTGGGTTACCTTGTGGCGCTGAACCAGGTCCCAATAGCGGCCGTGATTTGGATACATTGGTGTGCTCTCGAACAGCACTGTCGTGATGCCATTTGCCAATGGGCCGTAGACAACGTAGGAATGACCCGTGATCCAGCCACAGTCTGCCACGCACGCGAAAACGTCGTCGTCATGGATATCGAACGCATACTTGGCTGTCATCATGGCGTACAGCAAGTAGCCGCCTGTGGTGTGGGCAATGCCCTTGGGTGTGCCCGTGGACCCGGAGGTGTACAGGATGAACATGAGATCTTCGGCATTCATGAACTCCGCCGGGCAGTACGGGCGATGGCGAGAAAGCTCTTTCTCCATGTCTACATCAATGTTCGGATTCATCTCGACAGCATCGTTATGAGTGCGCTTGAACACGAAGACGTTGCGAACGAAATCGAGGCCCTCGATAGCAGTGTCGACGGTTCTCTTGAGCGGTAGCGTGCGTCCACCTCGCCGTCCTTCATCAGCAGTGAACACCCATTGCGCTCGAGCATCCACGACGCGGCTCCGAAGTGCCTCGGCTGACAATCCAGCGAAGATCATGTTGTGCACCGCACCGATCCGTGTGCAGGCGAGCATGACGAAGACGGTCTCGGGGATCATCGGCATGTACATGGCGACGGTGTCTCCCTTTTGCACTCCGGCATGCTTCATCGCGTTCGCAATGCGGCACGTCTCCTCTAGGAGCTCCGTGTACGAGATCTCGCGCCCTCGACCGATCTCATCTGCCTCCCAGATGATGGCGGTCTTGTTCGGGTGCTTCTTCACGTGGCGGTCGATGCAGTTGACGCTCACGTTGATGAGGCCGTTGAGGAACCAGGCGACGTCGCCTTTGCTCACGGAGCCCGTGACGGTCTCATCAAAGTCCCGAAACCAGAGGAGGTTCTCCCGGGCGAGCTCGCCCCAGAATCGGTCGGGGTCTTCGAGCGAACGCTTGTACATTGCCTCATACTGCTCCAAGCTCTGGATGTGCGCGTTCTTGGCGGCAGCGACGCTGACGGGGTACACCCCGGTGGTGGTGGCGGCGCCAGTGCTGTCTCCCATGGCGCAAATTCGGTTGTAACGGATCGCGGAGCTCGAGAAACTGGCCCCCTCCATGGGGGCGACATCGATTGCTCGTGCCGCGCTAGACTCGACGTCCTCCTGGACTTGAACTAGAACTCGCGCACGCTGCGATATGGCACCAGCGCATGCAGGTAACCTAGCATACCATCGATGATGGTACGACGTGAGCATAGTTCGCCATCATCGGTGTGTGGATTGCCAGCTCGAAGTGCCTCGCAATCTTCGCGCGTGCACCGGCAAGAATTGGTGGTCACGCGTATTAACGCCGCGATGCATTTCCAGTCGATCGGCGATGTACACGCTCGTCCATCGGACCGCACGCCATCAGCTTGGGTATCGGCGCTGCACGCGCGAAAGCCGAGGCTTGTCAACTTTGCTGAATGGGTAGGAAAATCGAGATCACTTCGCACGCCAAGTGGCACCGCAAGCACCAGAGCGCGCCGCCTCCGTGTTGACACGTGGATTGCAATGGCAGCAACATCAGCAAGATGACTTCGCGATGGCAGTTCACTCGAACCAGCGACCATTTGATCGCGTGCACGGTAGCTAGTACCGTTCAACTTCAACGAAAACTACCAAAACTCAACGCACTTTCGAATCCAGTGCTTCGTCGTACAAGCTCGCCACAACACAACCAAGCGCCAGTAACACAATACACAACCATGACCTCCTTCCTCAGTGTCATCCGCGTCATCTCCACCATCACGGCAGTGCCTGTCGCGCTGCCGCCGGCGCCAGACTTCAGGAAAATATACAAGACACGCTCCACCGGACCCTCCTCCATCCTCCCCGTCATCATGATCTTCTGCAACTGCTACACATGGGTCCTGTATGCCTACGTCGTGGACGACATCTTGCCGCTCTTCGTGAACTGCGTCTCTGGCATGCTCACGTCGGTCGTCTTCGGCGGTATTTACTACCGCTGGAGCGAGGACCGTCCGCACGTGCACAAGCTGTGCGCTGTGGCGTTCCTGGTGCTGGCACTCTACACGGTGTACTACATTATCGGGACGAGTGGGGTTACGAACCAATCGGACGATTCAGTGGAGAAGACGTTGGGCATTTTCGGCGACGTCGTGAGCTTGGTGTTGTATGCGTCGCCGCTGGAGACGATGAAGAAGGTGATTCAGACGAAGGATGCAACGACGGTGCCGATTATTATCAGTGCGATTTTCCTTACGAATACTGCGGTGTGGACCATCTTTTCAATTGCAGACGACGACATGTTCGTGCTGGTTCCTAACGCAATCGGTGCAGTGGTTTGTTTCGCGCAGTGGTTCTTTACGTTATGTATCCGCCTCGTGCGTCAAAAGAAGCCTCTGTCAACGACTTCAGCGAGGGGGACCTAGCAACAATACCGTGTGAGGACGTCAAGGACATCCGATCTTCCACCAGTGTGACGTAGGTTGGTTTGAAGGACGCCAGAGTAGTCTACCTCTCAACTAACTCGGTTTCTCCAACAATGCCAAGACTGTTGCGCTTCTAACCTACCTGAATTGCCTCTGTATTCCGTGATGCATCTTGCATCCAGGCAAAAAATGTAGTTATATGGTAGTTGTAGCTCTCGTTGCTTAATGTGCATCCGGTGCTGTTGCTCTGACCGCGTGTACTAGCTGCTGCTGCAAAAAGATAAAGCGCGATTCTGAGATCACGGTAATCTGCGATACAGCAATTCGTAAGTGAGCAAGCTGGGAGTAGATATCATCAGAAGGAAGTTGACCCACGTATCCATTGCCGATCTGAACTTGCCGCAGCTGTGCCTCACCAATGTTTGGCTCTGTTGAAAACTCAGCAGGGTAGACAACGTCGACCAACGATGCGTCTCGTGCAGCCAGCACTTTCGCAACCGTGCCCACCAAAGTGGGCACTTCGACAGTACTCGGATCCTCATCCGTTTGCTGCAATGCAATCAGCTGGACAAGTTCCTGGTCTATGACAAGCAATTGGACACGGTCGCCTACTGCTGGCAGTGAACCGACTGCTGTGAGTGCTGTGGGCAGCACCTGGAGTAGACGCAATGATGGAGTACCTACTGCAGGCGTGCCGTCATGGCGCATTGGCAACCACTTATCCTTCGTTAGCGGCTCTCCGTGAACATGCACTAGCACCTCCACTTCTAGCCCTTTGTCACGAATTTCCTCGATCCGAGCCAGATACCAGACACGTCTCCATGGCAACCACGCAAAACAACCAGCAGCCAAAACAGCGGCCATTAAACTGATCAGTACACGAATGTATGAATTGATTAACGCTTCTTCCAGACTGCACGAAAGGAATGGATGGATCTAAACAGGAATAAGAAGCTGAGTACATGAAGGTAAGATCTAAGTACAGTGATTCTCATTTGTATTTCCTGTTTCTGGGGTGCAAAAAAAGTGTAACAAGAAAAAAAATGAAAAGTACAGCGGCGAGTCAAAGTACTACGAAAGCGTTTGTTGTAGTTAATCTCACTGAGAGCTTCGGTATTTTAAATTTAAATCAATTGTACAACACTCCATAGCCGCACTCGTCTTCTCACTGGGGATTATGAGTACGCTGCTGATCTCCCAGATTCAGCCTCAAACGAAAAAAGAAAAGAAGGACACGACAGCGATGACGACAAGTGAATGCAAGTTGGATTTCATCGAAAACATTTGTTTGTGTAAATGGACCCGCGTATCGCGGCGGCAATTTTAATCATCTTTGATCGCGTTGAAACTCCCCCCACGTGTCTCCTTGAAGCTCGACTCGCGTGCTCAAAACGTGACCACTCATTAAGTATGATTAATTCCGTCAGTCTTTTGTATCACTGCTGGTTCTTCGTTGACAACTGCCTTTGTCGCTGCAAGAGTTCCTGTCACTTTATCTCTTGCAGCAGCCTCGTCGCTTGTGGTTACGCATGAGTTTATTCTCCACCGACATCGATGACTGTTTTACACATCTTCTCCACGCTTACTGCGGTGGTATCCGTGCTCGCTCCGTTTCCAGACTTTTGGCGTATTTACAAGACGCGCTCAACAGGCTCTGTGTCTGTACTGCCGGTCGTCTTGATCTTCTGCAACTGCTACGCTTGGGTCATGTACGCGCGTCTGGTGAGCAGTATTCCTCCGCTGTTCGTGACGGATGCGGTCGGGATGCTCGCGTCGATTGCTTTTGGAAAAATTACTATCACTGGACACAAGACTACGCTCGCATCCACAAATTCAACGGCGTTGCGTTTTGCATTCTAGCTGCCTACACCTTTTACTATAGCATTGGAACCAGTGGCGTCACGAATCAATCTAGTACTGAGGTGGAAACCACCCTCGGCACCATCAGCGGCTTGATCAACTTGGCACTATACGTCTCACCACTCGAGACAATTAAAGAAGTGATCCGCAAGAAAGACGCATCAACGATTCCGATCACTATCAGCGCCACATTTCTAGCGAATGGCGCGATCTGGGTCGTGTTCAGCCTCGAACAAGACGACATGCTCGTGTTGGTTCCGAATGCAATTGGTTTGGTGTTTTGCATTGCCCAAGTCGTGCTGTACATGATCTATCGTCCTCGCAGGTCAGTATCAAACACCACGACCTACGAGTACACGACTTCTACGGTGTGCGCGTCTGCCACCGACGTAAGCTATGCAAGTTTCAAAGATGATAGTCGTGTTGCCTGCGCGTAAAATACACATCGAGTTGAAATCAAGTCTATAGACACCATTTCGCACGGCCTCGAGCCCAACACCTTCTAACCAGCGTTCAGACTGCAGACATGGTGCTACACGGGTGCAAAGTGCAATTGCAGCCGGTCCTTTGGTGGGGGACGCACGCTGCAGCACGTAATTAATCTGCGTCTGTTAGTGATACGTTTGCTAGGGTGCATGCTTCGGTCCCCCGCCTAATACTCGAAGGCCCACGAGTTCTTGTCAAGGAAGTCCTGGATGGCCGCGCGCAACGACGTGTTGGGCCGCAGCATGTCTAGTGTGAGCTTCTTGCGCGTTAGCGGGTCTATCGCGCCGTTGTGGCGCAGGTGCTCCTCGAGGCAGCGGCGCTCGTACGACACGCCGTTGGGCGTCGTGACGGGGTCCGTCATGATCTCCATGCTGATGGGGCACGTGAAGTAGTCGGGCACCTCGCCCGGGTACATGTCCCGCTCGTAGCACGCGGCCATGTGCTCCACGTAGGCCATGAGCGCGTCGGCCGCGTCGGCGCCGGGCAGCAGCTCGGCCGTGTGCCGCGCCGCGAACAGCTTCTCGAGCTGCGTCTTGACGCGCTGGTGGCGCGCGCGCCGCTGCGTCTGCGCGTGCAGCCACTGGCGCTTCTTGACGCGCCGCAGCTCGGCCGCGATGTCCTGCTGGAAGGCCTTGGACTTGCGCGTCTTCTCGGCGCTGCTCTGCGCCGCCTGCAGCGCCTGCAGCGCGGCGTCGAAGGCCAGCAGCTGCATGAGGCTCGTGCCCAGCAGGTAGCTGGCCTTGGCGTTAAGCGCGTCGAACTTGAGCGCCAGCTCGCAGTCGTCGCGGCACTGCTCCCAGCGCTGCAGCTTGGACTGGCACAGCGCGCGGTTGGAGTAGTAGGTGGAGCGGCCGGGCGCCAGCACGATGGCCTCCGTGTACATGTCGATGGCGGCCAGGAACTTGCCGCGCTGGAAGCACGCGTTGCCCTGCAGCTTGAGCTGCTCGGCGCGGTCCGGCGTCGCCATGGCGATGACGCGCGAGAAGCAGGAATAGCGATTGAGGTGGCGCACACCAACTAGCAAAGGGATTAGTACCAGGATTCGTAGTCAATAGTACTATTCTGTACTAATATTACTATCGTACATGCGGTATTCACTCTAAGTAGTAGTATGCTTCCTTCAGAACGCTACTATAGTTCTTCTAAAGTACTATTCTAAACTGAACCCTGGTGAACTAAGCAATCGCGTTGCTGACTTGTTCTCGCTTCGTTTCTTGCGGACGATCGTCATTGCAAAATCTGTGTCACAACCAGTATATAGGCTTCGTTGTGAGCGCTTCACAGCAAGCTGACGAGGGACGAGCTCCAACGAGATCCATGTAACGTCTCATACATCGCGCCACCGGCAAGTTTAAAGGCTCAAATTCGGCACTGAGCGAGTATGATGTCGGACGCAGTAAGGGTTCCCTCTGCACCCCGACGGACAGCAAACGCGCGGAGAACTGCTCAGCCATAACCGTGTCCTTGTTGCTCTAAAATTGTTAATAGTAGTAAAATCTTATCCCATACTACCGCTAATACTCTTACCTTTTTTTTGCCTGTCTGTCCGTCGCCATCTTAGGCTATCGAGGCCGAGTGGCGCCGTGCTAAGTGAGACAACACTGGCGTCGAAGTGAAGACGGTGTTGCATGTGCATCTATGGTGTATTGGCTGGGGTATTTACAGCTATGTTCATGGTCTACTAACTACTACACGGGGGTTTGCGGGCGTTAGACCCGCAGCTCGAAGTCGCAGGGCTCGAGCTTGAGCGGCGCGGCCGCCGCCTTGGCCGAGTTCTTGGCGGCCACGCTCAAGCTGTAGTGCAGCCGGCAGAGCCCCTTGATCTGGCCGTTCTTGCTGCAGTCCGGCAGCCGGCACAGCCGCGCGCCGCCGTGCAGCTTGCACAGCCCCTTGGACTGCGCCGACTTCTGGCAGCCCGAGACGGAGCAGCGGCGGCCGCCGCCGTGCGCGATGCAGTGGCCTCCGCCCTGGTCGCTGATCTCGCAGCCGGGCGTCGTACACCGCCGGCCGCCGCCGTGGGCCTTGCACAGCCCGCGCGAGCGGATGCCCTTGGTGCAGCCGGGCATGCGGCAGATGCGCGACGCCGGCTTCTTCTTCTGAAGGCGCGTGGGCCGGTTCGGGCGCCGGTAGCCGCGGCGGCCCGCCGACGTGGGCGAGGTGAAGAGCATGGAGCTGTGGTGCACGCCGAAGGCGCCGAGACCGGTGTTCACGCGCACCTTTTGCTCGTTCAGCAGCGGGAAGAAGGCTGTGGTGCGGGCTGCTCCTGTGTGGCTCATGGGGAGCGCGGGGACGCGCAGCGCGGCGGCCATGTTGGGCGAGATGGATCCTAACGACGCAGACGGGATGCTGCCTCGGCGCAGCGAGCTGGTGAGCTGTGGCGTTGACGGAGCCGAGGTCGTGGGCGTGGCCAGCGCGGAGGTGGGTGTGAGTACGGGGCTGTACAGTCCTGCGGTGCTGGCCATTGCGGCGAGGTCGCAGCTGCTGGAGGCCGGCAGCTCCTGCTGGTCTTGCGGGCCGGGGGACATGATCTCCTGGAAGATCTCGTCCAGGATCTCGTCGTCGCTGAGGGCCTGGTTGACGGAGCTGCACAGGTCCGGGTGCATGTTGGGGGCGTACTGCTGAGCTGCTAAAACCTGTGTCTGCTGGTACTGCGCTGCGGCTGTCTGGGCGTCGGCGTGGTAGAGCATGAACGAGTACTCGGCCTCGCCCGATCTCCAGTCGGCGGGCATCGTGGCGTGCGACATCGATCGACGGCTGCTGCTGGTGCGCTTGAAGCGGGCTTCGGACCGAGACAGCTGAATGGGAAGTGACCATCGTGAGGCGCACCGCGCCGCGAGGGGCGCCCCTGGTACGTAGGTGCTTTTCTTCTGTGTAATGGGCGGTTATCGCCCGCATAACGGCCAGCTCGGTAGAAGCTCGTGCGGTTGTAGGCGCCACCGATCCGTGCTGACGGAGCGCTGGTGCTGCGGCCGGAGCTGCGCGAGTCCCGGTACACTGAAATGTTGGCAAATTTTGAGCCAGCGGCACGCCTGGGCCGGCGCTCGCTGGCGACAAGCGCTAGTTGCGCTCGCCCGGCGGAACGCGCGCATAAGGGACAGGTGGGCGGCGTGAGTTCGCGGCGGCGTCGGCGTCTTGAGGCGGCCGAATAAGGATCAGCAGTCCGTCGCATGTGGGCAGCGCTCTCTTGCATTGGCTTGAGCGGAGCTCTGGCCGCCCCCACTAACCTTCGCGCCCCCCAGTCGCTGGCTCCCAACTGAAATGTGCGCCGTAATGCTCGCAAGAATCATGCTGCAGGTAACGGAGACTGTAAGGGCCCACACGCGGCGCCTTGACCGCTGGGTTCTTCGAAAGCACGCAGAACCCTCTTCTCTGGCACGCGTACGCCCAGTGGAAAGAGTGCTGGACTGCTGCATGTGTCTGCTCTGCCGGGTCATGCGCAGCGCCCTCGAGCACTGGAACCGCAGGAGCGTTATGTGCTTGCAGCCACCGGTCTCGCTGCTGCACCGGCAAAAGGCGAAGAAGCCTCATCGCCTTTCAGCTAACACGCAGCAGCCCGCTTCGCGCGCGAAAACGACATGGGACGACGAGCTTAGTCTTAGCCCGGCGGCCTCCACCGAGGCCCGCGACGCGTGTGGAGGCTAACGGCGCCGACGGCGGTCGTCCACCCTTCACAACGCGGCGACGGAAACGGCCGCCACGACGTTGAAGTTGCGCGTCCTTTCGCGGCCAATCAGCGCGCGCGCCGAAAGATCCCTATCATTTACGTTTCCGGCCGAGGCCGTTTTGAGTGGCAGTTTCCGCAACGGCCCGCTGGGTGGCCGGCGTCACGGCGGTCAAGGCCGTCACAGCGGGTGGCGCCAGCGCATTTATCCCGAGGAGCCGCTGGCGACGAGCACTCGGCGTTTCTCGCCGGCGCGAGTGAGGCCGCGGCGGGCTCGTGTCCCAGCCCGCGCTCCGCACATCAGAACCCTGGAAGCCGGCCGGCGTCCCCCGCCCGCGCCAGCGAGGGGGAGAGTGGCTCGCGCGCTGGCCGAGCACCCGCCAGGCCACACGCGCGCGCTGCACCGACGCGTTGCTGGGGGCTGCTCTCGTCGCAGTAGCCGCAGCTGCAACTTTCGTCTGCAGCTTTCGTCTGCAGCGCTCGGGCGTCGACAATGTCCGCGCCAGCGCCTTGCACCGACTCAAGCGGCGCGTCGTGGCATCGCGCCGCGAGCATGGCAGGGCACAGAGATGCAGGCGGCGAACTTCAACGCCCTATGCTGGGGCCGAGCTCGCTCGCTGCGCCCGCCTCTTCAGTGCTCGCTCGATGCATCGCGGGCTGGATTTCCGCTTCTTCTGGTGCGGGCTGCCTCCACGCGGGGCGAGGCCGTCTGACTCACGCCTTCAACGCGGGCGCCGCTCGTGGGCCGCTCCTGCTCGACCTGAGTCATTACAGGCGCCGCCGGCTGCAGCCGTGGAACGCGGTTCTGACTCAAGTTGACGCACAGGCGAGAACTTCAACACATCATGTAGTGCCTACTGTACCACGCTTCCCACTTAGCACTAGCTAGCTGCCTATGCCGCCTATGCCGCTCCGAGCGTCTTCGCTCGGTGCACGCTCGGACCTCTTGACACGGCCCACCTCGCTCTCAACCGGTGTCGCTCTGCACCATGCTAGCACAGAATCCTGTCGCTAGCTGTAATGTGAACACGCTTCGGCTTGTCGGCCGCCGCTTCAGCAACAGTATCGAGAGATGACAGACAGCAGGCAGAGTTGGCGTCTTGGCAAGCTCGAAAGGAGCGGTCCGTCAAACCCAAGTGCGCTCTTGTTCTCCAGTTGCCGCACCGCAGCGAACGGGTGGGTACTTGAACACGGGTGTGCGTTGTCCCCGGGTGGTAAGGTCCCAGACCCACTCCACACCCCGCAGTTTTGAGCTTGAAGGCGTTTTAAGGTCATGTGTCCGGAGGCTGCCCCCCCTATCTTCACGCAGAGCTTCTCCGAACAGCATCGCCGTGTAGTTGGGTGCTTCTGGATGAGAGCAAGGCATACCACTGAACTCAGAGCGCTTCCGGTACTGATGGCGAGCACCGTGCACTGCATGTGTCGCTGCTCGTGCTTGACAGGACCGGTGCCAGTCACCGCTCGCAACGACCATCGGCTTCTTTTTGTCAACGCTGTCTTGCTCTCACTACTCTAGGATGTGGAGTCTGCGGTAGCTACGTCGGAAGCCATGGCATTTCGAAGCCTGGGTCTGCTTTTGACTGCCTTCTGGGATGTCAACGACGACGGGCTGTAACGAGCACTTCCTGAGTGGGCTCACCTCTCTTCGTTTTCGCTGGAACGAAGTGCACCGAGGAAGTCAACGAGCATGTCGAAGTCGGTGTGTAGCCTTTAGGGCGACGATGTGCAACGATCGCGGAGGTGTTCATCTGGCCATCCTTCTCCTTCGCAACTTTGTGGCCGAGACCAACGCTTTCCCAGTTGTGTCTTCCTAATGGTCTCCATGGCAGTCCAGCCCTGACTAAGCACTGCTATGCTCGTTCCCGACTTGCTTCAGGAGCTGCTGCCCAAGTCGGTCAGCGCTACTCACAGAGCTGCTGCAATGGTGTATGCAGACACTCGAGGTTGGTACTTGTTCCACAGCACTACTACCGTAGAGCATGGCCCCATGCTGCCACCTCTTACTTATCCTCGTGCGATTCTCCTGCAGCTCGTGCGCCTCCATCCAGACCTGCGCTTTAGTCGCACTGTTGAATCACGGTTGAGATCAGCGATGGAAGAGCGCCATTCTCAAGTTTGCGCTCCGCTTGACAGACGATGAGCGGGCCCACGACTGACAGCAATTGCGATGGTGCATTCTTGTCTTGTCTAGCTGACGCAAGGCACAGGGGAGCGAGCGAGTCCTTGCCGAGTTTACGGTTGTCGCTGCGAAGAGAGCAACTACGCCGGTCCCGAGTCGAGGAGCTGCTGCAACGCCAGCAGCAGCAGCGCCTACAACGTCGAGATCTGGTTAGTGGTCGACGCGACCAGCACTTGGATCTTGCTGGTACCGCTTTCGCAAATGAACCCGAGGAGGAGACCACGGATGATCACAGGGAGGAGACGACCGCTGCTGGGGAGGTTCTGGAACCGGTGGGTTTACAAAGAGCCCAACAGATTGGGGGTGAGTCCCCGGACGAAGATGGCGATGCAAACGAGTATTGGGAGCAGGAACGCGTTCTTGCTAGGTTGTTGAAAATGACGAGAGCAGAGCGTCGTCGACGACGCGAAATGCGCAATAACGGACGAGCTGACATCAACCTCAGTGTGGAGCAACGGCTTAGGGACGTAGAGGCTAGTGTGGCTGCTCACCATACCGAGATGATGGCCCAGATGAGATTCCTTCATCAAAATATCAACTTGCTCCGAGCCGAAGTGAGCAAACTCTCGCGGATCTTTGCAAGAAAGCGAAACGCGTAAAGCAGCTCCAAGTTGCCACAAGCGACAGCCGCGAGTTTGTGTCCCAAGTTTTAGCGTCACTAGTCATCTTGCTAACTATTGTATCCGCTCAACCTAGCATTGTGCCGTGAGCATGGCACTTACAAGCGCCCAACGTCGGCGAACATCAGCACTCTATGCCTGCAGGTGCATCATGCTCGAGTCGATCGGACGACCAAGCCAGCGAAGGTTATAGGTGAGCCCACTCAGGAAGTGCTCGTTACAGCCCGTCGTCGTTGACATCCCAGAAGGCAGTCAAAAGCAGACCCAGGCTTCGAAATGCCATGGCTTCCGACGTAGCTACCGCAGACTCCACATCCTAGAGTAGTGAGAGCAAGACAGCGTTGACAAAAAGAAGCCGATGGTCGTTGCGAGCGGTGACTGGCACCGGTCCTGTCAAGCACGAGCAGCGACACATGCAGTGCACGGTGCTCGCCATCAGTACCGGAAGCGCTCTGAGTTCAGTGGTATGCCTTGCTCTCATCCAGAAGCACCCAACTACACGGCGATGCTGTTCGGAGAAGCTCTGCGTGAAGATAGGGGGGGCAGCCTCCGGACACATGACCTTAAAACGCCTTCAAGCTCAAAACTGCGGGGTGTGGAGTGGGTCTGGGACCTTACCACCCGGGGACAACGCACACCCGTGTTCAAGTACCCACCCGTTCGCTGCGGTGCGGCAACTGGAGAACAAGAGCGCACTTGGGTTTGACGGACCGCTCCTTTCGAGCTTGCCAAGACGCCAACTCTGCCTGCTGTCTGTCATCTCTCGATACTGTTGCTGAAGCGGCGGCCGACAAGCCGAAGCGTGTTCACATTACAGCTAGCGACAGGATTCTGTGCTAGCATGGTGCAGAGCGACACCGGTTGAGAGCGAGGTGGGCCGTGTCAAGAGGTCCGAGCGTGCACCGAGCGAAGACGCTCGGAGCGGCATAGGCGGCATAGGCAGCTAGCTAGTGCTAAGTGGGAAGCGTGGTACAGTAGGCACTACATGATGTGTTGAAGTTCTCGCCTGTGCGTCAACTTGAGTCAGAACCGCGTTCCACGGCTGCAGCCGGCGGCGCCTGTAATGACTCAGGTCGAGCAGGAGCGGCCCACGAGCGGCGCCCGCGTTGAAGGCGTGAGTCAGACGGCCTCGCCCCGCGTGGAGGCAGCCCGCACCAGAAGAAGCGGAAATCCAGCCCGCGATGCATCGAGCGAGCACTGAAGAGGCGGGCGCAGCGAGCGAGCTCGGCCCCAGCATAGGGCGTTGAAGTTCGCCGCCTGCATCTCTGTGCCCTGCCATGCTCGCGGCGCGATGCCACGACGCGCCGCTTGAGTCGGTGCAAGGCGCTGGCGCGGACATTGTCGACGCCCGAGCGCTGCAGACGAAAGCTGCAGACGAAAGTTGCAGCTGCGGCTACTGCGACGAGAGCAGCCCCCAGCAACGCGTCGGTGCAGCGCGCGCGTGTGGCCTGGCGGGTGCTCGGCCAGCGCGCGAGCCACTCTCCCCCTCGCTGGCGCGGGCGGGGGACGCCGGCCGGCTTCCAGGGTTCTGATGTGCGGAGCGCGGGCTGGGACACGAGCCCGCCGCGGCCTCACTCGCGCCGGCGAGAAACGCCGAGTGCTCGTCGCCAGCGGCTCCTCGGGATAAATGCGCTGGCGCCACCCGCTGTGACGGCCTTGACCGCCGTGACGCCGGCCACCCAGCGGGCCGTTGCGGAAACTGCCACTCAAAACGGCCTCGGCCGGAAACGTAAATGATAGGGATCTTTCGGCGCGCGCGCTGATTGGCCGCGAAAGGACGCGCAACTTCAACGTCGTGGCGGCCGTTTCCGTCGCCGCGTTGTGAAGGGTGGACGACCGCCGTCGGCGCCGTTAGCCTCCACACGCGTCGCGGGCCTCGGTGGAGGCCGCCGGGCTAAGACTAAGCTCGTCGTCCCATGTCGTTTTCGCGCGCGAAGCGGGCTGCTGCGTGTTAGCTGAAAGGCCTCTTGTACTGTAAATGGGGTTGCGTGAGGATGTCGTTGTTGTATAATTTCCGACGCACTGTGGTGACCTGGTGCGATACCATTAAGCCCAAGCTAGTCAACGACACTGGTTGGGAGAGGAGGAACCATTAGCGGTTCTTTGGTGACGTATGTATACCTGCTAAAGAAACATTAGGCATGCACTACAAAACTAGATAAAAGTCATTCGATCACATTGATTTTTCTTCTTTACTGTTGTCCTGCACTTCCATTTGACCGTCCCGACTGCTGTATTTACTCCGGCTTACAGTTCTACACCTCCTTCCCAGTCACTAAATGTCATTCGCTGGAACGTCAGTTTGACTGGGGTCTGCGCTGTCATCTTCGCGAAGAACTTGGTCAGCACCGTTCCAGATCCCTCTAGTCCAAGCTCCGACACGTACGCGTCGCCCACACGGATCAGCACGTCACCCACGCGCACGTCGCGGAAGCTCTTGCACGTACTTCGCTCCGTGTTGAGAAGCATCCGCAAAAAGAGCTGTGGCTCTTGGTTCCGGTCGTCAAACTCGTATTCGTTCTCCTCGGTGTACACGCGCTGCACTGAGAACGCAAACTCACCTGACTTCCACGTCACCTCATAAAAGTAGTTTGGATCCATCACGAAGGTCGAGGATCCACTCGATAATCCCGACAGCACACCAATCGATGGCGGCAATTGGTTTTTCAAATCCATCGGTGCTCTAGCGCGAGAACGGCGAATGTAGCTGGCAACTGATGTCGAAGGTGCCGGCGGCGGCATTCGACTGTAGCGGTTACGACCTGTCGTAGCAGGAACTGGGGGACGCCCAAGCGCGCGAGACGGAGGGAATGCAGAGGACGCTGGCGTGTACGACATCGGCGGCGCATTCTTCGGGGACCCCTTTCCGTTAGCCGAAGGGATAGGCGACCCGAGGTCTGAAAGAGAGCAACTACTAGCACGGCCTAACGCCAGGAAAGCTAGGTCCCTCGCTGTCAATCTTGACGCAGGCTGGGGTTCCTCTTCCTCCTCTTCCTTGACGGTTGATAACTCCGACGCTGGAGGAGATGGAACATCATCCGCTTCGGGATCCTGATTACCGACGTTGGTCTCATTAGCCTGCACTGCATCCTCGCTTTTGTCCGAATCCGGCTTCTCTTCGACAACCACGTTAGCCTCCGGCCGCGCTGAAGAATTGAAGACCGAGTACCCTGAAGATATGTACCCGAGATCCGAATCGGTGTCGAAGTCCGAAAACTCGTAGCTGTCGTCCGTCTCGAAGCCTGAAGTGTCTCCACTTTCTTCTTCCTCAGAGCTGCTTAGCTCAACGGTGTCTTGTACCACCGATTGCGGTGGTGAGTGTACTGCTGGAGGTGATAAAGGTGAAACCAGCTCGGCAGTTTCTTGGTTATCCGATTCTGATGATTGGTCTTGGTCAGCATCGGTGTCGGCCGCAGCAGCTTTTGGTAATTCCACAATCTCCGGAGTATCGGTAGCTTTGTTGACAATTTCTTCGTCAGGTTGAGCCGGTTCCAAAGCCTTGGGCGGGTTGTCTTGCGCACCGGAACTACGCCGGCGAGGGATAATATCGTCAAACGCAGACACCTTGATATCCGACTTCGGTGGCGGGTTGTTAATTGAGCTGCGTCGAGGACGCGCCACTGGTGACGTGGGCATGGCTTGCGCGATATCCTCATAAGCAGAGAGCTTGATCGCTGAGCTGGGTGGATTCTCCACTGAAGACGAGCGTCGACCACGTGTGGCTGCTGCAATCGGCGACGAAGGTCCTGATCCCTTCGCACGAGCGTTAATGTTCTTAATCTCCTGTTCTCGGTGGCGCTGGTGGCGGGCCTCGCGCTCTTTCAGTTGCTGCTGTCGACGCTTCCTCTCCTCCTCCGAGTCTCGCTCGAGCTTCTCGATGGACTCTCGCATCTCCGACTCGTGGCCTTCAAAGCGCACTCGCGAGCTAGGCGGCCTGGCAAGCCCAGAACGCATGGCCGAGGGCGGGGCGTGTATCGCCGTGTTATAGTTCGAGCTGGGTGGCACTCGGTGTCTGTGTTTGTCCTCATCGGGCCGCTTCTCGCGGTGCTCAGTCGGCGGCGCCTTGGACAGCGGCACTCGACTGCTCTTAATGTGTTGCGAGCCCGTCATGGGCGGACGCGAGCTCGAGTACACCAGGTAAGGCGTGGACATGGGCGGCGGGCCGCCATTCAGCGGGTCGGCGTCCTCCTGCGCGTACTTGGACCTGCTCTTGTATTGCTGCTGCGCGTACCTGCCGGACTCGGGGTACCTCGAGTGTCTGGCGCCCAGGTCGTATCTGGACGACGGCGGCGGGCGGCGACTAGAGGGCGGCGGCATGCCGTGGTGCCGCATCGTAGACGGCGGCGGCGGAACCCCGTGTCTCGTAGACGGCGGCGGCCGCATGGACGGCGGAGGGGCCGTCGAGCGATAGGACTTGGAGGCTGTGGCCGGCATGTCCTCCACCAAGACGCTCTTGACCGGCGGCTTGTGCATGGCGCTGCTGTACTCGGAGGCCGGGATGTACCTGGAGGAGACGCTGCTGGAGCTGGCCGTGCTGCTGCCGGACGCGTTGCGCGCCAGCCGGCGCTGCGCGCGCTCCAGCTTGGAGCGGATCTGGTCCATCATGGCGCGCTCGGCCGTGAGCGGCGCGTCGCCCGTCGAGCTGCGGCGCGACGCGGGCGGCGCGAACGGGCTGCGGCTGCTGGACGGCGGGTACATGGCGGCGGCCGAGAGCGGGAAAATGCGCGAGTGGGGCGGCGCCGGCGCCGCGCACCCGCTCTCCGGGCCATCCGGGATGGGTAGGTTTCACCTCTGCCATGGCGCGGAGAACGCGGGCAGTAACGGTCGATGACTGGGAGTTTGTATGCGCTGGACGGGTGTAGCCATCTCCACTTCAATCGACAGGACGCGACCGAGAATTTTTCGGCCGCCAACGCCGCCGCCGCCGCGACCGAGACGCCAACGGCGGCGGCAACGCGTTGATGGCGAGGTCTTGCGGCTGTCGTGTGGGGCGCCATGTGTAATGTGTCGAGGCCGGCGGCCGGAAACGCCCGCACATCAGTTACCGAGGTTTCGACACGCGCGCACGTGCGTCGACGCCTCCTGCCTGGGACGCAGGCCGCACCGCCAGCAAGCAGCGCCGGCCCCGAGCAGGCGGCGCTGATGCAGGACCCGACAGGTGTCGCAGTGGCAGACCACCCGATGTCGGAGGCTGTCGCAGCACTTGGCGGCTACGAACTACACGCCCGCCATCTGGAGTGTGACTTGCAAGTCACACTTGCAAGTCTTGCACTGGCACGTTCCGCTTGGCCACTTCAACGACACACCTTTAGACGCTTGGGTCTCCATTGTATTGCTGTTAGACTCACGTTGCACGCACCGCAACTTGCCACCAAAAACTGCAGCGGACCTACTCGTCTTCCTCCGCCGCCGATGCTTCCTCCTCCTCCTCTGCGGCAGACTCCTCCTCTTCGTCCGACTCGCTCTCCTCTTCGTCGTCGTCCTCCTCGTCTTCGTCGTCGTCCGCGTCGTCGTCCTGAAGGGCCTGCTTGATCTTCGCCTCGAACTCGCCCTCCTTCTCGTGCATGCGGCTCACCGCCGCCGTCTTGCTGCGACGCGAGGACAGCTCGCGGCGTGCAGGTGCGGCGGCCGGTTTATCGTCGTCCTCATCGCTCTCGCTGTCACTCGAATCCGAGGAGCCCGACGACACGTACCGCGCTGTCCGCCGCCGCTGCGCCCTTCGCTCCTTCTCCTGCTGCTTCAGATACTTCTCGTGGTCCTCACTCGCAGTCAGCAGCACCTTGTGCAGCACCTCCTCGCGCTCCTTGACGAGGCCATGAGCCCACGTCTGATCTTGTTCCACAGCGGAGGCCTGCTGCTCGTCTCTGTCGTTTGAGCTCTGCTCCGCGAAGCTCGTAGACGCGCGCTTTAGCACAGCTTCTGCACTTCGTAGCAAGCCGCGCTGGGAACTGAAGCACGTAGAAGTGATCTCCTCCAGCAAGAACTTGAAAAGCGCAGCAGACCGCTTCTCGTCCGTTGTAATTTCCACCCACGCGATCATCTTCAGTAGAGCCTTTTGCCGTCGCATCACGACCTCCGCGTGGATGGACGGCAACGCAGACACTTTTTCGAGCGCCAACATCTCGAGACAGATCGTGATGCCGATCCGGTTGTGGTGAGCGCAACGACGTCTTTCCGGCTTCTTCGCGCGCTTCTTGCGGGAGCCCTTCACAGCCTCTACCGCTGCCGATTCCTCTTGCTCGTTGTGGCTCAACAAATGCATGACGTATTTGGCGCAAGCGCCAAGGTCGAGCATCGAATCATTCTCCTTCTCCATCTCGAGTTTCTCCATTGATTTCTGGATCAGGTGCGTGGCTGCCTCCTCCAGCAGCATGCAGTTTGCTGCAGTCGCCATGACAAACGCCGGGAAAAAGATACTCAAGAGCTGAAGAGAGCGTGATTGAAACCCGTGCTCACTCTGTTGCTGTACCTGCTGCAGCTTTGGACTGAAGTATGTCTCGAGCAAGATGGCCAGAACTGTGATGTTATCGATCCGATTCATCATAAACAACCGGCAGAAGCCCTCCACAATTGTGCTTTGGAGGTCCAAATCATCGACGGAAATGAGTTGACCCAAACCAATGAAGATGGTGTCCAGGTCAAGCTTTTCTGGAGCTGATGGTGGCTCAACCTCATCATCCTTCTCCATGTCCTCGTCTTGGTCTTGGTCTTTATTCTTGCCATCTTCCTTGTCTTCAGGCTTGTCGTCAGTCTTGTTTTCATCCTGATCGTTCTCCTTGGGGTGCTCTTCTTTATCTTTTTCAGCGTTGCTTTCATCTTCAGCTTGCTTGGCTCCAAAAATGTGCGGCTGCAGGTTAGAAAAGCTAAATGCCATGTCCAGGATTGCCTGTACGCATGTGTGCTTAACTTCACCCTCTTCTTCTGGATTGTTTAGCGCCCGCCAAAAGACAATCAAATAGCGCTCGGCAAGACGCTTGTCAAGCAAGCAGAACAGCCCAAGATTCTCCAGACCAGCTTCGCGCAACGCCGGCACGTCACTATCAATTGCTGGTAGAATGTACCGGCCCATTCCATCCACGATAGGGTCGCTCAAATTATGCGACGTAAGTTTGAGTAGCTGAGCCACAATCTCAAGGCATCGAAGCCAACTCAGTACTCTTGGATCCTGCAGGCGGGCCTCTAATTCCACCATCTCTGCCTGAACCTCGTTGTACTCCTCTGAGTCAAACTCGAGCGTCTCGAGACGCTTTTCAAGCTCTTCGAACCTGTCTTCAGCCTCTTCACGCTCTTCTTCAGTCAACTGGTGTAGTTGCGGGCCGAAATTGACAGTTGCTTCTTCTTCTTCAGCCGATTTCTGTTGCTGCGAAGACGAGACATCGGCGTCTTCTTGTTGGGAAGCCGACACATATGCATTACTGGCCTCCACCGGGTCGTACATATCGGAGATAATTTCTGCGACGACCTGAATAAACTCTTGCTCCGAACTCCCTGAGTACACAAAAGCCATCAGATCCATGATGCCTTTGATGAGCTGGCTATCGGTTTCCAGCTCCCGCAGCAATTTCTCTGCAACACATCACACAGAAGTTGCATGAGTTAGCTAGGCCAAGCAAGAATGAGAAGCAATTCGAAAAGCCACACATACGCAACGAGTCAAGCAAGTTGCGGCGTCCAAACTCGTCTTGGAAGTCAAGCAAGTGCCCAAACTCCAGCAACTGCTGCGCGATGAAGATAACATCTCCTGGAGCCTTGCACGTCCCCACCAGCAACTTGCTGAAATCGGACACATTGGGCACAAGTGCTGCTGCTTTGTCTGGGTCATTGTCGATCTTCTGGTAGTAGTAGCACTGCTCTCTCCAGAAGAAAATACTTTCTGCGTTGAATGCCTCGCTGTTCTCGGACAGCAGCTCGAGCGCGTTGAACTCGACGCTGCCTTCCTTCTCCAGCAGAGCTCGCGGTTGCTCCGAGAAGTGCTTCAGAAGCAGTCGCGAGACCTTGGATCCAATGTCAGGATACTGCTCGATGTCTAGCGCTTGCAGCAGCAACACCGGTGACGAGTCGCACTCCGGGAACCACTTCTTCAGCACCATTTGCTCGCACGCCCTCCGCACCCGCGCAGCACGGTCCTGGAGACCTTGATCCAGCAAGTGCGCGCGGTCGCTGATGGGGATGTCCGTCAACAGTATCGAGTTGCCGATCGTGCGAAACGCAGCGTGGCGGACATCTTCACTGGCGTCGCGAATGCGCACCAGCAAGTCCTGGTACAGCTCCTTGGTCACCGTCAAGTTGAGCAGCGCGGCCTTGCGGACGTCCCTGCACGTACAACGCCGTATGAGTCAGCTCCCCACCTACTTCTCTTCAGTGCATCTGCAGCTCACTTGGACGGGTCGGACACCATGAGTTTCCTGAGCTCGCGCGTGACGGCGTCGTCCTCGTCGCCGCGCTGCAGACTCTTGAGGCCGTAGACGCTCTGGATGCGCACGGCCGTGAGCTTGTCGTTGAGGCGGCGCAGCAGCGTCTCGCGCAGCAGCGCGGCCAGCTCGTCCCTACAGCAGCAAGTCAGCGCTCGTCCGCCCTCCCCGTGTCGCGCGCCTTACTCAATGGGCTCGAGGCGGTTGGCCACCACCTGCAGCATGTGCACGGCGCGCAGGCGCACCGCGCGGTCCTCGGCGCGCGTGGCGTCCGCCAGGCGGCGCAGCAGCTCGGCGCGCAGCTCCTCCTTGGCGCGCGGCTCGCGGCTGCGGCGCTGCAGGAAGGCGCCCAGCAGCGACGCCACGGCCAGCAGCACCGCGTCGCCCGCCTTGGGCGCCGCCAGCACACGCGCCGCCGCCAGCCACGTCTCGTCCAGGAACAGCGCGAACGCCTCCTCCGCCACGCCGCGCGCCTGCCGCACCTCGTCCGCGAACAGCGCGTCCAGGCGGCGCACGGCCGGCACGAGCGTGCGCTGGTGCGCCGCGCCCGACGGGTTGCGCACGTAGCCGGCGGCCTCCACGGCCTGCAGCTGTACGTCCTGGAACACCTCGCGCAGCGTCAGCGTCCACTCGGCGCGCTCGTCCATGGCGGCCATGGCGCGAAATGGGCGGCTTGACCGGCGGAGCTGGAAATTGGAGCGGAAAGATTGCACCGCTTCGCACTGGCGGGAAACGGCAAATGATGCAATCGTTTAGATGAGCGGAGGCTGCCGCTGCACGACGCCTTGGAAGACGCATTCCTGCTCGGACGCAGACGCTTTCTTGTCGAATGAGGGCACGGCGAGCTGGCGA